>OY720443.1:87732192-88018801 GCA_963082915.1 Dolichopus griseipennis
CAATTCCATCTCTTGTAATTAATTTTTAATTCACGAATATATTAAACCTAAGCAAAGTAAGCATCATATATAATCATATTGATAAAATGATTCATTCAAAATATTACACATATACATATTATATGAATATACATATATAAATTATTTATGAAGCCATTTACTTAAAAAAAATCTTTGTCTTCTTTTTTTTGCTTATCTTAAATAAACTACGCATCATTTAAATTATATGAAATTCTAACTCGTAATCGTACAAAAAAAAATACAAAAAACAAAAACAAACAAAATTCATATAATTTCATGTTACAAGGTGCATAGCTATATTTCAAATTTTTGTATGAAAATATTGGAGTTAAAAAAGTTAGCTGTTCGAGAGCTACCCGAAGTTTTGCTCCGATCTTAACCAAAAAAAATAGGGAACCTAGAAATTGATTGAAAAAGATTTTGTGAAAATTTCAAAACTGTAGCTCTTTTAGTTTTTGAGTTATCGTGCTGACACACAGACGGACGGACGGACGGACGGACGGACGGACGGACAGACACACATAGCTAGATCGACTAATTTTTCGATTCTGAGCCGATACGTACCCTTGACACTATATCTAGCTCGTCTAGATCGATGCGTTACAAACGGAGGAGCAAATCTAATATACCCGATGTCATATATATATGCACGGGTATAATGACAGGAGGAAAAAAAGAGAAAAATATATTTGTTTATTTTGCATTTTAGTTATATTGAATTTTAATTGAAAATAATTTTTATGAAATTAATTTAAAA
The DNA here is from genome assembly GCA_963082915.1 of Dolichopus griseipennis. NCBI lineage: Eukaryota > Metazoa > Arthropoda > Insecta > Diptera > Dolichopodidae > Dolichopus > Dolichopus griseipennis. The sequence goes on from OY720443.1 coordinate 87,732,971, forward strand.
ATTTATAATCATACTTATTTAGAGATAATGGTGAAATAATAATAAATATTAAATATGTTTAAATTAAAGTGTTTTTAAAGTAAAATATTATAAATTTAATATTAAGTAGTATGTGCCTGCAGCTCGAAATTTGAGAAAGATGAATGTCGATTAATGTATTATGTATATTTTTACTTGACTCAAAATGAAAGTTGGAAATTTATGAAAGAAAATAAAAATTTTTCGGAAAAATATTTAGAATGGCGCATATTAGTGTTGAATATTTATCATCTATCAAAAATTATGAAAAGCAGTTGGTAATTTGATTAAAGAGTTTGCTTTGGTAAACCGTCTTATTTAAAGCACCTTAGTTGATTTGATGTACTTAATAATATAATGATAATAGTTTGAATTATTTAATTTGGATATATATTTCAAGTAAGTCAGTATATTTCAGTTTTGCATTTAAATTTTTAAGGTTATAATTCTAAGAAACTGCAGCAGTAAATAGAATTTTGTTAAGGCGGAGATACGCCTTTAACTTAAAATTTTGAATATATGTTGCATAGGCAACAGGAGTTCATGGTTATTATAACTAAGTTATTGAATGCAAAGTTATCACTATAATAAGTGAGTAGTGCACAAAACTGTTTTAAAAACTGCTTTAGTTCAGAACGGTTTGATCAGTTGCTTTCAAATTTTCTAATTAGGTTACTTGACTATAGAGGGGATTGCGACAACACACTAAGTTTAATTAACTTTTGTTCGGCCGATTGGTTATAAATGTTTATACCCGTGCATACATATATGACATCGGGTATATTAGATTTGCTCCTCCGTTTGTAACGCATCGATCTAGACGAGCTAGATATAGTGTCAAGGGTACGTATCGGCTCAGAATCGAAAAATGAGTCGATCTAGCTATGTGTGTCTGTCCGTCCGTCCGTCCGTCCGTCCGTCTGTGTGTCAGCACGATAACTCAAAAACTAAAAGAGCTACAGTTTTGAAATTTTCACAAAATATTTTTCAATCAATTTCTAGGTTCCCTATTTTTTTTGGTTAAGATCGGACCAAAACTGCGGGTAGCTCTCGAACAGCTAACTTTTTTAACTCCAATATTTTCATACAAAAATTTTAAATTTAGCTATGCACCTTGTAACATGAAATTATATGAATTTTGTTTGTTTTTGTTTTTTTGTTTATTTTTTTTTTTGCATTTTTTTTTGTACGATTTCGAGTTAGAAATTCATATGATTTAAATGATGCGTAGTTTATTTAAGATAAGCAAAAAAGAACACAAAGATTTTTTTTAAGTCTTAAATGGCTTATTGATATTGATAGATATTTATGAATATATATGATGAATCATCATGATGATTATTATATGAATAATGATCATATGAAGTTGATTTGGCTTAAGTTTAATATATTCGTGAATTAAAAATTAATTATAAGAGATGGAATTGAAAAATTAGAGCAAGAGTTTTGAAATTCACACAAAACATTTTTGGGACGTTTTTGAGGTTCCCTATTCTTTTTGGTTAAGACCAGATCAAGGTTTTGGGGAGCTGCCACACAACTTCTTTGCACCAATATGAATTCCTAAGAAACTGATTATACTACGAGGATGAAAATTACACACTGTTAGTTATATAATGAATCGAGCACTTATATGAAATTTCAAAATGTTACGGCCCCATTTTCGGGGGGCTGCTATACAACTTCTTTGCACCAATATGAATTTCTTGGAAACTGATTATACTACGAGGATGAAAATTACACACTGTTAGTTATATAATGGATCGAGCACTTATATGAAGTTTCAAAATGTTACGGCCCGATTTTCGGGGGGCTGCTATACAACTTCTTTGCACCAATATCAATTTCTTGGAAACTGATAATACTACGAGGATAAAAATTACACACTGTTAGTTATATAATGGATCGAGCACTTATATGAAGTTTCAAAATGTTACGGACCCGTTTTCGGGCAGCTGCCATACAAAGTAGTCAATTCGATAACTGTGAATCTAATGAAGCTACGAAGTTAAAATCAAAACTGGGCAGGTAAAGTAATAGGACAAGTTAGTTGGCAAAGTTGGACATCACTCGGACCAACTTTTAGGGTGGGCTATTTTTTTTTTTTTTATGGGATAATAAGTTAATCAAAAATTATGGGATACCTAATAAGTTAAATATTTTTTAAACTATTTTACTTTCTTATATTTTTTTTGTAATATTTATAATAGCATAGGGGAAATAAATAACGGTTAGTGGGTATGCACGGGTATCTAAAAGTTGACAAGGGCAACTATAATCTTCCTCGTTTTTTTATAAAAGTTCCCAAAAAAAGTTTTAAAAAATGTTTTCTCCAATTAAAAACTATTTGACCCTATGTTGTAACTCTGTCGTGCAAGATTATCGAATACAATTTTTTGAGATATATTTGGTATTCTGGGAAAATTGTTTTTCATGAACCATAGAGTTTTATTAGAATTATAAAAATTTTATGGAAAATTTAAGATTGGAAACGTGATACCAATTAAAGAAAAGTTTAAATTTTAATAACAGTGTGAACAGTAATTACGAGTATTTTAAAAAGCCTCATTAATTGCTAAAGCATGAATCAGGGCACGTGTATGAGTGGATTAAGTGCTTCGATCGGATTAGTATCGAAAAGTAAATCGATTTATCTATGTTTTATCATCCAGAAAATTAACAAAAAGTTTTAAAATTTACTTGAAGAAACAATTTTTAGGTTTCTTTTATTTTTTTGATGAAATCTAACCATTTCTTTAGGTGACTGGCACAGAAATTAGTTCTTTGATTGAATATTGTTTGATTTGAAATATTTAACTCTTTCAACACTACTTTTTAATCTTTTAAAAATAAAAGGACAATATAGAATTAAATTTTTTTTTAAAAATTGAGAATTGGAAATATTAAAATATTTTCCGAAGCAATTTTTAAACACTCTAATAAATGACAAATACTCAAGATGCTTGTTAATATCTTGTAAATCAAAATTAGAATATAAATAATGTAGAAAGTACTACATATCTATAATACAAAATGAAATAATGCATAACGTACCATACAATAAAACTAAATATAGTTAAATGTAAATTCTAAAGTAATCAAAAGTGAAAGTAAATTTTTCAAAACAAATTAAGTGGAAAATTCGTGACTAAATTGAATTAAACAAGTGATGAAAAAAAACCAAGGGTTTTTAAAAAAGCACATTTTCAAAATTATATTGTGTTAAAAACTCAGTTTAATTTTGGAAATATAAACTATGGGGGAATAAGTCACTGCTTACTTGTAAAAATAGTAAATTTTTAATTTTTAAGTCCTAATAGCTCTTCAATGGGGAAGGTTACCAAATTTCTCAAGAATCTAATCTCACTCACCACCCCCTCCCTCCCTCCATTTTTTTAGGTTCTAGGAATTAAACTAAATTTTGGAATTTTACTTAGAATTTTACTAACTAAGCAAAAATGGATAAAACTGAGAGACACTTTCTTCAATTTAAAGAACCGCTTTTGAATTTAAGAAAAACACTTAACATATGTTAAAATATAATGTTGGACCTTTAAATTTTGTATATTAATAGAAAAAAATTTGGACAGGTGCTTAAAAAAAGCCAAATTTCAATTTTGACCCCTTACAGCTCTTAAAGGGGGGGCGCAACAAAAAAATTTTCTTAACCGACTCCTCCTAATTTCTGAGGATCTACCATCTCCCAAAATTTCAAGTTTCTAGCTTGAGCCGTTCAGAAGTTATGTGGGGCCAAAAATTTTGCAAAAATTGAGTTTTGTATAACGTTAAATTTTAGTACCGATGGCAACCCAATGAATAAGTTTTTTAACAGTTTGTAAATCTTATAAAAGCAGCTATCTTTCGACGTTTCCAGATTGAAAAAATACCTCATAGAAATTTTGTTATAACGTTTAAAAAAAAGGGTTTCTTCCAAATTTGAGGGGCTGTAGCTTCGTAACGGGTGGGGCTACAGAAAAAAGTTGTTCCATGAAATTATTTTTTTTGCAATACCTACTCGTAGTAAAAATTTCTTCTCTCTATTTCAAACGGTGTAAAACTTTGTGTAAACATACGGACAGACGGACAGACGGACAGACAAAGTTAAAATTAAGAAAAACCTTTGACACTGGTTGAAACTTCCGTTTTGGAGCTTTCAATTTTGTATATAAATAAAAAAAAATATTGACAGGTGTTCAAGCTTTAGGTGTTTAAAAGCTAAATTTATAGCAAAATTTAAGGTTTTGGACCCCTTACAGCTCCTAAACAGGAAGCGTAACAAAAAAAAATTCTTAACTGACTCCTACTTATTTCTAAGGATCTAGCTTCTCCTAAAATTTCAAGTTTCTAGATTGAGCCGTTCAGAAGTTATGAAGAGCCAAAAATTTTGCAAAACTTAGTATTAGATAACGGTAAATTTTAAAACCGAATGGTAACCCTATACATTTGGCTTTTAAAAGTACGTAAAGCTTATGAAAGCAGCTGTCTTTTACCGTTTTCAGATTGAAAATATACCTTATAGAACTCTTGTTATAACTATTTAAATATAGGGCTTTTTCCGACTTTGTGGGGCTGTAGCTCCGTAACGGGAGGGGTAATAGAAAAAAGTTTTAACATTAAATTATTTTTATTGCAATACCTACCCATTGCTGATATTTTTTTGTCAATCGTACGTAAAAAGGGACAGACGGACAGACGGACAGACGGACAGACGGACGGACAGAGTGAAACTATATAGGTACATTTTTACAAAATTTTTTGAAAATGTACTAAAAACTATATACGAGTATATACAAACTTATATTTTACATAGCTTTTCTCAATCAATTTCTAAAAGTCTATTTACCTTGAACTTTTTCAGTTTTCCAAAATTTTTAAGAAAAAACAATTTTAGAAATTTAAAAATAAAATAAAAAGTTTTTACTTTAGAGAATTTTCTTTTCATTTCCAATCGATTGAATTTGAATATAATTTAATTTAATTTTTTAAAAGAAATAAAGATATAAAATTCGAGAAAATTAAATGAAAATCTATTCCTAACTTTATGTATATTATGTATTTGATATTTTAATACATAAAGACTCTTTATGTACTGGTATATATTTGCGTATAGAAACACATATTTATATTAACATAAATATCATTTTAAATTACTCAAACACATGTTATACATTTAAAATACAAGATTCTTAAATATCATGTCAACTTATGTAAAGAAAATAAAAAAAGAAAATTTCGGCGGCTTTTCTTTTCGAATTTTCATTTTTTTGTTTTCTGAGGAAATTTTCAATTTAAATTTATTTTACTTTTTCTTTAGTCTTAACTATTTTTCGATATTTAGAAGAATTTATATTGTTTAAGAAGCGTGGAAGGGATGAAGGAACATGTTGGGAATGGATTTATATTATACAATGTATAAGGAAGATATCAAAGTTTTAAAAAATTTGTATTCTGGATTTTTATTTTTCGAATATAAACTGATTTTCATTTTATGAAGTTTATTTGCGTATACTAGAATTATTTTAAAACGAGAAAGAGTGTAATAGAGTAGACTGCGTTAACTCTGGGATACCCGTATCACCGTAATATCGATATTATAATATCATCCGTTGCCATAAAACTAAACAATTTTTTGACAAAATATTAGATACTCAGCTTCATTAGGTATAGAGTAATGCCCATATAAAAGAGGAAATTGTATGACAGCTATTCGAACCCACTGCAGCAGACCAACCAAATTTTGTACAAACTTTGGACATAAAACTAACTATTTCAATAGGTATAGAGTAATGCCCTCAAGTTGTAGGGCAGGTACTCGAACCCGTGGAGAAAACTGGTGGTATTTCAAAAGCGATGATGGCTATTGCATAAAAATGAATTGTGTGAAAATATAGAAAACCTAGCTCCTTTACTTTTGAGTTATCATGGGAATGGACGGACATACATAGCTAGATCGATTTACTTTTCGATTCTGATCCGATACATGACTTTGAGTCTATATCTCCCCCCTCTCTTTCTCTGCTTGGCTTATAGTCATACGGGTATAAAAATGTACATTTCAGATTAATTACGAGGTTCACCGTCTGTTTTTGCATGCATGAAAATATCATGAATATTTTTAATTTTTAATTGAATATACATTCAATCTCAAGAGCAGTTTAAGATTCCTTTAAAAAAAACTCTCGTTTCTTACACAGTATGTTACGTATCTCTGTTAAATGATCCTATTTTTAAGAATTTGTCAAACAGTTGAATAAATTCAATATGTGGTAATTATAAAATTATACTTAAAAATTTCGTAACTTAAAAAACTCTTTTGGAATTTAATTTGAATGATAATTTTCTTAATACCCTTTTAATAAAGCTTAAGATTTAATTTCATTTATAATTAAATTATCTTTGATTTAATAATCACGACATATTATTTTATAATTAATTGTCTAAGATGCTGAAAATTTGAAATTGAGAATGGTAAATATTTTTTTTATATATCAGTTTACATACGTATTATGCAAATACCTATACCAACTAAAATTGAAATGATCGATTGACATAACTGGATTTTTGACTGAAGAAGGAAAAAACTTTCAAAGGGCACCTAAAAATCTATTCCCCTCCTATGGTAGTGAAATATTCTTACCTACTATAAAAACCTTCTCCCTTAGCCTGAATAATTGGTTAAGCATCGATCTTGCTTGCGTAGCATAATTAAAAGTGGTTACAATGTATTATTGTTCCTAAAAAAATAAATATTCACTAAATGTGGTTCGGGAGCCTTGGTTTGATGAATGGATAAGCATTTGGCTTACTAACCGAGGGAATGAAGGTTCGATTCCCTTACAGGTTATGAAATATTTATTTAAAGAAAAAATTTTGAAAAATAATTTTTCTTTACAAAATCCCATTGGTGACGAAATATAATTTAAAATATACAAATTCTTGGGCTCCCTAAAAAACAACTTCGCCGGAGCCGGTCCCAAGCCCCCGTTGAGAAAGAAAGGAGGAGGCAAAAATATCTGTAAGCTGAATGGCTACATACATCGGCGTCTCAGGAAGTAAGAAAATGTTATATAATACAGTTGAACTCGGAACATAGTTATGAGAACTTCAACGCATTATATGACAAACTCTGAAGCAACTTTTCAAACCCAAATATACGAGTATAATATAATAATAAATAATATTACCTATAAATTGGTAGAAAGTGTTGAAAGTGGGATGCTCTACGGGTCGCAAAACCTACGTGTTATTATGGTACATGCTATCTCCCGTAACAAACAACAAAAAAGGCGGTTCGTGTCTCTGCTTACTTTCATACATTGAGTGTTAATTACAACTAAAGAGTTACTAATGAATTTTTATTTTCAGATCTTTAAATAAAATTCTGTGATTTTTTTTTATGCTTAGATTATTTAGATTATTCGTTTCGTGTTTTTTTTTATCCCAAAGTCCTAAGCACAATCCCAGATAGAGTTTTGAAATCAAAGATAAAATGTCAATTTAAATACATACATTAATATCAAAAGGACATTAATTTGTTAGTAAAACCCTGTTGCATAAATAATTTAAAATACAAATATATAATCCCTTAATAAATCAATTATGTAAAAATTTCTAACTAAAACTAGACGACTTGTTAACAAAATAGACATTTGAAACTATTTTGAGAAACTAAGAAATCTGACAGTATAAGCTCTGAACATTTTTATTTTCACTCAGAGTGTCAGGCTTCGAATATGAGTTTGCTTTAACCACAACCATTTGATCATAAAAATTTTGATTTCTCTTATTCAAATTTACGAATTAGTAATTACGTCTTCTTGTAGTCAATATATTCAGTATTTCATCAAATCTCATATTATTCAATGTGTCTCTTTTTCAAAAGCAAATAAATATCATACAGATCATATCATAGAATCATATATTATGCAATATTTTTATTTTTTGACATAAATATTTTTAAATTGTTGACGGGATTAATTTTGTCAACAATTATGAAATCAAAAATTTAAAAGTTGCCAGATAGCAAAAATTTTATACAATTTTATTATTTTAATTTTAAAAACTTTATGGTTATTAAGTTTTCATATTAAATTTCTATAGGTGATGCATATATCATGTATTCAATTTCTCATTTGTCTGATTATAACTTTGTAACATGATTGTTGTGTTTTATTAATTTTCGTACTCGTGCATACTAATAAGGCCACGGGTATATTAAAACTACTCCTCCGTTTGTAAGGCATTGATTTAAACGTGCTAGATATAGTGTCAAAGGAAAGTATAGGATCAGCATCGAAAAGTAAATCCATTCCGCAAAGTGTGTCTGTTCGTCAGTATGTCAGCACTATAACTCAAAAACTAAAAAGATTAAAGTTTTAAAATTCATTCAGTAATTTTTAGACAATTTCTAGGTTTCTTATTTTTAGCACATTTTCAAAAAATTTTGTAAAAATGTGCCTAACGGTGTAAAAGTTTTTGTAAACATACGGACGGACGGACGGACAGAGTGAAGCTATGTCCGTCCGTCCGTCCGTCCGTCCGTATGTTTACAAAAACTACCCATGGTTAAAATTTCTTTTCTCTATTTCAAACGGTGTAAAAGTTTTTGTAAACATACGTCCGTATGTTTACAAAAACTACCCATGGTTAAAATTTCTTTTCTCTATTTCAAACGGTGTAAAAGTTTTTGTAAACATACGGACGGACGGACGGACAGAGTGAAGCTATGTTTAAATATATATAACATTTATTTAAATTGATATAACAAAAGTTCTGTTAGGTTTATTTTCAATCAAAAAACGGTATTAGAGAGCTGCTTTTATAAAAATATGTCGCTTAAATGTATAGGGTTGCTATCCAGTACTAAAATTTACCATTATATAAAACTCAATTTTTGCAAAATTTTTGGCCCCACATATCTTCTAAACGGTTCAAGCTTGGATCTTGAAATTTTGGAAGAAGTTAGATCCTAAAAAAATAGTAGGAGTCAGTTAACAAAATTTTTTTGTCAAGCCCCCTGTTTAGGAGCTATAAGGGCCCGAAAATTGAAATTATGCTATTTTTAAGCACCTGTAACTTGAATACCTGTCCAATTTTTATACCCGTATGACTATGTAGTCCAAGGGTATAATAAATTTGCCATTACGTTTGTGACGCAGAGAAGGAGGGGGGGTAGATATAGACTCAAGTGTATGGATCGGATCAGAATCGAAAAATAAATCGATTTAGCTATGTATGTCCGTCCGTCCGTCCGTCTGTCCGTCCGTCCGTCTGTCCGTCCCTCACCACGATAACTCAAAAACTAGAGGAGCTAGGATCTTGAAATTTTCGCAAATTCGTTTTTTTGCAATAGCCGTCATCCCTATTTAAATCCAGTCATTTTGGTCCATGGGTTCGGGTAGCTGCCATACAACTTCTTTTTTTATATGAGTATTACTCTGTACCTATAACAGCTACGTATCTGAAATTTTGCCAAAAGTAGTTTAGTTTTATGGCCAGAGTTTCTGCAAAATTTGGTTGGTCTACTGCAGTGGGTTCGAGTAGCTGCCATACAACTTCTTATTTTATATGAGCATTACTCTACACCTAATGAAGCTGGGTGTCTGAAATTTTGCCAAAAATAGTTTAGTGTAATGGCCAAAAATACAGCAAAATTTGGTTGGTCTACTGCTGCCGGTTCGAGTAGCTTCCATACAACTTCTTATTTTATATGAGCATTACTCTACACCTATTGAAGTTGGGTGTCTGAAATTTTGCCAAAAATAGTTTAGTGTAATGGCCAAAGTTACTGCAAAATTTGGTTAGTCTACTGCAGAGGGTTCGAGTAGCTGCCATACAACTCCTTCTTTTATATGAGCATTACACTACACCTAATTAAAGCTGGTATGTTTGAAATTTTGCCAAAAGTATAGAATGTTTATAATAATAATGATATAATGTTTATATAACGGTCATACGGGTATCCCAGAGTTGACACAGTCTACTCTACCACACTCTTTCTGGTTTTTTTATTAATATACAAAATTTAAAGGTTCAACATTATATTTTAACATATGTTAAAGGTTTTTCTTAAATTTAAAAGGGGTTTCTTAAATTGAAGAAAGTGTCTCTTAGTTTTACCCATTTTTACTTAGATAATAAAATTGTAAGTAAAATTCCAAATGTTTGTGTAATTCACAAATTTATTCCTAGAACCTAAAAAACTAGAGGATGAGGGGGGGGGAGGGGAAGTTGGAGTTAGATTCTTGAGAAATTTGGCAACCTTCCCCATTGAAGGGCTATAACAACTTTTAAATAAAAAATTTACTGTTAGCAGTAAATTTTATAAGTCAGTAGTAACTATTTCCAAGTAAATATTTCCAAATTTAAACTCAGTATGTAATACAATATAATTTTGAAAATGTGCTTTTTTAAAAACCCTTGGTTTTTTTTCATTACTTGTTTTTTGGTTAAAATCGGACCAAGGCTTCGGGAACTGCCATACAACTTTTTTGAACCAATAATAATTTCTTCAAAACTAATTACAATAGGAATATGGAAATTACACCCGATAAGTTATATAATAGATCAAGCACTTGTATGAAATTTCAAAATGTCAACAATTTATTTTTGGGGAACTGCCATGCAAGTTTCAGAATCTTGCTTACACATTTTTAGAACTATGTTTACTACAAAGCTGAAATTAAAATAATACAAGTTAGGTAGTATGGCCAGCCATTTTTCGAAGTTTTAAAAAATTTGGACCCCATTTTTTTGCGAGCTGCTATACAAAGTTCTCAATCTGATAACTTCTAATGAAGCTACGACGTTAAAATAAAAAATGGACAAGTAAAGTAATAGGGCAAGTTACTTGACAAAGTTGGACATTACTCGGACCAACTTTTGGTATGTTTATTATTGTATTCTTTTATATTTTTTTTAATATAATAGCATAAGGGAATTTATTAATTGGTTATTTTGTTTTAAGCATCATAGTGCGGATACGCACGGGTATCTAAAAGTTGACAAGGGCAACTATAATCTTCCTCGTTTTAAAATTTTGTATTTTTACATGCGTTCCCAATTCAATTTTCATTTGCTTTTAACTTTTTTTTGCCTAAATTCTTGTTTTTCCAATTCTTTTGGGAGATTTAAATTCGAATTTTAATTCAAAATATCAAATGACATTGATATTCAATATAAAATTCGGAAATACATCTATATACTATATACAGAATGTTTATATATCTATATATATATGGATAATATATATATGAACATGTTTGTAAAAAATAATGTCAAAATAAACAAACAAGTAAATACAAGAACATGAGAATGTGTAGAATTTATAATGCGAACTAATAATTTTAAATTGAATATATGGTATATATTTGTATGTACTTTGTATATTATATAATAAGGATATATAAATTATACCTTTTCATGCTATGTACTGCAAACATACATATAAACAGTAATATTAAATGATTTTTTCATTTTTTTTTTTTGTTATTTAAGAAGGTTTTTAGAATTTATTTGCAATTTTTCTTCTTCATTTGGAAAATGACGGGAAATAAAAATGAAAACGGAAACAAAATTTAAATATGGATATAAGTTTATGCTTACTTTCGAGTACAGGGTGGTTTATTATTTCTTTTTTTTTATTTTTATTTATGCAATAAAAAAACTTATTTGACTTTTAAATTAATTTTAACTTATATTTAAAATGGAAATAAACTGTAAAAGAATCAAAAATATAGAAATAGAAGAAGAAAAGTAAAAAATCTGACACTGACATAGGTGTCTGGAATTGACAGTTTCAAGTCATTTTATTTATATGAGGAATTACTTTAAATATTAGTATAAATTTCCGTAATGTAATTCTTATTCTATTTTTAATGTGGAATGCTAGGAAATAGAAATTTGTTTTTTTCTTTTGGGTTAATTTTGAATTAATTTTGAAAAGAAAGATGTACATATATGTGAAATTTATGAAAATTCAAGTTTTTTCATGTTATGAATCATATCATTTTTAATTTTTTGAATTCAAAAGAAAGCATGAATTATGAATCTGTACTAGAGTTGAGTGGCTAAATTATGTTGACAGAGAAATCTTTTAAATAAGTGAAAAGAGTGTTCATTTTTAATTAGGTGAAGCTTTAAATTGAAGTCCTTCGAATACAATATGTGTTCATTAATCCAAAAAGAGTAGATGTGACATCTAATTATCATAAATTGCACATAAATTATGAGGAAACATAAAAAAAAACAAGAAATGATAGAGTGAGAACTGGGTAAAATGTCATGTGAAACGAAAAAATCTATCAGAATCTGTCAAAAATTGTATACTGATTAACTTAACATCTCGTACCTGGAGGTAATTCAAAAACTAAATTGGTTCAATGATATTTTTGGTGATGGCGAAGGTGTTCCGGGTAATTATAAGTTTGCGAATCTTCGTAAAATTTGCCTGTCATTTGCTGTGTATTCATATGCACATACTTTATCCATGATATATTGCAACGCTAGGCTTGCTCAATGAACTATTAAAAATGATTTTAATAATATCACTTCAACGTTGTTGAGAGTAGGGTTTTGACTATTAGTTTTATCTTGAAAATTTGTTTTATGGAAAAAGAAATTCCCTAAGTTTTTTAATGTTTATTGAGGAACGCTTCTTATTATTATTATATTCGTTTCCCTAAATTCGATGAATCGTAACTACCCTTGTAGAGAGAAGAGAACTTAAAAAGAAAAGGCAAAGAAGATGCTATTATATAGTATAAATTACCAAAAAGAAGTACAGCTATAAAACCATATTTTAGATATAGAGCCAAAAACTCAAGCTTGTTGATAATTATAGGATATTTTGAAAAATATTATTAATTAGCATACTCGAGTACTTAAGTGTCCTCACTTTTGGTTTCACAAGCCGTTTGGTATGCATTATGAAATTTTATTACTATAAATGCGTAAGTTATCTTAATGTCTACAGCCTATAGCAAAAACTAAAAAAATGCAAAAAACAAAGAAATTTATTTTTAAAATTAATATAAAAAAGTTTTGTGTTGGTATTTTTACATTTCTTTTAAGTTTTTAAATAAGTTTTATGTTTACTGGCTTACATTTTTATTCTACGCATTTTTTATATCATTAATAATATTTCACAAGCAGATGATGCAATAAAATTTGTTTTCTTTGGATTACTTTCTGATTTTATATACAGAAACACAAGATATACTTTGAGGCTAGTAACATATCATTTCAAAAGTATAGTATAATGACTTGGAAATTTATCATCACTTGAATTAATTTTGAAGAATATGTTTTCTGTATTTCTTTTTTAAATGTTTATACTGTCATTTTCCAACTGTCAATTTTTTGATTGCCTATTTTTCATTTTATGAAAATATATTTAAAATTTTTTTTATTTATACCAAAAAGACAGAGTAATAGTAATCTGCACACTTCGTAATATTAGTTAATTTAGGTATATTTTATATACTTTTATAAATTTTTATATTGACTTGACTTTGTCTATGGGTTTATTTTTCAGTATGTTAAACAGTGAATTCTGAATATTAGAAATCTGAAGATGAATTTTAAAGAATTGAATGAAGTAGGGGTTAGCGAAGTGGATTCATATGTAACAAGATGTGAGTTCGATCCTCGTTAGATGATAAAAATAAAATATAAATAAAATTAATTTATTTGGATATTTTCTTTAAAAACTTGTAACTTTAGGAATTTAAATACTTCACTTTGATAATGTAAAATTTAATTTATAAAATTTTATTTAATAGAATTTAACAAAATTTAAATAGAATTTAAAGACAGTTCTTCTTTCAGTTAACCTTAATCCAACAATTTACTTTTACATTAAAACACTTTGAAATGCAATAAAACCAATAATTTTTGGTTAATGAAAATTTTCAACATTTTAAGCTTAAAAGTTTTCAAACATTAAAAGAACTGTTTCGTATACTAGCAATTTATTTTTATATTAAAACAGTAACAAATTCCCAAGATCTACCATACATTTTTTATTTTCCACATTTGAGGAGCTAAGTTTTACTTAAATTACTTTTTACTTTTATTTTATTTTAATTATGATCAGTTAAATTGTAACTGTAGCTTTGGAACTTTGATACATTGCGGAGTCTGAAAAAAAAATAAGAACAAACCGAATAACTTTGGCGTGTCAAGCAAACTAAATAAGCAAAATTAAGAAATCAAAACGGCGAGTTTTTGAACGCCAAATTTTTATGCGATAAAATTTTTAATACAGAATCTAGTTTTTATAAAAATCACTCCAAACATAATCTTTTTCAATACCACAAGAAAGTACTTGAAAAAGTGGTCGGTACCGCTCTCAAAACCCCGATAAATTATATACTGGAACACTTAATTCGTGTCCATCTCCAAACCTCTCTTAACTTATGTTTTAATACAAAGACAACAAAGCGTTTTATATTCAACTCTAATATCCCTACTGATTCAGAATTTTCCATATACATATACATAAATATTCTAGAGAAGGCTTATAAATCTTATTTTATAAATATTCTGAAAATCCTTATTTTGTAATCAATTATTTAAATTTCGTATAAATATTATATATAAATAATTTGTAAACAGGGTACAATCATCATTTTGAAATCATCTCTAATATTAATATCTTCCTAAACTATTTTACTTTTAAAAAATTTCGAAATAATTTTTTGTCTGTGAAAAATATATTAATCCAATAGTTTAGGAAAATGGAATCTTCAATGCAATATAAAAAAAAAACTATTTGGTCGTAGATGGATTGCAAGATCATGCCTCGCTTCCCTTTCGGTACCTTACTTATTTTTTGACTCATTTTAAAAAATTTCATTTTTTTATTAATCAAAATTTGTTGAAAAATTCTATATTACTACCCATAAATTTATATCCAATCCATTTACTATTATATGCATAAAGACATGACGTTTATTATATTTTATCTGTCCAATATCCGTAATCTGCCATTTCAATCTTTTTAATATCTGTCAAAATATTTGTTTTTGATTTACTGTATTTAAAATTTTTAAATATTTATATTTCTAGACATTGAATTACAAAAGGAAATATTATATTAAATCGTAATGTTAAAATATACTTATTATAAAAAAAATAAATAACAAAAGTAATAAAATGAATGAAATAAAAGTAAAAAATTGATTTATTTTTTAATTACCATAATAAACGTCTTCCAAATCATCTGAACGTTTGACATTTACACTAACCCTCCACGCATAC
Source organism: Dolichopus griseipennis (assembly GCA_963082915.1). Lineage (NCBI taxonomy): Eukaryota > Metazoa > Arthropoda > Insecta > Diptera > Dolichopodidae > Dolichopus > Dolichopus griseipennis. Next base: position 87,748,250 of record OY720443.1, read on the forward strand.
AATAACACTATTAATATTGAAATATTCTGAAAAGAAAAAATTAAAAATTCATTTAATTAATAATAACTAATTTTATATTTTGTTTTTTTTTTTAATATATAAAACAAAATTTAAATTTTATTGAATGCTAAAAAAAACAAGGTCATTAATTAAAAAAATAATAAATTTCTTGAATTTATTTATAATATATATATATATATATATTTATTTAATTTTTTAAATAATATATTTCATTTTATGTTGTCAATTAATGTCATTGGTAAATATTTAATTTTATTCAAAAGAATATTATTAATTACTTTTTTAAAATAATAAATATTAAAATTAAACAAATATTATTAAAATATCATTTACAATTATTACATTGAAAATATATTTGAAATTGATAGTTGGAAAATATTTTGAATTTCAATTGTTCTAATAAAACATGTCTAATCTGACGATAGCTCAGTTGTAAAGTGGTGGCTTTTCGAAAATCGAAAAGGTTCGGGTTCATACCCTAGTCCGATCATATAATAAAAAAAATATAGTGTATATTAAAATAATTTAAACAAGTAATGAAAAAAACCAAGGGTTTTTAAAAAAGCACATTTTCAAAATAATATAGTGTTTCATTTTTTTTTTTTTTTTTTTTTTTTTTTGCCCGCACCTCTACGTGCTAACTGTTCACTGTGATAGGCTAAACAGCCTTACTATATATGTGCATGTCGGAACAGGGGAGATATATTCATATATTAGAACTGATCAAATGAATTCCACATACAATTTAAACATGAGATAGTACTACGCCTTATAACATGTAGAAATGTCTTAGATTTTCAATAAATGCAGTTCTATTTTTGTTTATATTGTAATATTTTGTATTAGATTTATATGGTATTCTATATCAGTGAGTTATATTATTTAATTGAATTATTTGTTTACATTTTGTATTTGTTTATATTTTTATATTTATGTATTTTTTATTAAAGATATATAATTATTAATTATTAATTAAGCCATTAATTTGAACCCAAAGGCGAATGGTAGCTGAGTCGAGTTGAAAACCAGATAAAAGTTTTTTTTTCACTTTCACTGGGATTCGAACCCGGGGCCTTTCGCATGAAAGGTTGGCACTCTAACCACAGTGCCACCCAGCTGTTAATACTGAGTATTTTATCGGAATATAATGTTGAAGCTTCAATGTTAACATTTAATTTAGGAAATATATACGTTGATGACTTAGTTACTACTTACTTGTAAAAACGGTAATTTTTTTAATTTTTAAGTCCTAATAGCCCCTCTATGGGGAAGGCTGCCCAATTTCTCAAGGATCTAATCCTCACTACTCCTCTTCCCCCAACTTTTTTAGATTCAAGGAATTAAATTGTGAATTCTACCAAAATTTGGAATTTTATTTAGAATTTTACTGTATAAGCAAAAATGGTTAAAACTGACAGACACTTTCTTCAATTTATAGAACCGCTTTTAAATTTAAGAAAATCTTTTAAAATATGTTAAAGTATTTTTGTATAAAGTAATTTTGTATACTAACAAAAAAAAATTTGAACAGGTATTCAAGTTACAGGTGTTTAAAAATAGCAAAATTTCAATTTTCGGGCCCTTATAGCTGCAAATTTCAAGACCCTAGCTTGGCCCGTATAGAAGATGTGTAGCCAAAAGTTTTGCATAATGGTAAATTTTAGTACCGTATGGCAACTCTAAACATTTGTAATATATAAAATAAATAAATTTTATAAAACCAGCTATCTTTTGCCGTTTTAAGATTGAAAATACACCTATACAACTCTTGTTATAACAATTTGAATATAGGGTTTTTTCCCAACTTGGGGGGCTGCAGCTCCGAAATGGGTGGTGCTACAGAAAAAAATTTTTCTATGGACGGACGGACAGAGTGAAACTATATAGGCACATTTTTACAAAATTTTTTGAAAATGTGCTAAAAAGTACAAATGTCAAATAGACAAAGGATCATTATTATCAGTAAATATTTACTATTTTTTGGTACTTCAAATAAATAAATACGTAAAAAAAACAATGTCAAAAAATTGAGTTCCCAAATGGCTTGGATTGAGCTAAAAAAAACCACATACTAGTTTTAATAAGCAATTATGTTTGATATTGATCAATGATCACTACATATGCCTATAAAACGACGCCTAAGTTCGAAGTTATTACAAACCTTCAATTTGACTAAAATGCAGCTTTTAGGAGAAAAAAATTAGAAAAGGAGGTCTTAAGTCAACTTAAAACAAGTTATTTATTAACTTGAGAAAATGCGTCTCGTACGACAAATCATAGTGTAAAAAACTTTAATTTTCTCAAAGAGGGCAGGCTAAGTAGTTGTTAAATCTTATCTTGTTATTATAATAGATAGAGGAAAATTTATTCTGTCAAAATGATTGCTATTGCCCAATACAGTCTTAATATATTTTTAATATTGTGCTTTAGCTGCTCTTTATTTTAAGGCTTGTTCACATATACTCATTCTTTGAAATAACCCAATAGGAAATAATCTGGCGCACTTCAAATTGAATCCTAAATTTCTTGACATATTTTAGTCAGCAAAAATTTCAATAAGTAATTATGGCACAGGCCGTATCTGCTGTTGCTCCATACTGTTGGAACAAATTGTAGGAAGCTACAGGAACACAAAATAAATAATCATAGTACGATACCTGTCCCAATTTATTGTTACAGCATTATTAACTTTATTCATAAAGAAGTATGATGACGTTATGATACCATCTCTCATCATGCTGTACATTTAAGTGAACCTAATTGTCGCTGGAAAATAGGTCTTCGGGGTTTTCAGAAGCCCAAAATTGCATATTTTGCTTATTCACATCCATTAAGATGGAAATATGCTTCATTGCTCAGAATTGAACTGTTCATACCTTGGTCCGTTGTTCGGTGGTGTAATTTTGCATGTTGGTGTAACAAGCTTCGATTAATAAAATCTGAAGAAATTATTAGCTTTTTAATCCTAAAGTGACTTTTGGCTCTTCTTGTTGGAACTTTTTCTATATTTGACAGATTGCAACTTCACAATGGATGGAGATTTATTAAGAATTTATTCTAATCTATCCTATTGGGTTTACATATAAACTGGTTAACATCAAGGAAAACTGTTAGACGTAAGAAAAATATCGACAGAGTGAAATTTTTAGGCAATATTTTAACGCATAATTTTTTCAAATATGTGCTAAAAATCTCAACTGTTACCATGTTTGTTAAATCTTAATTATAACAATGCTTCTTCATAATATGCTTTTGATTATTTCTTTTCTATTACCTACTTAATTAAATAAACAATGTTCTTGATGACATTCTTCTATTATGGGACTTTCAAAGTTTAGGCAATATATAAAGAAACAATTGTTATAATTATACTTAAAGAAAACATTTCATTTCTTAACTTTTTGTTTTTAAATTATTTTTGTTCTATTGAATGAGTTATTTCCATTTTATTTTTAATTTGCCATTTTTGACACAAAATTTATTTCACTTTTATTCTCATTATTTTTGTAATGATTTTTTTCTTTCGGCACAGTATTCAAAAATTTACTTAACAAACTTTTAAAACCCAAAATGAGAAAAATTGCTTATTACAACAAATTCTTTTTAAACCAGTCAATTTCAAAGAAAGTTTTTTTTCTCTCAATTTCAAATCCTTGGAAAACCCAAAAAAAAAAAACAACAAGGAAAATAAAATTTTCCGAATTCTATTATTTGTTATATGCCCTTGAAAAATGATTGTATAAACAATTATTTTTAAAACAATCACAAGATGGCAAAAAAACAAAATAAAATGGTAAAATATAAAAAAAAAAGTACAAATTAATTCAAATAAAAATAGAAAATTGAAAATAAAAAAAACTTTTTCACAACATTTAATTCGACCTACAAAGTTGTTTGTGCAATTTTCTGGGTTTCATGATATAACGCCTTATGTCATAAAGCCATAATTACTTTATAGCACACTTGAGTAAGTCACTTGAAAGCCATATAAGCGAAATTTTTTAATTTGGGCTTAAGACACATTCGAGAGAGTCATAAAGCCATTTTGTGTTTAAAAAATTTTAAGTCGTTAAAAATTTTGTTGTTACCTAGTAACCACATTGAATTAAGCTTGTCCCAATATAATGAAATTAAGGCAGGTTATGTCATATGTTATACCTAATATGTATGTAATAACGATAGCCGAATGTATGCCCAAAATTTATGCATAAATTTTACTTAAAGTATTTGAAACTTTTAGAAATTTGAATTTTGATTATTTGATATAGTTTTTACATAGTAAATTTTTTTTGGATTTTTGCAATTTGTTTTTAATTTTAAGTAAATCTTAAAGCCCGCACACGTATTTTCATGGCCTTGTAAGTGACCTTGTAGTACGCAGTACAGTAGAGTTTGCTGACTACATCTGAACGATATCAGAGTTGTACATAATATGTATACATTTTATTCAATTTTTTCCAGAATATTTATATATGTGTACATACATATTATTAGTAAATGGCGGATTTTAAATTAGGATTGATTTTATTAGGCTGTCAATGATTTTGAAAATTTCGTTTTTTATAGGTATACTAGTATTTCTGACTAGGTACAGAAGATTTACCTTTCTCTTTTCATTTTTCCCTCCTTTAAGGAGTATAAGGCATCCACCAAGCCAATTAAGACTAAGCTTCAGTTTATTTAATCTTCTATATTCACTAAACCGTTGATTAATCGGCTGTAGCTATTGTATAAGTAATATATTGTATAAATCTGGGATGAAGAACATATGCCAAACAAATGGAGAACAGGGCTGTTATGTCCCATTCATAAAAAAGGCGACAAAACTGAATGTACAAATTATAGGGGAATATCATTATTAAATACTGCATATAAAGTATTATCAAATATAATTTTCGAAAGATTAAAACCATATGCAGAGGAAATTATAGGAGAGTACCAGTGTGGATTCCGGAGCGAAAGATCAACAATTGATCAAGTATTTATATTGAAACAAACAATGGAAAAATGTTATGAGTACAATAAAGACATACACTTCTTGTTTGTTGATTTTAAACAAGCGTTTGATAGTGTAAGTAGGGATCAAGTTCTTGCTTCCTTGTTAAGACAGGGAGTACCCAAAAAACTTGCCAACGTAGCTATGATGACAATGAGCGAATCTAAAGCTAAAATAATGATACAATCAAAAATATCGACAGAATTTTGTATTAAGTCGGGTGTAAGACAAGGCGACACTCTCTCTGCCATGCTGTTTAACATGGTATTGAATTATGCAGTTGAGAAACTCGATAAGGGAGGAAACATATTCATAAAGTCTCATCAAATAATTGCTTATGCTGACGATATAGCAATCGTATCAAGAAGTTATAGAGATATGACTGAGGCGTTTATTGTGCTCGAAAGTGAAGCAAAAAAAGTTGGTTTAGCTATCAATGAAAATAAAACAAAATATATGAAAATGTCGCGAAATGAAAGTAGAAGATACCCACAGAATATTACCATTGGGGAATACAATTTCGAAGGTATTAAGAGTTTCTCATATCTCGGAGTAATAGTCAGAAATGACAACAGTATGCATCATAACGTACAAGATAGAATTAATGCAGGAAACAAATGCTACTACGTACATAAAAAGCTAATACAATCTAAATTAATAACCAGACAATCAAAATTAATAATTTATAAAACTATCATACGACCAGTGATAACATATGGCTGTGAAGTATGGAGTCTGACGAGGCATGATGAAAATAGCTTAAGAGTATTTGAAAGAAAAATACTGCGTAGAATTTTTGGCGCAAAAAGACTCGAAAGTGGAGAATATGAAAGAAGAACTAATTCTGAACTCTCCGAGTTAATAGAAGGAAAAGACATAGTAAAATATGCAAAAGCGCAGCGCCTAAGATGGGCAGGCCATGTTGCTCGAATGAAGGAAAACCGCGCTCAATATAAAATTATGTATGCAATCCCTGAAGGAACAAGAGCAAGGGGACGACCAAGAAATAGATGGGCTGATAATATTGATAACGATGCTAGAATTCTTAATGTCCGAAATTGGAGATCAGGAGCACAAAATAGAGAACAATGGCGAGCAGTTGTAAAGCAGACCAAAGCTCACCCCGAGCTGTAGAGCCATATGATGATGATGAGCTATTGTATAAGATTATGAATACACAAATGTTAATTTTGAGCGCCATCTATTATCTTACACAAGAGTTATTTATATATTTTTATTAACTGATATTTTATATTACGATATAATTATACAATTTCAGAATATTTTCTTATTGGATATGATGACCGGCCTTTGAACCCGACACATTCCACATGAAAGGCGACATTTCTATTGATTTTTACATATAAAATTTTACAATGACATTTTTATTCTAAAGTTTTCTATGATGTGAGTCATAAGGCCATTATGGCAATTATGGCTCATTCGAGTGTGTCTTAAAACCATATTAAAAAATTTTACAATTATGGCTTTACCTCACGACATCATTTGATTTTATTATTTTATTGCAAAGTTGACAAAAAAAAATTTATTTAAATTTTTCAACAATTTTAAACAAAGAATGGAAAATTTTCAAACCCACATATCAACCAACATAAAAAAAAACAACCTCACATAACCTCGTTGTATTCAATCGAATGCTCCAAAGTTAATTTATTTAAATATAGACATATAAAAAGGCAAATTACAATTATTTTTGCAATTTTAATTTTCCTTGGCTTTTAAGGCAATTAAAAACAAATTGAAAAAGTTAAAAATTTGTACAGTTGGAATCGGTGGAGATACTTTCAATGACGAGCTTATTAGAATTTTGAATGCATTTAGGTTAAGAAAATTGCGCAATACATTTGCAAGTTCAATATAAGCATATGAAGAATCTATGTATAGAAAATTATTTATTAATAAACCTAGCTGTTATTAATTCAATATTACTCTCGAAAATTGGATGGATAAGCTCCTAGTTTTCCTGAAGAAAAAGATAGTTGTAAAAAACTTTCTAATCTTAAAAAATGTTTGCTGCTTCAAAAAGTTAGATAAGGTTTTCAAAATTACCCAAGAACTCCAATTCGGCATTTCAATCAAAAGGTCTATCATTCAAACCCTTATCAGATCATAGACATTGATCAAAGACATGCAGTGCTCAATCCACACTAATATCCGGGGACTAATGGTTCAAGGACTAGATGTAATGTTTGTAAAGCCTTGTCGAGAACAAAACGGAAGAAGTCAAAACTTATGTAATAGACATCTAGATTCATCGAACTGGAGCACAAAAGTTTCTCCAAATTATATAATCATTTTATCTTCTTTTCAAAATTTAATTTAATAAATATGCATATGTAATGTGTATGTATTTATTTTAAACATACATATGAAGGATATAAATAAATAACCGTTGCCATTGTTTATATTTGTTTTTAAGCCCGATCTTAAAATGAAAATGGAAATAAATATTTTAAAACAATAAAATAAATGATAAGAAAATAATAATGGTAATTGAAATTTAAGTGACTCTTAAGTTGTAGGTGTATTCGCATATTATTTAATTTGATGAGAAATTTAAATTAAATGATACAAAATGAATAGGATTTACAGTTTCAAATAAATTAATAATAAATAAAATTATTTGGAAAATGAAATAACCTTCGGTCCACGTTAACAAACTCCTTCCTCAAATTACAAAATCGTTCTTTCATTCAATTAAACACGCTGGGTGGCTTAATGCTTAGAGCGCCGAACTAATCTAACTATCTTGATTAAGCTACTTGTTTCATCATTCAAATTGAAGACATTACAAATAAATAATGTATCTTGTTGATTATATTATGTAGGATATTCGAACTGCGGAGAATTTCAAACCAAGATCCGTGAAATTTGGAAAAACATAAACCCATAGAACTGATAGTCGAGGAAAGAATATTAAATGTATTGGATGCGCTTAGGAAAATTAATTCGATTGCAAAGGAAGCTCTAAATTGGAAACCCCAAGGGAAAATAAAAGTGGGAAGGCCTTAAACCACATCCAGCCAGATTATTCCGCGGATTCGAGTAGCTGCCATACAAGTTCCTCTTTTTATATGAGGACTACTCTATACCTAATACAGCTGGATGTCTGACAAAGTTTTTGCAGTCTGGCAGTGCGTTCGTGTAGTTGGCATATGTCAATAACAGTTTACTTTTTCGGCCAACGTCTGAATAATATTATATAGTCGGTGTAGTGGAAGAGGTTTGAAGAACCACCATAATTTAATATGTAGTGTATTTAAAATTTTGCCAAAAGTAATTAAACGAATGGTCAATATTGCGGTCATACGTTCCAGAATTGACAAAATCGACTCTACTACACTTTTCCTCGTTTTTATTGGAATTGCTCGTTCTGAATTCGAAACACAATTAAGACTGAGGCAAGTAGAAAATCAACATATATCGGATATTTACCTGACGCAGCAATTGTGTTTCGAATTCATAAAGACGAATTTTAATAATATATTAATAATATTATTAGAATTATTATTATTTCGAATTCATAAAGACGAATTCTAATAATATATAATACTAGCAGATTTACCCGGCGTTGCCCGGAAGCTTGAAAATTGTAAAAAAGCAAGTTTCAGCCAATTTTTTGAGATACTACTTTGCCTATAAATGCTACAAAAAAATATTTGTGGAGTTCCGTTAACCCATCGTGGCCCAACAGCTTTTTATAGGTTTTTTCGTTGCTTTGCTATATATTAGAAATGATTTAACAGATTAACTTCAAATTTCGTATATGTGTTCTTCTTTGAAAATGAAGTTCAATTTACTAACAGACTTGAAAGTTGTTAACCCCTCCCGACCCGACGATTGTTCAAAAAAAAATTTGTAAGTAAATTACGTCCAATTTTTGAAAGTAGGTACAACTTCTTTGAATTAGGGGAATACTTAAAAAAAAGGTTTGTCGAGTTCTTTTAATCGATTGCGAAACAAAAACTTTAAAAAACAGTTTGCAAAACAATTTGAGCGAGTATCTCTAATTTTTCTATGCTGCTTCTTGACAATTTGGTGCTCCTTGACGATATAGTTGAGGATGGTAGGTTTCCGGTGAACAATGTTAACTGAATTAAAATGAAAATAGGTCAAAAGGGGATTTTCTTGAATTGCCAACGCTTGAATAAAATATAGTCGATGGTTTAGAAAAGGTTTAAAAATTCGCTTTTCAACTTATATTTTGTTTAGTACTCACCTGAAAGTTGTAATACGCTCTTCCTCGTTTTTTTATGATTTTATGAGAGAAATGTAGGCTTATTTTTTGGAAAAACTGTTTTAAAATACTATGTATTTAAGCATTATATATAACAAATTGAATTTTTTGATTTTTAGATTTCATTTGAAGAAAACTGAAAATTTCATTGAATCTTTGTTCAAAACGCACAAACAGGTCAAAACCAAATTAACCCTGTGGGTTTTAATTAAAATGCTGGTACAAAATTTTCAATAAAATACTTTTAATCGTATAAGAAAATAAAATATACAGAAAACTTCTTATCATCGTCGTGGAAAATAGGTTAATCGAACTTAACTAAAACTTTTCGCCTCTCTTTTAGACTACAAAATCAACCTGTAAAATTGGACACAAATCGAAAACACAAAATTTTTTGAAAGTCCGCCAGGCCGAAATGGGTTAATTTATTCCAACCAAATTTATACAACTAAATGCGGTTGCTAAGAGGAACATTTGTGCAAAATTTCAAGTCAATCGGTCAAACAGTTTTGACTCGACATCAAAAACATTGAAAAAGCTTCTTTGCACTCTCGTGCCCAAACGGGTTAACCGAACTCAACAAAAATTTGTCCCAGACTTTATTTTCGACTGCGAAACCACCTTGTAAAATTGGACACAAATCGGAAACACAAAATTTTTTGGAAGCCCGCCAGGCCGAAATGGGTTAAATTATTCCAACCAAATTTATGCAACTATTTGCGGTTGCTAAGAGGAACATTTGTGCAAAATTTTAAGTCAATCGGTCAAACTGTTTCGGCTCGACATCAAAAACATTGAAAAAGCTTCATTGTGCCCTCGTGCCCAAACGGGTTAACCGAACCCAACAAAAATTTGTGCCAGCCTCTCTTTTTGACTGCAAAACCACCCTGTAAAATTGGACACAAATCGGAAACACAAAATTTTTTGGAAGCCCGCCGGGCCGAAAGGGGTTAATTTATTCCAACCAGTTTTATACCATTAATTTCGTGTAATAAGAAGAACATTCGTGCAAAATTTCAAGTGAATCGGTCAAACCGTTTCGACTCGACATCAAAAAAACGAAAAAGCTTAAAACGGCTCTGGAGCCGCAACCTGCTGACTTATAAAAATGCGACATAGCCTATGTCACCCCCCGGACTCCCAAAATTATTCCTCTAAAATTTGGTGTCAATCGGACCACTGGTTTTCACGTGAATCCTGGACAAACAAACAAACAAACAAACAAACAAACAAATTTTCTTCTTTATATATTAGATATGATATTCAACTATGGTGCAGGCACACCTATTCTGGATCAACTTGAATAATTGGCTTACACAAAAAAGAACTCGGCGTCCTTTAAATTAACTGTATTAAAACTTAAATTTTAGGGACAGTTATATATCCGTAACATATTAAATTAAAATTATTTCAATGTTCATTCATATAATGCACTGCAGTGCTTCAAGGAACCTAATTGAATCTCAAAGCAAAATAGGGTATATGATTTTTTATTTACTTCCTTTTCCTCAAAAGATTTTAATTTTTATTTTATATTCCATTTAATATTATTCTTCGGATCTTTTATTTAGAACATTGAAGATTTTTTTTTTAACTCTAAACTTATAAACTTAAACTTAGAATTAAAAATAACAACAAGGACCCCAGAAATAAACCTCAAAAAAACCAAGATAGAAAAATCAGAAAAAAGAAACCATCAAAACCACAGAGAAAGAAATTGTTTAAAGACAAAAAATATTGTCTATCCACTTAATCTCTCATATAAACGAAGCAAAAAAACAAGACACTGAGAAAAAAAAATGAATTGAAATGAAAATCAATAAAAATAAAATTAAATGAACTGAAAAGTTGGGAGATGAAAAAATAATTTTCCTTTTAGTGTCATGGATACTTTTGATTTTTCTTGAATTTCTGATTTCCTTTTTAACTAATTGTGAAGAATTATTTGATATTGTGGTGAGTTTTCAGATGAGAATAATATCAAATTGTCAGTATTTTGTTATAAATTTTTATATGGTTATTTTATTGAATTTAATTCATTTTTTCAAGAATTGAATTAATTTAATTTTTATTTTCTCTTGGTTATTGCAAAAATGGTTATAGTTTTGTGTCTATTTTAGCCAAGATTTTAGCCATTATTGAAGACTTAAGTAGATTCAATGTATCTGATGGATAAGTAATAATGTTATGATAATTAGTTCTTTGGTTTGGATTAACAAGTTTGTGTCCCTACTACGACACAAATGGGTCGATTATTTTCTATATTTACAATGTTATGTATTGGATTATTTTTTAAAAGTTATTTGAGGTTCAGAAATTGGATTGAAGTATAGTTGGAAAATGATAAAAAGGCATTAAAATAATTATTATGTTAAATTTTTACTTTAACTGAAGATTTTTACTTTTTAAGAGAATTTTTTTAGATACTTCAGTAGTTATATACTTTAGAAATGCATCGAATAGCTCATGTATTAAAATAACAAAGTGCTTCTAAATATTCGAGAAAGTTCCTGTAACAATTGATTGAATAAAGGAGCGCATTTTGTCCTAACGAATCATATAAAGCTAATAGATTTTGTTCTTAATGATAATAATAATAAGCAATCACTGTGGAAAACTGAGAATTGCATAACAAGAATGGCGCTAATCTGGAATCCTCAAGGCGGATTCAGGTCAAGAGGTAGACCTAGAATAATATGGAGAAGAACGACGAGGGATGATATAAGTAGTCATGAAATATCCTGTAGTAAAATAAAAAAATTAAGAGTGCACTTATATTGGAGCTGCGTTTCGTTGAACAAAGCACCTTTATTAAAATCATGTATATAATTTCCTGCGCTATTCTTTTATCGATGTTCTTATCACTTATCGCAGTTCCAATATAAATGCACATTTTTATGTAAATTCAGGGATAACCACTATATTTCCTTTCACTTAAAGTAAAAAACACCATCTAAGAGTAAAAAAGATTTCATTTAAAGTAAAACATATTCTCTAAAAATTTAAAGAATTCGAATATTCTGAAGTGTTATAAAGCCTATAAATATTTATTGGGGATATTTAAAATACCATGATATGTAATTTATTTAAGATAATTTAAGAATTTAGATAATCAAAACTACCAATGGATTTAACCTTCTCCAAATCCAAATCTAATCTATTCTGAATAGAATAGCCAATAACGTTACCTATCCAATATGTTAAATAAACTTACAAGTTTATGCAGATATTATGGGTTGGATAATCTTCAGTAGAAAACAATTTTTCGTTAGATACTAACAGCCTAGTCTTTATTTATCATTTTTTTCCATTTCATTGGGTATCCTGATTTTTATACCCGTATGACTATATAGTCAAAGGGTATAATAAATTTGCCATTACGTTTGTGACGCAGAGAAGGAGGGGGGGGGGGAGGGGGTAGATATAGACTCAAGTGTATGGATTGGTTCAGAATCGAAAAATAAATCGATTTAGCTATGTCCGTCCGTCCGCACGATAACTCAAAAACTAAAGGAGCTAGGATCTTGAAATTTTTCGCAAATTCGTTTTTTTCCAATAGCCGTCATTGCTATTTAAATCCAGCCATTTTGGTCCATGGGTTCGGGTAGCTGCAATACAACTTCTTTGTTTATATGAGTATTTCTCTGTACCTATTACAGCTGCGTGTCTGAAATTTTGCCAAAAATAGTTTAGTTTTATGGCCAAAGATTTTACAAAATTTGGTTGGTCTACTGCAGTGGGTTCGAGTAGCTGCCATACAACTTCTTATTTTATATGAGCATTACTCTCCACCTACTGAAGCTGGGTGTCTGAAATTTTGCCAAAAATAGTTTAGTGTAATGGCCAAAGTTACAGCATAATTTGGTTGGTCTACTGCATAGGGTTCGAGTAACTGCCATACAACTCCTTCTTTTATATGAGTATTCCCCTACACTTAATGAAGCTCTATGTTTGAAATTTTGCCAAAAGTAATTAACCGGATGATATGATATATATGTTACGGTCATACGGGTATCCCAGAGTTGACACGGTCTACTCTAATACACTCTTCCTCGTTTTCCTATGAAATATGCAGAGGTTTAACTTATATATCAATTTATTAGATTATCCTTATTATATTTTGTTATATATATATAAAATAGATTATCTCTGCGGATATAGTCTTGCTAGTTTTCTTTTATTTCAAATATAAGTTTTTACTTTACTCTACCCGTTGTAAAAGAAAAGTATTAAAAACGAGATGAGTTCTTGATGGTTCCAGATCTTAAAATTGGTACGAAATCTAAGGTTCTTTTAATATATTTGTAGTGCAGATTATACATATATTTGTTTTGGGGTCACTTGCAATTAGGAATATAGTGGATAATCTACGTTACCTTCAAATGCTTCAACTTACATAAATAACATTCTGCAGCAATAAGAATAAAACTTGTAAGCTTGGACGAGTTCAACAGATGAGACAAATCGTTGTACCATATAGAATCTATTTCAATTATATGGTTCAAATTTTTGAAACAAGTCATCAACGAACCAAAAATTGGTATTAAAAAATCAAAATTTTATATTTCTTTATTTATTTATTTATTAGGTACCATGGCACATAAGTGGACCAGGTAGCTGGAGCCCCTTTTTATAATTGGAAATTTAGAGTGCTATTATGATACAAATTATAATTTATATTTTTCCCCAGATATAATCTGACCAGGGTTTGAGCTCGATACCCTTTATTTGAAAGGCCAACGTCCTAACCACTACGCCATCGGTCGAATATTTATTTAATAAGATCCATTTTTAGTACCAGACTTTTGATTTCATTTTATATACATCTGTATATTTAAAAGCTTAGGGGAGAACACTTTCAAATAAATTAGTTTAATTTAATTTCTTTTTTGTCTTTATATTCTTTCATTTCATTTGACAATTGTTATTCTTGATTCTGGTAGATGAAAAAACAAAAATGAAATAACCAACAGATCTATTATGGACGAATAATACTTAAAGCCTTGTTAAATTTGATTATTGAATTGATATTGTAGAATTGAATGGAAAAAAAAACGAAACTAATTGAATAAAAATCAAGTTAAATTGTATTGTGGTCACGTAGGCTGAACAAATTGTTCAATTTGATTTATAATTTTATTTAAAAGTTTATTTAAAAATGGATTTTACGAATTTTTCTAACGTTTAGGTATAAATTTATATTGGTACATAAGCGTATTTATTTAACTAAGTACTTAGCATCAATGAATACATAAAGAATAGTTTAAAGATGGAAAGCTTTAAATCCACTACAGAGCTTAATTTTCTCAGTATTTATAATGTGTCTACTATTACAGAGGTTTGTCACTGTAGGGCTACATATCCCATAAAATAGTTTAGAACGTTAAAAATGTAAATACGTATTGTAAAAAATAACGTAGATACGTATTGTAAATAGAAAGCAGCATAGTAAAGCAGGATTTACCGTTATTTTACATTTTTAAAAATTTAGATGGAAATATAGCATTACATTATATAAGGCTTTATTGGTTGCAAAAATATATACTTTTCAGGTTCGTCAATCATGTTTAACCTTTGAAAACAAATTTAAAATAATGTTGGTAATATCTAATTAATGAAATTAATGTAAAAAATTTGAAAAATCCTATAACTGTAGAAAAAAAAACATTACTTTTATAAAATTTATTTCAGTACTATAACCCGACAAAGGGACAAAAGTCCAAGAGAATCTAAAATAATTATCTTAAAGTACCCGGGGAATTAAAACTAATGGGAAGTAGGAAAGAAATTACCTAAAAAATGAGACATTGCACAATTTCATTTTGAAAAGGAATCAAAGCCAAAATTTAAAAGCAAGTAAAGGCTGATAACACAAAAATATATGAGTAAAATTGAACTGTTAAACAATAGGTATTTTTATATATTATTATTTTATATTGTTAAATTTGGATAGACAATCCAAATTATACCTTTTTCATTATATTTTTCTATCTAATAATTAATATCTATCTCAATACAAAAGCTCTATAATATCAAATTTATAAGAGCCTCCAAAAATGAAGAAAAAAAAAATTTATGGTACTTGGAAATTTGGAAATTTGTTACTATTTTAATATTAAAGTAAATTGCTGGACTAAGGTTAACTGAAAAAAAAACTGTCTGTCGTTTAAGCAATTTACATTCTTTATTGCAGTGAACATGCTTAATCATGTATATGAAAGTAAAATTAATGAATTGAGCTTTGAATTATCATAGTAAAGTATTTTAGTTTTTAAAGTTACAAATTTTTAAAGAAACTATCTCAATAAATTTATTGTTTTTTGTAATATTTTTTTCTTCCAATCAGAATCGAACTCACATCTTTTTACACCCGAAGCCACTTCGCTAACCTCTACTCCCTACAATCTTTGTAAATTCATGGTTAGATTTCTAATATTGAGAATTTATAGTGTAACAGACTGAAAAATAAACCCATTGACACGGGCCAGTTGATATAAAAGTGTATAAAAAAATAAATTTATTGGAATATTTAATAAGAGTCTTCAAGTCTACTATGAGAGATTAATGAGAGCGTTTTCTAATTTTCAAGAATATTTGTTTTCATTTATTTTCACTCCTTTAAGTTGCATGTGCCATCCACCAAGTTATTTAAACTTGGCTTCAGCTTCTTTATTCGTTATAATAACTAAGTCGTTGATTCTGTGGCTGCAGCTATTGCATAAGATTGTGAATACACAAATGTCTACTATCTTACTCAAGAGTTTTATACATTTGTTATATAATTTTATTTAATATTACGATATAAACTATTACGATTAAATTAATTTTATTTTTCTCATATACTCTATATGACAGATAATGTAAAAGTTTTTTGAAAAATTACCTGCATTATACTTAGTCATTGTTTTGTAAAAAGTGTAAAAGTAAATAAATAATTAATTTAAAACTCATTTATAAACCCATATATTTTTTTAAAACTTTAAATTAAAGAAAAACAAAGTTCTTTAAAAATTATTCTTTTAACTTTCAAAAAATAAAAAATTTCAATATTTGATAACACAACATTTAAAACATCCAATTTAAAGGTGTCACATCATGCAATGATATACTCACACTTAAGTAGAAATTTTAAATTACAAAATGATTTATTATCATTCCAATGACTCCAATGATATTTTTAACTGTGTGTCTGTGGTTTCTGTCTATCAAAAGAGAACTGTCAAAAATATCACACAAAAGAAATTTCCAAACTGTGCAATTAATCATGATCAAAATGTGGTTGTCTATAGTTTCACCGCGGTTGGGTTTTTTTTTTTCTCAAAGAAACAGAATTACAAAAACAAATGAAACTGTGCATTTTAAGTTGATGGTAAAAATGAACAACTTGTTGCTGCCAATGAATTAATGGTGGTAAGTGGTTATATTACCAACACAATTTTCCATATATTTATGAAAATATTTTAATATGTATGAGTTTGAAGATGATGACAGTTGTTTTAAAAAATTTTTGGGTACTATATGTTTCAATGTTAGAGGTTATGTATCACATCACATTTATGAAAAACGAAGACAATTGAATCAAGGAAGAGGAAGAAGTACTTGAAAATTTATTCTGTGTACTTTATTTATGATTTTACAAAATTTGTTTTTTTTTTTTTTTAAATCCGCAATGTCGCGCACTTTTAAAAAATCATTTTGTCATTTCTGCAAAATATTTCAATTTTGATTTAAACATATTGTGAATTTATTTGATTTATGATAAATTCACAATATGAATGATTTATTTTTAAAATGTTGCTTCTTAAAGTGAGATACTTTGGAAAAACAATTTAAATAATATGTTCAATTATACTTGAAAATATGTTGTATAAAATTATTAAAATTTGAAAGTTTAAATTGTATTAAGATCAAATTATCGCAGAATGAAAAGTTTAGAAGGTTTTAATCAAACTTTAAATTGTTTCGAATCTTTCGGACATATTTTTTGTTCTCACGATATTTATAATTATAAAATTATAATTAAAATTTAGACTAGACTTGACAGACACCATTAAATTGAAATTAAATTTTATAAATTAATTATGAAACTTTTTTTTAAAGTATAATTTTTTGTTTCCGCTGGAAGACAAGAATTTTATGAAAAAAAAAAAAAAAATTCTAAATAAAAATATTTTCTTGTTTATATAATTAATAGCCTGAGGCCGGAAGTTCTGACGTTAACCATTAATTCATTTAAAGGGTGTATTCAAAAACTTTATTTGATGATAAATAAAAAGTCGAAACGAAATGTGGTGAATTTGAAATAATTTAATCTATTGACTGGAATGGTTTGTGCGTTTGATGACCATGGGTTATTGAATTAATTGGTGAATTCAATTTTTGGGGGTTATAGTTGAGGGGTTTGTTTAAGTTGTTTATTTGTAGTGTACAGTTTCCTAAATCTAGCGCAGCGGGAAAAGTTTATAGACTAACGTTTTTGGTCTAACGGACCATTAAGTCGACACTGGTGCAAGTATTTTTACTTTTTTTAATATAAAAATGGTTTCAATGAATGACTTCAAAATAGAAAGTATTTAAATTAAGAAGCAAAAATGCGAAATAAACAAAGTACTATTACAATATCAGGCAATATTTACTATTGTTTAGGTATTACCTAATAGTAACTAAATAAATAAATAAATATATTGACTTCAAAATTTGTATACGTGTTGCTTTTTGACAAAGTAGTTGGCTCAATTAACAGACTTGGAATTTGCTAACCCGTATCGACACGACGTCAAACCAAAAAAGGAGCTAAAAACGTTTAATTTTACTACTTTCACCCAAAAGAAGTGTCAAAAAAGTTTTCTTAGAGTTCTGTGAACCTATTGTGACCATGTGTACATTTTATGTTAGTTTTTAGCACATTTTCAAAAAATTTTGTAAAAATGTGCCTATATAGCTTCACTCTGTCCGTCCGTCCGTCCGTATGTTTACAAAAACTTTTACACCGTTTGAAATAGAGTAAAGAAATTTTAACCATGGGTAGTTTTTGCAAAAAAAATAATTTCGTAGAAAAATTTTTTTCTGTAGCCCCACCTGTTACGGAGCTACCGCCCCCCAAAGTTGGAAAAAGCCCTATATTTAAATTGTTATAACAAGAGTTCTGTTGAGTGTATTTTCAATCTGAAAACGGAAAATGATAGGTGGTTTCATAAACTTTATAAATTTTTACAAGGCAAATGTTTAGGGTTGCCATACGGTACTAAAATTTAACATTACGCAAAACTCAATTTTCGAAAAATTTTTGGTCAGACATATCTTCTGAACGGTTCAAGCTAGGGTCTTGAAATTTTGGGAGGAGTTAGATACTCAGAAATTAGTAGGAGTGGGTTAACAAAATTTTTTTGTCAAGCCCTCTATTTAGGAGCTATAAGGGCTCGAAAATTTAAATTATGCTATTTTTAAACACCTGTAACTTGAATACCTGTCTAATTTTTTTTTTATTAATATACAAAATTTAAAGGTCTAACATTATATTTTAACATATGTTAAAGGTTTTTCTTAAATTTAAAAGGGGTTCCTTAAATTGAAGAAAGTGTCTCTTAGTTTTACCCATTTTTGCTTAGATAATAAAATTCTAAGTAAAATTCCAAATTTTTGTGTAATTCACAATTTAATTCCTAGAACCTAAAAAACTAGAGGATGAGGGGGGGGGGGGGGAGTTGAAGTTAGAGACTTGAGCAATTTGGCAACCTTCCCCATTGAAGGGCTATAACAACTTTTAAATAAAAAATTTACTGTTAGCAGTAAATTTTATAAGTCAGTAGTAACTATTTTCAAGTAAATATTTCCAAAGTTAAACTCAGTATGTAATACAATATAATTTTGAAAATGTGCCTTTTTAAAAACCCTTGGTTTTTTTTCATCACTTGTTTACAATATCTTCCAACTTCCATTTAAAAACCTATTCATAGGAGCAACAACGCGCATTTGTTTTTAGCTAGTTAGCTTGTTACATTGCTAGTAATTAACATTTATAGACACTAGGTTGGATTAAATATTATCAAAGGTTGGTCTACAAGTAGCAAAGCTTTAAAAATATTAACGAAGTCTAAAAAATTATAAGGGTTTAAAAGGTTTTATTTAACCATGTATTTTCCTCTTATGATTTAGTTGAATTTACAGTAAATGTAGAAGGGAAGGTCTATAAGAGTTCTACAGAAGCTGAGTTGAGTCTCCTCTTTACATGTCGTTCATTTAAATTAATTAATGCGTTCTGCAGTAATAAATTAAGGATCTCAGTTTTACGTCAGACTTAATATATTTTCATAAATTACAAGATAAAACCTAACACATTTATAAAGCACCCTATACACTCAAAATGAGTTTCAATTATTTTAAACCTTAAAGACTTTAAAAAAAAAAAAATTTCTCAATTTTTTTAAAGTATTCTTTACAGTAAAAGAACAAAAATTTAATTTTTTTCATGTCATAAAAATCTGTTTTCTTCATTCATATGACCTTCATTTTAATCATAATTGCAACAATATGAGTTAAGAAAAGTTTTACATTCTCATAATTAAAAATGTGGCTCTTGAACGAAAGCAAAAACGAAAAGAAAGTTTTCTTTTATTTTTTAAATATCTGGGGACAGTTTTATTTTTTGACGAAATTCTACTTTTCAATAATATAAAGTGGAACTGAATTACCACCAATACCATATTATCGCACAATTTACTATATTTACCAACATTAAAGACTTTTAACATATTAATAGACTAACACAGGGAAGAGCAGAAATCCGGGTAGTCATTAAACAAGAGTACAATTTTTGTACAAATTATGAATTTTACTTTCAATCACTGAACATTATAATCATCATAATTTCAGGGATTCATCCCTTCTGCTTCCCCTCCACAAATCACCAATTTAAAGGAAAGTATAAATGTCTTGAAGGCATTAAAAGTTTATACTTGTAGGAAAGTTTTACATTGTTAATATTTTTGAGATTTTGTCCCAGCTATTGCTTTTTTTGAGTATAAGGGGAAAAAATATCGTAGTTATCATTATCATAATCACAGTTAACATCATTTTAGGGTAAAAATTATGTTTTTCATTGTTTTAAAATAAAACACGGGGCGATATACGATACCTCGATTTCTAAAATCTCGTAAATCAAAATCTTATTTTTTTTGTGAAATCTAGTTATTGTTGCAAAAAACCTCGTTTCTTTAAAAAATCTGGGTTGGAGTCGAAATCTCGGTTTAATAAATCCCGTTTTCAGAAAATCTCGTTTAGAAAATTCTATTTTAGAAAATCTTATTTTTCCAAAATCTTGTTTTAGAAAATCTCGTTTTTTAAAATCTAGTTTCAGAAAATCCCTATTTTCATTATATTCGTGAAAAGGCTGATAATTCTGATTCGGTATCCAATTCTATAATCTTTAAAAACAAGATTTTTTAAAAACGTAAGATTTTCTAAAAAGAAGATTTTCATAAAACGGATTTAGATACTAAACCGAAATTATGTGACACTCCCATACAAATCAGGTACGCCTTTTATAGAATTTGATAGCGCCTGATACAAAAAAAAATTTATAAACAAAAAAGAGATTTTGATTTTCGAGACTTAAAAAAACTAGATTTTGAAAAACGAGATTTGGATTTATAAGATTTAAAAAATGGAGATATTGTACCGAACTAAAAAACACTACCCACCTACCATCCCAACTACCACCATTTCATCATAATGAGAAAATAATTTTGAACAATAACATTTCCAATGTAACCAACAAACAACACTATGAACAATAACAGCTGGAAGACGTGTTAAGTAAGAGGTGTTTTCATTTTAAAGAATATCTGTAAGATATAACAAGGCAAAGAAAGCTGTATCTGATGAATGAATGAGTTAAAGAAAGCTTAGTTATGTACTATTTTTAAATTTAAATTTCAATGTTTCGAAATTAATACCCTTGTTCAAGTATTTGTATATTTATATTATTTAAAATTTAACAAAGTGATTATGAAATTTATATAACTATATATTATGTATATTGCGGTTAAAATAATTCTGAAAGGAATTAATAGGATTAATATTTCTACTCTATAATCTTTGTCTTGTTTGAAATAAAAGTTTTCTTTTTCTCCGTGTTTTTTGTTCTCTTGTCTTGAGAATTATTGAAAAAGAATTCTTTGATTACTTGTAAGATTTACAAGGTCGTGTTTAAAGATTTTTTACGTTATCTAATAATCGAGTTGTTTTATTTATTTCATATTATATAATATACTCGTGTATTATAAAATCTTTGAATTTTTTTTTGCAGAAGTACTCTTACTCTTTAAAATTTGTTATAAATTAAAAAGCTTTAATAGAAAAGAATTCGAAAAAATCTTTAGATTCCTTAATACTTAAGTCTTTGTTTATTGAATAATTGCTTTTTAATTTCAAAAGCGCAGAAGTAAAAGGTGATTTTAAATCCCGTAAATAGTTCTAAATTTAAATCAAAAGATAAAGAGGTACATTTACTTTAACATAACTTATTTAAATTTATTTAAAACTAAGGATATTATAGTAGCCCTTGTCAACTTTTAGATACCCGTGCATACCCACTATAATGAATTTCCTTATACTAAAACATAAATATATAAAAAATGTCCAACTTTGCCACTTAATTTGCCCTATTACTTTACTTGCCCAGATTCAATTTAAATATCGTAGCTTCATTAAATTCACAGATATCGAGTAGACAACTTTGTATGGCAACTCCCCGAAAATGAAGCCATAACATTTTAAAACTAGTTTTTATTGTCTGGTTCTACAAATAAATAAATAAATAAATCCAAGTTATTGCTATGAATTCCCTCAATGCATACCGAACAAACTTTACAACATAATTAATAATGTCTCAATTCTAAGTATTTTTTTCTTATTTCAATATTATTTTTTGAAATAATAATTAGTAATTAATAACTTTTATAATTTAGTTTATGTTTTGGATAAGTTTTATCTTGTGTAAATTGAATATCAATACTTGCGGCGCACATATGTGGGTTGTTTATCTTAATTTAAACTTGGTGTCAGTTTAATATAATTTAAGCTAACTGAGAAGACTAAATCCTTAATTTTTTTTTCAAAAATTGTTCAATAAATCCATTTTTGGAACTTAGGTTTGGGGAAGTATGTCAGAAACCGTGCAGTTACGGTAACATTTATCAGTTTTGTTCAATTGTGCATTCCCAGCGTATTGCATCGACATATAGAAGTTGTCTGGCTTGTACATTATTTATATGCCTTTACAATTGAATTTTATGTTTCATTGCATAATTCTTTTATTTTGCCATGACAGTTTCAATTTTCTGCAAATAGATTAGTTTGACACATCAACATAGTTATACCAAGCAATCAAATCGACTTGATTATTTAGTTATAGCCTGTAATACCAACCAGGCCTGAAATTTATCTATATTTTCAGTTAATACATACTTTTATAATCTTTTTTGACATTAAATTTTGTACCCATATATTTAACTATATTTTTAGGGCATCATTCGATCAAGTTTTTAATTTTTTGGATCAATTAATGCTTTCTGCAATTCTCTCGTCTGTAATTTCGCATTGTCAGCATTTGATCTAAATGTTATAGTATCGTCAGCAAAAAAAGGTAATTGCCTATATATCAATATGATCCGATCAGTGGTGAGTGGTCGGCCTTTCAATTGAAGGATCTCGGATTCAAACCGTCAACAAATCATATCTAGTACAGAAATATAATTTATAATTAATATCAATAAGAGTTTATATTATAATATAAAATATATACCCGCCATATCTGAAAAGGAAAGGCTGAATCACTCCCACATCACATTGAAAGTGATAGGGGACTGTTCATAAATAAATAAATATAATAAGCTAAACCTTGACTTAAATTATTGTTTTCAGACGGTGGCTGCTACTGTTTTAATAGTAAAAGTATTGGTATAAATATTTCCAAAATTAGAAAAAAATAATTGAAATTTCGTTTATTTATAAGATAAAAGTTATTGTTCAAAAAATAAATACACAAAAAGCTTCTAGCGTTGGTGCATGACTAGAACACTCTAGTCTTAAATAATCCTTCCAAAATTGATATGCTTTCTGAATATCATGAATTTAATTCGAAATACATTAATATAATTAAATAATTTGATATATTTTTAAAAGGATAGTTAAATTGCTTCAGTTTTTTTTAAACAGTAAAAATTCAAGGATTTCAAACTCTAAAAAAAAGTATCTTTTAAAAAACCACAAAAATAATGTGAATAAACCATTTCCTATTATGCTGATTATAAAATTTACTATAACGCCATACTAAAAAAAAACTCTAATCAAATTTATTTGTGTTATTTTTTTCTCTAAATGATGACAAGTACATTTTTAATGTAAAATACCGTAATTTTAATTTTTAACTAAAAAAATAATACAAACAAAAACAAATAACTAACTTTTTAATTTGAAAGCAATCATACTACTGAATCGGAATGAGTTTTCAAAAACTTTCTAAAAAGTTTTAGTGTTTTTTTATACCCGTATGACTATAAGTTAAAGGGTATAATAAATTTGTCATTACGTTTGTGGCGCAGAGAAGGAGTGGGGTAGATATAGACTCAAAGGTATTTATCGGATCAGAATTGAAAAGTTAATCGATCTAGCTATACATTATGTCCGTTCGCACGATTACTCAAAAAATATAGGAGCTGGGGTTCTGAAATTTAATTCAAATTTGTTCTTATGCATAAGCCGTTATCGATATTGAAATTCAACTATTTTGTTCCACGTATTTGAAAAGCTTCCTTACAGATTCTTTATTATATGAACATAACTCTATAATTGCCTTATGGCCCAAATTTTCACTAAATTTGGCTGGGGTAATGCAGTGGGTTCGAGTAGTTGACATACAACTTCATCTTTTATATGAACATTACTCGATAACTAATAAAGCTGGGTTCTTGAAATTTTGGAAATAGTTGATTTAATGACCAACGTCTGAATAAAATATGGTCGGTGTAGTGAAAGAGGTTTGAAGAGTTGTCTTTCAACTTACAGTTTCTTTTGTTCTTAAACGAAAGTCTAAAAAATTGTGTATTTAAAATTTTACCAAAAGTAATTAACCAAATGATATAATGTCTATATTCCTGTCATACAGGTATCCCAGAGTTGACACAGTCTACTCTCGTAAACTTTTCTCGAATTCTATTCACTTAGTTCAGTTCAGTTCAGTTGAGTTAAAATTTGTTTTTTTTATTAAATAGTTATTTTAATTTTAGTATTTTTTTTTTTGTAATTTAAAAATTTTATTCCATTAAAAATTCAGTTGGAAAAATTACGGTTAACATACAACAAAAAAAAAATCATTAAATATATACCTGTTGACTTACTGTTACTAAAATTAATGACAAGTGGAATAACCTGAAAAAAAAAGTTTTTTCGGAGTCAAATTAAAAAAAAAAAAATAAATGTTGAGGTTTTTTTTTTAGGGAAGTGTTGTAATAAATTAAAAATACATGGTGTAGTTATTGCCAGTTTAATAACAAAAAAAAAACAAAGATTATATTTTTTTAGAGTAATTATTTGTATTTTAATATTTAAAGTGTACTTAGAGTGGTTGTTTTTTTATATTTTAATAAGTCCCAAACGTTTTTAATGATTTAAAAGTTTTAGTTGGAAAAATTTGTAAGTGGATAAGCATAATAATTTTTAGCACATTATTAAAAATATTTTAGAAAATTGTCCCTGTATAGTTTGGACTCTGATCGTCTGTCCATGTGTTATCAAAACTCCTTCCCCTTTTGAAATAAGTAATTTAAAACAATTTTCTTTCAAACAAGTTGGAACAGAAAAAATTTTGAGAGCTTTCCCTATTCAAAGATCTAGAGAAGGGACTTAAAAAATTTAAAATGCTCTTATTTTAAAAATCAGTAACTTATGAGTTAAGCATTTTCCAAGAGTAAATGCTAACATTGAACCTCTAAGTCTATATTTCGATTACAGGTTAACAAGTTTTTTTGAAACCATTGGCCTTAAATTCTAAAAAAGGATTTCTATATAATTTTGGAAATATGTTCTTTTAAAATTCCTTGAATTTTTCATAACTTGTTTTTTATTTTAAATGTGAGTTCAAGATGAAATTTTTGAATTATGGTAAAATAAAATTGTTAATTGTATTGTGAATATTTGTTTGTTTGAGCGTTACAGGAAGTTTTTAATTAGTTTTTCCGAGATGGAGGCACAATAGTGAATTCGAGCAAAAAAGCACTATAGATTTAAGTTGTGTCATGCTAAGTTGCAAAAGTATTTTGAACTTACATTTAGTTTAAGCAATTTAAAGTCATCATTTTAAATTTTTATTAAACATTAGATTATCGAAGAAATTTTTCTTCCATTCAGATACAGTGCTGCTGGTGTTCTGAGTCTTAACATTCTTCGTGATTCATAAACAGCATCTAGTATAAATCTGTTAATATAACTATGTCTTCGATTTATGTTTTATTTTTTATTAATATTTAATATTACAAATTATTGGCTGCCAGGGCCGTCATAGGTGCCATTCATTTGATCACAAAAAGAACATTGTGGAGAACACCTATTTTCAAATAAATCTTTTTATTTTCAATTTAATATTTTATGTTCAATACACTTTTGTTAATATTTGACAAATGCCGTAGTGATAAAACTTTCTTGTAGAAGGGTCTTGGGTTCAAACCGTGGTCAGATCATGTCTAATAAAATATATATCGTAAAATTGTATAATTATATCGTAATATAAAAATAAGATTTAATAAAAATTAATAAATAACTCTTGTGTAAGATAATAGATGCAAAATTGACATTTGTATATTTATATAATCTTATACAATAGCTAGAGCCGAATAGTCAACAGCTTAGTGAATATAACAATTAAAGAAACTTAAGCTTTAGATTTTGGTGAACACCTTATTAATACTCCGTAAAGGAGTGGAAGAAAAAAAAAACATTTGGATTAATAAGCAAAATGCTTAACCACTACACCACTAAGCTCCAACCTAGATTATGTTTAAATTAAAATCCATACATCATTCCAAATCTTAATTGCATATTTTTAGGGGCTTTCAATATTTTCACGTGTAAAAATAGGAATTCGATTAATAGGTAATAGGACCTTAAAGCAAAGAACGAATAAATTACTGACTGGTAGCTAAAGTCATTCCAAACACATTTTAGGATGTGAGTTAGATTTTGTATCGTATATAAAAATTTTATATTTTCCTAAATTACAATTATCATTATTTTAAAATGAAAGCAGTTGTTATATTACAAAAATGCTGATTAATAATTTAAATCAATTTAATTTTATTATTTTAACCTTTTTTTATACTTTTAAACTTGACAAAAAAAAGAATTTGTTTTTATAAATCGTACGTATTTAATTAGTTTTACATTGTTAATTCTATATAACAATGTCAAAATAAAGGTAATTAGTAATTATTAATTAATATTATAAATGCACTTAATGTAAATCAATACTTTGAAATTTTAATTTTATTCATTTAGGTGCATATAAATTCTTCAAATTTATATTACATACAAAAAAAATATTTTGTTTTTTTTTTTAAAAATTATAAATACATATTTTAAATATTGTTAGAATTTATTAATGAAAAATTATGATTAAATAATTTTATTAGCATTTATAAAATATTTAAAGGTAAACTTTTTAAAGTAAAATAATATTTAAAATATTATGATCAATTAAGAGTTTTAATATTCAAGAAAACATCTTCCCCCGATGAGAAATATCTAGAAGACTTTGCACATATATCTTCTGTCCAATAACCAAGAAGATACACAATCTTAAAACTACCTACCTACCGCTAACATCCCGTGAAATTGGTCGAGATAAACATAAGCAAAACTAAATTTATGTATGCACACCCTGAAAATGACATCTCAATCAAATTAGATAATGGAGCCATTGAATGTACTACTAGTTTCTGTTATCTAGGAGGTATCACCAACGAAGATGTGCAAAACAGAATCGATAAAGCTGGAATAGCCTTTAATAGATTTGGCCCCATATGAATCACTTAGCAATTATCAAGACAAACCAAACTAAAAATATGTAATTCGTGCGTAAAATCTACTTTAACACATGGCTGTGAATCGCGGTTGCCCACTAGTTTCATTATAAATAAATTACCAGTTTTTATAAATAAACATCTCAAAATAATATGCCAAATATTCTGGCCAAACAGAATAAGAAATGCAGACTTTTGAGCATTTAATATGAATTTAGAAGTCACCAAATATCGTTGAACGAAATAGTAAAAAAGCTATGAATTGAAATGCTTTGAAGCCCTGGAGTAACAAAAAAAAATAAAAATATTTGATACTTATTTAGTATATTATAATATAGTATATTCTATATAAAAAATTTTTGAAATTAATTCCGGATGAGATGTATTTGTATTCTTATTAAAATTTGTTTACCCTATTAGCAGTCCTAGGTCTATTAAACTATTGCAAGACTTCTGACTTAAAAAATATACAGTAATAATTTCAAAGTTCTTAAATCCTGGTAAAATCCAGGACATTTTCAATTAAATCCGAGTATAAAACTGACAAATATTAGATAAACAATATCAACAAATAACTAAGAGATTGCTAATCACTTTTTATTATCAATATAAAAAACTTAAAATACATTTCAAATTTTATTAAAAAACTCGATAAATTTATATATAACCAAATCTTTCCAAAAAAAAATTTCATGTCAAATTTTAATCAAATTTTTCACAATTGCATACTTGCAATGGCAATATATTTTTCTATAAAATTCTTTTTAAAAATTTTCTCTTTTTTACAATTGTAACATATAATTTAATAAATAGAATATATTGATATATTTTTAATAAAAATTGAAAGAGGTTCTCTACAAAAAATTTATTGAATCTAAAACGTTTTAATAAACAAAATGACACAAACTCCCTTTGCTTATACAAAATTTAATTTTATTGCACATAAATTTCGTGACAAGGCATATTTGCAACCAAGGAAATTTCTTTTAAGAATTCAAAATATCTCTTCAATATTTTTTTTTCTACTTTGTACCCGTATTTCACTATTCACTTCTGTTTTACAGTGATTTTAAAATCAAATCAATAAAATCAATGTAAAAAGTTACAAAATTTCATCTCAAAAAAAAAAAAAATTCAGGTTAATGTTATCTGGTTCATTTTCTAAATAACCTATTTCCTCATCTTTATTAAATCTCATAAAATATTGAGTTGAACACAAAATTCTGAATTCGAAATCCCAAAATGCGAAAATCTTAAAATTCAAAATTTCTACATCCCAAAATTCCAACATCCAAAACTTTCAAAATTCAAAATCCCAAAATCACAAATACCAAAATTCCAAAATCTCAAATACCAAAAGCCGCTTCCAACCTCCGCTAAACAAATTATTGAAACCCTGATTTTGTATTCAACACAGAAAACCGTTTTTTTATATTTAAAACGATTTTTTTTTATAAATATTAAGTGAACCGCATTTCAAATAAAACCTCCGCTAAGCCCCTCGCTAAACAAATAATTGAACCGCTCAAAATAAATATTGCAACATTTGAAATAAAACCCCACACTAAACAAATTACTGGAATGCTGATTTTGTATCAATCTCTGAAACCTTCCTAATTTTTTTCATCAATAATAAGTCAGTAACGAAATAGGTGATGAGGAGGGAGGGAATATTGCATGAACATATACATATACAAAAATACTGTGAAAACGATATAACCTTGATTTTATACTTCTTAAAAATTTGCAATTTGCAATTTGGGATATTAGAATTTGGGATTTTGGCATTTGAGATTTTGTTGCGCTCCTAAAATACGGATTTTACGGATAGTAATCGATTTTTATAATACATGACAACTTCATCATGATGTTACACATATTAAAATATTTACTAAAAGTAACACAGTAGTGAACTTGTATGCAATACAAAAAATCCATACACACATATTCAACTGTACTATACTATTAGATAATTTATAAGATTTTTTTTATATCCTTTAAAAAACTTTTGTTTTTGTTGTAAGTTTGTTTGTTAGTGACAAGTACAAGGATCATTCAGAATTCAGGGATTCTGAATTTTTTATTTTAAAGTTTTGTCAACTTTGAAAAAAAAAAAAAAGTCATGTTGACAATGTTATACCACATTTGGACAAGGACTTTTAGATCAGATGAAATATTTGAATCACTTGAATTTATTTAAATGTTAATGTGTGTATGTGTGTGTGTAAATTGTCATATAGGAAAAATAAAATGTCTTAAGTCAAGACCTATCGTAACTTCTATCATATATAAAATATTTATTAGAATTTTTTTTTGTTTTTTTTTTTTTAAAGGACAAAAAAGGATTCAAACATATGATGTTTTGTTATTGTAAATTTTTTTTCCAATGACAGGTTCAAGTCTGAGAATTTAAAAACAGAGAAATTCTCTTATATAATATATGTATGTATGACAGTTATGAAGGCAAAAATATAAAAAAACTATAAATGACAGTTTTTGCAATAAAAGGTGAAAGGAGAGCTCACAGAGACTAAATTGAGAATAAAAAGGACAAAAACAAAAAGGGTGTGTATGTGTATGTAATGTAAGTTTTATTTTTATGATATGTTAAAAGGCAAAGCACATGTGATGTGGACATGTGTTTTAGTTTTTTATTTTACTAATAACTATTTAAAATGGAAATAAGAACTGGGACATAAAATTGACAGAAGGTCTGGAGTAAAAAAAATGGAAAAAAAAAATTATTGACATGATTAAATATATATTAAATATAAATTGTAATGAAGAATATATTATTACATAAGATATAAGTATATAATAAAAATTTAGGTTGTAAATCTTTAAGAATCTATTTAAATTTAAAGATGTATTACATTTTTATGATATATTACGTAAAATTAAATGAGTTTTACTTTTTTTGAATAGTCAGGTCAGGTTTTTTTCAGAAATGTCAGTTTTTTTGTGATATATATTTTAAAAGTTTTAAAGTTTTGTACGAATTAGTTCCTGAAAACTTATTATATTAATATTGCAATTTATTATATTATACTTGATATATTTGTATACTTGTATATATTTGTATAGGTAGAATTATCTTCAGAGGTTCTTGTGCAAAGTTTACATTATTGTATAAGATCTGCACTAGTTCAGACAGGGGGGACAGCTTATATAGAAATAAGTCAAATTTAATATTCAAAGATGTGATTTAGACCTGTTCTAAAGAAATGGGCAACTTATGCTTCCACTCAGGATTTTCGAACGCAAAACAAGGAGAGCACTGCAACTGATGCTCATTCCTATACACAGTATTATATTAATTTTGAGATTTTGTGGATATTTTTTAGTATAGGAAGAATTATCTTCAGAGATTAATACATTATGCAGATCTGTGCACAGGTGTCACAGCTTTTGTACAAATAATTTAAATTTAATATTCTAAAACTGGACTAAGACCTGTTCTAAAGAAATTAACAACAAGTGCTTCCACTGAGGATTTTCGAACGGGAAACATGGAGAGCAGGACAACTGATGCTCATGCCTATACACAGTTGAATAAGTCATGTGGCGTAACATGGCTAATGGAAAATTGTTTATCATATGTTTACTGCGTATATGGAACTATATTCCATCAAATGTGTTTCGTAGATTTGATAATTCAGACGTGTACGATTTAGAAAAATTAAATATGAACATTAAAATGTTTCTTCTAAATGTCCCATCCAATTTTCCTCGCTCATCATCCATATTCCCAAAATCTTATACTTCCTTAACCCGATTCCCGTATATTCTTTTAAATCCTTATCCTCGAAATGAAACTATACATTTGTTCCAGAAGTGCCACCCTAAAGTTTGAGTTAAAAAGGGATTGTGATTTTGGTTTGTTAAAGACGCACACTACCTATTGGAACTAAATACTGCTCCAATATGGAAGACTTTCGAACGGAGGCTTTTGAAGCTTTCCACTATCTCTAGTTAAAAAAAAGTATTAGGTTTTATTTGGATCACTTTAGATTCCAACCTTTTACAGTGAAGTATCAAATTAAAGTACTCCCGAGTCCAAAGTTTACTCATTCAAATATTTTGATCATATGTTAAGGTGAATAAACCTTCTAATAGCCGTGGAGTACTGATTTGGTTTTTAATCTAAATCAAAATTTGTACTGCAAAATAAAATAATAAACACCTATAATAAGGTGCTCCTATATATTGTTACACTTTTTAAAAAAGAGTTATGATGTCCATTTTATTTAACAATTTCTAAATTTCCTTTTGGTTACAATAAAAACACCCAAGAAGGATCAAAAATGAATAATTTCGTGTTCTATCGCAATTAAAAAGAGAAAAGAAGTGAAAATATACATTTCTTACTCTTTTATTACATTCTTATTAACAATTTTCCCCCGACAAA
This sequence comes from Dolichopus griseipennis, assembly GCA_963082915.1. Classification (NCBI taxonomy): domain Eukaryota; kingdom Metazoa; phylum Arthropoda; class Insecta; order Diptera; family Dolichopodidae; genus Dolichopus; species Dolichopus griseipennis. Next base: position 87,780,007 of record OY720443.1, read on the forward strand.
TTTCCAAAATACATAAATTGAACTTAAAAGATAATAACATTTAAAAAAAAAAGTACTAAAATATGAAACATGCTATCACGTAAAAATAATAAATACTTCAACACTTTATCTTAATGATCGTTTAATTCTTTTCTAAATGTTTTCCATTTTTATTCTAATATATATATATATATATATATATATATATTGTATATGTATATATTATATTTTTGGTGACTTCATTAATTTTGTTTCTCTTTTATTTTACCAAGAATAATTTAGACAGTGTTGCATTTTTAAAACATTTTGTATCTGATGTTACTTCGTTTTTTCAAGTTAATTATTAGTAGAGCCAAAATTACTGTAATTGTTCTAAAAATTTTAATGTGGTTGGTGCTTGTTTGTGTGATCCTTAAAATAACGTTATACAACAGTTTATTACAAAATAATTAAGAATAAGTAAATTGCCTGGTAGTTGTTTGAAATATTTGATAGGAGTATAATTATGAGCAACAAGCATGACATGATATTATATTTCATATTGTGGACAGGATTTTGTAGAAATTAGAGTACAGTTTAATTATTTCCACAAAATAATAAAATTTCAAATAACTGGGTATATTTGCCAATTTATAACTTTTTCAACGCTTATGTCCAAAAACTTATAATATAACTATGTTTATGCTGAAAACTTTAAATGATTCACTAGATAATGTTTTGTACTAGTCAACAGCTGTACCAAGAATCCATAGAAGTAAATATTTAATAATAACTTACACACAAGATTTCAGTTTGCCACAAACCATTTATTTATTAAATAATATGCAAATACAAAAATTGCATATACGTAGGCGTTATAATTTTAAAATTCGTTTTAAATAAAACTATTCCACAACTTTTTATTGTATTTATTTTATTATATTAAACTTCTATTATAATTAAGGTAGAAGGGCTAAAACCTGTTCTAAAGAAATTAACAACTAATGCTTCCACTCAAAATTTTACAACGGAAAACAAGGAGAGCAACAGATTCTCATACCAAAAAAGTTAAACTATCCAGGTGGCGCAACACAGACTGTGGAAATTTGTTTGTCATTCTATTGAAATTATATAATTTTGTTGAAACACGATTACAATCTGTACGGGTATTTAATCTACACTTACCAAGTACCTAATCACTAATTAATAAAAAAATTGCATATTTGTTGGCGTTATCCATTTTAAAATAATAATTTAAATGGCAATATTTGATAAATCATTACTTATCAATATTTGATTTAAGCTGGTAAATTGACAAAAAATCACGACTTTTAATTTTTTGGAATTCAGTGATTAATTGAAAATATAGATCTTAATTGAAATTTTTAATTTAAAAAAAACTGAACCTGCCCTACTCTAACGAAACGATTCACAATCTATTAACAACATTAATTTCCCTCCAAAATCACCAACACCAGTCTGAATTTGAAATAAAAAAATTATATAAATATTAAAATAGCACTTAATACCCCTAATACAACAATGACAACGTAATAAAAGAAAACTTATAAAAAGTGTGGAATACTAGAATTATTAAAAAATTAAAATGAAACAACAAATTAAAATGTATAAAAATTCAAATAAATTAATATTAATATTTTGAAATATTAAATGAAAAAAGTGGATCCTTCCCTTTTATATGATAATGACAATACTAATAATAATAATTCTTTTTAGCACATTTTCAAAAAATTTTGTAAAAATGTGCCTATATAGCTTCACTCTGTCCGTCCGTCCGTCCGTCCCTTTTTACCTACGATTGACAAAATAATATCAGGAATAGATAGGTATTGCAATAAAAATAATTTAATGTTAAAACTTTTTTTTGTAGCCCCCCCCGTTACGGAGCTACAGCCCCACAAAGTTGAAAAAAGCCCCATATTTAAACAGTTATAATTAGAGTTCTATAAGGTATATCTCCAACCTGAAAACGGTAACAGACAGCTGTTTTTATAAGCTTTACAAGTTTTTAAAAGCCAATTGTATAGGGTTACCATACGGTACTAAAATTTACCGTTATTCAAAACTAAGTTTTACAAAATTTTTGGTCCCTCATAACTTCGGAACGCCAAAAACTAGAAACTTGAAATTTTGGGAGAAGTTAGATCCTTAGAAATAAGTAAGAGTCAGTTAACAAAATTTTTTTGTCACGCCCCCTCTTTAGGAGCTGTAAGGGGTGGAAAATTGAAATTTTGCTAAAAATTTAGCTTTTAAACACCTATAACTTGAATACCTGCCAAAATTTTTTTTTATTTGTATACAAAATTGAAAGCTGCAAAACGAAAGTTTCAATAAGTGTCAAAGGTTTTTCTTAATTTTGACTTTGTCCGTCCGTCCGTATGTTTACAAAAACTTTTACACCGTTTGAAATAGAGTAAAGAAATTTTAACCACAGGTAGATATTACAAAAAAATTAATTTCGTAGAAGAATTTTTTTCTGTAGCCCCACCCGTTACGGAGCTACAGCCCTTCAAAGTTGGAAAAAGCCCTATTTTTAAATTATTATAACTAGAGTTTTGTTAAGTGTATTTTCAATCTGAAAACGGCAAAAGATAGCTGGTTTTATAAGCTTTGATCAAAACATAAAGCTAAAATTTATAGAGTTACCATACGGTACTAAAATTTACCATTAAGCTAAACTCAACTTTTGCAAAATTTTTGGCCCTATATATCTTCTAAACGGTTCAACCTAGGCTCTTGATATTTTGGGAGAAGTTAGGTCCTCCAAAACTAATAGGAGTCGGTTAACAAAATTTTTTTGGCACGCCCTCTGTTTAGGAGCTATAAGGGCTCGAAAATTGAAATTTTGCTATTTTCAACCACCTGTAACTTTAACACCTGTTCAAATTTTTTTTTACAAATATGCAAAATTTACAGCTGCAGCATTATATTTCAACATACGTTAAAGGTTTTTCTTAAATTTGGAAGGGTCTCTTTAAATTGAAGAAATTGTTTCTTAGTCTTAACCATTTTTGGTTTGATAATAATATTCTAGGTAAAATTCCAAATTTTGTTGGAGTTCCAAATTGATTTCCTAAAACTGGAAAAAAATGGAAGGGTGAACACAGGAGGGGGGTGAGCAGATCCATCATAAGTTTGCTAAGCAAAAATTTGGGAATCTTCCCCATTGAAGGGCTACTAGGTCTTCAAAATTAAAACTTTTATATTCTTATAAAACAGTAACTTATTCACCAGTGTAAGTTTTTCCAAAATTAAACGTTAACATTGAAGCTCCAACATTATATTTTGTACTTATTAACATGTTTTCTTGAATGCATTGGGGTTGTATTCTAAGTATTTCACTATTAGTCATATAATTAATTATTAATGAAATAACAAAATTATAATATTATCATAATATATATTTTTATAAAAATAAATGATAAAATACTCAGTAAGAAACCGTATATAATTTTGAAAATGTGCTTTTTAAAAACCCTTGGTTTTTTGCCCTCACTTGTTTAAAATAATTCCAAGATATTTAAAAAAAAAAACGAAAGAAAAGCAAAAAAAAAAAAAAAAAGGACAGACAATAAAAATGAAAAAGAGAAAGAAAATATGGAATAAAATACAAAAAATCAGAATGTTTGTTGAATGAAGATATTTTATATTAAAATAAAAATAAACTTAACATTTCTTTTAAATTTTTTTGTTTTTTTCTTTCTATCTCTTTCTACTTGAAAATGTAATAATTGTGTAAATGTCCTTAATAAATTTATAATAATTTTTTTTTGTTTTTACTTTTTATTTTTTATTTCTTCCTTTTTTTCTTATTTTTTTTTCGTTTTAATTGACTTAATTGAACTTTATGTTTTTTTTTCTAAAAAAAAATAATGCTTTTAAGAATTTTAAATGAATAATGATAATGATAATGATTATGATGATAATGATATTGTTCTTATAAAATCTTATAAATAATTATGATGTTGATTATGATGATACAATATACCTAGTATTGTAAATAATTATTATATATCACAGAGTAATTACAAATAAATTTGCAATTGTGTGTGTGTGTTATTATTTATGACAGTCAGGAAATGTCATGATAATTACACAAAATTGTAATTGTAAATAACAGTGTAGTTATCATAGTGATAACTAAGGTAAATTAATATAGAAAGAATAAATGTAATAATTATTCTTTGGGTGGTCCATTCTAGTAAGGACATTCTATATTTAGTTGTTGTTGTTGTTATTGTTGTTGATGATGACATGTTTAACAAGACCAACTACAACAACTTCAACGAATCATGATCAAAAATTCATTATTTAAAAAATAAAAATTAAAAGAAAAAAAAGTGTTGAACAATATTCACCACATTTAGTGGTAAATAAAAATTAATTTTAAAATCGTGTTTGATAATTCAATGGTTAGTTGAAAAAAAATCCAATGTTTAATTTAAAAGAAAAGAATGTTGAATACGTTTTTAAAAATTTAATAGTATTTTTGTTGTTGTTTTTTTTAATTATTTTCAAAAAATTTTGTAAAAATGTGCCTATATAGTTTCACTCTGTCCGTCCGTCCGTCTCTCTGTCCGTCTGTCTGTCCGTATGTTTACAAAAACTTTCACATCGTTTGAAATAGAGAAAAGAAATTTTAAGCACGAGTAGGTATTACAAAAAAAATTATTTCGTAGAAGAATTTTTTTCTGTAGACCCCCCGTTACAGAGCTGCAGCCCCCCAAAGTTGGGAAAAGCCCTATATTCAAATTGTTATAACTAGAGTTCTATTAGGTGTATTTTCAATCTGAAAACGGCAAAAGATAGCTGGTATTATAAACTTTATAAATTTTTAAAAGACAAATATTTAGGGTTGCCATACTGTACTAAAATTTACCATTATGCAAAACTCAATTTTTGTAAAATTTTTGGATACACATATCTTTTATACGGGCCAAGCTAGGGTCTTGAAATATTGGGAGTAGTTAGATCCTTAGAAATAAGTAGAAGTCGGTTAACAAATTTTTTTTGTCACGTCCCCTGTTTTGCAGCTATAAGGGCCGAAAATTGAAATTTTGCTATTTTTAAACACCTGTAACTTGAATACCTGTTCAAATTTTTTTTTTGTGATTCACAAAATTGAAAGCTCTTTAAATATATTTCAACATGTGTCAAAGGTTTTTCTTAATTTTCAAGGTTAACGAAGCTACAGCCCCCGCAAATTTCAAAAAAGCGCTATATTTAAATTGGTATAATAATAGTTCTGTTAGCTATATTTTCAATCTAAAAAAGGCAGAAGAGAGCTGCTTTCTTAGGCTTTACAAAAAAATCATTAAAATATACAGAGTTGCCATACGGTACTAAAATTTTACCATTATGCAAACATTCTAAACGGTTCCAGCTGGGGTCTTGAAATTTTGGGAGAAGTTAGAACTTCAGAAATTATTATAAGTCGGTTAACAAAATTTTTTTATCACGTCCCCTGTTTAGCAGCTATAAGCGCTCGAAAATTTAAATTTTGCTAAACACCTGTAACTTGAATACCTGTTCAAATTTTTTTTTGTTAATATACAAAATTTAAAGGTCCAACATTATACTTTAACATATGTTAAAAGATTGTCTTAAATTCAAAAGCGATTCTTTAAATTGAAGAAAGTGTCTGTCAGTTTTAACCATTTTTGCTTATATAGTACAATTCTAAATAAAATTCAAAATTTTTGTAGAATTCACAATTTAATTCCTTGAACCTAAAAAAGTTGGGGGAAGGAAAGTAGTGAGGATCAGATCCTTGAAAAATTGGGCAACCTTCGCCATAAAGGGGCTATTAGGACTTAAAAATTAAAAAAATTCCTGTTTTTATAAGTAAGTAGTAACTTAGTCACCAACCTATATATTTCCTAAATTAAACGTTAAAATTGAAGTTTCAACATTACATTCCGATAAAATACTCAGTATGAAACACTATATTATTTTGAAAATGTGCTTTTTTAAAAACCCTTGGTTTTTTTCATCACTTGTTTTAATTATTTTCAAGAAAAGAATATAAATTTTTTAACATCCATTTTTTGTTACAAAAAGTTAATGGTTTCATTTTAAATGTTGAATGAGTTTTTTTTTTTATAATTTTTAATTTTTTAATTAAAACTTAATTATTTAAAAATACATAATTTACATAATTGCACTGTTAAAATATTGTTGTTTATATATAAATTTTATTTTGAAATTCGGTATAAAATTTAATATATTTTTTATTATCATGACAGTAAATTATACAACAGTATCATAAAATAAATCGTTGTTTCATGTTTATACCCGTGCATATATATATGAACATCGGGTATATTAGATTTGCTCCTCCGTTTGTAACGCATCGATCTAGACGAGCTAGATATAGTGTCAAGGGTACGTATCGGCTCAGAATCGAAAAATTAGTCGATCTAGCTATGTGTGTCTGTCCGTCCGTCCGTCCGTCCGTCCGTTCGTCCGTGTGTCATCACGATAACTCAAAAACTAAAAGGGCTAGAGTCTTGAAATTCACACAAAGTCATTTTTAGACAATTTCTAGGTTCCCTATTGTTTTTGGTTAAAATCGGACCAAGGCTTCGGGGAGCTGCCATACAACTTTTTTGCACCAATATGAATTTCTTCAAAACTATTTATACTACGGGGATGAAAATTACACACGGTTAGTTTTATATTGACTCCGGCACTTATATGAAGTTTCAAAATGTTAGGGCCCCATTTTCGGGGGGCTGCCATACAACTTCCTTGCACCAATATGAATTTCTTCAAAACTAATTATACTACGCGGATGAAAATTACACACGGTTAGTTATATAATGAATCGAGCACTTATATGAAGTTTCAAAATGTTAGGGCCCCATTTATGGGGGGCTGCCATACAACTTTTTTGCACCAATATGAATTTCTTCAAAACTAATTATACTACGAGGCTGAAAACTACACACGGTTAGTTATATAATGAATCGAGCACTTATATGAAGTTTCAAAATGTTAGGGCCCCATTTTCGGAGGGCTGCCATACAAAGTTTTCGATTCAATTACTGTGAATCTAATAAAGCTACAAGGTTAAAATTAAAATTGGGCAGGTAAATTAATAGGGCAAGTTACTTGGCAAAGTTGGACATCACTCGGACCATCGGACTTTTAGGGTGGGCCAATTTTTTTTTTTTGTTTTTTTTTTCTTTGTTTTTTTTTTTTTTTATTTTTTTTTTTTTTTTTAAGCTTAAGTTATGGGACAATGAATGAAAACTTTTTTTTTTTTTTTTGTGATTTTTTTTTTTTTTTTGTTAATTTTTTTTTTTTTTTTTTAAGCTAAAGTTATGGGACAATGAATGAAAATTTTGGTTTTTGTTTTGTGACTTTTTTTTTTTTTTTGTTAATTTTTTTTTTTTTTTTACGTCAAAATTATGGGGTAATGAGTTAAATGTATAAGAGAAGTAAATTACGGTTTATTTTATACACCATAGTGGGTATGCACGGGTATCTAAAAGTTGACAAGGGCAACTATAATCTTCCTCGTTTTGTTATAAATATAAGATAATGTATTTAAAGTTATAAATAAATTAAAACATAATATAATGGGGAAGAATACTTTTAATGTAAAATTCAAAACTAACTTTTTTGAAAATTTATATAAATACTCTTTCCACATGAATTTGACCCTTGTTTCAGATTCAATTTAATTGATTTTGAAATCAATTTAGTCTATTTTCAAATTAAATTGATCACAAATTTTCTAATGATATTATACTTTTTTTCAAATCAACTTTATCGTTTTTTTAAGACTCCCTCGTATCTCGGAGTTCAGAAACCGTACTGATATGTTTTAAAAACCTAACCTTCAATACTGTAATATAAACTACATTTTTAGGGGCTATTTTTAAGGCGAGCTTATGAGTCGAACTTTTGTAACTTTTTCACTGGTCCAGCCAAATATCAATTTAATTTGATAAATTATTACTATTTGTATTTGTAAACAGAGCATTCCAAAAATTCATATGAAAATAGACAAATTTCATGTTAAAATAGAAATAGACAAATTTCATGGACCAAGTTCTTGGGAGAATTGTATATTCGAATAAATTATTTTATAAAATTTAAAAACTCCGGATTCTTATTTTAAAAATATTTTTTAACTAGTACTAAATAAAAGTTAGGCAGAATTTTTTCTTACGCCCATATTCAAAATTCAATGGTGGATCTTTCCGAAAAATTATAGCTACAATACGATCAAACTCCTTAAAATAAAATGTTTTTAATACTACCTTGAGCTACATCAGAAATATGACATTACTTTTGCTGTCTCAAGTAAAGGCCGAAACACAATAAAAGATATTTTGCAGAATGCTCTCATTACTATCTCGAAATGGGCCAGAAAATGCGGCCTGTGCCCAAACCCAAATAAGACGGATCTGATAATATTTACAAGGATATATAATATTCCATTGATTGATCCTCCCACTTTAAATGGAATCCTTTTAACTTTCAAGGAATGTACAAAATTTGTGAGAGTTATTTTGGAAATGAAGTTAAGCTGGAAGCTAAATATTGATTAAAAAGTTAAGAAGACTATCATAGAACTCTTCAATTATAGAAATGCCATCGGCAGAAAATGGCGCCAAAAACCCTGGCCAGTAAGATCTATTCTTATGTATGGAATTGTAATCTAGTGGACTCCTTTAGAGAAGGCTGTAAATAGGAAATCTGGAAAAAACTCAAAGAATAGCTTGTCTACTTATCTATGAAGCTATGAAAACGACTCCAACAAATGTCATGGAGGTTAATTACTTTTGACACCTCTGGATATTCTGACAAAACAATTATCGACCAATTTCACGCTAAGGCTCAAAGCTGTCGGGCAGTGGTCCCTCTATTCTATGGAAAACTCTTCTATACTAAGAAACTTATCATTCCCTCAAAAACTTGTCTATATCGTTCCTACTTTTTCGCTCCAAACGTATTTTCAGACCATGATTCCACCCAAACACAATTGGAATATTTTATGGTCTATGAGCGAAGATTCTAATCAACTTTACTCGGAAGGCACTAAGCTGGATGGTAAAGTAGGGGTTGATATTTTCTCTCACAATCTAGAAATAAATAATGCTTTTAGACTGCCTGACATATGCAGCGTCGTCCAAACTGAAGTAACTGTCATAACCGTGGCAGTGGAATTGTTAAAACGGTATGTGATCTTCACAAGGAGAATCTACCTTCGGCCTGTACATCTATCGGCAAAGCAATGATTCCCAATGACGAACTATTATTCGGGCTACACAGAAATTGAGATTGTCTTTATAGAATTTACGGCAACCATTAAATTATTATTATTATTATTATTATTTTATTTTATTGATATATTTGTCTAGAATGAGGTGTAACAAACGCATTCAATTAAATGTGTTTTGTTGGATGTGTTCAATTATAAAAAAATAAAATATTAATGTTTTGTTGGATGTGTTTTATTTTAGAAAATAAAATATCATAAATTATCATAAGCAGGCCAAAAAATATTTTATTTATTTTTAATAAAAAAAAAAAAATTTTTTTTGAAATGAAATTTATTTATTAGTATATGAATAATTTCATTTCAGTTTTAAAAATCGCAGAAGATTTTCTGGAAATTTTAAATAAATAGTAAGACATTTTGTAAATAAAAACTAAGAAGACAATGCTTCACAGGCACATTTGTGTAGTAAGTCTTAATAATTTTCAGTGCAAATCTGAAATAAGGGCGAAAGCCCAATGTATGCTTTGATGCATTGCTTGGTTTGCTTAACCAAATAAACCAAGCAATGTATTAAAGTAATTTCAAAGTTTCCCCTCATCTCGCTCTCAACTATCTCTCATCCCTTCCTTCATAAACTTTTATTTATTTATCTATTTAAAAAAAAGTTAGAAATGGAAAAAAATAATGTAACGACTAACGGTTGGGAAAATGGATTCGGTTTTTATAGTTCAATGCACTATAAAAACCAAACAAAATAAATTTTTTTTAAACTTAGTTAAGTTAGGTATATTAAAAAATTTCAAATAAAATTTATAATTTGTCATATTGCAAAACTCAATTCAAAAATCAACATTTATTTAATACAATTTTCGTAAATTTAAATAATAGATACATTATTTAGCATGTTGAGTACACATTGTAGAATGTTAGCAACAAACAAGTATTCCGATTTGAATCGAAACAAAGGAAACGATATAGAATGTATAGCAACATTTTTTAAAAATATAATATACAAAACATTAATGAATGGAGAAATAGATCATTATTGAAACAAAATAAACCTATAAAAAATTTTTAAATCTTTTATTAATTTATTTAGTTTAAGCAAGTACTCACTTAAATAAAAAAAAAATAATAATTGAAATTAAAAAAAAATTATACCAAGAATGGATTTGAACTAACGACCCCAAAATTTTATAAACACGAAACATATAAAAAGTAGACTAACTAACTTATTCATCTTCAAGTTTTTAAGATACAAGAAGAAATTATATGAGTCATTTATTTTTTTTTTGTGTACCTATTACTAGAATCGAAGCATAATATGCGTTATATAAAATGTAACGGTTGCAATTTTATTTAACATGCTTTTAACATAAAGTAAATAATGAAATTAAAAATAGTTTTTAATTAGAAAAAGTTCTTCTTTAAATTTGACCTTCCGTCATTCTGTGACGGGACAACAGCTAGTTTAGAATAAGAGTATAATGCAAAAAATGTTAGATATATACTTACAAATGTATAAACAGCACTTATCATTGCTAAATGTTTGGCATGTAAAGTTCGACAACAACCAGAACCACTTAATGGTCCATATGGATATAATATAGCTGATTTCATTTTTTCAGTTGCTATCGTTGAATATTTTTTTGATTTAAATTTAACACCATAATTTTGATGTTGTTGTTGTTGTTGTTGATGCAATTGTTCTGGTTGGTTAGTGTTATTTGTTGTGTCATGCTTTGGAAGAGATGGAGGTTGTTGTTCTCCTTGCGACTGATACTGCTTTTCTAAATTTTTATTTGTATTAAGATCATCCATTTTCATTTTTTATTTTTTTTTTTAACTGTTAAAGAAATAAATAGAAATTTTTATTAAAACACAATTTATTTAGAATCTATCTATCAAATAAATTTAAAATAGATTTTCAATGAAATATTTTAATGCAATACTTTCTAATTAAAGCTCTCAAAACAATTTTTTTCTAAATTTAAGATATTCTCTTTAATACTGAAATTAAAATTTATTATAATCAACTTTAATAAATCAATATTTATTTAATTTATACGAGTATATAACATTACATCAGATTTATTATAAAAGTAATTACTGCCACTTTATTTTAATATTATTTTCAGACTGATAAAAATCCACAAAAAAAAAAAAAAAACCTGAAAATCCCCAGTTAATAAAATAGTAAATTAATGCTATAGAAAATTATCCAAAATAAAAAAAAGAAAAATGTATCTAATAAATCAATCATTTTTCAATTCGTGCAGATGTTCAAATATTTTTCCATGATAATATCAATCTATCGCTTCAACTCATTTGTCTTATCTAAACAAACCCCACCTAATGTTTAACTTTCATTATCGTAAATTAGCATTCTCTTTGCTTATCTTTATATATGAGCATGTATGTATACACTTTATTCGCATACAACAAAAAACAAAAAATAAATCAAAAATTTCGAAACATTTATTACGCCTATCAATATGCAATTAGTGTAATTATTTGAATTCTCTGATTTTTCTCTGAATTCTCCAATTTTACTGTTATCTTATCGGTTATCATTCATTCGCTGTCAAATATTTGATTCATTGTGTATTTTATCTCTGTTATTTCAATTTGAAATTTTTGTACCCGTATGACTATAGGTCAAAAGGGTATACTAAATGTGAAGCAGAGGTGGAGTAGATATAGACTCAAAAGTATTGATCGGATTAGAATCGAAAATTAAATCGATTCTGTATCCGTCCGTCTGCACGATAACTTGAAATTTTCACAAATTCGTTTTTATGCAATAGCCGTCATCGCTATTAAATCCAGGCATTTTGGTCGACGGGTTCGAGTAGCTGCCATACAACTTCTTTTTTTATATGAGTATTACTCTGTACCTAATGAAGCTGGGTGTCTGCAATTTTTGCTTAAAAATAGTTTAGCTTTATGGCCAAAGTTTCTGCAAAATTTGGTTGGTTTACTGCAGGGGCGTCGAGTAGCTGCCATGCAACTCCTTCTTTTATATGAGCTTTACTCTACACCTAATAAAGCTGAATGTTTAAAATTTTGTTAATAGTAGTTAAATAGGAATAAAGTAAACTGGGTGTAGTGGAAGAGGTTAGAAGAACTGCCTTTCAACTTATATGAATTTCTAATCGAATGATATAATGTTGGTATTACGGTCATGCGGGTATCCCAGAGTTAACACAGATTATTCTACTACACTCTTATTCGTTTTTACTATTTTTACACTTAGAATTTTTTTTTTTTTGTTTTGTTTTGTAAAAATAGAATGAAAATTACAAAATATCCAATTATAAGATTCTGGTTTTAATACCTGAAATAAATGAAAAAATTTGAAAATTAGGTTAATAGAAAATCTCCATAAAAACCTCAATGACATTTAAACGAATTCAAATGGGGAAAATTGCAGATTATATTTTTTTTTGTAAAACAAAATATAAAACCAAATAATTTGGTTATAATTTTATTATACACATATAGATAAACCTATATACAAGTGAAAAGGATAACTGAGGTAGAAAGAGATAAAAAATCATTGTTTTATTGATTTTCTGTCACTATAAAAACAAAAATTAAAACGAAAAATAAACCAATAAAATTTTTTGCTAATTTTTAAAGGTCAAAATAATATGTACGCAATTTCTGATTCTATATTTAATTTGGTTCGAAAAATTAGGTGAATTAAAATTGTAAATATATATACTATGGTTTTGATATACAGTTTATAATATTTTGTATAAATAAATGTTTTGATAATATTTCAGATGTTTTTAATTAAAATATAATATAGAGTCTATTAGATAAGAAAATCTTTAGTGTTGTTTAATATTTAGCAGAGGTTATTTAAAAAAATTAAATTATTTTTTTTTTTCAGATTCGTGTCATATGTCATTGTTTGTTGACGTTCTGTGATTTTATTTTTAGGTTAATTTGGTAATATTTTATTAAAGTTCTCTAAAAAATTACCCATCCCCATTATATTGTTAAAAATGTGATTAAGTTATGAACTCTATTTTGAAAAGAAATAAAGCTGATAGTAACAAAATATACATATAAAATATCTGACCAATGGCGTACTGGTAAAGACTGCGCCTTTCGCGTGGAAAGTTTCAGGTTCAAACCCCGGTCAGATCATATCTAATAAAAAAATATCGTAAAAATTGTATAATAAAATCGTAATAATTTATATCGTAATATAAGATAAGATTTAATATAAATATATAAATAACTCTTGTGTTGGATAATAGATGGTGGACAAGACTAACATTTATGTATGCATAATCTTATACAATAGCTATAGTCGAGTAATTAACGACTTAGTGAATATAACGCTTAAAGAAACTGAAGCCTAGTCTAAATAGACTTTGTGAAATATCTGTAAGTAATAAAAAAATTATTAAATAGAATATAAATAAAATAATAGCTGTAAAACAATAAATATAAAACATAGATTTTTGTATGGAAAATTCGATATTACGAAACACATTAAATATTATTACAAAATCAAAGTTGCCTTATTTTCCAAAGTACTTATGAATTATTGGATGCGATATTTTAAATAAGAAGCGATTTGAATGTTGTTTACAAATTATGAGTTTTAGAAAAAGAGGAAAATTTCCGGTTTTAAATATAAACTTAATCTAAACTTTGTTTTGTTTTATTGATAACCAAATTTTTACAATTTTTGGAATTAATTGTATAAAATTTTCAGTTTATGAAGTCATAAAACCCCAGGAGACTTTTAACATATTCAACATAACTCTTGAGTACTTTAGGCTTATTATTGGAGTCCGTACTTTGACTACGGACTCCATTTTTGGCATTTGACTGAGTTTTTTCTAGTTGTCTATTTCATCATTTGACAATAAATCGTTTATATGTACCTGTACATTGGACTATACATTTGACCAAAATCGATATATATATACTTATATGATACCTATATAGACATGATACCTATATAGATACCTGCCACGCATGAAAATGAAAGGCTGAATCACTCACTTATCACATTGTATGTGTTAGGGGACCGTTCATAAATAAATATATACATGAAATAACTAATCCATTTAACTTCATTCAATTTGAAAACTATAAAATTTTAATGCAGGCAAATTGTAAATATTGCAATGAAGTACCGGGAATTAAATGCAATGAAGTCAAATCAAATAATATGTTGCCATAGCAACCCTTCCAATATTTTAATTAATATTAAATTACCTAAATCTTTCAATCCTTCAATATGAGAATTTGGGTTTTTTAAAGTTTTCATCAGGTCACAAACTGACAAACCATGTATTTTAATGACTTGCACTTCTTAGTTGGGTCGCAAACTTCTTTATACTAAAATTTCTTAACTATTTTGTCTAAATAAAAAGATGTGTTATAAGTTATTATCTCAATCCTCAGTAGTACCATATAGCAAAAATTTCAGTACCATATTCCTTACAGCATTACTGCATTACAATTGATATTTAATTTAACAAAATAATATTATTTTAATGTCAGAAGTAACAAATTGGAATTTACAGAAAAAAAAAAATTAAATTAAATTTTTTATATTATTTCGGTCAGATTTTTTTGAGGTTTTGTAGGTTTCATACATAACCTATACAAATAGGTCATATATAAATAATATCCATAAGACACATAATAACCTTAAAAAAATGTAAAAAAAAAAACAAAAAATTGTAAAAAATTTTTATAATTCTTAAAAAAAAAGAATTCCCACTTTTTTGTTGAGGTTTACAATATATTATTCAATTTTAATTGGATAGGTATTAATTTTGTTGGAATTATGGTTAGTTAGTATAATTATCTTTAGTATACTTGTAAATTTAATTTTTTATTTAATCTGGTGGCAGCTCTACAAATTGTATTTGTGGATTTTGTGGATAAATTTTGATTATACATTTATATTAAAAAAGCAATTACGATAAAAACTATTTAAATAATAATGAATGTTGATATAATTGGTTTTTTTTTTAAATTAAATTTTAATGAAATTCAATTAATTTAAATTTATTAGATTATTGGATTTGAATTAAATTCAAAATTTGTGATTTTCTAAAATCTTATAAAAAATTCGTAATAATTCGTAAGTATGCCTTAAACTGATATTTTACTTTATAATTCAATATTTTAGGGGAGAAGATGACCATTATATTAAAAAAAATATATAATCCCACAATTCAGTTTATCATTTGCTCCAAATACGTCAAATAATGAAATTCTAATTTGTATTTCCATTTTACTTTTTTAACTTATTTAAATATTTATGAAATTCAATTTATTAATTGCTAAATTACACGAAATTAATTATTAATAAGAATCACTCATTCTCTTCCCAAAACTTATAATTCTAATTAAAAGTGATTGTATTTAAAATTTAATTTTTTTTAAATTTCAGTATTCAAAATTAAAAAATTTAAATATTATGAATTTATAAATAAACAGTATATTATTTTCGGAAAATGGTCTATGGTTTAAGGAAATCTTGGTAATGGTCTATGCGCAATAATTGAGATGTGTTTAATATTATTTTAGTAAACATATCGAATGCGTTATTACTCGCAAATATCAAAAACCGTTAGGAATTGTATTCACCTTCTATTGGTCTAAGCCAGGATCCTCAGTTTGATTAACTCGGCATTTGATATTGGCGTACAAAGTATTGGAAAAAATTCTATATTTATGGCAGATATTAATGTTCGTATTAGGAGTAGAAAGTGGCGGTCACCATTTGTATCGCATGGAAATAAGTATGACAGAATTGCTCTCAAGACGATAAATTGGACAAATAAAATTAATCCAATTCGCTAGCTCATACTAAGCTCAGCTCAGATGTGATAAGGATAAATAAAAGTAACAAAAATAGCATAAGAAGTGCAGACTTACCAATAGAATATGTGGAATACTTCAATTATTGTGGGAGCATAATAGTGAAAACCAGAAATACAAGTGAATACAATACAACGAGGCTAAATCTGACAAGAACAGCTTTCGGCAGACTATGGTGAATATGGTGATCTAAACAAATACCCAGAATATTCGATCCAATTCGTAAAATAAATTCACCTATAGAGCAATGAAATCTGGCTGATGAATAAGCACCATATAAAAAAGTTGCAGGTTTCCATCAATAAATGCCTTCGCATTATATGGGAAATCTTTTGACCACGAAGAAAAACTAATGAAGAATATTCTGACCAAAAACACTTAGAAAAGAATGATAGAAAAACCAATACAAAGAGAAGGAAAACCATGGACCGAGAACAAATCAACATCCTAAAGTAGAGTTAGTTTTGTGAAAGTTTCCGAAAGGACTAGAAAAGGCAGAGGGAAAAAATCGCTTTTGCATGGGATTAAATTTTACTAAGTTTCAGAGAATTAGAACTTCTTTTCTGGGTTAGTGTCTCAAAAATCTTGATCCAAACCTCTTCAAAACTACTTACTCTGCACTGTTAATATTAAAAATAGACATGTAAAGTAGTAAGGCAAGAAATGATAAGTTTGCCATTATTGAAGTAGGTAAGTATTATAGCAATCAATAAAATCTTTTTAACTGTTTTCCTTCTTTGACTGATGCGTTTCCGTCCTCGTCTAATACTATTTCCAGGTCACCATTTTCGTATTTTTATGGCATTAATTTTTTAAGTTAATTTTAATTAAAAGATAATGAAAAAAACATTTTCTTTTAATTAAATTGAGCATTAAAGATTATTCGAAAAAAAATATCATCCACCATTCTATCTATTTAAAGTTAAAATTAATGAAAAATTCAAATATCAAAATAAGGTTTATTTCATTTATCTATTGTAGTATTATGCCAACATCCAACCACTATGGAACTAGTGGTAAAATTTTGGTAAAAAGAAAATTAGAAAAAAAAAGTTTTGTTTTTTGTATCATTATTTTTTCTATTCAACTTTTAATCTCTTTATAATGCCTACTGTCATCAATTGGAAAGAGACATTAAAATATGTTTCAATATACAAAAAAGTTTGTTATAAATAAATAAATGATTATATTGTTTTTTTTATATTTCCATTTATTTTTATGTTTGTAAGAATCAAGAAAAAGACACGTGTTATACATCAACAATGTAATCTCAGATACTTAATTTTTGGTGGTATTTAAAGCCTAAAATGAATTGTTCAATTCAAAAATGTTAATGTATATTGAGTAACAAGTATATTCAAAATTTTGGAAAATAAAATATGAAAAATCATCATATCTAAATTATAAGATGAAATTTGTATTGTGTTAGATGTCTTTTAATTTATGGACAGTGGTGTGAATGTGGATGAGGATAAATAAAGAATAATCAAAATACTATTACCAAGTTTTAATTGAAAGTTTGAGGCAATGTTCTTGAATAAAATACTGGTGATCTCCTTCAAATTTTAAAAGTGTTATAAAGTTTTCTTATTTCCATATTCATTTAGTAGTTAGAAATTATATTGACATGCA
Organism: Dolichopus griseipennis; assembly: GCA_963082915.1. Classification (NCBI taxonomy): domain Eukaryota; kingdom Metazoa; phylum Arthropoda; class Insecta; order Diptera; family Dolichopodidae; genus Dolichopus; species Dolichopus griseipennis. The sequence continues at coordinate 87,797,717 of OY720443.1, forward strand.
CGCGTACTTTGTAAGAAATATATTTAAATTATTACCAATCTACCGCACATGTGTTTATAAGTGACACATTGACTTTAATGAAATGAAAAAGTTGGAAAACTCTTAATTATAAGATTATTACACAAAACTATGAATACTAGAAATGGGATAAAATATATTTAATAAACAAAACTTTAAATAACAGTAAAAATATAAATTTTATATAGAGTTTTTCTTGAAAAACTTATAGGATAAAATAATCATCCTAAAATTATGCAAAAATTATAAATTTTAAACATTGTTTTCAAAATAATTCATCCTAAAAGTATGCAAAAGATATAAATCCAAAATGTCGTTTTCAAAATACTTAATCCTAAATTTATGCAAAAATTATAGATTCAATAGTACTTTTTAAAAGTAGAGAAAGCATTTTAAAACAATTCGTAATAATTAATATACATTGGCATCCATTAGATACTGTGTTATGTTCTAGCTCCAGTTGTTGATCTAAATCGGTTAAAAAAATTTAATTAAACAGACAGCCAAAAAAAACGATTAAATGCAAACGTCATAAAAGTCTTTTACACACAAATCGTAAGGAGATCGCAAAAATTTATTGTTTTACCAACATTTTCTTTTTATTCCTTTTCTATTCCTTCATTAGGAGTAGGACCTTCAGTAAACCATTAGATTAGGTTTCAGTTTATTTAATCGTTTTATTCTACAAGCCGTTGATTACTCGGCTGTAGCTATTGTATAAGATTATCTGTTAACTTTGTGAGTCATTTATTTTCAACTATTTTTCCTTAAATAGAATCCGACTAGCGTGTGAACCCGACATCCGCCACTTATGTTCGAAGTCTCACACACTACGCCATTGCTTAGATTTTACCCAAAATAATTTTTTTTAAAATTCAGTTTGTTTTCAAAAGAATATGTTCAATTAATCTTCTCATATCTAAATCATCGTGTAACTATTAAAGTCTTGGTGAACAAATTAGTTTGCTATAGGAGTAGAATTCGGTACGTTAAAGTTCCACATACATTGAAATTTCATATTAACTGTAATAATTCATCAATAACTCACACTTATAACCAAGTTTATCATTTTAATATATTTATCATACTTCTTCAAATAAATGTTTCGATTCGATTAAACACTTTTTATATAACAACATTTTTAATTATTAACCCTTTATTATTTCAAGGTAAAAACCCCCGTATAATAATTAATATTCAACTAACGAAATATTTCTAAAATACACAAAAATAATTGATCCAAACCTTTATTAAAAACTCCTAACCACAAGTATTCAAACACAAAATCTATCAATTTCAACATGTGCAAGTTCAATAAATTATATTGAACTTTAGACAACATAAATCTCAACACAATCAGTCGGCCCACTTCTTAATCTCATCTGTTTTTCATTTATTAACTTAAATCCAAGTTAAATCTAATTACATTAAATGAAAATTCTTACCACCTACTGAACACAGTTCACCATATCAATAATAAACTTATAATAAAAGGATTCATTACCTTCGTATTAATAACTGACTTGACTGATGATACCATAATATGTTTATATACTCTTATAGTCTCAAAAATTATATGTCTGATATAGCAAATTTTATTCTTTAAATCGTATTATCGTTTCATTTGTTGTCGAGTGTACATAATGACCATTTAAAAAACATAATTTTATCACAGAATGAATGGAAATTCATGAAAATTCCAATAATAATATTTGGCTTCTATTCAAAATATACACAAACATATAATATAATAGGATTTAAGCTCATTTTCTTCAATATTATGATCACAATCACACGGTGCAGGGTCAAAACTCCCAGCAATGAGCCATAACTCCCTAAGGGATTTATGACCCTGATAGTTTTGACTCAGAGTGGTGGGTCATAACTCCCTTATACAGTTCTCAGTTTTAAAATTATTAGTTATATTAAAAAAAAATGCTAATTTTAATTATATAATATCAGTGACGGGTACACATTTTAGGGTTCAATTCGAAATCAGATTATTCACTTTTTCCAAAATTAAGAAAACAACCACAATTTTACAATTAAACTACATTTTGAAAGGCTATTTTGCAAAAAGATTAATCCTGATTTTGTAACCAAAGTCTCGCATACATGAATTAATAAATACTCTGGAAAAAATGTTAACTTTGATTTTTAACAAACCTCAATATGCTTCCTAATATAGTATCTCGCATAAGTCTCTTAGGGACTTATGACCCTGGGAGTTCTGACCCTGCACCCAATCACACACATACGATATTGTACATGTAATTTATAAGTAAACAGTCTTTGAAATATGATAAACAGATGCCAATGATCTTTTTTTTCTTTACGATTCATTAATAAATAAATTTTGTTTAATACCAAAATACAGCGGGAGATTGAAAGAGATAGAAATAATGGAATAAAATAGAGAAAGAAAATTATTTCAATAGAACTTTGTTATAAGAATGATTCAATTCATCATGAAAAGCTGATTATCGAATATGATGCTGTGTTTTCGTTTTTTTTTTTTTGCATTTTATGAAAGAAATAATAATTTCATCAAAATATATTTTATTTATATTAAGAATAGAACTTAATTGGACCTCTCTATTAAATTATCCATGAAGTTCTAGGTGGGTGGGCCATTGAATTTAGGGGTGATGGTTGAATAAAATGTAATGAAATTATACCTTAATATAATATACTTAAGTAGTCGCTATAAAATTTTTTGTAAATTTTTTTTTCTGGGAGTCCCTGGGAGAATATAACATTACGCAAGGACTTTGTTATTGTATTGAAGTACAAATTTGCAAAATTAATATCGATTTTTTTTGGATTGTGGAGGTTTTTTTTTTTTTTATTTATTTTGCAGATTTTATGAATTTTTTTTTACATAAGTCGACAAAAAATCGGATGTACAGCTGTGGTCATAAAGAGAAGGAATTTTTTCATTATTATAATATTTTTTATAATTTTCAACTTATCAAAAGTCTTTCTGGTTATTAATTTGAATTAAATTCAAAATTTTTAACAATTTAAATTGTAATGAGTAACATAAACATTTTCAACCGGACCAAAGAAGAATTAATAATTGTGTCAATTTATATGACAGGTGTCAGATTTTTTCAAACTATTAAATTTACTAAAAATTGATGGTAGATGTTTTGCATTTAAAAGTGTTTTAATATAACAGTAAATAGCTGAATTAAGATTAAGAGCAATGAGAACTGTCTCTCATTTCATAAGTACGTGAAATTGTATTAAATAAATGTTTATGAATTAAATTTTACATTTTCAAAGTGACGTATTTTAGTTTTTAAAATTACAATTTTTTAAAGAAACTATCTTAATAAATTAATTTTATTTGTAATTTTTTTTATTATTTCTGTTGAATTTAAAAAAAAAATTTTATCTTCCAACCAGGAACCAACTCAGATCTTTTTACACTAGTCAGTAGTCACTTCACAAACCTCTACACAATGGAATTCTTATAAATTTATGGTCAGTTTTCTAATATTTACAGTGTGACAGGCTAAAAAATAAACCCATAGGCACTGATAAGTTAATATAAACGTATATAATAAGGAAAAACGGTTGAATGGGGCAGATTTGGCATCATTTGATAGCAGCACTTGCTTTAAAAAATATTAGCAAAGAAATTATAACATTTAAAAAACAAAAAATATGTAAACGTTGTATTTTTTTAATTAATAAAAACTCCTCAAAGTCATATGTTCCCCATTCTACAATACTGGAAGAAAGAAATGATCTTTTTCTATTTATAAAGCGAATATTAGCCCCACCCGTTATTAAAACATCAAGAGAAATTATGACTGCAATTGGACGATTTTTTTAGATGTAAATCTCTGCTGGAACGATATTAACAACGACCAAATATTTGTTCGCATAATCCGCAAAAGAGCGCTTCTGTCAACATTCACTTTAATTTTGCAAAATAGTGTATAAAGGAGGATCACTTATATCAATTTGGAAAAATATGCGCTCTATAGTTCGATGAATTAAAAAACATGTTATCCTAACAGAAAACTATTTGTATATCAACTAAAACTGTAAGGCCTCGAATATGCAGGCATCGAAAACCGATTTTTTTTTTGAGAGTAAATAGCTATATAATTTTGCACTTATGTACTTACTATATACGTACTATATACAGTCACTTCTATATAAAAACCTATATGTTTGGAAATATTTTTAAAAATTCGCTTGCTCGCTAACCGTGTGCTCGAGGCCTATACTAAAATTGGCAATATCTTTATGACCACAACTATATAAATAAAATATAAATATATATATAAGTCCAAATTTTTTTACAACATCAGCTTTTCTGTAGAATAACAAAAACAAAAAAACAAAAAGCCATACTTTTCATAAATTAACTTTTAATGGCCCGTGATTATTTTTTACCGTGAATTGGAGTTTTTTGTTTTGGTTATCACCAGAGGGTATGCGAAACTTCCAAATAGGCATTTTTTTGTATTTTTTTTTTTTGGACATGAAAATTGGTATTTAGTTTTTATTTCGAATATTATGTTTGTTATTAATATCAAATTATTGTAAATATATATATATATATATATACAAATACAATTCAGCAAATTAATGACCAATAAATATTTCACCATTTAAAAATTGCTATTTTACTTTTGATTATTATTTTGGATATTGAAAGTAATTCAATTATATTTAATTGGAATATTGAAATATTGAGTATATATTAAATAGGATAATAAATACATACATACATACTATATTATATAAGCATATGAAAATAAAATTGAAGTATAAATGCTTAGGAAAATTTCCATAGAAGAGAAACAAAAGAATGATAATGAATAGTGGAATGAGCAAAAGAGATGGTAAATTGAGTATTCCCAAAACTATTAGTGAGATATTTATAATGTAGTCCCATGTGCTTGGAAGTATATTGGGATCCCATTAATATTAATAGAAAAAACGCGAAAACTTAATTTGTAAATGTATATATATAGTAGTAAATGAATAACTTATATTATGAATATTTTAATACTATTAACATATAAATTTTTATGATATTGATTATTGTTATGGGAATTAATTATCTTTGGAAAAATGTAATATCTATAGTATGTGGTATAAAAATTTGATTAGATTTTTATATCACACTATTAATAAATAAAGGTAACCTGAATTAAGGCCCTGTGAAATAAAGTACCCGGAGTGTTATTTCACATTTAATGAGAAATACGCACATGAAATATTTCTCATAGTAATTGTGAAATAAAGCCCCGAAAATATGGGTAATAAAGCCCAGGGTTGTATGTCTCCTTTAAGTTAAGCGACAACTTCTATGAGAAATAAAGCCCCGGGGTATTATTTCTCATTTCAGTTGAACGTGCAAATGAAAAAAAACACAATAGTTTCATATATTTTTAGTAAAAAGTTAATTTAACATCAGTGACGGATACGAACATATACGGATTTTCTTGAACAATATCAAAAATAATAAGCAGACATTGTGGAGTTGAAATCGAAATCAGGGGTATTCCCTTTCTCCAAAATTAAAAAACAAATAATAATTTTACATATAAACTACATTTATACTACAAACTACACGTCATATAAACCTGATTTTGTAACCAAAGTTTTGAATACATTAATTCATAAATACTCTGGAACTAGGGGTAAATATGCTTCCTAATATAGAATCTCGCTTGGACAAAAATATTAATATTAAATACATATTGTTTAACATCTAATATTTTACTTATATATAAGTTTATATTTTTAAATTTTGTTCAGGTTTGAATTTTACAAAAATGGATTTAATTACATATTTAATGAGGCCTTATTTCTCAAAAATTAAAAAATTCAATTGCAAGAGAAGCAACACTTAGAGGCTTTATTTCTCATAGAAGTTGTAGTTCAATTTACTATGAGAAATATGATCCCAGGGCGTTATTTCTCATTAAACGAAAAATAATACACCGGGGGCTTTTTTACGCAGGGTCTTAATTCAGATCAACATAAATAAATACTGAAGTGCCATAAAATTAATATTATAAAATTGTATAGATTATAGCACTAACCTGTGTGATTTCTATTCATTTGATTTAATTTCGATAAATTTATTTCAATATTGAATATTAAGAATGCATATATAATTTACATTTCTAAGTTAATTAAATTTTTAATACAGGATGTTAATGTGTTGTTTAGTATCACAATATTGGTGATAAAATTTATTTTAATTTCATTTTTTAAAATAGTTTAATTTAGAAAATTGATTTTATACACAAGTTTTCAAAGTATCTTCTATACTACTGCTTATTTCATTATAAGAAGAATGGGTTCAATAAAATAAATCTTAGCCTATTATTAAATAAAGGAAGAATCATTTATACTGACAATACACAAGCAATAATTCAGTGATAGTTAATGAATTGCTTTTTTCGAAAACCAATAAAAATTGAATTTATTACATTTTGCGCCTATTAATCTGCAAAAATAAATTTTTAAAACGACGTAAATTTTTATTTGAAATTAATTGAGTGTAAGAAATAAAAATTAATTATATAATGGATAAAAAACAAAAGCAGAAAGAGTGACTCGAAACGATTTAATAATGGAAATGTCTATATACTATGTCTATATATATTGAGCACAATAGAATTTTAACTGGAATTGATTTTTTTTTAAATTATACTGACTAATTTAAAATTATTAGGAGAGTTTGTTTATTATTCTAGTTAATTCATATAAAAAACTTTTGTTACTCTATCTATAGAAACATCTTTAATTCAAATTAAGTCTTTTAAAATATAAGCAATCGCAATAACATTAAGAACATAATTGAGTTGAGAACATTTTAAAAATGTCTTTAAGTCTTCCTGAAAAATAACGGGCGTTCAGAACAATAACAAAGCCTTAAGTACTACTTATATTTTCGGTCTGAATCCGATTTTTTTAACTTTGGTATTATGATGTTAACTTTGGTACAGTGTTTGTGATCACCTGTACTGTGTGTGTGTTCCTGAAATTTATAACGAATTGGATTAGTAGTTTGGGTAGCTCTCACACACCTCTCAAGATCTAACAAGCTAGATAGATAGATAGAAACTTGTTATTTCGTACAAGCGTGTACTGCAATATTTTCATTGCATCTCCAAGATTTGGAATGATTTGAAGTGGTGGCTTGAGTAACTCTTACGCACCTAACAAGATCTAATAAGCATATCTTTGAAGTTAATAAAGATAAAAAATTCAAATAAGCTGCAAGGAAGTTCTGCCTTATTTGCTTATTATTCCTGAGGTTAGTTGAAGTGGGCACTCGTGTAACTGTTTCTTGAATTTATCAGCTGTAGAGCATTACTAAGCCGGTTATATCGACTTGCTCCTGTTTCAGTACATGTTTAGATTTTTATAAGTTTTATATTAAGTTATTTGATGTTGAAATATTTTTATAAAAACCATAACTCGGAAGGATTTAATAATTTGGTTCAAAATCTGGATTTTTATAAATTAATTTAGCGGAGGCTGTTAGTGGGTATATTGGAGTAATTTGTTGTTGATATGGGTAAATTAAAAACTGCTTAAATTTTTTTCTATAAAATTTTCCAATTTATTTACAGACTAATGTCTCATTTTGTTTGACCATAAGTTTGAAAATTCTCTAGGACTAGTATATTACTGTTCCATACTAAGTTTTAGTCCTTTTGGGATCAATGTCAATGAATTTTATTGCATTTCATCTAAAATTAAAAGGTTCAATTTTTTAAACTTTCCCTTCAGAATATCTATACTTGAAACGTTCATGTATTTTGCTTCTTACACAACATTTAATTCAATTCACTGCAATTTAACTTTGATACACGAATTCTAATGAAAGAATCCCATATAATATCCGCAATTTTTTCCAAATATAATTTTTAATATTTATAAAATAAATTTACCATAACTATATAAAAAAGTCAAAAAAACCATTACAAGTTTTCCAAAAAAAAACAAACGCCCCCAGAAACCATTAAGTCCTTTTTAATTTTTATTTCTTAAAATTCTTCATATATTCTTTCTTACTTATAAAGTAGGAAAATTAAATTTTCCCATAATTTACAAAAATTTTTACCTCAAAATATTTTATATTTTGGTGAAAGAATTTCCTTTTTATCTTCCTACTTCCTCCTCTCTTCCAAAAGTATAGTAGAAGTTTTTTTCACTCCCAGAAGTGAACTTGTAAATCAGGAATTGAAAAAAAACACAACAGTAGAGTAGGGATAACATATTTTTTATATGCTGATAAAGCAAACACGCACATTAACTTAATATAAAGAATGACATTTTTATACCCACTAATACTCCCTTAAATTTTTAAAGAATATATATATATATATATATATGTTTATGTACCTCAAATTCAGTGAATTCCATTATTAAATGCTAATTGTAACTAAATATTCTATCCCAATTTTATTTAAACAACTTTAATGAAGCCAATTCATCTTTTTTCTTAAATTGTAAAAATTGGTTCCTTTCGGAAAAAATGTCCTTGAAAGGATAAGAAACGATAACAAATTCGTAGATTTAATGGTTTAAGATTACTCGTTTGTGTGTGTTGTTTTTTTTTGTGTTGTGTTTTTAAGAAAATAATTTGGTGATTTGATGGTTTTCATTTTTAATTAAATGGTTAATCCTTTTCCTTTTTGTAAGGATTTAAAATCCTTTTTTCCCACTTTTTTATGTTAATTTTTGAATTTAGTATCTTTAAGATATTAAGATGTTTTTTTTTGAAAATTTTTTGCAAAAAAAAATGTTCAAGATAATTTTCGTAAATATCCTTTTGTAAAAGGAAAATTATAAAGTCTGATAACTGTTTATTATTATCTCAGTTTACTTAATTATAGTGTTATGTTTGTACAAAGGTAGGTGGGATAATAAGAAAGTTATCCTGAATAACTGGAAGAGGACAGGAGTCTCAGGGGTAGTGTTGAGCATTAACAAACCCAAACCCCCTCCTGATTTAAGCTGAATTTAATTTGAATTGCTGAATTTAAGCTGAACTGTGGAATACGTCTTAACTACGAATAATTTATTTGGGTGAGAGAGTATGCTAAGAGAAGGTTTATGAAAGGATGCTTGTATAAAATGGGACAGAGAATCATGGGTTATGAAGGATAGAAATGAAAATTTGCGGCGATATAATTAAGATAAACTGTTTTATGTAGTTCATAATTAAATTCACAACATCCAAGAAAAAAATTAGATGATATATGGCTTAGTAATCGTGGCGAATTTCTGTAAGCTTGCAATCCTTACGTTGATAGCTCGGTATTATAAGCATTTAAATAATATAAAGATCGTCAATTAGATTGGATGACTTGCTCTGTTTAGCATTTTATGAAGATATTCCAAAGTTTTTTGAGGACCTCGAAAAGTTCAAAAATTTCAACGTTCATTGTTTGACTAATGAACGCTTTTAAGAATTATGGAAGATGCAATGGGAATGTCAGAAGAAATGTGACAAAATCTAATTAAACATTTAGCATTGCTTAACTTTTAATTTAACTTGAAACCCAGAGTCAGTTTGTTTTTTGGTCGAAGTAACTGTTCAATTGTTAGACTAGGAAACCTGACTATACCATAGATACATGTTGGAACAGAGGGGACATATTATATTCTTATTATTATTAACGATCTTAGTAGACCATAGACCGTTTAGACCGTTGTAAAATATTCTAATAATGTTGTGGTCCCTATTGCACCAACAAGTATGATTCAACAAAAACTTGATTATTCTGATTCAACAAAAACTGGATTATTGATTATATGATTAGTGAGGAGTGGTTGTTACAATAAGGTCCTGAAGAACAATGTTCAAACCTATGACATATTGGAATGTAAATAAAAACTTTAAACTATTCAGGAAGTAAGATTAAAACTTAAAACATAATATAGAATATCATAGGAGACTGAATCTAAGGTAATGTTTTTATTAGTATGAGAAGCTTAGACTAATCGAAAACAATCTTTCTGGAAAGATTAAGTTCAATTGCTCTATTGTGCTCCAAGACATATTCGAGGCCTCTATTGTATTATAAAACAAATCCTCTCATTAAAATTTTTAAAGAAACCGAAAACAAGCTTCCTTAAAGTAAATACATATATGTATTAAAAAGCATCCCATTTATTTGGTAGTCTGTATAAAAAACTAAAATTTTATTTTCTCTATTTTCATTTTGAAAAGCCTTTAATCAACTTTTGTTTTATTTTTAACTTAAGCCAACATTAAATATTGTGATTCCAAACAATATTAAAAAAAAAGAAAAACAAAGATCTATTATTTTTCCAAGAGGTGTATATATGTATCTGAAAGTCAATCAATTTATTATACGGAAATAAAAAAAAAATAATGACCTATTGTTTTAGTTTTATTCACTTTTTTCCATTTTTATTATTGTGTTGAAGTACCATCTGATGATGGAATATATTATATTATAGAATGTAATAAAAATAAAAACCATATCATATCAACTGATGATGCCAGCATTAATGTACCAGATGGTCTTTTTCAGAGTTTTCAATTTATATTATAATTCAGTTTTGAATTATCAGAAAGGGATTGGAGAAGAAGCTTGAAAATGGAAAAAGCTTTGTGGGCTGCGAAACCGTTGTTTTAACTCTAAAAATATTGTAGGTTTATATTTTGATCTCTTACATCGAGTTCAATGCCACCTCACTAACACATTAGAATGTGTAGACTAAACTGACGATACACAACATACACAAAGAAATATGCAGACTCATAGACTTGCGAAGCACTCGGTAGAAGTATACAGTAGACATCGGAAAAATAAAAAACAAATTGGAGATTAAGGCCCACTAACAGCTTTTCTATAAATATAGATGATTCACCGTTAGAATATAAAGAATTTTCCGTTAAAAGAGTTAGTGTATCATTTGGTGTGCAAATTTTTCTGATCATTCCAAATAAGGAGAGCAATTATAAACTTAGCATACTCAATGTATGTGACGAAACAGTTTTGGCTTATGGCTCTGATACGTGCTCGTTTACAGGAGAAATGAACCAGAAATTACAATTACTCCTGAACAGACGTCTTCACATTATATGTATAAAACTAAAGGATATCAGTATCCGGCCAGAAGGATATCAAACCAAGATTTGTGGAATAGGACGAAGTGACAATGGTAAACATATTAAGTTGACGTTCAATAAAGGCAACCATTAATATATAATTCAGTTCATTGTCAAGTTCAATAATCGCAACCAATTAATAACAAACGAAGATGTGTCTGAATGTTAGAATATGCAAAACACTTAAGTAATAGACAAAAATAAGGATAAACAGAAGCGAATTAAGTTGTGCTTCAATTTATATTAATAGGGTTGACAATTCTTTAATATAATTAAATAATCCATGTATTAAAAAGCATCCATTTATCGATTAAATGATTACCATCGAAGGTTAAATGATTATCATCACTTCCATGATAAGATGGCTTACCACATGACTCTCAAATACACCAAATGTATTCCATGGCAAGGAGTGGATTCATTTTCCATAATATAAGATTGTCAAGGATAACTAATTGTACTGTACATCCAAATACTGTACATCCTCTTATAATAATCCCGGATAACTAATTGTACTGTACATCCCCTTCTCCTAATGAAGTCTCACCGACAGTTGCTTAATAATATTGCAGGCAACTCACATTGCCGAATGAATCTACGTGGATCTAAAACATCCGAATTTATTTATAATCCTTGGCGTTAAGTTCTTCATATTCAATCTGTAATTTTCGAAAACTAATCTTTTTTTGAGTTACATCATTCTAGGCCTCAATGACACATTCGTAATTGATGATTTTAATGTGTTCAGTGACGTGAAAACTTCAAGGATAATGGCAGTTTTATGTTAAACTACTACAACAATATCACTATAAAATGTATACTACTTTAATATACCACTACACTATTACCATTAATATTGGTGAGTAGAAAATAATAAAGTCAAAATAAATATAAATACAGAATGGGATAAATTGGATTTATATACGAGTATATGAATAAAATATATAATATAATATAATAAAAAAAAATGTAAACAATAGATGTAAAGTAGGAAAACAAAAATAATAAAAGGAATTAAAGAAGTGAAAAGAATAATGTATGCGAAAGGATATGTTAAATATTGAAAAAATTTTCTTTTACATTAAACATATTTATACAGGTGAAATAAATCTATATTTTATTTTTTTTTTTTCTTTTCCTTAATTTTCTTTGTGTTTTTATTTCCATATTCTTCAAAATGTGAAAACTCGAGAAAATAAAGAAATACTAATATAGAGTTGATTCAAAGATTTGAATGTTGATTTGTTAACGAATCCCAGGGGTTTTTGGAATAAAACATTAACATGAAAATATGTATGCACATAATTAAATTTTTATTATTAGGAAAGGTAAAAAAAAAAAAAAGAAATAAAAAAAAAGGGATTGAGGGACATTCCGTAATCGAATTTAATTATCTTGATCTTTAATGATCAGGAAAAGGAAATTTGAATTAATATTGGAATTTAATTAAAAAAAAAAAATTTCTTTCTTTATAGGAATTTTCATCAACAATTAAAAAAAAAGGGATTAAACGAAATGTCAATTAAAAAAATTCAAAGAAATTGGATTCGAAACAGCAAGGTTCGATTTTAACAAGTAATTAAAAGGATTTGTAATGTAATTTAATTTTTAAATAATTTATTTCACGTTTATATGTTCCAATTTTATTAGATTTTATTTATTTTGGGTTCATTAAAATGTGGACTAGCTTTGAAATGAAAGAATTTATAAGATTCATTACATTGATTACTTATTTTATTGGTTTTTGGGAGTTTATGGAAGAGTCAAAATCAAAATAATCATTTATTAAATGTGTTTATTTAAACTGTATTAATGTTGAAGTTTTTAATCTTTTTAACAGAATATGGAAAGCGAATCTTGGAAAAAAGACATTTCGAATATTCATATAAATAATATTTAATGGCTTTTAGTTGTATAAATATTTAAATAAGTAAAGTATTAGAATATTGAATTTAAATTAATTGAAATAATTGAACTTTTTCAAAACCTTAAAAATAAGTGTTTGGGTTTCTAATGCTGCTGTAAAACTCACTTCTTCTTTTCATCTGATCTCCTTAACATCCAGCAAATGAAAGAAATATTCTTCCTATTAATGTTCCCGACGTCACCTCAACACTAACTCGATTCAGCCATATCATCGCACACCTGGGTCACTGAGCTTGTTTTATATAGACATCTTGAAGGGAATAACACCTGTTTTAAAGAAATAAAACAAATAATGCATTCATTCAAGAATTTCCAATGGAAAACAAGAAAGGCAACAGTAGCCCATCCCTGCACAGTAGTCATTTATTGAAATGTAGTACAATTCAGATGGCGCAATACATTTTCATATAAAATCAAACCCCATCAATGTGTTCCCCAAAGTTAGCAATTTATATATGCGTACGATTTAGAAAAGTTTAAGAAGAACATTAACATTTTTTTTCTAACATTTCATCCAACTTTTTCATCCCGTAATCCTAGACTCCAGTACTTTCCAAATCCGATTCCCAAAAATCCTCAAATATCCATACCCTCGAAACCAGGGTGTACACTTATACCAAAGATCTCATCCTATAACTTCACAACTATGCACAACTTCAATTTTCATATGGGATCATATCCCATCAATGTGTTACCCAAAGTTAGCAATTTATATATGCGTACGATTTAGAAAAGTTTAAGAAGAACATTAACATTTTTTTTCTAACATCTCATCCAACTTTTTCATCCCGTAATCCTAGAATCCCACATTTTCCAAACGTGATTCCCAAAAATCCGTAAAATTTACATTTGCTCGAAACCAAAGTGTACATTTGTATCAAAGAACTCATTCTATAGTTTGGTTCAAAAGGGTTATGATTTTGGAGCGTTAAAATCTTACACTACCTATCGGAACTAATTACAGCTCTGGTAGATCCATTGGACCTTCCTAATTCGAAGCTTTTCATGTTCCTCGATAAAAGAAACGTGAGTATAGATGATTATTTGAAAGGCTTTTTGATTAATACGTAAGCCATATAATTTAAATTATATACAACAATGTTTGATTATTAATAAAAAATTGTTAGCTAATCATTCCATTCTATTATTGTAATCCACGTTTTCATACACATTAGTCAATATCTTTGTTTATTAATTAAAAATAATAAAATATTAAATTTCTAATTCCTTTCTGGTTTTACTCTATAATTTTAATTAATTTTTCTTTGTTTAATTTTAATCAAGCGCATACACATTCCATTTTTTAAAATTGACTTTCTAATGATTTTTCACTCCAACCTGAACTCGAACCAAACAAAATATTCTAAATATAAATTAAATCCGAAACACATTCTCCATTTTTTCTTTTTTTAATTAGAATTTCTAGTTGCTATGGTAAAAAATTAAAATAAATTTCAAGAAAGAAAGACAAGTGGAAAAAAAATATTTTTTTAATTTAATTTGATATTAAAAACGTGTAAAAATTTTTATTCAAAGTTCAGAATTTAAAAATACACTATTGTATAAAAACAAAAACTATTGTATAAAAAAAATAACAAAAGAAAATGAAAATTAATAAAAACAATGGCGCGAAATAATTGAAAAAAACGCGTTACAAATAGTTAAAAAAATAACAAGACAACCGCATTTTTAATTATATCAAAATTTTTTAACATTTTGCGACAAAACGTTCGTATTCTATAATAAAATGTATAGATGTTATATAACATTTTATATATCACATGCAGTACCGTTATAATTAATATCACTATGTCAAAAAATAAAAGAGTTAATTTTTTTACAATAATTTAAACAAAAACACATACAGATATACAAATAAAGTAGCGGAACATGCATATCGCGCGTCGTACAAAATTTAATTTAATTCCTGCTGTGTTCACGTCTTCCGTGTTTTTGAGTTTTTTTTTTTCAAATCTACAAAACGTGGATTTTTGTTAAAGCGATAGCAACACGTTTTTGTTGTACTACTAAAGGAATTTATAGTTGGATTGAAGACGTGAGTAAAAAAAAACATTGCATATTTTGGAATAGGAAATATCGCGAGTAAAAAGCAACAACAAAATTAAATTAAAAAAAAAATGTACTTGTAGCTAATCTTTAAATTATAAAGTCAATAGATAAAGTGAAGAATGTCGTACAATATAATGTTGTTAGTTTGAGAAACTGTGAAATGTACAACATAGTTTACTTGCATAAATGTTCTGGCATTTTTAATGAAATAAGAAGGAAATTTCTGGACTAAAGTGACAGGAAGTTAAATTAAAAACGTAAAATTAACTGGAAAAACTGGACGTAATGAGAACTGGTGTTTTTAAAGTAAGATTATCAGTGAAGTATCGGTATCGATTCTGAAAAAAATACTCAATAAAATTGAAATACTAAATTGTATTGATACTGGAAAAAATATAAGTATCAATAAAAATACTGGTACCAAACAGTATTTTTTCCAGTATTTTTTACTGATAATATTTGCAAATTATTCAAAAAATAATGGTTTTTAGCACATTTTCAAAAAATTTTGTAAAAATGTGCCTATATAGTTTCACTCTGTCCGTCGGTCCGTCCGTCCGTCTGTCTGTCCGTCTGTCTGTCCGTACGTTTACAAAAACTTTTACACCGTTTGAAATAGAAATAAGAAATTTTAATTACGAGTAAATATTACGAAAAAAATAATTTCGTAGAAGAATTTTTTTCTGTAGCCCCACCCGTTACGGAGTTACAGCCCCCAAAAATTTAAAAAAAGCCCTATTTTTAAATTATTATAACAAGAGTTCTGTTGGGTATATTTTCAATCTGAAAACGGAAAAAGATAGGTGGTTTTATAAGCTTTATAAAAAATTAAAAACAAATGTTTAGGGTTGCCATACGGTACTAAAATATACAATTATGCAAAACTCAATTTTTGAAAAATTTTTGGCCCCACATATCTTCTAAACGGTTCAAGCTAGGGTCTTGAAATTTTGGGAGAAGTTAGACCTTTAGAAATTCGTAGGAGTCAGTCAACAACATTTTTTTGTCACGTCCCCTATTTAAGAGCTATAAGGGCTCGAAAATTGAAATTTTGCTATTTTCAAACACCTGTAGCTTGAATACCTGTTAAAATTTTTTTTTAGTAATACGGTAAATTGAAAGATCTATAATTATATTTCAACATGTGTCAAAGGTTTTTCTTAATATTGAAAGGTGCCGAAGTTACAGCCCCCGAAAATTTCAAAAAAGCCCTATATTTAAATTAGTATAACAAGAGTTCTGCTAAATATATTTTCAATCTAAAAACGGGAAAAAAGAGCTGCTTTTATGGGCTTGACAAAAGTATAAAGTTAAAATGTATTGGGTTGCCATACGGTACTAAAATTTACCATTATGCAAAACTCAATTTTTGAAAAATTTTTGGCCCCACATATCTTCTAAACGGCTCAAACTAGGGTCTTGAAATTTTGGGAGAAGTTAGACCTTTAGAAATTAGTAGGAGTCAGTTAACAAAATTTTTTTGTCACGTCCCCTATTTAGGAGCTATAAGGGCTCGAAAATTGAAATTTTGCTATTTTTAAACACCTGTAACTTGAAAACCTGTTCAAATTTTTTTTTTACAAATATACAAAATTTACAGCTGCAGCATTATGTTGCAACATATGTTAAGGGTTTTTCTTAAATTTGAAAGGGGTTCTTTAAATTGAAGAAATTGTCTCCTAGTTTTAACTTTTTTTGCTTAGATAATAAAATTTTAGGTAAAATATAAAATTTTGGTGGAGTTCAAAATTGATTTCCCCTAAAAAAATTGAAGAGTGAGGACAGGAGCGGGGTGGGCAGATCCATCATAAGTTTACTAAGCAAAAATTTGCGAACCTTCCCCATTGAAGGGCTTCTAGGTCTTAAAAATTAAAACTTTTATGTTTATATAAAACAGTAACTTATTCACCTGTGTAAGTTTTTTCCAAAATTACATTGAAGCTGCAACATTATTTTCCGCACTTATTAACAAGTTTCCTTGAGTGCATTGAGGTTATATTCTAAGAATTTCCCTATTAGTCATATAATTAATAAATTAATGAAATAACTAAATTAATATTATCTTTTATTTTTATATATATTTTTATAAAAATAAATGATGAAATATTCAGTAAGAAACCGTATATAATTTTGAAAATGTGCTTTTTAAAAACCCTTGGTTTTTTTCCTTACTTGTTTAATTCAAAGTTTTCTAAATAAGGAAGTACCTATTAAAATAAAGTGAATACTAAACAAGTATGTATTGTAAAAAAATTATAAAAATTATGTATCTGTAAAAAAATTAGTAAATTCATTCGACAGTATATTGCTAAACAGAGTTAAAAAATTTATATTTAAAAATCGCATTTTACAACACATCCTAAGCATGTATGATCCAAAGGTTCAAATACAATTAATTATAAATGTTTCACTTAGATATTAACTTAGCATTTACTTTTGCTGATCACCTAGAAAACACTTTCCAACCTAATTCTACAGAAAACCTTGAATTACTTCCAGAGGTTTTATGGCAGGAAAACAATAATATTCCATCTGTTACATTGGCTGAAGTTAGAAATGAAATATTAACAAATATAAAACCAAAAAAAGCTCCTGGGTTCGATCTAATAACCGGTCAAATTTTGAAAGAACTTCCTGAAAAAGCACTAATAATATTAACTTACCTGATTAATGCATCGTTTCGAATGCACTATGTGCCACAGCTATGGAAAATAGCTGAAGTCATAATGATACCCAAACCTGGAAAACCGCCACATGAAGTTGCATCGTATAGACCGATTTCATTATTACCGGTAATGTCAAAATTATTCGAAAAACTTCTCCTAAAAAGGCTAAATCCAATCATTGAAGAAAAACAACTGATCCCGAATCACCAGTTCGGCTTCCGAAATCAACACTCAACTATTGACCAGGTACACCGCATTGTCAATGTCATTGAAAATACTTTAGAAGAAAAGAAAGTTTGTTCTGCATTATTTTTAGATGTTGCACAGGCTTTTGATAAAGTTTGGCAAGAAGGGCTAAAGCATAAGTTAAATTTATTTCTTCCGAGCCAATATGCAAAAATATTACAGTCATATTTAACAGAACGATATTTCAGAGTCAAACAGGAAGATACTTACTCTGAATTGAAGGAAATCCGGGCAGGTGTACCACAAGGTAGTGTATTGGGACCAATCCTTTACCTCCTATACACAAGTGATCTGCCGATATTTGAGGAAAACATTATTGCAACATTTGCTGATGACACTGCAATATTGGCTATTGGAAATAATAGTACTGAAGCAACAACCAAACTACAGGCAGCTATCACCGAGGTGCAAAGCTGGACTGATAAATGGCGCATTAAACTAAATGAAACAAAATCTGTACATGTTGATTTTACAAATAAACGTACAATTCATAAACCAGTGTATATCAATGAAAAGATAGTTCGGTTCGAAAATACAGCTAAATATCTTGGTATGACCTTAGACGCAAAGCTGAAGTGGAAACCTCATGTGAAAAAAAAGCAAGAAGAACTAAACTTAAAGTACCGAAAAATGTACTGGCTTTTAGGCCGAAATTCTACCCTGTCAACATACAACAAGCTTCTGTTGTATCAACAAGTCCTGAAACCAATATGGACGTATGGTATACAACTTTGGGGTTGTACCAGTCAAAATAACAGAAAAATTATACAAAGATTCCAAAATAAAGTACTTCGAGGCATAGTCGACGCACCATGGTATATACGAAATATCAATCTACACAAGGACTTAGAAGTAGAAATGATAGATAACGTCATCAAAAAGTATGCACAAAGTCACCAAAAACGACTAGAACAACACATCAATGTCGAGGCTTTTCAACTCCTAGATAATGATGGTATAACTAGAAGGTTAAAACGAATAAAACCGTTTGAACTTTTGTAAAAATTGATATTTCATATTTATAAACGAAAAGCAATTATCATAGGATAAATACTTTGTAAACTTTTAAACGTAGCAAATTAGTATGATAAAATCAAATAACTTATTAGTGTTAATTTACTAGATTGTTATATAATAAATACACCAATTGGTGCTTTTATAAAAAAAAAAAAAAAAAAAAAAAAACTTAGATATTAACAGTTAATTTAATATTTTGATGTAAGTAACAGAATTATTACATGTATGGTAAAATTATTTTAAAGGAAAATTGCAAAAACCTTTTTTTAAAAATTTAAAGGGGTCCTTAAAATTGAAGACAGTATCTCTTAAATTTAACCAATTTTGTTTAGATAGGTTGACCTATTATATTCATATTATTTCAACTGATCTGAAGTAGCACAAGGCCTTATAACAATTTTATTATAGATACAATTTTATTTTGTTTATATTGTAAAAAATTTTTTATTGAGTTATATGGTATTCTATATCTGTGAGTTATATTATTCAATTAAATCATTTGTTTATATTTTTTATGTGTTTATATTATTATATCAATGCATTTTTTAATTAAAATAAAATTACTAATTATTCATTATTGATTAAGGCACTAATAAGAACTTAATGCCAAATGGTAGTTGAGTCAAGTCGAAAACCAGTTAAAATATTTTTCACTTTCACTGGGATTTCAACCCGGGCTTCGCATGAAAGCACGACAATCTAACCACTGTGTCACCCAGCAGTTAAAGGTTGAGATATAACAATAACTCTATATAAGGAGACTGTTGGCTCTTTATAATAATGTCGAGGCATTTTTACAACATATATTGTTTCAGGAAGTATCGTATATCTTCAGTCAGGTTGTTGTGGCTTCTTAATTACGGTATATCAAATGGAATTTAGCAAATTTTCTACTCTGTTTTAGTAAGAATCGACACCAATTGACGCACAAAGTTATAAAACTGATATTAGATGGAAAGTTAAACAAAGTATAACTCTGAAATATTCATTTAACACCTGCTTACATAAGTTTTTTGGATGAAAATTTACTAAGCGTTTCATTAATAACAAATTTCTTTTTTATTTTAGTTTATTATAAAAGATAAATATTACCTAAGATTTCTTCCATCTCATTTTTATTAAAAAAATATATATTCTATTCATCACTCATCATTATTAATCTCTGTTGTGTATTTTTATATCATTTTTTTTCTTAACATTTTTGATACATTTTAACTTTTATGACTTATGCCTTAGGCATATGATATCAAAATAATTACAAAAAAAAAAAAAACTCTGTCACATAACTTATATTAAAATAATAATCAGATGATGACGAAGATGAACAACTCAGCACTTACTTTAAATAATATTACAAAATCTTATTATGAACCTTTATTTGTACCAGGTTCCTTGCGTCCCCCGATATAAAATATTATTAAATAAGATTTTCCATTTTTTTATTTAAGAAAAAAAAAATGAATCTTTTTAATATTCAAACAACGTTTTATTGTTTCAACAGTTTCATTTCAGTTTCATTTTTCCTGGGTTTATTTGTTTGTTTTTTTATTGACGATTTTCATTCATTTTCATTTTTTTTTGATGGAAAACATAAGAAATAAATTTTCCCTAAAAATACATAATTTCATATTATATAAATATATATATTTAAAGACATTTAAAGATACATAATAAATTATATATATATATATATATGTATATATATATATGAAAATTCATTATATTTTCATATTCGTAACATTGAATGAATCTTAAAGTAGCCTTAAAATTAAAGTATTTCCTTAAAGAAATAAATCAGATAAAATGGACAGAATTTAAAGAACATCAAAAATGTTTTAGAAAAACCATTTTTCTTAAAATAAATTTGTTATTTTTTTTTTGATATTGTGGTTTTTCTTTTGGAAAAATATTAGAAAAAAAAAATTTGGAAAAAAAGAAAGAAAAACAAACTTATATTGTCCTGCCGAAAAAAAATTTTTTTGAAAGACATATGAGTATAATAGACATGCTTTTAGCAAAATTTTCCCATTTACTTTTTGATACAACCGACAAACCCAACAAAAGTTATTTTGTGTTAACAACAAAATATTGAATAAATATTTTGTCTAATAAAA
The DNA here is from genome assembly GCA_963082915.1 of Dolichopus griseipennis. Lineage (NCBI taxonomy): Eukaryota > Metazoa > Arthropoda > Insecta > Diptera > Dolichopodidae > Dolichopus > Dolichopus griseipennis. The sequence continues at coordinate 87,818,908 of OY720443.1, forward strand.
GTTTTAATATAAAATTTAAAAAAAAAAAATAAAAATAAATAATTTAAAGTCTTTTAAATTAGAGAACGTAGAAAGTTTTTTAAGATGACAAAAAGTTTTTAACCGAATTTTTAATATTTTATAAAAAATTTATTTTTAAACTAATCCTAACTATTTATTGAAGAAATAATGAAATATTTCATAATATTTTTTAAATGTTCTAAATAATAAAACAAAGAACTGAGGATGAAGTTTAAAATTAAAAATTACATAAGTTTTAAATTTATAATATAAGTATTTTTAGAAATGACGTAAAAAATTGAATTAAACAATCATTTATTAATTACAATTACTTATTAAATTTTTATAAACCTTTTATTAAGTTTTTAAATATTTTATAAAATTTTCCATCGTTTCCAGCTTGTCCAATTATCAACGTTTCCTATTTAGAACATTTTCAATTTCAAATTCAATTTTTTAGAATAATCAATCGTAGAATTCCGTATTTCTGGCTCTCATAATATTATTGAAAAATATTGGCTCCTGTTTTTTACTTAACAAAAGTAGTTCCCCGTTTCGCCCGAATCAGTTACAAATTAAATTGTCCAAATTTATTTTAATTTGATTTATAAAAAAATCTCGATCACATACAATGTGGTAAGCAAAGGATTCAGCTTTTCCTTTTCAGAAGTGGTAGGTATAAATTTTATATTATGATGTAAACCATTATGAAATAAATTATAAATTAGAGACTCTGTAGCACAATGGTTAGCACACTGACCTTTCAGGGCTTTTATCTAGTTTTCTACTCGATTTATCTTCCATTCGCCATTGTGTTTAAATTAGTGGCTTAATCAATAATTAATAATTATATATCTTTAAAAAAAATACATTAATATAACAATATAAAAAAATAATTTAATTGAATAATATAACTCACAGATAGACAATACCTTATAACTCAAATATAAAATAGTTACATTATTAAAACAAAATAGAATTGAAATCTTAGACGTAAGGTCTGATACTATCTTATGTTAACATTGTATAATTCATTTAGATTAATCCTAATAACACGAATATAGTATGACGAATATATATTATACAGAAAGGCTTATTAGCCTAACAGTTGAACAATAACCACTTAAAATAAAAATTAATTAAATTTGTTTTTATTTGTTATTATCCGATCAGGGTTTGAACTCCAGACCTTTCGATTAAAATGCCGATTAAAAAGCCACTACACTGCTGGTCGGATTTTCCCATTTTTTTATTTGTTATTCCTAATTGATATTTCTATTTTTTTTCCTATTTCTCTTCCAAACAAAAACTGCTTCCCTTTTTAAAAACTGGATAATGGCAATACGCATTTCTTGCCACTCTCGAAAAAATCCACTGAAAAGATAAAAAACGAAACAAAATATTAAATAATTCTTTAAAATTCAATATTGCTCTTACCCAGATATATCCGAGCACATGATTCGTAATATGCTTAGCCAATAGTCTTAAATTATTATATTAGTTCCCAGTAGATTGGCAGATTGACAGAATGACAAATTTTACTGTTTTTGAAGAAATTGAAACTAAACAAAACAGTAAAAATAAGAAAAGTCCCCACTATATATGAAGTTTCTCTATGACCTACGATCATCCCAAAGGATAAAATATAAAAGTAAAGGGTTCTTCATAGAAGACGAAAAGTCCAACAGAACAAAACTTCAGAAAATAAATATTATTGTATTGACTGTATCTTTGTTCCGATCAGCTGTCACAAAGATTCCCAGATAAAAAATACAACTACCAAAAATTCAACAACGTACCTATACGATAACCGGAGAGATACAATTTCAAAAATTCTCTGTTTAAATTCTGATTTAAAAAATTCTCTTTCAAAATAAATATCTTAATTATTTTATTTATTTTGTCAAATAATTATTTGCCTTTTTAAGTGTTTTCTTTTACTTATATACAAACAATTTAATGGAAATTATTATAAATTAAAATCTCTACACCTTACCAAATTTTATCAAACTTCCTTTTCTAATTAATCTTATATTTATATTAATTTTTCAATTCAAAAGCAAATAATTTAAAAACTCATAAATTATAATTATCATACAATCAACATACAAGGTATAAAATACCCAAATCTAATATTTTCTATACAAAATAATACAGACTATTAACTAATAATATTTTATCATATACAAACATACATACATATTAAAGTATAACATTCTAAAAGCAATTTTTTAAATACCATATATTAAATTGTTTATTAAATTTTGATCAATTTTCAGTAAATTTCCATTTAAATAAACTTCTCTATCATTTATTAAACATATAAATTATAAATACTATATAATAATATATACGTATATATTTATATATGTATATATATGTATTAATATTCTGACATAAAATAATAACCGATATTATTAAATTAAGTTACAAATTTCTTTTTTATTATCTTTATACCCGTATGACTATATAGTCAAAGGGTATAATAAATTTGCCATTACGTTTGTGACGCAGAGAAGGAGGGGGGGTAGATATAGACTCAAGTGTATGGATCGGATCAGAATCGAAAAAAAAATCGATTTAGCTATGTATGTCCGTCCGTCCGTCCGTCTGTCCGTCCGTCCGTCCATTATTCTATACCTATTGAAGTTGGGTGTCTGAAATTTTGCCAAAAATAGTTTAGTGTAATGGCCAGAGTTACTGCAAAATTTGGTTGGTCTACTGCAGAGGGTTCGAGTAGCTGCCATACAACTCCTTCTTTTATATGAGCATTATATTTCACCTAATAAAGCTGGTATGTGTGAAATTTTGTCAAAAGTAATTAATGTTTACAATAATAATGATATAATGTTTATATAACAGTCATACGGGTATCCCAGAGTTGACACAGTCTACTCCACTACACTCTTCCTCGTTTTATTATTATTATTTTTTTTTTTTTTCAATAATATTGAGGAAGGTTTGAGTTTATTATTTTATTTACGATATACGATACGATATGTATGATTAATGCAGAAAAACATGTATACATATACAATACATATATTTTTTTTTTAATTTGTTTTTTTTTTCGTTTATTCATACAAAAAATACAAACACACATTCACACGTGTATATTTAAGTACACATATGTAATAATTTAAAGGTCACGAAATCGATTAGGCGTGAATATTAGAAGTTTTATTGAACATATATATATATATATATATATATATATATATTTACATGTATCGTTTTATATTTACACAGATATGACGCCTAAGCATATGCATTCATACATGAATAACTAAAAATTTATTGTTCGTTTTTGGTTTTTATTTGTAAAGCGAAAATAAAAAAAAAATGTGAAAAAAAGAGAAAATAAAACGGTTAAAACGAAAAACATAAAACAAAATGTTTGAAATAAAAGTTAATCAAATAATCAAAGGCAAAATAAAAACAAAAAAAACAAAAAAAAAAAAAAATGTAAACGTCAGTCAAAGTCAAAGTCTGTATCGATTGAACAAGAGACCTGACAATCTTTTAATGATTTTGTTTTTAAATTATACATGACATTTTATTTAACATAAAAACAGGGTCGGATTTAAATTTTCTTTCTGGCTAAGTTTTTTCAAAACATTTAAGATTTTGTTGAATAGTTTGAAGATTTAATTGCAAGGCGTTCTAAAAACGTTTCAAAATTTTGCGTTTTGAAAAACCTTTTTCATTACTTACTTTAATATTAAGAAACTACTCAGAAATATTTATTTATTTATTTAACTAGGGCCAAAGCCCATCTAATGACAGGTCAAAGTGTAAAAACTTAATTTATTTTATATAGAAATTTTATGTTGAATTTTAATACTTTGATGAAATAGATTTCTTGCATATATCTATTTTAAAATTGAATTTAAATGCAAATGAATTTAAAATATTGCCCTATATAACCTGACGACGTAAAATATGTACTACCTAAAAACTAATAAAACAAGATGCATAGCAAAATTTCAAATTTTTATATGAAAATATTGGAGTTAAAAAAGTTAGTTGTTCTAGAGCTACCCGAAGTTTTGGTCCGATCTCAACCAAAAAAAATAGGGAACCTAGAAATTGATTGAAAAATATTTTGTGAAAATTTCAAAACTGTAGCTCTTTTAGTTTTTGAGTTATCATGCTGACACACAGGCGGACGGACGGACCGACACACATAGCTAGATCGACTCATTTTTCGATTCTGAGCCGATACGTACCCTTGATACTATATTTAGCTCGTCTAGATCGATGCGTTACAAACGGAGGAGCAAATCTAATATACCCGATGTCATATATGTATGCACGGGTATAATTAGTAGATGCCGCCCTAACCACCCAACTACTTAGTTAGTTATATATTGAATACTAAGTGTTACTTTTGATCATTACATTAGGGCACGCGAATTAACAACAGTACTTAGTGTTTTATTATATGTAATAGATATTTATCTATATTATTTGCAAGGGCATACAATGCATTTGCAAATTGCCGGACCCTTTTCATTTCGGATTTGGGCCAACACTATGTATTACTGTTATAAGTAATATTATTGATCTTGTTTATATCATATATTTTATACATATTGGTCACCATTGGGATTTGTAAAGCAATATTCAAAAATAGTTTCTCAAGATGTTACTACTAAGACGAAATCAAATTAATATGGTTGCAATGATAAGTGAAAAGTATTTTCTACATTTAAAATACTTTTTTTTTATAATAGGTCTATTTAAAATAAACTTTCTATGATAAATGTACCACAATAAAATTTTATAAGTGAAACTTAAGAAATGAAACTATAAGGCGACACTTGTATAAATTTTTTTATTAAATGATTATACGTAGGACAACAAAACTTTCGGGAGCCCTAGCGTTCCCTAACCCTAGACCGTTACTAAATCACGTTAGTAATTTTCATAGAAGCTAACCAAGTTAATATGTGGTATTGACCTATTAACTAGTTTGTACGGCTAACTTTTGGAATTAAGTGTACTGTAACAACTCAATTGCGTGAACTTGTAACTCAATTAATTAAATCGTTTTTAAAAAGGACATCAAAAATGTAAAAAACTTTATTCAGCCTTCGTACAAACTAGGTAATATGTCAATACCACATATTAACCCAGTTAGCTTCTTTAGAAAATTATTAACATTAATTATTAACTTACACCCCTATTGCAAGATATGATGAAATTCAGTGGATAGTAAAGGTTCTAACTTATTATTATTTTATTTAATATGTGTAACTGATTTGAAACACAGAATTTTTAAAATTTAACATTTTGACAAATGTTGACTTGGTGTACCTTCCACATAATGCTAATTTTGTCAACAGACAGGGATTAGAAACATTTTTCATGAAATAACAAATAAAGTTTTTCACATTTTCACATACAACTCGAAGTGTTCCCGAGCTTTCAATTAAAGGCCTTCAAATTTTTCTATTCCATCCCTAATTTCAAATATTTTTCCCAACACATGCAATTCAGAACAATAAAACCTTTTTTTTTTTTTGTAAGAAATTAAAATACAAAATCCAAGCAAAAAAAAATATCACACACAACTCAACTCTCTTTCCCAAAAGCATAAACTTTTTAAAATTTAATACGTTTGAATTAAAAAAAAAACGTTATATTCTCTTGAACTTTAATCTATCCTCTTGAAAAATCCTTGAAAAGTAGTGCTGTTTCACCATAAAATAAAAATATTATTTTTCTTTTAAGGAAAAATAAAAAAATCAAAAAAAAAAAAAATTAAGAAAATAAGATATTATTTTCTACACAAATTTTCTTTCAAAATTTTTAATATAACTGTTTTTATTTTGCAACAACTTGCCGTCACTTTGAACAAAAAAAAAAACAAAAAAGGTAAGAGAGTTTATTAAAATAGAGTTATAACCCATAACCCTAGGTTATTTCATTATTTTGATTTTTATGATACAATTTAAAAAAAAAAGGATATTTTTTTTGTTGTTGTTGTGTTTGTTTTTATGAATTTCCTAAAAGTTTTTTTTGAAGTGAATAGAAATTATTATTGAGTAAATATATATACATATATATATATATATTTTTATTGCTGTATATATATAATGTTATAATTTTAAAATGGCCCTAATAAGTTTTTATATGTTATATACTGTGGTTTAAAGTACTCTATCCGTTATTACTACATTTTACACTTAAGTCTATATATTTAATGTAAGATAAAATCAAGTAATTTTAATTTCCATATTACGTCATCTATGGAGAAGTCCATGTTTAATTTGAAATATAATATAGATGACTCTAGTGGTGCCATTTATGAATTTAAGTTGGTTAAAAAATTTTTAAAATTTATTTTTGACAATTGAATACTAATCAGAATATATTATTGATAGTAAATGACACCTGCTTTTATTCTTCAAAAAGTTGGATTTTTGAGCTCCTATTAATTGTCGGATTTTGAGTAAAGCTTTGTATAGATGGTTGTTCTTACCAATAATCAATATATAAATATAATATCAGCATTGTACAGGGTGTCAGTAGCTAGCTAAAGTTATAGCCTTTCATAATAACATTCAAACTTTTTTTTATCCTTTATAGTTGAAGAGTTAGAAGGACCTTAATCTGAAAAATATTCATATATTTCACTGTTTTTATTAAATAACTACCTATGATTTTTGCATAAGAAACCGATATTACTGGATCAATTTCATATAATTTTCAAAATCACCTATTCCTCAGATTCAGGTTAAGTCCTCTTATTTGCTTATGTACTCTTAGTGACTCTTTGTTGTACAAGATAGAAGATTTTGTTATATCTTTTTAATTTTGAAGATTGTCATCTCGAAAAGCGTTAGAAATAGGCTAATCCTTCCATACAATTTTTGATTCGTCGGAATGAATTAAAAGAACTAGTGCTAATTAGAACTATCAAAAGTAAATATTGCCTGATATTATAATAGTCCTTTGTTTATTTGGCATTTGGACTTCGTATTAAACAATTATAATGTACACGATATTTTTTTATTAGATATGATTAGTCCAAAGTTTGAAACCGATTACCTTCGATTGAAAGGCCGACATTCTAACCTAACCACAAAATGTTTTTTTTAATTAATCATCATTATTTAATGAAATATGCAAAACTATGTTACATGTTTTAGTTTTTTTTATATCTACAAATTATCCATATGTATTTTTTCAGATATGACATGTTTATATGTTTAGTTAGACCATCAATGTCATAATAATGTCATAAATCGAAGAAATTTAATAGGAAATGTCATTCAAAATAGAAAACTTTTTAAAAAATATTATGATGTAGGTAAAAGATATGAAAGAAGTATGGGTATAAAACGAGGAAGATTATAGTTGCCCTTGTCAACTTTTAGATACCCGTGCATACCCACTATGGTGTATAAAATAAACCGTAATTTACTTCTCTTATACATTTAACTCATTACCCCATAATTTTGACGTAAAAAAAAAAAAAAAAATTAACAAAAAAAAAAAAAAAATCACAAAAAAAAAAAAAAAAGTTTTCATTCATTGTCCCATAACTTAAGCTTAAAAAAAAAAAAAAAAAAATAAAAAAAAAAAAAAACAATAAAGAAAAAAAAAAACAAAAAAAAAAATTGGCCCACCCTAAAAGTCCGATGGTCCGAGTGATGTCCAACTTTGCCAAGTAACTTGCCCTATTAATTTACCTGCCCAATTTTAATTTTAACCTTGTAGCTTTATTAGATTCACAGTTATTGAATCGAAAACTTTGTATGGCAGCCCTCCGAAAATGGGGCCCTAACATTTTGAAACTTCATATAAGTGCTCGATTCATTATATAACTAACCGTGTGTAGTTTTCAGCCTCGTAGTATAATTAGTTTTGAAGAAATTCATATTGGTGCAAAGAAGTTTTATGGCAGCCCCCCATAAATGGGGCCCTAACATTTTGAAACTTCATATAAGTGCTCGATTCATTATATAACTAACCGTGTGTAATTTTCATCCGCGTAGTATAATTAGTTTTGAAGAAATTCATATTGGTGCAAGGAAGTTGTATGGCAGCCCCCCGAAAATGGGGCCCTAACATTTTGAAACTTCATATAAGTGCCGGAGTCAATATAAAACTAACCGTGTGTAATTTTCATCCCCGTAGTATAAATAGTTTTGAAGAAATTCATATTGGTGCAAAAAAGTTGTATGGCAGCTCCCCGAAGCCTTGGTCCGATTTTAACCAAAAACAATAGGGAACCTAGAAATTGTCTAAAAATGACTTTGTGTGAATTTCAAGACTCTAGCCCTTTTAGTTTTTGAGTTATCGTGATGACACACGGACGGACGAACGGACAGACACACATAGCTAGATCGACTAATTTTTCGATTCTGAGCCGATACGTACCCTTGACACTATATCTAGCTCGTCTAGATCGATGCGTTACAAACGGAGGAGCAAATCTAATATACCCGATGTTCATATATATATGCACGGGTATAAATATAATTATGCATTATTCTGTTAAAATTTTTTTTACTACTTAAATAATTGAATTATTTAAAAACTTTTGTTTCGTACGGGGGCCTTGAATAACAAAAAGTTTTATTATCGAAAATATTAAGAACCTTGAAACAAATATAAAAAAAAAAATTTTAATTCTTCATTTAATATCAATAATTTAAAATTTTATTGTTCATTTAAAAAAAAATCAAAATAATAATATAATCCTTCACAATTTAAAATGGTAATTGATTTATTATTATAGCTAATGTCATATAAAAATGGTTAAAATTATTTAAATAACTATTTTTGAAAAAAAAAACAAGTGTTGAAAAAAACCAAGGGTTTTTAAAAAAGGACATTTCGAAAATTATATAGTGTTTCATACTGAGTATTTTACGAGCTCCAACATATTAGCTTCAATTTTAACTTTTAATTTAGGAAATATATGACAGGTGACTAAGTTACTGCTTACTTAATGGGGAAGGTTGCCAACTTCTCGACAATCTAACCTCACTCCACCCCCCACGCCCCTTTTTTTTTTTAGGTTCCAGGAATTAAATTGAGAATTCCATCAATATTTGGAATTTTACTATATAAGCAAAAATGGTTTAAACTGAGGGACATTTTCCTCAATTTAAAAAACCGCTTTTATATTAAAGAAAAACCTTTAACATATATTGAAATAGAATGTTGAACTTTTAAATTTTTTAATATTTATAAAAACTAAATTTGACAGGTATTCAAGTTACTGGTGTTTAAATTTAGCAATTTTTCAATTTTTGAGCCTTTATAGCTCCTATACAGGAGCCGTGAAAAATTTGTTAACTGACTCCTACTAATTTCTAAGGATCTCACCTTTTCCAAAATTTCAAGATTCTCCCTTGAACCGTTTAGAAGATATGTAGGGCCAAAAATTTCGCAAAAATTAAGGAGCCATTATCCCTAACGGGTGGGGCTCCAGAAAAATTTTTTTCCCTGAAATTATTTTTTTTTCAATACTTACCTGTGGTTTCCCTATTTCAAACGATGTAAAAGTTTTTGTAAACATACGGACGGACGGGCGGACAGAGTGAAACTATATAGATACATTTTTACAAAATTGTTTGCAAATGTGCTAACAATTCATTTTATTAAATTTAAGAAATGAGATTTTTTATTGCAGAAAACTAATTCCCGAAAATAATAAAATCTAAGGCCTGGCGAAATATTTCCTAATAGTACCTATGCGTAGAATTTTGTCACATATTTCAACTAATACGTAAAAATTCTTTGTTGACTTTTGCTGCAGATAAGTTATAACAAATTTGTACCTACTTTTTTTTCTTTAAGGCAGGTGTCTTCTCAATCAAAAGAAAATAAAGAAGAACTAGCCCCCTAAAATGTAGAAAATAAAAATTCATGGTAGATCTTGTGAATTTATTATTTTTTTAATAGTAAATTAAGTAAATTGCTGAAATTAGAAACAGTTCTTTTTTCCATTAACCTTAGTCCAGCAATTTATTTTTTTTTTTTTTTTTTCTATAATGAAAAATAAAACGATATAAATCTAGTTCTATGTTTACGGTCTTTCATAATTTTTCTACACACATACAAACAAATGCTCATAATAATATAACAATAACATGGTGGAAAATCTAATTAGAAATATTATTTTCATTTTGAAAATATTCTTTTCCATTACGCTTTTTTCATTGAATTCCCAATACGCATTTCCTGTAATAACTGTAAATGACAGTTCTGAGTTGGACGCACAACATTTTTTTTTTTTTCATAAACTAATTATTAGCAGCATATACATGTTACCTTTGTTTGGCGAATCAATACATAGGTATAAAAAAATCGTGCGTCGCATTTTAGTTTGAGTCCATCACAAAAGTCAAAGTTTTCATGTAATTTAAAAATTGACTTAACGCTTTTTTTTTAAATTAACTTTAAATTACAGAACTTACTAACTGCATTATTATACTTTCGTGTCAATTTGAAATAAATTAAACATAAAAATACAGTACCTATTCCACATTTAATCTAAAACTATAACTTTACATTTTCTTAATAGTTATATTTCCAAATTGTTGCATTTTAAAATAAAATGAATCTTATTTTACCACTCCTTTGATATAAATTAATTTTTCTATGCTTTTTTCTATACATAACCTAAAAAAAACTGAAAGTGGTACAATTTAAAACTTGAAGAAAAAATAAAACAATTTTCTACATTAAATGGCGTTAATTTTATATTTAAATGTTGTTCCGTAAAAGAAAAAATCCCCCGCCGGATTACAATCCGCATTTAGTAAATATATATATATATATATATATATATATATATATATTTATATAATTTGTTATTCATCAAAAGGAAATGCTTAGCACGCCATTAAATGAACAGCAAAAATATGATGTAATTTAAAAAAGATTACAGGATCTTAAAGTATGTAGGCCTAAATTTAAAATTAAAGTAATAAAAAAAAAGAAAAATTAAAGAACTACAAAAAAATGCTAAGGAAGGAAATTTTTTTACTGTTATGTTAAATACATTCAAAAAAATATATAAAACAGCATGAAAAATTTTCTTTGAAATGTAAAATCATTTTTTTACTAGGTACGTACATCATATTGTGAATTTGTGTAGTGAAACGATATATTCACGATAAGTTTTTATAAGTCTGCCATAAAAAATACGCTAAAACAAATTGGTTAGAAAATTTTAAACATTAGATACTTTAAAAATATTCTATAATATTTTATTTAACGTGTTTAAAGTAAATCACACATAAGTTAACAATCCTTTTATTATTCAATTAAAATTATTCCTTTGCTTAATTTAATGGAGTGCTAAGAAAATGCTTCAAAATTTGATGTGCAATATTTGGGTGAGAGTATAAGACGCTAAAGCAATGAAATTGAATTAAGTTGTTATAACGCAATAAAGTAAAAGACAATAAATTGGTTATTACTACAAAACAAATTACATAAAAAATTAGTAAATCCGTAATATATTCTGTATTTTTAACAAATTAAGTTGGATGGCACAGTGCTTAAAGTGCTGACTTTTCATGCAAAAAGTCCGGGTTCAAATCCCAGTAAAATTGAAAATAAAATTATAATCTGGTTTTGGAACCGACTAAGTTACCATTCACCCTTGGGTTCAAATTAATGGATTAATCAATAATTAATAATTATAAATTACAAATTCAAATTATATATTACATATTTCAATTTTAACCTTCTTGCCTGTCAAGGTTTTAATTTTTGATATCCGTTTATTGCTGAATAAATCGCTAAATACGTGGTAACTATAGTTATCTTACTTGTACCCGTACGACTTATTAAAATAGTTTTAGGTAACTTATACTTGTACTAATGTTGTTCAAAGACTTTTACCTTTGCGATTCTTTACTGGAGACGAAAAGGATATAGGGGGTCTGCATCGGATCATAATCGAAAGTTAAGTCAATTTACCTATGAATGTTAATTCGTCCGTTCGTCTGTCTCGAGAACTAAAAGAGCTGGGTATTAAAATTTTCACAACTTTAATTATATACAAGCGCCATCTTTCCAATTGAAATAAAACATGTTTGCTCAACTAAGTTACACTACCCAGTAACTAATTTTTTTATATGAGCATAACTTAAATGTAGAGTTGTATATATAATTTGAATAATAGTACAGCTAGAAAGCTGATATTTTTCTAATGATTGTAAAGTTTTAAAATTAACGTTAAATGAGCTTCAAACATCAGAACAACTATTAAATTCACTTATGTTCGTTTGGGTATCCCATAATTGATGCACTTTTTATTATACAATACAGATATTCCGACTACAATTTCGAAGCACGATCAAATATAATTTTCGAAATATAAAATGGCTTTTGTTTTTCTTGAAACTTGATTTTGTTCTTCACTCTTAGGATTTTCTTTTAAATAATGAAATGTTTACATTGTTTTTTATTCCCCACAGGTTTTGGTGAAAAATTGAAAAACTTTTTTAGTTTTTCTTTTCTTTTTAATTCTTAGTCTAATTTCTTTGCTTCTGACCAATTAATGTTAAATATTTCATACTGAAAATATATCTCGTCTTTCTTTCTTTGTATTTTGATTTTCTTTTACTCATTTTCAGACTTGTTTTTCTTTTATATTTTTAATTTTGGAAAATGTTTTTATATTGTTCTTTGTTTATTTATTTTTTAACTTTTTTTTTTAATACCCCCCGGGTAACAAGAAAATGTCATTATCAGATTTTATTTATTTTTAATGATCTAATTATTGAAGTACAAAAAAAAACCAAGTTTAAAATCAGTCATTTTTTGGTTTGGCAGGTCGTTGTTTTTTGGGCTGATTCTTAAAATGTCTTCTTCTTTTTTAAAAAAAAAAATTCTAATACTTTACGAAACAATTTACCAAAAAAAAGCCAACATTAACGATTGTAATAATTTAAAAAAAAAACAAAAAACTTTTTAAGATATATTTGGATTTATGTTAAATAGCTGGAAGGATTTAGCAGGATTTGGAAAAAAATCTAATTTTGATTCTCTTTTGGTTATCTGTTTTATTTTTTGTATTTTTATAAAATTAAATAAATTCTTTAAAAAAAAAATTAAAAACAAATCTGTTCATTGTATTTCTAAATAATCAATTTTAGGTATAAAAAGAAATTTAAATTTTTTTAATTTGGTTATAAAAAAATTTTAGAAATTCGTTCATAAAATTGCCTATAAAATTAGCATACGGGTGGAACTAGTGGAATTGAAAACCATACAAATATTAATTCAAATGCTTATTGAATCTCTAATTAACTCTTTTATAAATTCTTATATTAGTGTATTGTACTTTATAAACTAACATATTTGCAATGGATTTCAATACTTGAAAAGTAATTGAATTCTTGGTACTTAAGTATTTCTGATGGTACTTAATTATTCTAAAAAATAACTAAAGAATCCAAAATCAATTTCAAAAATAACTCCTGGGAATTAGCTTGATTCTATTTATTTGTGCATCAATTTTGAAAGTATCGAAACTTAAGTACTTAAGTATGAAAAATCAATTACAAAAGTAACTCAAAATTTAATTACTTTGTATGAATTACAAGTATTTTTACTTGATTCTATTTAATTGTATATCAATTTTAAAAGTATCGAAATTTAAGTACTTAAGTATGAAAAATCAATTACAAAAGTAACTCAAAATTTAATTCCTTTTTAGGCATTACAAGTATATTAACTTGATTCTATTTACTTGAACTTCAATTTTATAAGTCAGAAAGTAAGAAATCTAACTACTAGTGATACTGGAAAAAGTAATCAGAATCAGTTAATAATATTTACACTGTACTTAAGTACCATTTTACTCAGTATTATTCTGGTCTGATTATAATATTTTGAAATATAATAATCTTAAGTCTACATGTTCTTGTGGAAGTTGAGGAAATATATATTTTTTTTTAACTTTTTTTTTCTCTTTTTAACATTCTTAAATAATCTTAGCTTAAAAAAGTTTAGAAAAACAGCTTATAACACATGAGAATATAACTAAGTGTTTTATGATGAACAGGAATCGAGCCCCAACTCCCTAGTTCAATGAGACAAATACTTAGACACTACACCACTGACGCCTTTGAGTTCTGACTCTCATGGAACCTGAAAAAAAACACTCCAATCACATACTAAAAGAAATTGCATACTTTCAGGCAAATCACAATTTTAAAGTTAAAACTTTCGTAGTTGATTTTTATTCAGACCCCAGATCGAATGAAAATTTGTCCGAATTTTTACATTCCATCTGGGGTCATAAAATTTAAATAATATTAATATAAAAAATTAAAGTTTTTCCCAAAAATTTCCCAAAATTTTCTGACCATATTAAACATTTTTCTGAACAAACTGCCAGTAAAATATAAAATACCTCTCTACTGCTTTAATTAAAAATTAAATTTGATATTTTGGAAAGAATACATTTAAAAAAAGACAAAATTATAAAAACAAATGAAATTACAAAATTAACCTTTAAGCAAGGACATGCAGTAATATGATTACTAATAAAGCAAGAACAATATGAATAAAAGTTTCGCATATTAAAAAAAACTTTTCCAAAAATATTCACGAAAATGAGAAAAATATAAATAAATTTTATTTTAATTGAATTGAATATAAATTCGATATTGCAGAAATCTCTTTTATTCTTCCAGTGTTTAATAGGAGGAAAATTTTCATCTTCATCATCATGATGATATCAGATCAAAAAATCTTAAAAAGCAATTGTCTTTTTGAAACGTGTTCTGTTTCATGCCATCTCTTGAATTTTAACTCAGCTATAATTAAAAAATAATTATTACTCTTATTTTGTTAAAATTATTTTAAATATACATCTTATTTCTGATTTTTGATTTTTTTTTAATTGCTTTATCAGACATTAATGGAGGAAAAGCATTTCCCAAAAAACTTCTACTCTATTTTTTCGCATTTTGTTTTTAAGGATATCTCATTACACAATTCTTTTATTAATACCTTATTTTAAAAATATTTGATTTATATAAGAGTAAATTATAAAATTAAAGGTGCTATCAACAAACACCCAAAAGTAAAACTGAACTAATCCCTAAAATATTCTTTAGATTTGATTTAGTAAGTTAAATAATCTTCAACAAAAAATTTAGAAATTAACAAAATATTATTCGAATTTTTAGAGTTTAGTTCACATGTCAAACTTCTCACTTAATTAATCCTCTCAGTAAATGATAGAATGCCTAAGGAAATGAACTGAAATCTCAAAAACTAAACTAATCTCCAAAAATGTTGATCTAATTTGTTTTTTTTTTTTAATTTGATTTAAAAGAATGTGAGCGGCCCGTAATTAAGCTTTACCAAATCCTACTTTCTCAAAATCCCGCTTTTTCGGGAAGAAGCCGGATTTCGGACCAGACTCAAAACAAATATATTAAATAGGACTATATATTAAATAGGACTATATATTAAATAGGACTATATATTAAATAGGACTTTGTATAATATGCTTTTATAAAGTAAATGCTTTGTTATGTTTTTTTTAGTGCTAATTGCTTAAGACTGTCAGTACCTATGATACGTATTGGTATATGTTGGAACAGGGGAAGACTGACATTATATCTTATTATTACAATTGATCTTAATGAATTCCACATTCAACTTAAACAGAAGATAGTACTAGGCCTTATAACATATAGAATAACATATATAACATATATTGAAATTTTGGATTATAAGGTATTTATATATCTGTGAGTTATATTATTTAATTAAATTATTTATTTATATTTTGTATTTGTTTATATTAATGTATTTTTTTATTTAAGGTATATAATTATCAATTATTGATTAAGCCATTAATTTGAACCCAATGGCGAATAATAGCGTAGCCAAACCGCGGAGTTTCGAATAAAAGGTCGGCACTCAAACCACTGTGCCACCCAGTCACAATAAAATAATAATATTACAAGAGCTCTATTACATCCTATTACAACTTATCATTATCACTAATCAAATAACAATTGTCTTTTTGCACCAAAACGATATTCTATAACAAAACCATGAAGCTTGATTAGTAGGGTGTTTTTACTTATACTTGCAATGGAGCCCACAAATTCTTAACAAAAGTTAGATTCTGAATTAGTATATATCTCTTACTCAAATATTCGCATAAGATTCCGAAATAGGAGTAAATTTATAGTTTTTTAAAAGTTCATTAATCCAATTCTAAAAAACCTTTTAATCCAAAATTTTGCTTATATAGAAGTACTCGTAAATATTTTTAATTTACGTTATTCCTATTACAGTTTCTAATTTATAAATTTTTTAGAAATAAACTCTGATTTTCTTTCTAATTATAAAATGTATCATAAGTCTTTTTAAATGTTTTTTATTTTTTGTTTTTTACGAGGGAAAGGAAAGATCGAAAACCACCCATTGAAACTGTGCGGTATTTCTTTGATTAGTGTGCGACTTTAACACAACAATACCACACCCTTGTTGAATCAAACTTTAGGAAGGAATCTATGATACAAATGTACAATTTGGTAACAGCGAAGAGATATGGAAGAATTTGAGATTATGGTGGAAGTTATTGGGATATCTGGATTATAGGATATGGGAAAAATTGGATGGGATTTTTAAACGAAAGATGAAAATGTTCTTCTTAAATTTGGCTAAATCGTACATATATACATTATCAACTTTGCATAAAGAAATGGAGTCCCCCGTTAAGTGGCGCGTAGCTCCCAGTAATCTTCTTAGATTTGCTTAAATAAAATTAGTCAAATTCCAAAAATTTAGGATTAATGCGGAATTCGATCATTAGACATTCGGAGTTAGATCAAAGCACCGTATTTACTACGTAAAATAACTAAAAAAATAAATTTGAATTAATTTCTAAAAATTCAGAAAAGTTCTAAAACTTTCAAAAAGAGGAAACCTCCATCACATTCAGTTTCCACCGTTATTTCATTTGAAAAACGGAACTCACAAACGCAGAGCAGAAACTAATCGGGAAAAGTATTTTAAAAAAAAAAATAACACAAAAAAAAAAACAAAATAATAAAAAAAAAATCCTTTTAATCCTGAATTATTATAATTAAAACACTGCAGGACTTTTTATATTTTTATTTTATCTGTTAAATGAAAAAAATCAGACAATTGTACTGAACAGATAAAAAAAAAACAAAAAAAACAGAACAATAAAGAAAAAAAAATAAAATAAAAAATATCATGTGAAAATTAAAGAAATTATATCATGCGAAAAATCGCTGTTATCGCATGATATAAAAGTCAGTATTATTGTTGTGTTATATTAAGTTGTGTAAAAGATTTTTGACTTTTGAATTAAAATGAAGGTAAAAAAAAAAACAAAATGGCAAAGTACGATATAATAAACTTAAAAAAAATGAATTATAAATATTTTTTTTTAATGTAGACATTTTTGTACAATTTTTTTCTTTATTTTATTTTTATTTCAATTTTTAGTATACAAAAGGTTGTGAATTGTGACAAATGGAAAGAGACACTTTCATAATTGGTTCAAAATGTATGTAGAAATTGTGAGGACAACTTTTGACTTTTAGGAAAAAGGTTTATAGCTAATCTGGTATAGTGTTTAAGGTTTTAAAAGTTAAAATTAGTTATAATTTAATTTTTATCCAAATAATAGTTAAAGTAATTCAAAATTAAAAAGTTGTCATACAATTAAGAAGTTAAATGGATGCTATTAGAAATCAAAGTTAATAATATTGCCTTCTCTTTGAAAATCCATGGAAATTCAATGGAAAACTATAGAAAGGAATTGTATTTACTTTATTCAGAAAAATTTATAAACCAAAATCCCCTAGAAATCGAAAAAAGAAACTATCATCAAACATTAGGATCCTAGGTTAGTTTGTAACACATTGAATTAAAACTTCTTCTTTCAGAATAAGGCCATAAAATATCATTAACACTCGCTGTACAGAACAGAGTGACCGTTTCTAGTGGAATTACAATTTACAATTTAAAAATGAGATATTGTAACTAGGCCTTATAACAAGTAAAACATTTTCAGATATTAAATAGATACACTTCTATTATGCTTATATTGCTTATAATAGTTTTGTATTTAAGTTATTTGGTATTACTATATGTGTGAGTTATATTTTTATATTAAATTATTTGTTAATATTTGTATATCTTTATATTGTTATATTACAACGTATTTTTTTGCTTAAGACATATAATTATTTATCCGACAGATAGCTTTGTGGTTGAAGTAACGGTTTCTCAATCAAAAAAATCTCGGATTTAAACCTTGGTCATAAGAATTCCAAACGCCATATAGGCAAAGGAATATTACATCAGCTCAGTCCATACACAAAAAATGTGCCTACTCATTAGAACCTATGCAGTGGTATATAGCAGTACACTTAATTAAGAAACAACCTATATACAAAGGACTACAATATCAGATCCGAGTGACCGTTAGTAGAACTAATGGCAACCAGAAACAGTAAAAGGTTAAGTTAAGTAAAAACAGTAAAAGCTAGTAAAAATGGAAGTTGTGTTGAAACTTTAAATCTGAATCCAATAAAAGATTAATGAATTCAGAATAAGGCCATGAATCCAAGAAGAAGTTGGTAAAAATGGTTAGTTTCAGATTTCAGATTAATATGCAATAAAGAATTATGAATTCAGAACAAGCCTACAAATCCAAGAAGAAGTTAGTTAAAATGGCAGTGATGTTCAGACAGTAGAAAATGCAATAAAAAAAGTTATAAATTTAAAAGTTAAAAAAAAAAGTTATTTTAGAGGAAGCGGAAGATGAAGTACCTGAGTATTTGATCAGAAAAAAAGAAAATTAAAGCAATTTTTTTAAAGAATTAAAGAATTAGTGTATACAGGATATCAAAAAAGCAAATATAAAAGAAAAATTGGACTCTTAAACTTAAAACAAAATTATTGTACAGTACAACAGATTCATTAACAGGGTTCACCGTTTTTTTTTTAAACTTTGGGCTCATATCAGTAATTATGTATGGAAAGCAAAATATGTGTTTAGTTGGATAAGAAAGTATCAAATTTAATTTTCCGAATTTTTTTATTATATTTTAATAATTTAATATTAATAATTTAATATTATAATTTAATATTTTGATTAATTTAAACTAAAGATTAGGTACTTTAAATAAGCCTTATGGACACCTGCCATTGCCTTTAAACTACACAAGATTCATTAAAAATTAACCTGTAAATGAAATATCTATATATATAAAAGGGAAAGTTTGTTTATTTGTTTGTTTGTTTGTTTGTTTGTTTGTTTGTATGTTTGTTTGTTTGTAGCGAATAGACTCCTAAACTGCCCAGCCGATTTTCATGAAAATTTGTATATAGAGGTTTTTGGGTACGGAAAGAAATCGTGGCCCAAAAATTTTGCTCTAACGGACCGCCAAGTTGGGGCTGTGGTGCAAGTATTTAAACTTCTTTGTTCTAAAATGAAAACGGTTTGACCGATTGACTTCAAATTTTGTATACGTGATGCTCTTTGAGAATTGAGTTGACCCTATTAACAGTTTTGGAATTTGTTAACCCATGTCGGGCCGACGAGTGGTCAAAAAAAATTTTGGGTCCAAATTTTGTCCGATTTTACAAAATTCAGCTTTGGCTAAAAAGAAAGCCCCAAAAAAAATTTTGTTGAGTTCCATTAACCCATTGCGGCCCAACAGCTTTTTATAAGTTTTTTCAATACTTTACTCTAAATTCAAAACGGTTTGACCAATTGACTTCAAATTTGGTATACGTGATGCTCCTTGAGAATTGAGTTGACAGTATTAACAGTTTTGGAATTTGTTAACCCATGTCGGGCCGATGGGTGGTCAAAAAAAATTTTGGGTCCAAATTTTGTCCGATTTTATGAAATTCTGTTTTGGCTAAAAAGAAAACCCCAAAAAAAAATTTTATTGAGTTGCATTGCGGCCCAACAGCTTTTTATAGGTTTTTTCAATACTTAACTCCAAATTAGAAACGGTTTGACCGATTTTCTTAAAATTTTGTATACGTGCTCCCCTGTGAGAATTGAGTTGACATTATTAACAGTTTTGGAATTTGTAAACCCATGTCGGGCCGACGAGTGGTCAAAAAAAATTTTGGGTCCAAATTTTGTCCGATTTTACGAAATTCTGCTTTGGCTAAAAAGAAAACCCCAAAAAAAATTTTGTTGAGTTCCATTAACACATTGCCGCCCAACAGCTTTTTATAGGCTTTTTTAATACTTTACTCTAAATTCGAAATGGTTTGGCCAATTGACTTAAAATTTTATAAGTGATGCTCCTTGAGAATTGAGTTGACAGTATTAAAAGTTTTGGAATTTGTTAACCCATGTCGGGCCGACGGGTGGTCAAAAAAAATTTTGGGTCCAAATTTTGTCCGGTTTTATGAAATTCTGCTTTGGCTAAAAAGAAAACCCCAAAACAAATTTTATTGAGTTGCATTAACCCATTGCGGCCCAACAGCTTTTTATAGGTTTTTTCAATACTTAACTCTAAATTAGAAACGGATTGACCGATTTTCTTCAAATTTTGTATACGTGCTCCCCTGTGAGAATCGAATTGACACTATTAACAGTTTTGGAATTTGTAAACAGACGTCGGGCCGACGGGTGGTCAAAAAAAATTTTGGGTCCAAATTTTGTCCGGTTTTTCGAAATTCTGCTTTGGCTTAAAAGAAAGCCCTAAAAAAAATGTTGTTGAGTTCCATTAACAACCCATTGCGGCCCAACAGCTTTTTATTAATTTTTTGGTTATTTTACTCTAAATTAGAAACGATTTGACCGGTTGCCCTCAAATTTTATATGTGTGAAGCAACTTGAAAATGGAGTTGAGTCTGTTAACCGTTGGTTCTACGTTTGGTCAAAAAAAAATTTTTGGAAGTAAATTACGACAAATTTTGGAAAATAGTTTGTACTGCTTTGAATTACAGAAAGTTTCAAAAATTACTAGAATAATCCTAGAAAAATCGTTTTAAAAAGATTGCTTTCATACATTTTTAAATTTACGTGTGTAAACCGTGGGTAATTTTTGTGTTAACTTTTTACAGTAACATCAAATTCAATTAAACCTCCATTGAAAGGCGCAGCAACGCGCACCGGGTGGTAGCTATTATTAAATAACAAAAAAGGGCAATTTTTTTTTTGTACCTAATTTCTTCGAATCCCAGTACCTTTCAGCTCTGAGGTTCTATAAATACCGGATTTTCCGGAAAATTCAGAAATAAAAAATATATATTTTACAAAAATCTTTATTTTAGAAACATTAAAACATTATAACATATTTATTTTGTTTGTGTCGTTACATCATAGAATCTGATTATAAGATACTTTTTTCTTGAAAAAAAAAAGAATCTGAAGATATAATGATAAAATGAAAATAAATTCGCCTAAAGCTAGAAATACCCATGAAAATAAACAAACAAGTCAAATAAAAAAACAATACTATAAAAGAACAAAAAGTAATCCTACACATAATGGAGAGGTCAAAATAATAAAAATAGAAAAAATAACGATATAACAATAATAATTAAAGAATATCATATCATTTATTTTATGATATTTTTTATATATTATGTACTCTTATTATTATCATAGAAACAATAGAATGTAGGAAAACAACGGAATTATTATCTAAATGATTTTGCCGTTTTATTTTTTTTTTCACTGTATTTATTTTTTATTTCATTTTCATATCATTTTAATTGTATTTTTTATATTATTTTTATTTAATCGTATGTGTAGGTATGTGTGTGTATTTGCGTAGATTCATTCATATTGTCCTCTGCTTTAGATACCCGTAAGACTATAAGTCCAAAGGGTATACTAAATTTGCCACTGCGTTTGTTTCGCAAAGAAGGAGGGCGGAATTGATATGGACTCAAAGGTATGGATCAGATCAGAATCAGAGTTTTATAGCCAAAATTTCTGCAAAATTGCGTTGGTCTACTGCAGTGGGTTCGAATAGTTGCCATACAACTTCAATTTCCAAATGAGCATTACTTTATACATAATAAAGCTGAATATTTGAAATTTTGTCAATAGTAGTTAACTTTAAAGGCCAACGTCTGAATAAAATATAGTCGGTGTAGTGGAAGAGGTTCTAAGGCAGCTTTCAACTTAACCAAGCCTAATAAGTTGTGGATTTAAAATACACCAGATTTATAATGTTTTTATTACGATCATACGGGTATCTCAGAGTTGACACAGTTTACTCTACTACACTCTTCCTCTTTTATTATTTTTTTGCATATAAATATCTCAGTTTTATATTGTATTTTATGAGAGTATAGATTACAATAGGTTTGTATTGTTCTATTGTTTATTGTTTTGTTCCAGAAAATAAGTTTTAATTTTGCATATATATAGGCGCAGGAGAAAAAAAATATGTGAAGCAAACAAAAGAAATAAAATGGATTTAATGGTTATTAAACAAAAACAATTTTTTTTTTTTGTTCAATTGTTGTAATTTCTGTTTTTTGAGGCATTGCAGTGCAAATTTTTATTTAAAATTAAAAATTATACAAGTGACATTGAGTAGAGAGAGGTATAAAATTTTGGTGAATATTGCATACTTTTAGGTTGAAACGAAATAAATTAAAAAAGAAGAGTTATATAACAAAGAAATTATAATTTAATAAATTTTAAATTAATTTTTAATAAATTTATTTAATATTAATTAAATTCTTTCTTTTATTATTTAAAACAATGATAAAGCTATTATTTAGAAATTGAAATCAATTGTTATGATTTAATTTTAATTCAGTTACCAAATTGTCAAGTTAAAATTAAAAAATACTATCGCCTAAAATTATACCACTTCTTTCACTTTTCTATTTTCCTAATTACAGCAAACACTTCCTTTCAGATTTTCAAATTAAGATTCTACAAGTACAAAAGGAAATTTTTAAAAACTATACCGAATTACAAAACTTAATTCTTCTATTGCTTCATGAGACATTTAAACTAAAAGCTTTTACTGTAACTAAAAATTAATTATAAAACGAACTGAATTAAAAGTTTAAAATCTTTTAAAAATATTATATACATAGTTAGTTGACCTATTTTAAGTCCGTTGAATTCTTGTTTTTTTTTGACTCGTAACACAATTATAACAATTAGTATACGTTTATTTTTACATTTACATTTAAAATTACACTTAATGTACGATAATTATTACCGACTTGACTTAAAACTGCATTAACATGTACGGTATTCTGTAGTAAATTACTTTTAATTGAAGATCATTTTTAATTATATTGTAGCAATTTTAAACAAAATTGTGTCAATAAACGTGATTTAATTTCAAGGCTTGATAAATTTTTACATCTCTAGAAAATAGTAGGTACACTTTAAAATAATTACATTTAGGAATTTTAAACAATTTCCATTGGATTTGGTTGAAAAGTATCTAATGGACAGAAATATAAAATGGATTTTAGTTTTGAACAAACTTTTTGAATCTATTTCTACGTCATTATTATAGTTTGTACTACTAATGGTAGTACTAATGGTATTTATAACCTAATGGTATTAAAATCCTTTGGATGGGCTTAATTTACTTTCTTTAGAATTATTGATTTAATTATTTATATACAATCTCTTCCGAGCTGTGGGTCAGTATACTTACTTGTGACAACTATATTAATTTTATATTATGAATTGACAAGGGTTTGCACCTGAAACTCCTCGATTAAAAGCCTACGTGTTTACCACTAATCTATCGGTTAGATCTATAGAATTATTAAATTTTAAAAAAATCTAGGCCCAATACTTGATCAATTTGGTTAAACTATATAAGAAAAATTGTAATTTTCTAAGGGCGTCGAGAGTTAATGACAAATTAGGATTTTATTAAATATAAGTTAGTTTAAAAAGTAATCCAAAGAAGCTAAGAATATTCTTAATCTATCGCAAAATGAAGTCTAAAAAGTCTCATAATTAACTTCTGCAATTATTTCTCATTTTTGTACTTCGTGAGAATCTTGGAAACATGTGCTTTTCAGAAATCAACCAAGTACACTTGGAAGTTTTCAGCCTAGAACTTAAAGAAATTAAAATACTTATGCTTCTATCAGCATAAGTCACATCAACATTATAATGTAACAATATTTTAATACTTAAGGAGAGCAATTGTTAAGTCATGACATTGAGAGAAATTGCTGAGCAGAATTGCTTAACATACTTTCAAGCTGTTCGCACAATTAAAGGATTCAAAAAATTCTTCAATTACCAAAGTTTTTCAAAAATTAAAATTTAAAAGCATCCACATTCTCCCCTTAATAAAAACTTTTAGTGAAAAATGATTAAAGATCCTATTAACATTTTTATTTAAATACTTTTATCCATAGCACAACCTGAGTTCAACTAATTTCTTTAAAATCTAGAAATGCGTTTGTTTTTTAAATAGATAGAACATAATATAAATAGAATTTCAAAGTTCAGATGGTGCAGGGTCAGAACTCCCAGGGTCATAAGTCCCTTAGGTCCCTTATTTAGTCATTTAGTGGGACGTAAGTCCCTATGGGATTTATGTCCCACTAAGTCATAAGCCCCTAAGGGATTTATGATAAGGGATTTTTATGTGGGTCATAAGTCCCTTTATGGCAAAATATTAGATATTCAACAATATGTATTTATATATTTATCTATGCGAGTTACTATTTTAAAAGCATTTTTAGGTTTGTTAAATATCAAAGTTGACCATTTTTGCGAGACTTTGAACTCATGTATGCGAGACTTTGGTTACAAAATCAGGAATAACCTTTTTGCTAAAATAGCCTTTCAAAAAGTAGTTTAATTGTAAAATTGTGGTTGTTTTCTTAATTTTGCAAAAAGGGAATACTCTGATTTCGAATTAAACCCTAAAATGTGTACCCGTCGTTGATATTATATAATTAAAATTAATATTTTTTTTAATATTACAAATAATTTTTAAGCTGAGAACTGTATAAGGGAGTTATGACCCACCACGCTGAGTCAAAACTCTCAGAGTCATAAGTCCTTTAAGGAGTTATGGCTCACTTCTATGAGTTATGAGTTCCTTAGGGACTTATGTCCCACTAAGTGGTTCATAAATCCCTAAGGGACTTATGACCCTTGGAGTTCTGACCTGCAACGTTCAGATCTATGTTAATTCTAGGAAACGACATTTAATTTTTACTTTTTTGCAAATGTCAATTTTCAGTTTTATTTTCTCTTCCCTCTTTTTCTTTTTGTATAAGTGCTCTCCACTACTATTTACTTGTAAAGTATCACCTCATGACAGTAAATACAAATAAATCAGTATGGTGTTGGTGGACCATTCATTATTCATTCGCGAAAATTCAAATGAAAAGTTGTTAACTATGTTAAAAGACTGAATTGTTCAAATAAATTTTTTTTTTTAATTCTCTGGTTCTAGAAAAAAAATTACAGTTTTTGAAGAGTACTCAAAATACTCTTTGTAGATCTGTTGAGTTCTTCTTAGTAAGTAGGCAGATACAGTTACAATACTACTAGGCAAAAGTTATTAAATAAATTCATAAAAGAAATGTTTTTAGTATTTATTTTATTTCTTTTTTATTTTAATGCATTTGTTGACATTTGTGGGATTATTCTTTTTATCTCATTCACTCTTACTAATTACTATTCCTATTTTCTATTTATGGTATTTCACTTTTGTCTCTCGTTTTTAGCACATTTTCAAAAGTTTTTGTAAAAATGAGTTAATATAGTTTCACTCTGTTTGTCCGTCTTTCCGTACGTCCGTCCGTCCATCCGTGTGCTAACAAATACTTTTACACCGTTTGAAATAAAGAAAAAAAGTTTTAACTACAGGAACTTTTTTTTGCAGTTCTACCCGTTACGAAATTACAGCCCCCAAAGTCGGAAAGGTCCTATATTTAAATTGTTATAACAACTGTTCTGTTAAATATATTTTCATTCTGAAAACGGTAGAAGACAGTTGTTTCTAAGCTTTATAAATTTTTGAAAGGCAAATGTCTATGGTTGCCATAAACTACTAAAATTTTTGAAAAACTTTTGCCCTAAATATCTTCCCAACGGGTGTAAAGTCTTAAAATAAAAATTGGCAGAAGTTATATCCTCAGAAATTAGGAGAAGTCGGTCAAAGAAAATTTATGTCACGCCCCCTGTTTGGGAGCTATAAGGGTTTGAAAATTGTAATTTTGCTATTTTTAAACACCTGTAAACTTAGTAAAATTCCAAGTTTTAGTGGAATTCACATTTTATTTCCTGGAACGTAGAAAAATAGAGTGAGTGGGAGAAGGTGGGTGTTAGGTAGATCCTTGAGAATCATCCTAAGTTTGCTTTAAATTTTAAAAAAGTGCAAATTTACGAACCTTCCCTAATAAGGTGTTGTTAGGACTTAAAAATTACAGTAACTTATTCACCAGTGACCAGTGTATATTTTTCTTTTTAAAAATGTGCTTTTTTAAAAACCCTTGGATTTTTTCATCACTTGTTTTTTTTCAGAATAAAGAAATGTTAAAATGTTTGTTAGTTTTTTAAAATGAAAGAGATAAAATAAAAATAGAAGAACTTTAATTAAATAAATAAATATACAAAAAAATTATAAAAAAATTACAGAATTCAAACAAACATACATGATACTTTAAAGCTCAAAGTAAAAGTAACTTTTCTTAATTGCTTGCTCAATTATTTTTAAAACCACTTTGAAATTAAATTTTTAATTAGAATATAATTTCCATAAGGCGGTTGGCATATATAATTAAGTTTTCCTTAATATCTAAGAAATTGCGGGGAAGATCTAATCTGCTTTTATATCAAATCCACTTAAAAATTAAACCATTTTTAAAAGTTTATTTTCAAAAGATTTGACCAATGTTGTAGTAGTTAAGAGACCGAATTCGAATTTGGAGAAAGTGGAAGGATTCAGGTTCAAACCTCGGTCACATCTTATTGTATAAGAATGATGAAAAGGGTAGACTAGATTGAATCAACACTAAGATCTCGTACGAATATAATATAAACATTTTATAATCCGGTACACAAATTATTACATCCAGTTATGTAAAAAAAGGATAATATATGTCTTAACGCAGATATTCGAACCTTTGAAACCTTTGACAAGTTATTTTTTGTGCACCTCTGGAACTTTAAGCTAAACTACTTTTAACAAAATTTCAGATACTATCCTTCGCTAATTATATTAAGTATTCGTCATATTAAATAAGAAGTTTAATGGCGGCTAGACGAACCTGTGTAAAGCTTGCTGAATTTTTAAAGCAAAGACGTTTTTAAGTAATCGTGTGGACATATGAATGGGCGCACACACATAGCAATATCGACTTAATTTTAAATTTTGATTCGATTCATACACTTCTAGTATCCCTTTGCTTATATTCGATCTTCATAAATACAAAAATTTATACTTTTACTAAAATTAGGATCTTACCTGTACATAATCCACCCTTTAATTTTTCTAATCAAAACTTTTGTGAAAGACTCCAAGTAAAGTCGTATTCCACATAGTATAGCTTATTGGTAATTAAAGGAGGCAGTTAGTTATTAGGATATCGTATAATTTTATATTTGTGAATGAAATATTAGAAATCCTCATAAAACTTATATAATGTAATTTTGAAATTCAGGACCAGACTTTGGTCAGACCAATGAAAACAATTAAATAATATTATTGAGACCAAATTTAAATAACCAAATTTATTCTTTTATATTCGACTAGTTGGATTTCCTGAAGAACTTCGGTAACAGAAAATATAAAAAATCTTTAAATAAATTTGATTTTTTTTTTTGGAAACCACTTTAAAGACCAAAGAAATTTACATTTCCAATATACATATCAATTTATATATTTAAATTTTCCATTCCAATAAAAATTCAAAAAATCAAAAATTCAAAACCAGTACCAATAAAAATCTGATAGATCTTGTTCACCATTTTATGTAGCAATAAATTCATATAATTTTATAACTTATAAAATATTTGAAAATTTTTAAAAAAAAATTAGAAAAGTGTAGTAGTTGACTGTGTCAACTCTAGGATATCAACATGAACGCAATATAGGCATTATAACGTCCGGTTAATTACTTTTGGTAAAATTTGAAATACACAACTTATTAAACTTTGAATTGTGCACATAAGAAAATATAAGTTATATGGCAGCTCTTCGTACATCTTCAACTACACCTTTAGAAGTTGAGCATTAAAGTAAAGTACTTTTGACAAAATTTCAGATACACAGTTTACTTTGGTCATAAAAATAAACTAATTTTGGCAACATCTTAGACACTCTGTTTTGTTAGATATTGAGTAATACTCATATAATAAAAGAAGTTGTTGTTGCATTGCAACTAACCAAATCCGTTGAACAAACCGGTTGGATTTAATTTGTGAAAATATCAAAAGTTATCATGTAGACGGACGAGCAGACGGACAGACGTACCTTGTCTGACCAATTTACTTTTAGATACTGATCGAATCCATGCATTTGAACCTACAACTAACCCCCTCCTCCCTGCGTCACAAACGTAATGACAAATTTAGTATACCCTTTCATACTACGTTCATACGGGTATAAAAATAATTTGCATTTAAAAATTCATATAAAGTCATAAAATTCACTATCTGTCTTCATTTTCTCCAAATGAAAAAAAAAATTAAAAAAGCAATAAAGAAAATTTATTTTTTTTCTTAGAGTAGGAATTTTAAATTTTCCAGGAAAATTCTGTTTTTTTTTTTGTTATTTTAAGGTCTCAAATGATGCCACACACTGGAACAATGAAATGTTATTTTAAACGATTTATCAATGTGAAATATAGTAACAAAAAAAAAATAAAAAAACTCCCTAAGGAACCGAAGAATTGGAAATGTTTTTCCTGCTCTTTCTATTATATGTGTGTAATTTATTAATAGTCTTAGGTGAGGTAGAGCATGGCACAGCACAGCACAGCACATTCACCAAATACACCAAAATATAGAAGTGGTGAAAAGTATTTAATTGTACAATGTATATAGTCATTGTAGTCTGTACAATAAAAGTCCCCAAAACAAAAATGAAAAAAGTTCCCAAAAAACAGTTTTTATAAAAGTCCACAATAGAAAGGAAAACGTTCCCAAATATGAGCACTTTTTTCATTTTTACTTTCGGTAAATATTTTATTAAAATTTAAATAAGAAACCAATCGACATTTAACATTTCTGAAAAACTAAAGGTTTCCTCGTTTCCGAAATATTTATCTCTAGAGGAAAAATTCTGTATTCAAAAGAGAGGAGATTCTATTAAAGATCTTGCACACATGCTATTTATGTCATAAAGATGAGACATAAACTTTAGTTACAAAATTAGGGTTTCAGTAAAATGTTTTGCAAAGGTTTAGTGGACAGCCCCCGTTATATTAAATGCCACCATAGGAATAAACAAAACCATAATTGTTTCATATTTTCTGAAAAACCGAGACACGGACTGCTTTTTCGGAAAACCAAGATTAGATTGAAATCTAAACTGTGCAGGGTCAGACTTCCACAGCCGAAAGTCCCATTGGGGCAATTGAAAAAATATTGCCAATTAAAACAATTTATATAGATTATTTGAATTCAAATCAGGGCTATACGCCTTTTACAGAGTAATTATTATATAAGTATAATCGAAATTTTAATTTATCTTAGAGTTAGATTTAAAATCAGGGAATTCTTTTTTTCTTTAACTATGAAACCAACTCTGGAATGCCTCCTAATTGAGAATCTCGCATATACATATATAATAAATATTGTGCAAAAGTTAAATATAACCGCGATTTTGAATTAACCTCTAAAATTCTCCCTCTGGTACTTCTGACCCAAATAAATAAGTAGGAAGTTCAATAGGAGTCAAGGGAAGCTTCATGGAACGTCTGACTCTACACTTACTATAGAAAAAACTTAAATTTCCGTACAACCCCAGAACCCCCCGAATCTAATTGTCATATATCCTATAACACTACTTTCTATTTTTGGTTTTGGGGACTCTTTTCATACAGCCTCCAGTGTAAGGCAATTTCAATTTTACACTACGATTAAAACTTTTCTCTAGTTTCTTCATCACAAGTCTGCTGTTTTTACTTTTTTTTTTTATTTTACAAATTCATTTTCATATGTCAAGCCCATATTTTTATAATTTTCCTATTTTTTTTACTGTTATAATATTTGTTTTTCTTGTTTATTTTTTTCCTCCTAGTTCATTTTCTGGCCCATAAAATTCAGATATGTGCATATATTATGTGTACACATATGTATTGCAAAGAACATGTGTAATAAAAACGCCCATAGGTTCGGAAATAGGAATAAGGGGCGCGGTATTCACATTAATCTTAAAAGAAAAGTTTGTTTCTTTTTACAATTTTTTATTGTCTTATTTGCACCATAAAATAAAATTTTTTTAATTTTTTTTTATTTAATAGTAATTTTTATTTTTGTACATCTGGAAGTATACATACGAATCACGGGAGTGAGTACATTGGTCTAAAGGTACTTAGAACTGGCTATAGATATCATGTATTATGTTTTGGAGGAGGATTTCATATCAAATGCTATTAAAAGTTATTTGGTGAAAGGTTCTTATTTGTTTTAAAAAATTTAAAAAAAACTTTTATGACTGTTTAGGTAATGCCTATTCTATTTATAATTTAGGTGTAGAAATTTAATGAACTGCGATTAAAGAATTATTTTTGATATTCTGGCAGTTAAAAAATTTCATTTTTTTTTTTATTTTTGGTGATAAAACATTTATAAAGTAATTAAATTTTCAAAGTGAAACATTTGTTTTTACGATGATAATTTACGGAAATCGTATTTATGCAGAATAGGTTGTTTTTGGAAGGATATTATGGACTTAAAGGATCTCTTTTGGGGCGGTATGTATTTAAATTAAAAATTAAAATCGCATAAAGAATTCAAGAATTTAATACATACTTTTTGAGAGTTTTATTTACTAGCAGAAACTCAAAAGTCTAAAGTTGAAATACAATATCTTTCAACTTTTATTTTAATAAAAAATGTCTAGAGTTATTACCCCTTTCCACCGAATTGTCAAAAATTTTATAATTTCATAAGACATCGAATTAGGCTTTTCATTAAATTTTTATCGTTTTTTTTTAGAGTAAGTAAAATTTAAAATCTAGTTTTTGTTCGACGCAGATCTCAGTCCTTTGCCAAATAAGACATACGTTATTTGCAAACTTATTTTCTAAAAATCGTCGACGAAGGCAATATGATGAACTAAAGAGCAATATCTATACAATATTTAAAGGCACTTTATCAAACCGTGCTTAAGCCTAAAGATGGTATAAAGATAATTTAATTTTGGTACGTTGTTTTTAACCACCGAAAACAGAAAGCTAGATATGGAAAAGTATATATAATTTTAGTCAGCGTCACCTCCTGAGCCGATTAAACGAGGTCCGCCCGCCAATTCGTACACCAGATAACTCAAAATATAATGATGGTATCTTAAAAAAAAATGTATAAAGTACGTTACTAATGTCGAAAATAAGCGGGAAAATGCAAATGGCGATATCGGGCCATGGGTTCAAATGCTTTAAGTCTTTTATCAAATCAAGTCCAAAAGAACATATCTCCGAAACCAAAAAATATTGAATCTTCAAATTTGGTACAACGGTTTTCCTTCCCATTCCCCTTGTGTCCATTATTTGAGATCAGATGGAATTGTGATTAAGGTACCTCCCACACATCTCCCAATACCTAATAAGCATGTCTTGAAAAATCATGAAGATAGAAACTTTAAATTTGTACAAGAGATTTCTGACTTCTTCCTTCATAGCTGCTAGAATTGATAAAGATAGGAACTTGAAATTTTAGGTATTCTTAATGTTTCTAAAATCTTAGTTGAATTGATGAGGTTGTTCACGCAACTTCCAAATAATAAAATATTTTATAATTTCAAATTTAACTTACGGATTTAAATTTATATTGAATTTTCTAAGTGTAGACTAGAAAATTCTGTCGATTTTCAGAGAGATTTTCAGAATAATAAGTCGATTACATTTATTTACTGTTGTTTCATTACTTTCTATTTGAAAACAAAGCAGGGATATAATGTTAAAAAACTTTCATACCGTAATGAGTTAATAGATTCAACTACTTATTTTCCACTGCCAGATCATTTTATCTAGAGACAGGCATTTACAATATCTACATGAAATTAACTTAAACTTAAATCTTAAGGCAGGATCTGATTTACGTAAATCTTCTAGACAGGATACCAGTAAAAAGTAAATGTTGTTGTGCCGAAATACCGTAACGAATTTAAAAGAAATAGTGATCTCAGATATACCACTAAAAATAACAAGATTAATTTTTTACACAAAAGACTCTTCCTTTCTAGAGCAAATATCTAAAATTCAATTAAAAGTGAAGACACGCTTTAATTTTCTGCTTCTCTTAGACTGTCTTCTTAAACGTTTTAAAGTCTGTTTGAAGTATGTAGTATAAAAATTATAAAAATATTTGGTTTAGTTTAAATAGATAGATTAAAATTCAACCCAATTAAATTAACTTTGCCTCTAAATTTACCAAAAAGTTTTGTTTTATATTATATAATAATGTTTTTCTAAATAATCTGTAGACACCACTTAAATTACCCGTGTCGGGGCATTATAAAGAACAAAAAATCAGCAACGCAACATAAACTTTTATTTCCAAATGGAAAAATAAAGAACATCTTCATTTCCCCATTTTTACATTTGCAAAATACAAATTACCGAGAAGACTTATCTATACCATGTTCTTGGATTGGGTAAGTAATCCCAAATCACAAAGTCCTAATGACGAAATCCCAACCTCAAAATCCCAAATTACAAAATTCGAAATAACATAACAAAAAAATGTTTAACTTGTTAAAAAACCGCAAATCACAAAATCCCAAATCACAAAATCTCAAATTACAAAATCCAAAATTGCGAAATTTTATTTGGGTTGGAAACGAAATTCTAAAAACAAAACTTCTAAAATAACAAAAACCAAAATTAAATGGTAAACTATTTTAGCCCCGTCCCGCGTAACAATTTGCTGATTTTGTAATACATTGTAAATTACTCCGAAATCACATATACATACATATTCTGGGAAAATCAAATAATCCACAATAAGATTTTGTAACCATCTCTAAATTTTCTCCTAATTTAGAATCTAGGTCATAGATATTCTGTAAGGCATATAGGTTTGATTTTAAATTCAACTCCTCTAAGACCGCTTCTAATATAATCCCTCGTATAAACATATATTTATACAAATATTCTTGAAAAAGCGGCATTCCTGAATTGAATTAAAAAAACAACTCCAAAATCAATATTAATAGTATATCAATGTTTACAAGCTTTCCTACAAAAGTATTTAATTTTGACAGTTATCTAGAAAATTTTTTTAAAATTTTGACGTTTTTATATAAAGAAAATCAATTTTGAAAATTCCTAATATATGGATTTTAGAATTTTGAAATTTGGGTTTATGTGATTTTGGATTTTGTAATTTTGGGATTTTGAAATTTAGGATTTTCTGAATAGGGATTTTGATAAATTCCCCATTCCAAAAAAAGGGAGCTGCGAACAAACCATGAATCAATATCACCTTTTTAGCACATTTTCAAAAAATTTTGTAAAAATGTGCCTATATAGCTTCACTCTGTCCGTCCGTCCGTCCGACCGTCCGTATGTTTACAAAAACTTTTACACCGATTGAAATAGAGTAAAACAATTTTAACCATGGGTAGTTTTTGCAAAAAAAATAATTTCGTAGAAGAATTTTTTTCTGTAGCCCGACCTGTTACGGGGCTACAGCCCCCCAAAGTTGGAAAAATCCCTATATTTAAATTGTTATAACAAGAGTTCTGTTAAATATATTTTCAATCTGAAAACGGCAATCGATAGCTGGTTTAATAAGCTTTATAAATATATAAAATGTTTAGGGTTGCCATACGGTACTAAAATTTAACATTACACAAAACTCAATTTTTGCAAAAATTTTGGCCACACATATCTTCCGAACGGTTCAAGCTAGGGTCTTGAAATTTTGGGAGAAGTTAGATACTCAAAAATTAGTAGGAATCGGTTAACAAAATTTTTTTTTCCAGGCCCATGTTTCGGAGCTATAAGGGCTCGAAAATTAAAATTTTGCTATTTTTAAACACCTGTAACTTGAATACCTGTCCAAATTTTTTTTTATTAATATGCAAAATTTAAAGGCCCAACATTATATTTTAACATATGTTAAAGGTTTTTCTTAAGTTTAAAAGTGGTTCCTTAAATTGAAGAATGTGTCTCTCAGTCTTACCCATTTTTTCTTAGATTGTATAATTCTAAGTAAAATTCCAAATTTTTGTGGAATTCACAATTTAATTCCTTGATCCTAAAAACATGGAGGAGGGCGGAGGGGGGTGGAGGTAGATGAAGTTAGATCCTTGAGAAACTTTGCAATCTTCCCCATTGAAGGGCTATAACAACTTTAAAATAAAAACTTTACTGTTAGCAGTAAATTTTATAAGTAAGCAGTAACTATTTCCAAGTAAATATTTCCAAAGTTAAACTCAGTATGTAATACAATATAATTTTGAAAATGTGCTTTTTTAAAAACCCTTGGTTTTTTTTCATCACTTGTTTATTTTGGTTTGTTGTTTTTTTTTCATTTTGATTGCTTTACAAATTTTCCTAAAATAAAATGCCATTATCTCTAGCCTTTGAGTGTATATGTGGATTTGCATTAAGACAGATGAAGAAAAAAGGATTAGTTCATTATCAAGGGTACAAAAAATTAAAAATTTGTCTGTTTTTTGCCCATTAGAAAAGTTTTGAAAAATTTCAATTCATTAAATGAACAGCGGTTGGTCAATTCCAAATTTTAATTTTTGAATTTATAAAACCACCAGTTCCAGTTAAATAAAAATACAAAAATTTTTGGAAGGATTCTATTAAAAGAATATAAATGAAAATTTTTGGAGTGAGTTGGAACCGCCGTTATATAATTAAAATTCGTTTAGTTTGCAATAATTTACTGTTAAAATACTAGCCTTCTGGAGGTATGGGAATTTCATAAATAATTTTATATCATAAAGTTTTCGCCACGCGTTTTATTTTATATATATATATATATATATATAAACGTACATATGACCTTAAAACATGATATGCAATTCTTATATAATTCAAATTTTATAATTTTTAATAAAAAAAAGGCATTTAACATGTTTTTGGTTTACATTTTGAAAATAAATAAAATAAAACTCAAAGTTTAAAATAATTAATTTTAATAAAATGAAAATAAAAGGTTAATTGTTAATGTACAAGTACGCACAGTCATAAATAGGTACAGGCCATTAAAACAGAATTTTTAATGTAATTATTATTCGTAGAAATAAAAATAAGATTCGCTTTCTTTAACAAAAGGGTCTGTTATAAGTTAATTAAAAATATTTATAAATTGTTTTAATGGATTTTATAAAAATTTTAATGAAATTTTCATTTTTATATGACTGGCATTTTATGATATGAGCTTATAATCGCATATTTAATTTGCTTTTTGTAGAAGTTACCATTGAGAATTTTAATTATATGCTTTTTTTTAATTGTAATTCATAATGGGAGTTGGCCATTTAATAGCCAAGTATCAACATGTAATTAATTTTTTTATTTATTTTTATAAATTTATAATGCGGCTGGTGTTTTCTTAGTTTTGCAATTAATTATTTGAGGAATTTATGCTTTTACGGAGTTAATTATTAGTAAGTAACTTAAATTATGAAAAGCAATTGTATATAAGGAATTTTAATTAATTTTAATTTAAGAAAAAATTTATAACCGTTAATCGCTATTTAAATTCAGCCAGTTTGCTCAACGGGCTCCGGTAGCTGCAATACAACTCCTTCTTTTATATGAGCATGACACCTAATGAAACTGGGTGTCTGAAATTTAGCCAAAAATAGTTTAGTGTAATGGCCAAAGTTACTGCAAATGTGGTTGGTCTCCTGCAGAGGGTTCGAGTGGGTGCCACACAACTCCTTCTTTTATATGAGCATTTCATTTCACCTAATAAAGCTGAATGTTTGAAATTTTGCCAAAAGTTATTAACTGAATGATATAATTTTTATATTACAGTCATACGGATATCCCAGAGTTGACACAGTGTACTCTACTGCACTCTTCCTCGTTTTTCTTTAAAAATCTCCATGGTTACGAAATATAATTTAAAATATGCAAATGTATAATATAAACAAAATAAATATTATTACTTATAAATTGATAGAAATTATTGAAAGTGGGAGAACCGCAAGGCCTACATGTAAGGATGGCACATGCTATCCCTCATATTAAAACAACAACAATTATTATTAAATGAATGTATCAATATTTCCGTGTTTCAAGAGCAAAATATTAGGTATTAAAATAACTAGTTTTAATATTAATAAAATAACTTTTTGTTGATTAGAAATATTGCACTATGTTTAAAAAGTTTAATAATATAAATTTGATTTTTTTTACTTATCTTTAAAAACAATTATTAACACATTTTTGTATCACCCGTGTTTCTCGGGACCCATGATTCAGTTCAACATGTTTGAAGAAAAAGTTCACCGGTTTTATAGTAGAACTAAAAAAGAGCAAGCAATTTTTTTGGGGATTCACCTTTTATAATTTTTATTCTTCTTCTTCATTTAGCGTTACAGCTCGGGGTGAGCTAAAGCCTTCTTCGTAATACTCCTCCAGGTAGATCGATCCTGCGCAGAACTCTGCCAGTTTTCCACGCTCATTTTTCGGCAGTCATTCTCGATGTTATCTTTCCATCTGGTTCTGGGCCTGCCTCTTGCTCTACTGTATAGTGGTCTGGTTTTGAAAATTCTTTGTTGAGGGCGATTTTCATTCATTCTTATTATATGCCCTGCCCATCGTAGCCGATGTGCCTTTACAAACTTTACAATATCTTCGCTATTAATTATGTTATTGATGTTTTCATTACTTCTTCTTTGATATTCTCCGTTTTCTAATCTTATTGGGCCAAAGATTTTTCGGATAATTTTTCTTTCAAATATACGTAACTGTTCTTCGTCTCTCAATGTAAGCGTCCAGCATTCACATCCATATGTTACTATTGACTTTATTATTGTTTTATAAATTACAAGTTTTGTTTGCCTTGTAAGGATTCTTGACTGCAATAGTTTTTTATTAATATAATAGCTTCTGTTTATTCTCTCTTGTATGCACGAGTGCATACTGTTGTCATTTTTTATTAGTACACCAAGATAATTAAAGTTTGTGACACCTTCAAAATTAAAATCGTTGATGGTAATATTTTGCGGGTTTCTCTGATTTGATCTATTGGACATTCTCATATATTTGGTTTTGTTTTCGTTAATTTTCAGACCTACTTCTCTTGTATTTTCTTCTAATGTCAAAAATATTTCTACCAATGTCCTATAGTTCTTAGCTGCAATTGCAACATCATCAGCGTAGGCTATAATTTGGTAAGATTTTGTGAAAATGTTACCACCCTTCTCAATTTCGCCTACTGCTTTTTCTAAGACCATGTTGAACAGCAGCGCTGAAAGCGCGTCGCCTTGCCGAACTCCTGATTTTATCTCAAATTCCACCGAAGCAGTATTTTGTATCAGAACTTTTGCTCGCGATTTGAACATAGTTTCCATTGTCAGATTTACTATTTTGCGGGGCACACCTAATTGAATCAGTGAATATGCTATTTTGTTTCTATTTATGCTATCAAAGGCCTGCTTATAGTCAATAAATAAAATATGTAGATCTTGCTCAAATTCATAGCATTTCTCCATGTTTTGTTTTAGTAAATATATTTGGTCGATAGTAGATCGTTGTCTACGGAATCCGCATTGATATTCACCAAGTATTTCTTCAGCATACGGTTCAATTTTTTCATATAATATATTTGATAGTATTTGGTACGCCGAATTTAGTAACATAATACCCCTATAGTTATTGCAATTCGTTCTATCTCCCTTCTTATGTATTGGCTTCAGTAGACTTGTTCGCCATTTTTTTGGTATTGTTTCATTAAGCCATATTGCACATACTAATCTGTGTATCGTTTTATGTAAATACTCCCCCCCGTTACACAATAATTCAGATGTTATCGAATCTTCCCCCGGTGCTTTGTTATTTTTCAATTTCTTTATGGCATTCTTGGCATCATTTAATGTGGGTTCATTTACAAGGAAATCGGCTGTGTATATTATATTGTTTTCTGTTTTTATTACAAGGAC
Organism: Dolichopus griseipennis; assembly: GCA_963082915.1. Lineage (NCBI taxonomy): Eukaryota > Metazoa > Arthropoda > Insecta > Diptera > Dolichopodidae > Dolichopus > Dolichopus griseipennis. The sequence goes on from OY720443.1 coordinate 87,857,190, forward strand.
TTATTAAATAATTTTTTTTTCAACATTTAAACCGGACCAGATTAATTTGTAAAATGATTTAGTACATTTTCACAATAATTTAACTTAAATTTTCTTCCAATCTCGAATAATTTATAAGTTAAATAACCTTCTCAAACTAGTGTAAAACATCTTTAATTTATAAAACAATTAGATTTTTTTTAAAAATAGCCATTTTACACACTACCAAAACCAATATTTATTAAAACTTTTCCCATAGAATAATTATTTTAAAAAGGTCTTATATAATTAAAGCAACTATGTAATTATTATAATCTAAGTTTTATACAAAAAGTTTTCATATATGTATCTAGTTTAATTGGTTTTTATTTAGCTTAATTGGTTGTTGTTGTGGTTTTTCAGACTTGATGATCCCAAGGGGATTTTCATTAAAAACTATATAATAAAACCGAATTATAAAATTTTCTCATTATTTTCCCATCAATTTTCATAAAATGTCATATTAAAAATCCACAAAAACTGCAAAAACACTTAAAAACTTAATTATCAAACAATACAAAAATTTTTCAAGACTTTGTTATTAATTCTAAACTAAAATAAAATAACGGTATACAATAAAAAAAAAAATCAAAACATTTGTTGAGGAATTTAATATGAAACTACGCCTAACCAAATTATCCAAAAATAATTTAAAAAAAAAGTTTTCCTATAGTATTAGTTCCAAAAACATGAAGAAAACTTTTAATGAAAAAAACAAATTTTTTTTGGCAACTCTAAAACAAAAAGTGCTTGAAGTTCTTATCGAGATGTACGTGTACAAAAAACAAGAAAACACGTTTCATGTACTCGAAATTTTACATGAAAATTAAAAACACAATTTACCTAGGGATAAATAATATCACCAACCATAGAATATTTCAAAAAAAAAAAATACAAAAATAAAATATATTTAGCAAATTACAGTTTTATGCCTTTAAATTGTTTAAAAAAACTTAAGAAAAACGTGCATTTGTCATGGAAAAAGAAATTAAATTAGTTAAAATATGGTATAGCGTTACCAGTCTAGTTAAAATTGATGATATCAACCGCCTTAGAATGTGACAATCCACTTTCACTTCTTTTTTCTAATTTGGACCCATATCGGCACCTGCCTCGTCATTACCCAGAGTTCTTCATTGATTATTCGCCTAGGCCAGAATATGCATCATATTATTCTTAGACATTTATTCATGAAGACTTGAAATTTTTGAATGTTATTTCTTGATACAAGCCATGTTTCGCTTCCATATAGCAGAATGGATTTGACACATGCCTCGAAGATTCTTATTTAAGTCCCACGTGCTATGTGTGTTGATTTCCATACTGCTCATAGCCTACCGAAGGCACTTCTAGCTTTTGCTATTCTGTATTCTATGTCACTGTTTGCATCACTGTTTTGTTTGTGTTATTTACTCTTAAACATTTGGTCTTGTTTATGTTTATTTTCAAGCCTATTTTTCCAGCTTTTTCTGCTAATTTATTGATGGTGGTCTGCATTTCTTCTGCTGAGTGGGTCAGTAGAACAATGTTATCCGCATATTTCAGGCTCTGCAGTTTCTGTGACAGTTTCCATCTGATTCCTTTACGTAGTGCTTTTATTTCTCTCATGCATTTATCGAGCACTGTTAAGAATAACAGTGGCGATAAGGGGCATCCTTGTCTAACTCCTATTGTTGTTGTGATTGGAGTACTCAACTTACCATTATGTGATACAACTGTTTTGGCATTGTTGTACAGGGCTTTTATCATGCCTATGACTTTTGCTGTTGTACTCAAGTTTTTAATATAACAATATAAAAAATACAAAATATAAACAAATAATTTAATTTATTAATATAACTAACAGATATAGAACACCATGTAATTAAATTACGAAATTTTAAAAAATAAAAAATAATGGAATTGTATCTATTCAAAATCTAAGACGTTTCTACATTTTATAAGACCTAGTATTATCTCATGCTTAAATTGTTGTTGTGAGTACTCCAATCACAACAACAATAGGAGTTATCTATAATACTTGCAGCAGTAAATAAATTTTTGAAATTAAAAGGAAACTACTCTGTTTTTTATTTATGTCATACTATGATGTTGATTTTCAATGTTTGCTAGTAAAGTTATCAGGTATTCTAACATATAAAGTTCCTTCGGAGCAATGATTTGAATAAGTTTTAGAGTAACTATTACAGAGTCCTCAGAACCAAAAGTAATTTTTTTCTGGTTTATTTTTGTCTCATACTTTGTATTTCAAAAGCTTTAGTCAGTTCGTACCTGTTTCTATTTAGGGAGTCATCTTTCTTCATATTTCAATCTAAGGTAAAAATGATTCATATGGTTACTCTATACTATATAAATACATACTGTCTTATTAATGTTAACATTATCATGAATGCTAATTTGTAAAACAATTTAATTTTCTTTTCAAAAGTAAGTTTTTAATTACCTTTCTTTTACGAGTTGAAAAAGTCAAAAGTTGTTCTCTTTGAATGCGTCTCTATTTTCGCCTTAAAAAATTTTAAATTTCGTACAATAAAAGATATTAAATTTTATCATTTGTTATTTTCAAGAAATTACGAAAAAAAAAAAATTCCAAAATGTTTTCAAAGTAAATTATAGTCTTTATAATTTTTTAAAAATAAAATTATAGATACTCATGAGTGTTCGTGTGTTGTTAATTTATTGAAGTTTCAAATAATGGTTGTAGACCCTTAAGGTGTTTACATACCTGTAAGTAAAACATAAATAAAAAACAAATAAATTATTTTTAGAATTTAATTAATAAAATATTATTTAAAAAATTTAATAAAAATAATTTTCATAAAAGATTTAAACTTTAAATTTTCCAAAAATTAAATTGAGTACTTTTACTGCTGCAATAATCATTAAGAAACTCACAACCCAAATTTTTTGACATTAAAAATTTGACACATTTTCTAAAAAAACTTTTAGATATGAAGTGAGAAATCCCTAATTTTACCGTATTTATTCTTTAAATGCCTCTCTCTAAAATTTAAATTGAACTGAGTACTTTTAAGAATCAAAACGTTTACAGGGTTGAATTGTATTGAAATTTAAGTAGTGTAAGTAGTTACTGACATAACACTTCATCATTTAAAACTAAACTTAATTTGTAATTACACTTAACTGTAAAGTTTTTTTTAAACTTCTCTTTTAAATACAAAACTGTAATAAAAAACTGTCACTAAAATACACATTTCTTTTTTGTTTTCCTTGCAATATTTCAAGTTGAAAAATAGTTTTTCAAAGAACTATTAAATAAAGATTTTTTAAGACAATGACAGTTTTGAAATGTCTCTAAGAAAGTTTTTTTTTTCTCTCTCTCTTTCACTCTTTTCTTTCTACTTTTTAAATAAAACTAATTTTTAATATAAAATAATGTATACATATAAACATTGCTATAAGTCTATATATCATAATCATAAAATCTTATTCTTCTGCTGACACTTAGTGAAACTAATAAGAAATTAATATTTTTAAATACCGCTATTATTAAATAAATGTTAATACATGTACACACTCTTCTGTGTGTTTATATAAACTTAAACGACATTTCAGCATTTTTATACACAAAGAGCTTCTCTCATTGACGGCTAAAATAACAGTGAATTACTTAAATTAAAAAATTTTTTTTTTTTTAGCTTTATTTTAAACCGCAACAACTGTTACGAGAACAACGCCATCAATGTTATTGTTATTATAACATAATATTAATCTAAAAAAATAAAATAAAAGCCTTTGACACAAACATTATGTTTTTATTTTTTTTTGAAGGATAGAGGAAAAAAGATAAGGCGAAAATTTGTATCGTTAATTTAATAAGAGTATTTTAATTTAAATTATGAACATTATTTATTTTGAACAAGTTAAATTAATTTTATTTATTTGAGCAATATACTTACAATCAGTATGCTTGTAAGTGGTGCAGGGTCATAATTCCCTTAACTTATGACTCATGACTCATTTAAGAGTCATAGTAATGTTTTAGAGTTTTGATTCAGAGTGGTGGGTCATAACACGCTATGTATTAGAGAGTTATAACCCACCATTATGGCTATTTTGAAAAATAGGGCAATTCGGATTTTGCAACCAACGTCTACCATAAATGATTGCATAAATGCTCTGGAAAAAGAGTCAACTTTGATTTTTTAGCCAAATTAAATATGCTATTAATAGAATCTCGCACATACAAATATATTATAAATACATACATACTTTTTTACAACTAATATTTTACTTATATATTTTTAGAATATCATATCTAAATCATAAAGATCAGAAAAAACTTTCATAAAATATTTCAAAATATACTTCGACTTAAATATATTAGTATGTGTATACGCTCAATTACATATTTTAGTTATATGATGTTAGAACTGGCATTAAAAATTAGAAAAGGGAATTATAACTCACTTAATGGATCATAATCTCCAAAAGGAATTTATGACCCGGTTGTCAAGGGACTCACGGAAATACTTTAAAGTGAGTCAAAGGTTTCTTAGGGACTTATGCCTCACCAAATGAGTTATAGGTCCCCAAAGAACTTATGACCCTGCACCCTTGTAAGCATTGTACTATAATTTTGGATACATATTTTATACTTGAATTTATTTCAAATTACGTTTCGAAAACTTGGTTATTCAAATATGTACGATCCTAAAAATTCTAAGAAGAACGTGAAATACATCTTCATGATATCTCTTTAAAAAAATCCATTTATCCAATTAAATTAATAATTCTTAATTTCTATATCTTCAGTTTTCTTTCTTAATTTTGATCCTAAGAACTAAATGATACAATTGTATTTAATTTCATTTTCAAGTTTTTTTGTTTTTTAAAAGGGTGTGGTTTTAGTTGATTAAGTAAAACACTGCACGGAAGAACCTCATACAATGATTCTGGGAGGCTTTAAATTCTTTCTACCAACTGTCATAAAAAAAATAATATTAATCCATCGAAAAACCCGTTTTTCGTAACACGTTTTTGATTAGTTTCCTTATTATTTCAGTAAAATTATTTAGTTCTTACAAATACCAGTATTCCGTCTACGACACGCAGTCTTCTTCAGTACTACCTACTCAATAATATATTAAAAATTATATATAGTTGTTTTGTGTTTTATTTGTACAAGTGCTCTTCAGCCATTTCAAAAAACTTTAGGGACCTTTTTAATACACAATGGTTTTATACAAACTTTAAGTATTTAATAAAAGTCTAATGAGTTCAGCAATTATATTCAACAACCCGACCGACACATACTAATCTCTTAAGTCTATGAGAAAGTAATTGAACACTCTAGTCAATACTTGGCATGATGTAATAATCATATAATTTTTAAAGTATTAAAATAGTTTTAAACCTATGTATTTAACTTTCTATAAAAATCATTTATTGAAATGACAGACGTTCTGATGAATCAATTTAAATTTTAACAAAATTTACTAAGAAATTACTATAAAAATTTTCATCAATTTGTTTTTTTTTATATTTTTTTTTAGTTTTTTATTATTTTTCTAAAAACAAAGAAAAAAGGATTCTTGTCGAAAAGATCAAAATGTCATTTAAAATAACAGTTTTTATAAGTCTTTTTTTCTTAGGATTAACATACAATATAATTTAATGTTATATTTTCTATCTCATTTTCTCCCATTTCATTTAATTTTATTTTGATTTTGTCATAAAGACTTTTCAGAAAAAAAAAAACAACAAAAAAACTAAATTATATTATATTGACGCGGCATTATTCTTATGGATATGACACACTAATTTCTTTAAAACTTATTTGTGTTGGATTTCTAAGAAATTTTAATTTTGGCATATACCATAGTCTTTTAAGAAGACTTTCACTCCAAAAATATAACGTTATTATAAAAAAAATTCATTAATATAATGACATTTGGGTGAAAAGCGACATACTTATGTATTATGACATTAAAATCCTGTTGAAATTTTGTCAAAAAAACATCAAATTAAATATTTTTAATACTCATGTATTAATGTTGGTTAGAATAATGTTAAGCTTTATATTGTTTTGTTATCATATGACTTTGTTGCCAAAATCAAGATTATAAAAAAAAAAAAAACAAAATGTGTTTTTCATAAGATTATATTAAATAATATAATCATAATAAACACATAAAATTAACATTAAATACATGTTCAGAGCATTACGTGTATGAACCACACTTTGGTGAATTTTTAATTTTTATGAGTCTTTTTTTTTTTTTTTTTTTTTTTTGAAATTTTTCTTTTAAAGTTTTATTATGATTTGTTTTTGTTTTTTTGTGATTACTTTTTTTGATTAATGTGGTGAATATTTTTAAGGGCTAGTACTTGAGAATTATTATTAAAATTTAAAATTAGTACTTTATGACATGTGGTAAGTAATTAAATGCGATTTGAAATTTTAAATAAGGAGATTTTGGTGACTTTTTATCACTCAAATATAAAATCTTTAAAAATTTCATATTAAATAAAATATGAAATTGTGGTTACTTTAATTATTGTAGAATTTTTTGCATTATTAATTTGATGATTTAATATTCTTTATAACCATTTATCGTAATGAAATGTTGTATGTGTCATTTGTTTATTAAAAGTTTTATATGTATATATAGGAACATTACTTTTAAAAAGAATCAGATATTTTTTATCTCTTATATTCAGTAATCTAAGCACCTTTTAATGTTTTTAAAATAATTTTGAACTTGAAGCAATTATCTATTATAATAAAACGTGTAAGGTACTGCTGCTAATTCGAATGCCCTTTTGAAGTAACAACTGGAAAACAACAATGTATAAGTGACCAAATGGTTGAATGGTCTATGAATTACATTAGTTTTTAGGTTGTCAGGTTCAATTCAACTCCAGGACAGTAGTTTTTTAAATATTTCTTTTTGTAAATGCAATTAAATTCTTAAATCATATTTTTTTTCTAGTTATGTACATAAACAATTTTTATCTGACCAATGGCGAAGTGGTAAAGACGCCGCCTTTCATGTGGAAAGTCTCGGGTTCAAATCCCAGTCAAATCACATCTAATAAAAAAATTTCGTAAAATTGTATAATTATATCGTATAAAATTTTTTAACATTTTTCTGAAAAATTTTTATCCTACAAAATATAAGTATATGTAGTAGAAAGTATTATTTTAACGTATTCTTCGTTTAGTTCCAATTTTAAAGGAGAAATACGCATTTGAAATCTCAAAACTATTTGATGAAAGTATTAAAATTCAATATAAAATTTTAACAGAAAAAAAAATTACTTTTTACACTTCAACCTGTCGTACGACAAGCCTTCTTCCTAGTATTTAATATTTTGAGATTTAAACAATTTCGGGTATATAAAAATTTCAAATAATCAATTTGACCTTCAAACTAAAATGTTAGTCAAAGTTCTCTTCTATGAAATTTCCGTGATCTTACAAAGTACCGTTATAATAAATTTCATTGCAAATGGAGGCGGAAGCTAATCTAAATTATTTCCCAATTTATTGTATTCCCAGAGCACATAAACTAATTGGACTTTAATCCGTATAAAATTCTTTACGTTGTAATTCATTTAAAATTCTTTAGCTTTGTGATTCCTTAGTGCATATACGATCTACAAAACTAGAAAAAATTGTTGAAAACTACAATTTATTATAAACTTATGAAGATTGTTCAAGTGTATTATTAATTTTTTCAACAAATTCAAATTAAATCAATTCAATTCTCAAAATATACAATAGTCATTTATTTAACTTTAAATCAAATTTTTATTCTCCATTGTATTAAAATCAATTTAACACCTTGAAATTCCATTCAAATTAATTAATAAAACCTTTTTATTATATACATATATAATAAACAATTTCCACCTCCTCACAAAAAAAAAAAAAAAACAAAAAAACATAAAAAAAATATCCAATTCTTAAGAACAAAAAAAAAAAAAAAATATTTCACGTGATTGAATACAATAAATAATTCTAAAATTGAAATAAACTACGTAACGGTAAATATGTTTTTTGGAAAGATGAGGTGAAAAGTTGTAATTTTTTTAAAAGCAATTTTTCATTCATTTCAATTAAATCGAAATAAAAAAAAAGAAAAAACATTTTATTGGAATTACATTTATGTAACAGTTTACTGACTGGCTTCTTTCATACCTGAAATATTTATAAAAAAAAAAAAAAAAAAATTAAAAACTTTAGAAATGCATTTTTCATGTTTTTATATTATTGAAAAGGAAAATAATCGACATTTCAGAGAGTGTCCTAGTTGAATGTAAATTGGAAAAAAAAAAAAGAAAAACAGATAAAAAATAACAACAAAAAAAAAAAAATTCAATAGAAAGTAAAAGAATAGAATCAATTACTTTTTTTTTTTTTAAAAAGATAAATTTTATACTGACAAGTACTATATCTTCAATTTAAAACTCATCAATCTTTAGTATTCACCTAGTTTCTTTGGAAAAATTTTATATACTATTTAATTTCAATTTTTTTAAAGCAAATGTCATTGATAAAGTTATATATTGAATTACATTAGTTTAATAAAATAGTTTTGGAATATTCAATATTTAATTTTGATTAAAGTAGATTTTTTTGTTTGAAGTAATTTTATATTAAAAATTAATTGATTTTAATTAATAATTGGTTTTTAAAAATTATTAAGTTGAATCCACTATGTACAATTATGTACACGTTGTACAATACATTTTTATTATAAACTTAATAAGTTGAATCCACAATTAATCTTTTATTTCAGTAACTGTTAACAGTTGTGACACAGGGGTTAGAATTGCAACCTTACATTCGAAAGGCCCGGTAAAACTTTTATTTGGTTATCGACTAGAATCAGCTACCATTCCCTAGTGGGTTCAAATTAATGTCTTAATCAATAAATAATAATTATACATCTTTAAAAAAAAACACATTTGTATAACTATATAAACAAATAATTTAATTGAATAATATAACTCACAGATATAGAATACCATATAATTAAAATACTAAATTTTTATAATATTAACAAAATACAATTGTACATCTATTGAAAATTTAAGGCGTTTCTACATGTTATAAGGTCTAATACTATCTGATGTTTAAATTCTAATTGGAATTCACTAAAATCAAATTTAATAATAAGAATATAATATGGTTCCTCTGTTCTAACATGAACCTATATTATTGACATAGAATGATGTAAGGGTGTTAGGAATTTAGGAAAATATAAATGTGAACAGTTAGTCACTTTCGACTAAGTGGGTGAGAGTTTAAAGTAATAAAAGAAATTCGTAGCATTCACTAAATCCTATTTACTTTGTGTTATACATGAATAAGTTTTAAATCTGAAACGGCAATAAAATTTAAAATTATAATTTAGAAAAAGGTTAACCGACCCCATGGTTAGTTGAGAAATGGCCCACAATAGAGCAAATATCATATAATCTAACTGTACAATTTACTTTTACTTAAATTAAGTATTTGCTTAAATTTAAGTATCAGATTTTTACAGTTAAAAATTTACAATTGTTAGTGTTCTTTATGTTTTAAAATTACCACTTAAGTATATAAATAGTTTTTATATTATTCAAGATTTATATACTTATGATTCAATTTTTTAGTTAAATGAACACCAACCTTATTTGTACATCCTGTATATACAATTATTTTGCAATGTTTCTGCATAAGATATTTATTTGTACGAACATTATTTATGTAGCTATTACTTATAGGTGCTATCCCATTTTAATAATTAATGGTGTAAAATAAGGGTAGAATAGAAAAATGAGAAAATATATAATTTCATGTTTTATTCTACTTTTATACTCCTGTTTTTTTACCGGAAATTAATATTTAAAGTATTAGTGGTAAAATTATTATTATATATATTATCCGGGGAAAAAATAAAACAATTAATGCTTTCTACTTCTATACATATTATTATAGTTTTTATACCCGTATATAGTCAAAGGGTATAATAAATTTGCCATTACGTTTGTGAGCAGAGAAGGAGGAGGGGTAGATATAGACTCAAGTGTATGGATCGGATCAGAATCGAAAAATAAATCGATTTAGCTATGTATGTCCGTACGTAGCAAAATTTGGTTGGTCTACGGCAGAGGGTTCGAGTAGCTGCCATACAACTCCTTTTTTTATATGAGTATTCCACTACACTTAATAAAGCTGTATGTTTGAAATTTTGCCAAAAGTAATTAAACAGATGATAAAATGTATATGTTACGGTCATACGGGTATCCCAGAGTTGACACAGTCTACTCTACTATTTTAATGAGTTTTTTGCTAATATTTATGATTCTAAATATTATTAATATTTAAGGTAAAATTAGTAAATGCGAATCAGATTTTTCTTAGAATTTGCAAAAATTTTTTTAATTTTAAATCATTTACCGAAATTTTTAAGCCGACTTTATAAGAAGATTTGTTATTTTTTTAAGGCCTTAAGCAAAGTTCCTGTGGTTGATATAACTTTTAAATAGTTTTTAAATGTAGAAAATTCCATTCCAACTAGTTTATATACAGTTTAAATCTTAATATATGAAAATTAATCTTCTTAAGTTGAAAATTCTATGTAAAATGAAGAATTATTAATTATGTATATACAACTATTGGACATTGAATTAATAAAACTAATTCAGGAATTATAAAGTTTAATTCAGTAGTTTTTATGGATTTCTTATAACACAATGAAAGTTAAATTAACAAAAATTAAACAACACATTAAAAAACAAAATTAAAATTGTATGACAAAAGTTAATTTATTTCATCAAAATGTTTTGCGAAGTTCCAAAATCTTTTCAGTACTAATATAAATTAGCTTAAAATGTTATAATTTGAATATAATAAAAGACAAACTGCTGTTGCTGTTGCTGCTGGTTAGCGTGCCCTAATATTATGTTTAATTTTATGTAGACCGTAGGTAGTACTGTTAAACTTTTATATTAGCGTTGGTTAGGGAATAATAAAAGAGAAATTTAAACGAATGAGTTCTATTTTAAATACTTTAAATAAATAACAAACTGCAATAGCTGCTTTACTCTTAAAATATTTTGCCATAATAGGGCTGCAGAAAAATCTTTCCATGATAATTATTTTGCAATACCTATATGAATGGATAGAAATTAACTAATAAATAACAAGTAACGAAACCGCAGTAAGTCCATGCAATTGACTTAGTAATACCCTACAGCTGACAAATTCAATTGGCAGCTACACAAACCCCCTCTTCAATTCATCTCTAGAATATTAAAAAAACAGGACAAAAATACGTTGCACCATATTTCAATTTTCAAACTTTTTTGAAATCCGAAGATATACCTACTGGTTGGATCTAAGGGGGCGCAAGATACTTTTCCAAACCACTACTATGGAAATGTACAATTACTCCTAAATTTCAGAAAATTAAAGAAAACAGGACAGAAAACTCTTGTACTAAATTTGGAATTTATTTCGATCAAAATCTTCCAGAGTCCGAACCCATTGCTCTATCTCGCCCATTTTCATTCTTCACCGTAGTATTGTTACTAGTAACGCACAATATAAATTTCATCAAGACAGCTGCATTATTTTTGAGGTGCTGTGTTTACGGATTGAGGAATATCGGTAAATTAACTCAGGTGGTGACGCTGAGGAAAAATATATATATTTTCCCATTTCTAGCTTGCTTCCTTTTTTATGGATACAAACACCGTACCAAAGTTAATATACCCCTATAGCCTATACCTATTTTAGGTGTAGAGTATAATAAGGCCTTATTTACTCGACATTTATTTTTAACACAATATAAATATTTTTAATATATATTTTATCTTAAAGTTCAAGTATCATCCATCTAATTTTATAGCATATGTACTACTTAAGAATTACCTAAATTATAAATAACAATTACGTCAAATTCCCAATTAAAATTATATTTATTATTTCCATATATTTAATTGAACCATATTCCAAGAAATATTTTAATTTACAATTCTTTATTTAAAACAGCATACGCCCAAAATAAATTTTAATACCTATTTCATTGTTAAACCAAAGTAAAAGTTATCAAAACATCACTTGTAATTTCTTAAGAAACCCCACAAAAAAAAAAATACAAATTTGTTTTCAAATTAAAATTTTTTTTTTTTAAATATAATTGGATTTTCTTTAAAAAAAAAAAACCCCCCAGAAATTATTATAGATTTCTATCTAAAAATGTTTGAAATCTCATTCACTAGTCACTAATAAAATAAAAAATCAAAATCATCAAAATAATTCTGTAACATATAAATACATATTCAAAACGTGTATAGATAAAGCATACCATACACCACCATATTGTTAACATGTTTTGATCCTTAATTCGAAAAATAAAATTGCAAAATCAAAAAACTTTTCCATTATCATCATCATAATCATCATCAATATATCGTTTGATGATCATGATTATTATATTATTATCCAACATTAATTGGAATTGGAGTGGATTTTTTCTTTCGAATGAAATAGAAAAACCAAATCAAATCCAAATTCAAGTTAAATGGGTATTATAGAATCATAGTCATCTTTTCTGTTATATCAATCTTTATACTGAAAAAAAAAATTTTATTTTTAAATATTAAAATTGGAAAAAAAAAGAAAATTACAAGAAAAAAAAAAATATATATATATATATATATATATTTTTAATGCAAAATACAAATCTCAGATTGAAAAATATGTGATAATCAGCAATTTTACACTTATTTTCTTGTTTTTTTTAGCACATTTTCAAAAAATTTTGTAAAAATGTGCCTATATAGCTTCACTCTGTCCGTCCGTCCGTCCTTCCCTTTTTACCTACGATTGACAAAAAAATATCAGGAATGGATAGGTATTGCAATAAAAATAATTTAATGTTAAAACTTTTTTTTGTAGCCCCCCCCGTTACGGAGCTACAGCCCCACAAAGTTGAAAAAAGCCCCATATTTAAAGAGCTATAATTAGAGTTCTATAAGGTATATCTCCAACCTGAAAACGGTAGTAGACAGCTGCTTTTATAAGCTTTACAAGTTTTTAAAAGCCAATTGCATAGGGTTACCATACGGTACTAAAATTTACCGTTATTCAAAACTAAGTTTTACAAAATTTTTGGTCCCTCATAACTTCGGAACGGCTAAATCTAGAAACTTGAAATTTTGGGAGAAGTTAGATCCTTAGAAATAAGTAAGAGTCAGTTAACAAAATTTTTTTGTCACGCCCCCTCTTTAGGAGCTGTAAGGGGTCAAAAATTGAAATTTTTAGCTAAAAATTTAGCTTTTAAACACCTATAACTTGAATACCTGTCAAAATTTTTTTTTATTTGTATACAAAATTGAAAGCTCAAAAACGAAAGTTTCAATTAGTGTCAAAGGATTTTCTTAATTTTGACTTTGTCCGTCCGTCCGTCCGTCCGTCCGTATGTTTACAAAACTTTTACACCGTTTGAAATAGAGTAAAGAAATTTTAACCACGGGTAGATATTATAAAAAAATTAATTTCGTAGAAGAATTTTTTTCTGTAGCCCCACCCGTTACGGAGCTACAGCCCCCCAAAGTTGGAAAAAGCCCTATTTTTAAATTATTATAACAAGAGTTTTGTTAAGTGTATTTTCAATCTGGCAAAAGATAGCTGGTTTTATAAGCTTCACAAAAATATAAAGCTAAAATGTATAGAGTTACCATACGGTACTAAAATTTATCATTAAGCTAAACTCAACTTTTGCAAAATTTTTGGCACCATATATCTTCTAAACGGTTCAACCTAGGCTCTTGATATTTTGGGAGCAGTTAGGTCCTCCAATATTAATAGGAGTCGGTTAACAAAATTTTTTTGTCACGCCCCCTGTTTAGGAGCTATAAGCGCTCGAAAATTGAAATTTTGCTATTTTCAACCACCTGTAACTTTAACACCTGTTCAAAGTTTTTTTTACAAATATGCAAAATTTACAGCTGCAGCATTATATTTCAACATACGTTAAAGGTTTTTCTTAAATTTGAAAGGGTCTCTTTAAATTGAAGAAATTGTTTCTTAGTATTAACCACTTTTGGTTAGATAATAATATTCTAGGTAAAATTACAAATTTTGTTGGAGTTCCAAATTGATTTCCTAGAACCGGAAAAAACTGGAAGGGTGAACACAGGATGGAGGTGAGCAGATCCATCATAAGTTTGTTAAGCAAACATTTGGGAACCTTCCCCATTGAAGGGCTACTAGGTCTTCAAAATTAAAACTTTTATGTTCTTATAAAACAGTAACTTATTCACCAGTATAAGTTTTTCCAAAATTAAACGTTAACATTGAAGCTTTAGCATTATATTTCGCACTAATTAACAGGTTTTCTTAAGTGCAACGGGGTTATATTCACTATTAGTCATATAATTAATAAATTAATGAAATAACTAAATTTTAATATTATCATAATATATATTTTTATAAAAATAAATGATAAAATACTCAGTAAGAAACCGTATATAATTTTGAAAATGTGCTTTTTAAAAACCCTTGGTTTTTTTCCCTCACTTGTTTACTTTTGTTTATTGCGTATATGTTTCCGTTTTTATATTTTTTTTTCCAATTTTATTTTATTCAAATTTGGAATAAAAAAAAAATATAAATTTAAATATTTTTATATATTTTTATTTTATGATTTTATTTTAACTTATTTTTTCCAATTTAAGAGAATGATTATGACTTTAAAGCATTAAGAATAAAAAGAGGAAATAAAAAAAAAATGAGTATGACGTCTGTTAAAAAAAAAACAAAAGTGATTATCAAAAATTAAGCATACAATAGCAAAATCTTAAAACACCAAAGATCAGTTTATTTAATAACTGTTATTTATTTTTAGCTCAAATTAGCAAACTCAGTTTACAGTTTATTATAATTTTGACACATTGTAAATATGGTATAATTAAAATTGATAGTTTTTAATTTAGACAGTTAACAGTCAAAAAATTTGTGTGCGATTTTAATTTTAGAGCAAATTTTCAACGGAAATGGTAGCAATTTCCTACATTGGTTTATATTTAGCATATTGTGTTATCCTTTTCTTATACCCGTGCATACATTTATGGATCGATCAAGGCGGCCATACAACTTCTTCCACCAATATGAAATTCTTCAAAACTAATTATACTACGAGGATCAAAATTACACACAGTTAGTTATATAATGAGTCAAGCACTTATATGAATTTTCAAAATGTTATCGCCCCATTTTCGGGTAGCTGCCATACAAAGTTGTCAATTCGATAACTGTTAATCCAATGAAGCTACGAGGTTAAAATTAAAACAGGGCAGGTAAAGTAATAGGGCAAGTTCTTTGACAAAGTTGGACATCACTCGGAGAAACTTTCAGGATGAGCCATTTTTTTTTTTTGTTTTTTTATTGGTTTTTTTTTGCAAAAATCATAGGGTAGGATGAGTCAAATTTTTTTTAAATATTTTACTTTTTAATATTTTTTTGTAATTTAATGTAATAGCATATAAGGGAAATAAATAAAGGTTTATTTTATTTTATACATCATAGTGGGTATGCACGGGTATTTAAAAGTTTACAAGGGCATTTACAATTTTCCTAGTTTATTATTAGTTTCAAATGTCTAAGTATAAATATTGTGTTGACAGTCACTTTACAAAAAGTAATAATGAAGCAAATACGTTAGCGCTATTTTATTATTGAAAATAATTCAAGAATTAAAAAAAAAGAAGAAAAGAATATAAGTTAATTATTTTCTAGCCGGAAGAAGTATATTAAAAGTAATCTTCTAAAAGATTTTTTGTGCATTGAAGACGATAGCAAAACGTTTTTAAGGCTTCCCTTGGAAAAATCTGTGAACCTTAAACATGGGAAAGTATTGAATTATCAATATGCATACCTTAATGTGTATTGAGCTCTTTAAGTATACGTTTAAGCTTTTGTTCATTTTTAATTTTTTTTTGACATTTAAAATATGATTTTGAGGTTTTATTGTTCAGACAGCGCCATATTAGATTTTTCTTTGACAGCGTTGAGAAGGCTACTTCTTTCAACGCGGACAGTGCAAGACAGTACGACTTTACACTAGATAGCAAGAGGGGATAGAAACAGTACGTAAACGCCAGAGTAAAAAATAAAAATTTATTTTAAAGATCTTTATATTTGAAATATAAAATCATATATTCTTATTCTTCTTTTTGAATTTATTTCAAACATTTTAAATTTTTCAATTTCACATTTTTTTCAATATAAATTGTTTAGTTTTTTTTTCATAATAAGTTATTTCAACTTAAATAACTTTTTTATTCAATTTACTTCGTTTTGGTTGTTATTGACAGCTCAAGCAAAAAACAAAAATATTCGAAAAAAAAAAGGTAAAAATTTTGTAATCCGTATCTGACGCATTTTAAATGAAATTTTTTTTTGTTTTTATTTTTTACACAAACAAAAAAACTTTTTTAAAGTATCGAATTCCTACTGTAAAAACAAAATGAAAGCAACATAAACAAAATTTGCGACACTGAAATTCAATACTTTAAAACTTAACCGAGTGCGTCGTTCTTCCTCATTCTGTCAAAATCAATTTTCTGATGTTTAAAATTTAATGGAGTTTCGAAATCATTTTGAGAAAAAGAAAAAAAAATTAACAAAACAATTGACTTTTTTAACAATATGAAAATCGAATTTTTTTATATTTTCTGTTGAATTCTGTTTTATTTTTTTTGTAAACAAATCAAAAGAATATAAAAAAGTTTATACTGAACTTTTTCAATTTTTATTAAAGAAATTCTTTAAAAATTATTTTATATTTTGAAAAACTAAAATTTAAGAATTTTTTTGTTGTATAAAATTTTCATTTATTTTGAAAATCATTTTTATATTTTGTTGTTGTTTTATTTTCTTTTTATTTTAAATAAACAAATACAAAGTAAAAGATCTTAAAATCAAGTAAAAAAACGGAAATAAAACTCTCAAAAAATTGTAGAAAAAGTAAAAGAAATACCTGCGAGCGTATTCATTTTAATATTGTGAATTAATATTTTTACACACGCATACATAAATTTACTAACTTAAAAAAAATCCATATTATATACAAAAGAGAACCTTGCATTTTCATATTCATTCTGGCCCGAGGTGTACATTAGTATTCTTTAAGAAAATTTTAAAATAAAGTATTAAACCGTAAAAGAAATAGACAGGGTTGTGTATAAATGTATAATCGAAATACTAAGATTTTTTTTCGAACGATTCTCAATATAAATATGTAACAAGTAATAATATAATATTATTACTTCTTTTATGTATAGAAAAGTAATCAGTAAAAATGGATACACTGAGCGATATACAGTATATATTATCGGTATAAAAGTATTTTTAAGGGTATACTAAATTTCCTGAAACGCTTGAAATGCTCTAAAGTGTACGAATTAAATATAGATAAAAATGTGTATATCAGATCAAATCCAAAAGTGCGTCCTTTTAGCTATGTATGTCTGCCTGTCTGTTCGTACGATTGAAAATCATTTAATAAAATTGCACAAGTTTGTTTGACGGATTATAATGTCTTTAATAAATCTGAGTGTCTTTAATTTAGCTATAACTCTATATTTAAGATTTATGTAGAACGTTTGTAAAAATTGATTCATCTAGCGGAATTGGCTCTAAAAGCTGCCCATAACAAATTATTTTTAACATGCATAACTTAAAAATTGAGTTAAGTTGGGTTTTTTAAGACTTTGATGAGATAACTTAAGATTTTTGTCATGATTTTTGGTAAATTCATTTGGTTAGAATGACAGGTTTGTGCAGCAGCAATTAAACAGTGAAATTCCGGACCTCATTTTTTTTTAAAGTACTAACTATTTAACTATTAGGCTAATAAGTCCGCCTATACCATAGGGTACATGTTTGAACAGGGGGTCATATTATATTTGTGTTATTAAAATTGATCTTAATGAATTCAACATTCAATTTTAACATAAGATAGTACTACCCTTATAACATGTAGATATGTCATAAAATTCTGCCAATCAATTAAAATATTTTTATATTTGAGTTATGTGGTATTCTATATCTGTGAGTTATATTATTCAATTAAATTATTTATTTATGTTTTGTATTTGTTTATATTGTTATATTAATGTATATTTAATTAAAGATATATAATTATTAACTATGATCAAACCATTACTTTAAAAAAAAAAAACGAGGAAGAGTGTAGTAGAGTAGACTGTGTCAACTCTGGGATACCCGTATGACCGTAACATATACATTATATCATCCGGTTAATTCCTTTTGGCTTTATTAAGTGTAGTGGAATACTCATATAAAATAAAGAGTTGTATGGCAGCTACTCGAACCCTCTGTCGTAGACCAACCAAATTTTGGAGAAACTTTGGCCATTATACTAAAAAATTTTTGGCAAAAATTCAGACACCCAGCTTTATTAGGTGGAGAGTAATGCTCATATAAAATAAGGAGTTGTATGGCAGCTACTCGAACCCTCTGCAGCAGACCAACCAAATTTTGCAGAAACTTTGGCCATTACACTAAACAATTGTTGGCAACAATTCAGACACCCAGCTTCATTAGGTGGAGAGTAATGCTCATATAAAATAAGAAGTTGTATGGCAGCTACTCGAACCCATTCCTCTAGACCAACCAAATTTTGCAGAAACTTTGGCCATAAAACTAAACTACTTTAGGCAAAATTTCAGACACGCAGCTGTAATAGGTACAGAGTAATGCTCATATAAAAAAAGAAGTTGTATGGCAGCTACCCGAACTCATGGACCAAAATGTCTGG
Source organism: Dolichopus griseipennis (assembly GCA_963082915.1). Classification (NCBI taxonomy): domain Eukaryota; kingdom Metazoa; phylum Arthropoda; class Insecta; order Diptera; family Dolichopodidae; genus Dolichopus; species Dolichopus griseipennis. The sequence goes on from OY720443.1 coordinate 87,876,014, forward strand.
ATTTAAATAGCGACGGCTATTGCAAACGGCTATTGCAAAAAAACGAATTTGCGAAAATTTCAAGATCCTAGCTCCTTCAGTTTTTGAGTTATCGTGCAGACGGACAGACGGACGGACAGACGGACGGACGGACGGACGGACAGACGGACGGACATACATAGCTAAATCGATTTATTTTTCGATTCTGATCAGATCCATACACTTGAGTCTATATCTACCCCCCCCCCTCTTTCTCTGCGTCACAAACGTAATGGCAAATTTATTATACCCTTTGACTATATAGTCATACGGGTATAAGAAATGGCGAATGGTAGCTGACTGCTGAGTTAAGTCGAAAATCAGATCACTGGGATTTCCAAACCGAGCTTTTCGCATGAGAGAAAGGTTCGCACTCTAACCACTGTGCATTCAAGTCGTTTAATAGTCATAATCCATACCTAGATCTCCGAATTTTTAAAGATGATCAAGTTGTATTGTAAAACCTCCCGTGAAATTTAATTGATCTGCAGCTCTGATGAAACTCATAAAACAGTTAAGGATTTTTACAATTATTCTGAACCATAAATTGAATAATAATTATTTATATTATATTATGCCCCTCTGTTTATCCCTAAGTTAAAACAGATACGTATAGTCTATTCTCTTCCTTTTCTAACAAATTTTCAATTCAAATGGGATAGAAAATATTTACTTGGGTATCAATTATATTAATTTTATACTACTAATAATCTCACTTTTTCAATATACACATTGAAACCAATTTATCTAGCAACAAATATCTTCAGAAAAATTTTTAATAAAATTTCAAGACAATGTAAGCAAGTCTAAAGAAAAACTAAAGGAAAAAAAAAATTAGAAAAGGTAAAAATAAATTAGGTTAGGATAAGATTTTATTAGTTTCCCTTTTTTTCCAGTTGAAAAATGATTCAAAACTTTCAAAATATTAAAAAAAAAGAAAAGAAACCTCGTTAAGAGCTTCTACAAATTTTCACTATTTACAATGGAATTAATCTCTTGAGCATTTACCCATATACATTATACATATATTATATGAACAACGTGTAATATATATACATAAATAAATCGATTTTTTATATATATACAAATAAAATCAACTTAAAATCTTTTATTTTTATATTATTTCGATAAGAGGTGAATTTAAAATTTTAGAGGTGAAATTGCAACATAAGGCAAATTATAAACAGACTGTTTTCTCAGTAAATGATTCGATTTTTTTTTTTTTAAATAATTTCTTCGGAATAAAATTACGAGGTCTTTTATTTCTCAAGAGATTTGAAAAGAAAGTAGGAAAAATCAAATAACAAATGGTTAAAAATTAATTCCATAATGTGTATTTATTTGTACAGTATTGGCCAAAATTATAGTAACAACAATCATATAATATAGGGCAAGTTAAATTTAGTTGTGAAGGTTAGTTGAATCTTAAAAATCTAAGATTAAATTTCTTGTATATGTACATAAAAAATTAAAAAAATGTACAATCCTCCCTCTGTCCCAATACCTCTTAGATATCATAATGGAAATATTTTTTTCCATCTCCAATCCTCTAATAACTCCCATGCCTCTTAAATACCATCATGGACATTTGTTTTTTTTTAAATTTTAAAAATGGATCAAAAAATATTATTTACCAGCAAATAGTTTTAATGTGGCTCCTAATGTATTTATTAAAAATATATTTTACATATAGCAATGAACCAAGAAAAGATCAGATTTTTATTATGTTCAGAAACCCACAAAATTTCTTCAATATTATCTTAAACCGGTTAGTAAGTACAATAGTTTCCATTTCCATATATATAAAATCGATTTAATGTGTAATATCTCCTACATATATGTGGGTTATATGTGTATGGGTCATAAGATTGTGAATCTTTATTTTTTCATCATATTTCTAGTTCTTAAAATGTTTATCAAGTTCTTGTTAAAACAACCATTATGAAGCACATTTTAACTAAATATAAATATTCTATAGCCATACACATATTAGTGTATATTAAGATCCTGATATAAGAAGACAATAAACAAAAGATAACACCAACAAAAACATCAAACATCCTTTTATATATTACAAACAAAGAAAAACAAAAAGAAAACCACAAACAAAAAATTATTAAAGAAAAAAAAAAAAAAAAAGCATAACTTTTTAATGTTATTATCGGATTTCTTCTTAAAGGTCCAATTATATATACATATATTAAATACACATGTTCATAGGTACATGGTATATTTGGAATTTATATACATATATATATATATTAGTTTTTAATATTTTATGTGAATGTGACTCAGGAAAAAAAAAGGATTCATTCGAAAACATATTAAAGTAATGACTTGAATAATACATATAAATATTTGTTCGCATATATCAATTTTTTGTAATAATGAGAAGGGGGGATCTACAAATTACATGATGTGTTCAATGGTTACTATTTGCATTTTGGTTGTTAACTTATTGTATTTCAAAAATTTTTAAAAAAAAGTTTTTTAAGAAAATGTAAATCTGTGTCCAATTGCACCGACTACTAATCACTAATCAAATAATCGTATTCCCTATTACTCAATAAATTTTGATTACTAGAAGTACCTTCTCAATTATCAAAAATATAGTTATTTAATAATATGATTAGTGTTAAATGGCTGGTGTAATGGGGATGATCGAGGAACTTCAAACAAATACAAATTATTCACAATCTTGATGCAGAACTTCGTTAACCAAACCTTAGAGCTTTAGTCTGATCTAGAATTATTTAATTCTAACACATCCTACTTACAGCGAGTTTCTCCAATTTGAAATTCTAGTTTTCCCAACATAAAATTTACGCTTTATTTAAATATTAGTTTAATTTAATGGTCCAATTCTAGAGTTTCTCCCACTTGCGTTGTATAACGGCACATGCTTTCATTTTGAATTTAATTGAAGAAATTTTACCTCTGCATATAAATTGTATAAAAAACAAGTAATAAGACAAGAGTATGTCGATGCAACCGACTTAGTAATGACCTACACCTGACAAAGTCGAGGGGCGTGAGGAAAACATTAGGAAGCATCCTTGCATCAAATTTGAAGATTCTATCTTTATTGGTGTCGGAGATGTGCTTGTTTGCTCTTGAATCGATCAGAAGCTTTGTGACTCCGAATCCATGATCTGATCCCGAACATTTGCAGTCCCCGCAGTACTTTTATGGTTAATATAAATTTCATCATAATAGTACCATCATTTTTTTGAGTTATCGTTTTTACGAACTAACTGACAGACAGACTGTTAAATTGACTTAGGAGGTAACGCTATCCTAAAATATATATATATATATACTTTTAACATCGTGCCACAATTTTAGTTGTTGGGTATAATAATTTCAATTTCCGTTTATATTTGAATTTAAATTAATGTGTTCTATTTAACCATCGAAACGACACCAGAGAAAATGCTAGATTTAAATTATCATTTTTAATGCGACCTAAATGCTTAATTAACTCAAAACTATTCATTAATAATTTCCCCACTTCCTCTTAATCTCACTGATCTTCAGTATTTCAATATTTGAATTTATATTTGAATACCTTGAAACTTCCACTATAAAATGCAACCTATATTAAATAAAAATTAACATCCCTGTTCAACCGGTGCCTTAAAATATTCTCTAGAACAAAATAAACAAGTGGCATATTAAAAAATCTTAAGGTGTTCCTTGAAATGTCCTTTGAGCGTTACACTGTATATATGTCAGTGTTTAAAGATACCCTGAATCGATAATTTTTATTTTCTAAGTGAAAAAAGAAAGTTTCCAATTCCATCACAGTCATAAAAGAGTTTGCAACAAATTATAAAAAAATTAAATTTCAAGTTCCTTGGGTTTGTTATACGATATATTATTTTAAAAGATAAACTCTATCGTCTTTTTAATCTTGTATACGATTTTAATAAAAACGTAGGCGATTAATGTGTGATACGATAACTATGATATCTTATAAAATTTAAAATTTAATTTTATATAAAATGGTTTTGCCTTGTTTTAAATGATAGTTAAGGAAAAATTTAAATATAAAATAAATTTTTAATTACAATATGGTTACGGATACAATTTCAAGTGATAGAATATTAAGATATTTAATTTTAAATATATGTGATATAATAGGGTGTTCTTTTTATGACTTTTAGTAGAAATGGAGATTAGTTTTTTCCATTTAATAGTTTTTTATGATAATGAATATAAAGTATTTCTTAATATTTAATTAATGCCTTTTAAAAAACCAAATTTATTTTAAATTGAGATAAGAATATATAAAAAGAATTTTAACTTTAAATTAGAAATTGATTTTTATAAAAACTGAAAGGTTATTAGAGAAATATAGAATTAAGAAATCAAAAAGTATTGTACTAATGAAATAATGCTTTTAAATAATGTGTTCCTTTCTGAAGCATCGAACATACTTTTTTTAATATGGTTACTTGTTTAAGAACCAATATGTCTGAAAAAAAAAAAGTCTGCAAAAAATTCATCAATTCGTTTTCTGCGTGTTCAAGGCCTTGATCGTAATCTGCTTTAAAACACTTATCTGCTTAATCTGCTTCAAAACACCCTTCAAAAATAAAAAATGCTATTCCTCTATTCTTTTATTTATTCAAAATTTGTTCGGAGACTTGGACGAATTTACTTATATTATATGATTTCCAGTTTATGCCGATGACATCTGCTTGCTATCGCATTCAAAAAATAACGTGCAAGCTTAAATAGACAAGTAACATTAGCTGGAAATGTAGGTTTTGAGAAGACGAAAGTATTGCGCATTAACATCAACAGTCTACATCACCCGATAATAAACAACACACCACTCACCAGCTTGCATCATAAATAATAACAGTAACATAAACACCGATATTGGAAACAGAATTAAGAAGACCAATTCAATGTTTGTCCCTTACACCTAATAGTGAAAAGCACTCAAAAATCTCCCGAATACCAAAATTGAGAATAATTGGAACCTTCGTAAACAACACCTTAACATAATATGAAAGTGAAATCTTGGTTAGTTACAAGCAGCATAACACAGTAAGTATAGGTTTTCATCAGTAAATGTTTAGAAATCGTATGCAGAATACTTATACTGAAGTACAAATATAATAAGTAACAATGATCTATGAAAGCTTTCCCAAGTGAAACCGATCAAAAGAAAAAAGTGGAAATGGGTAGGATACACACTCAGAAATTCGCAAGAATGCATATTAAGAGAAGCCCTAGAATGAAGCCCAAAGACAAAGCCACCCCAATCAGCACCTGAAGAGGAACCATATTAGAAGAAATCATATTACAGCTGAAGAAACTTGAGGGGAAGCAAAAATAACTGCTCCGAAAAGGGTCTGATGGAGATGCCTAGTAGATATGCTACGCTCCCAAGAACCAAATAACAGAAAGATGTTTTTATTAAACTTAAGATTATTTCCTATTATATAGGAAGTCAATAATTAAAACTTTCATTAATTTTTTCTTTGATTAAAAAGTTCAGAACTTTAAATTAATTAAAGTTTTAATCTTTATGTTTATTTTACAACTTAATTATGTAGACAAAGAAGAGTCTACAAAGTCAGTCAGTGTTAGTTCAATTTTTTGAAAAGCTTTTGACTCCCGGTTTCTCTCAATAATTTCCTGGAGACTAAAAATCTTTGAAAATGAAATATGGTTTCTAACGACTCAATAATGTACGTGCCACAGTTTATATGCTTTCACTTTAAATTTGAATTAAATAGGATTGACCCACCGGATTGAGTCAAAACCTGCTCTTACTGAAGCATTATCGTTAATCCTTACTACGTGACCTAACCAGCATAATCATTTATTTTAATCTAAGTTACTAGATCAGTATCGTCGTACAGCTTATACAGCTCGCGGTTGTGTCGCTGTCTCCAAACTCCATTGATATTAATTGGACCAAAACTATTAGAATAGGTACAACTAATATCAATTCTATGAATTTTAAATAAAAAATACAATTCCAAAGAGTTGAATTATTATTTCTTTAGTTTAAAAACTAATAAAAATTAAATTATTTCGTAAAAATAGATTTACCCACTTCATAAAGTTGATTTTCAATATTTATTTTCTTTTTATATTACAAATAAGCCATTAATTTTCATAAGAGATTCATAAATAACACTTAAATTCACATATATATATATATATATAAATTCACATTTAATATTGAATATAAAATTTATTACAAATAAATTCTTGACTTTATGCTGAGAGGGTGGCAACACTTGAAATGAAAACAATTTTTTATTGATATTATAAACAAATATTCCCCGATGATTTGAAAATATCTTATAAATCTTCTAATATAATGTTTATTTCATACTTGAATCACGACGGAATCCTTCACCATATTTCCACAGATCTCTTGAATTGTTATTGAGGGAAAAAAAGGTTTAAGAAATAAATATAGGGAAAATTATATATTAGAATATTATTATTTATTTCACTGATATTAAAATTCCGCTTAAAGTTTTATTAGAATAAAAATTACATATACATATAAATTGAAATAATGATTGAAATAAAAGTGGTTATGGATTTCTAAAAGCAATTTAAGATATAAATCAATTCTGTAAGTGTGATTTATGGGTAATTAAGGTCTATTTGAATAAAACTGTGATGTTTATATAGATTTTATAAAAAAAATTGGAATTTATTAAAGTATTTCTTGAATTTTTTTCAGAATTCGGAGAAAACCGTAATATTCCATTATTTTTAACCAACTAAATGTTTAAATGAGAGGCTTACAAGCGTTTCTAAACAAATAATAAATGTTGGATAGGAGCAAAGGTACTGGGCATATCATATTGTTTTAACTAGAATTGATCTTAAAGAATTACATAGTTAATATATGAATTTCTATGAGATCTGACTTGTGGTGTTGTGATTATGACTTTCTTCTTTCAATCGTTGGGTATCGGGTTTGAGCTCCAGTCGGAACATATCTACTAAAAAAAAATGGAGAGCTACACAATATTTATACCGACAGCGATGTTGTGACATACATCAAACTACAACGTCAAATATAATGGGCCGGTCAAATATAACGTATGTCAGATTTCCGCATTCCAAAGAAATATTGAATGGAAAAATAGAAAAAAACAAGTAGGGAAGCCGTAAAATCGATTGATTGATGCCATCGAGTTAGACGCTGTATCAATGTTCCAAGAACAAAATTGGATAACTGCTGGCCCAGATCGACTGAACTGGCAGAGGATGATTAAGGAGGTCAAGGTTCGACAACAGACTGTAGAGTCATGGAGGAAGAAGAAGAAGTAACTGAATCGAAGATGATGTATCTGAATCGAATCCAAAGAAAAGATAAATGAGATGTCATCACTCTTACCACTGTACCACACAGCTGTCATTAATTATATTATCCTATTATCACGGACATTCGTAAATAAAACTAATAGATTGATATATATTGAAATACAAACTCCCAAAATACAAACAAAATGCTTGGATAGTTCTATAATCAAATCCTGAAGCCCAAAACTGCGATGGAAATGTCCGTTTAGAGTCTTAAATTGCTTTTCAATATATTTTCAAGTAAAATATAAATATAAACTTTTCAAAACGTTTTAAAGCTTCAATATGTTAAAATTAAAATATTTTAAATAAAATTTTAAAGAATGGTCCTGAAAATGAGAGATACAATTTTAAAAATTATCATTTTTGTTTGATTTAATTTTAGAAAATTACTTATGTAATCACAAACTATGGCACAAATTGTTATAGTTTTTACAGGTAAACTTTCTGAACTAACACCAACACATTCTGTCAAAACAAATTACAATAACAAAAAATAAGTGTAAGTGTAAATTTATTTAAAAAACAAACTTTTCACAAACAAAAATCAAAAAAATAAAAATTCAGAACGTGAAAAACAATTTTCGTAACTACTTTTATTCTTAAATCAAAATTTTTCAAAATATAAACCCTTATATAAAATAAAAAGTTGCTGCTCACATCTGAAAATTTTTAAAAAAGAAATTCTTTATTTTTATATAAAACTTTGAAAAAACTCGAAGATTCGTACTCTCGGAACTCTCTACCTCCCCTATATCCATAGTAGATTATATTCTTCAGATAAGTACTATTGAAGTATTATATGCTCTTTCATTTTTATTTTAAATCTTCTTAAACCATAAGACTATAACTTATCTTATTTTTTATATGTGCCATTTTATATTGTTCATGAATCCGTTCAACGATATATTTTGTGTACATATATATATATATATATATATATATATATATATATATAGAAGTCCCTATATAAAAGTGTCTGATAGGTTCTAAAAAGTTTTCCAAAATATAGAAATAATATTTTTTCTTGTCATTCATTGCAGTTTCACGTAAATTTAAAAATTTTAAAATTTTTTCTTAAAAAAGTTATATCCTTCTTGAAACTTTTTCATTTTTTCAGCATTAGTCTTTTTGTTCGTGATTCAAGCACTTAGGAAAATAAAACGATGCCTATACAAATTCACGAGAATCGTCTGTCTATCTGACTGTTCGAGTGTTTTCAAAAGTTCTACAACAGTTGATTTAGAACTATTACTTAAAATTTTAGAAAATTTAGTTTCATTTAAGAACTTATAATTGTAGTCCTACCAATTAAGGAGCTACAGCTCTACAAAGTTCAGAAAATCACTTATTTCAACTGTTGCAGCATTTACCGTTATTCAAATATCAATTTTGAAACAGCATTTTCATAAAGTGTGTCTTAAATTTCGATATATAAAATAAATACTTAGGTTTGTCCTGCGATATCAGGATTTACCGTTATTCAAATCTCATTTTCTACAAAATTTTTGTTACCTCATATATACAAATGGTTTAAGTGAGAAACTTAAATTTTAACTTAGATACTTAGAATAAAGTATGAGTCTCTTAAAAAAATATTTTAACTCACGGAGGGCCAGTTTAGTTGTTGTAAGGGGTTAAAAACTGAAAAATTACAATTTTTTGAAATTGAATTAACTTGTACCTGATATACTAAGTACCTGAATGTGCAATCCCCTACCTGATACACTGTGATAAGGCTCAGTCAGTCAGGTGGGGCAGGCATATATTAAATATTATGATATAAATTATAAATTATATTATCTAATTAGATGCGAAGGGTTTGAACCTCAGATACTTCAATTGAAAAGTCGACTACGACTTTGTGGTTATGACTACGACGTCAGTCGGATACTAGGAAATTGTTTCAAACTTATTTTCCAATATACTCTTTATCCAATATTTATTTTTGAAACTTTGCATCTTAAAATATCAAATTTCCAAAATTAAAGGAAATGTTCTATTTTAAGACCCTTGGTTTTAATCATTACTTCTTTTTTTTAAACTCGCGATTCCGAAAAAAAAATTATTTTTTCACAAAATAAATATTTAGCTCTCTTTCCACCCACTTTTCTTTTGCTTTTTTTTTGCTCACCTTGAATTGGTAAACAGGAAAACTGTTTTTCATTCTTACATCATTAAGAGATGCATTGTATTTAAGAAAACTCAGAAAACTCTTGATTATTACTTTGTTTTTCTTCTTTTTTGTTATTTTTTTTTAATTTTAATGCAGAATTGAAAAAGAAACATTTTAAATAAGAAAAGATTAAAAAGTTTTTTGATTTTTTTTTTATTTTACCTGGCAATAAGTAAACAATTAGTTTTTTTTCTTTGTTTTTGTGGATCTCTAAATAATACTGGATAAATTAAATATGTTGTTATCTTTAAGATAATGATTGTATAAAATGCGGGTAAAATTCGTTTTTACCATTTATTACTTTTTTGCAAAGTAAAAATATATAAAATAAAAATATAAATATTTTAAATTTGTTCATTGTTGCCGCAACATTTAAAATGAAAGATAAACTCACTATACAATAATATAATGTTAGAAATGGTTTTCTTTAAGATCCTAAAAGTATGCAATTTTTTTTAATAAAATTGGTTTTCAAGTTTTTTGTAAACTTTTTGAACTAGAAAATAAATATTACAATGTAGCTAATGTGTTTTTATGGTAAGTTAATTTAAAATTGTAATTTAGTTATTGACTTCAATTTTGAGGAGGTTTTAGAGAATGAAAGCTTGATTTAAAATCATTTTTAGGCATAAAAATTCATTCACATGAGAATTCGGACTAATTTGATAGTAGGAGATTATTCATTTGGCTTTAACTCATTTCGTTGTTCAGAACTTTTCCCTCTAATTTCAGTTTCTAACCTTTTCATCTAATTTCACTTAACATGTAATCCTCTAAATGATCTTTAACTTTTAGTCTTTTGAAGACTTTTAACATAAGTAACGGAACATTTTCAAAACCAATTAAATATTCAATTGATGTGCCCAATTTTATTCTTTTGTCTGGAGATTAGAAAATTCATCCTAATTTTATTGTAAACTTTTAAATTATTTTCTTAAATTTAGGCCATTAATCGTGCTATATTATCCCTGCTTCAAGATACTCCAACTCAGTTATTCTCCTTAGTTAAATATCTGTTTTCATTGTCTTCAAAATAAACTCTCAGACTTCCCGTCGCATTTCTTTGACGACAAATTTCCGATGCCAACATAATATTGGAACACTGAATTAAAATAATCTAAAACTATATAATTAAAGCCAACATTTAAATCAATTAATATTGTTTACATGGTCTTACAACCAGAATAAAAATTGAAACATTAAAGTAATTAGTTTCGATAACCCCAAAAAGTATGCAATTCCATTTATCAGTACAATAGTTTCTGATGTTAAAGACATGCATCTGACCACGTATATAGGATGCTATTTTGTTAAATCTGAAATATGAACACACTAATTAATGTGCATAACAAATCAACGATTTCCTAAATACGAAAGGATTATCGATCATTCTAAAAAGTTGTAAAAAGAAATCGAATTGAGCTAGAAATAATATTTATACTTAGCGTCCCAAGGTTTATATCTCCAATTTTATAGGTTATCATTTAATGGCATTTGGTAAATTTAAAAACCAATCCATTCGACCCCCTTTTATTGAAATCTAGTTTTGACTAAATCGAATAATTAATACGTCAACGTATAGTGTTTCAGGGTTTAACAATAGAAATCTATTCAATACTCATCTCTTAGTTAATCGCTAAGAAATTAGTTTTTCATGTGGAACTCGAAAGATTATGAACAGCTTATCATATACAAGTCATGCTTATGAAATCAATACCATCTCATGTGTTCTTGAATATAATCTTAGAATGATTAAATAACCTCTAACTGTACGACACAATAAAGTTTAAAAATTGTAAAAGCTTATAACTGTGAATAGGCATGCCATTTCCTATGCTATTCTTTTAGGGTAAATGATTCCCATTTCCAAAACTTCTATTTCCAATTCTCTTTCGGCAAACTCAACTTGTTTTATTTTGTGTCTTATTTAGGATCTAGTTTTTAGAATCTTAAAGTTTTGCTTTATAACTGGGATGATTTTCATTCATCAAAGTAAAATTCTACCCAGATGAATCTCGTACAGATCAATCCTGGATGACTTTCGATATTTTCCACTCATTCCAGTAAAAACTTAATAAAAACAGTTATTTGTTATACAACTTTTCCTAACAATTAATCATTTTTTTTCTGAGCTTGCAAAGTACATACGTACCTCAAAATATATCATACATAGTCTCAAACTACAATATTCTCTCTCAAAAAAATATGTTAAATGGACCTGAATATTTTTTATTTTTTTTTTATATTTTATTTTCACAACTTTTTGTCCTTGCAACTTTTTATCTGCCTTTCATCAAACAAAAGAGTAGAATAAAAAAAGTGAACTTTATTCCAGCATCTTTACATAACAATGCATCAATTTTATGGAAAATTGTTGATGTTGTTTGTATATATATATTTATATATATATATAAAAATTCTAAAACTTTTTTGCTTTAATATTAATGGAATGGAAAACTTGAAACTAAAATTAAACAAAAAAAAAAACCAAAAAAAAAATAAAAACAAAATAATAAACTTTTATTTCGAGAATAGTGTAGATTAGTAAAGTTTCTTACCACTCACTCTCTCTACACTATTGTTGTTGTTGTTGTTTAAACATTGTCTGAATAGAAATAGAACGATTTTATATGCATTTAAACATCATTAATTATTCACAGCTATCCCATTCTCTGAAAAAAAAAACTTTTTAAAAATATAAAATAAAAATAAAAACTTTATTCTATTCAGAAGATGATTGAGTGATTAATGTTCGTTCGTTTTTATACCCGTATGACTATATAGTCAAAGGGTATAATAAATTTGCTATTACGTTTGTGACGCAGAGAAGGAAGGGGGGTAGATATAGACTCAAGGGTATGGACCGGAGCAGAATCGAAAAATATATCGATTTAGCTATGTATGTCCGTCCGCACAATACCTCAAAAACTAAAGGAGCTAGAATCTTGAAATTTTCGCAAATTCGTTTTTTTGCAATAGCCGTCATCGCTATTTAAATCCAGCCATTTTGGTCCATGCGTTCGGGTAGCTGCCATACAACTCCTTCTTTTATATGAGCTTTACGCTACACCTAATAATGCTGAATGTTTGAAATTTTGCCAAAAGTAATTAACCGGCTGATATAATGTTTATATAACGGTCATACGGGTATCCCAGAGTTGACACAGTCTACTCTACCACACTCTCCCTCGTTTTTTTTGTGATCTTTAAACAATAAACTACAAGTATAATTTGTATAAAAGTTAGTTAGTGAAAGTTTCTATTTTGTAGAAAAAAAACCAAGAGATGAAACAATAAAGTTTGGATTATGTTTAATTCATTTTTACAAAAATTTATTGGACTCTAGTTTTTATATATATATATATATTTTTTTTTTTTAAATGATGTTAATCAGTTGAATTTAATTTATTAGAATTTAATTACTTAGTGAGTAACTAAATTTTACAAAAATATTGGATTGAAAAAGGACTGGAAGAGGAATAGGAATAAATTAAAAAAATTTGCAAATCAAAGAATTTGATTGTTGGATGGTAAATTTAAAGCGCCAGTTAAATAATTTGATTTATTAAATGGATTAACTTTGGAATTGATTAACATGGGATGCTGCACAATTGAAAAATGCAATGACGGACTGACAACTTAGAAATTAAAAAAATGAAAAGCTAGTTTTAAAATACAATTTACTAAAAACGAGCTAATAGCCGGTGCGCGTCGCTACTCCGCTTAAAAGGATTTTAATTGAAGTTGATGTTATTGAAAAAAATCAGGACAATAATAACATATGGAGCAAATGATATTTCTATTGTTGGTCTGTAAAAATAGTCAACTTCATTTTCAAACTGAAGCATGTATGTGAAATTTGGAATCAATCGGTCAAACACTTTTTATTTTGGAACAAAAAAATTTAAAAACGGCTTGGCGTTGGGTTTCTTTTTCAAGCGCTAACTGTTCAACTGTTAAACTAATAAACCTATCTATACCTATGTTGGAGCAGGAGCTCATATTATATTCGTGCTATTAGAATTGATCTTAATGAATTCCACATACAATTTAAACATAAGATATTACTACGATATTACTATATGTTATAAGATAAAAACGTCCTAGATTTTCAATAGATACAATTTTACTTTTTATTTATATTGTAATATTTTGTATTTGATTTATATGGTATTCTATATCTGTGAGTTATATTATTCAATTAAATTATTTGCTTATATTTTGTATTTGTTTATATTGTTATATTAATGTGTATTTAATTAAAGGTATATAATTATTAATTATTGATTAAGCCATGAAACCAATGGCGAACGGTAGCTGAGTCGGGTCGAAAACCAGGGATTTCAAACCCGGGCCTCTCGCATAAAAGGTAGGCACCTTTTGCCACACTTTTCCACCCAGCCTACACATTATCAATAACGTAAACATGGCCCGTTAGCTTAGAGCTTTGATGGTTATTAAACGATCAAAACATAGGTAAGTTATAGGAAACCCATGAAATAGCATGGCAACTACGACTCCAACATGACCTTAAAAAAAACACAAATACCACCAGGACCACCAAATAAAGATATATTGTAAATATGATTTAATATGAGGGTTGGATTAGGCGTGATGAGCTCTCACATAAACGCATCAACGATTTTTTCTATTATATACTCGGGGCGATGCCCTAAGGTTAAATATTAACACTAAAGGGATCTTAATCGAATTTTTTAAGAGTTATACTATTTGATACTTAAAAAAAAAAAAAAATTTTTAATTGAATTAACAAAATTTTTAATTAAATCTCAATTATAATGTTCTCTTTCATACAAAATGATCTGAAGTATTAAAGTCAGGACTGTAAACCCTCGAAAACCCGGGTTTAAGTTAGGGTTTACATTTGATCTGAAAAGTAAATGGGTTAAGCTAAGGTTAGAGTTCAGCATAAAATTTTTCTATAAAGTCTATAAAAATTATACAGATTTCAAACTCTTCAAACTGCTATTTCATTAGAAAAAGTTTCATAAAAAATATGGGATAAATGTTTTTTTGTAAATTTTTACAGGGTTCCAGTGCAAATTCGTCAAAATGAATTTTCCGGTGCGGTTTTGGATTCTAGTTCCGGTACAGTAAACAACCCCTGATTAAAATTTGATTTTTTATTCATATACTTGGTTTTTCATCTGGCTTTCGTTACTAATACAAATTGCATACAAAAGTTATAAATAAATGTACAAAGTAGTTCATATGTGCAAGTTTAACTATAAATTCATTAGAAATTCCAACATTTTCCTGTAGTTTAATATGCAAAACAAAGTGTTACTAATTAATTTTAGAGTAAATGTTGAATATAAAGAAGCTAAATAACATTAATCTAAAAAAAATTATTATCATACAGTTGTCATCTCTTGTAATACGACTATAACGTGTTTTTTTGACTTGTTGTTAAAACAAAATTGTATGTTCTAGTATTTATAATTAGTAATTAAAGAATTTGTTTTATATTATGTAATTTTTATAATAGTAGTCTGCAGTAAAAATAGTAGTAGCTTTAAAAATTATAAAATAACACAACATTTGCCATCATACATGTAACATAATATGGTGTGTATATGCATTTAGTGACGAAGCGTTCGCAAAAGTAATGATGGCAATGCGAAAATCTGTAAAATAAATTAAAAAGTTTTTCTCCCTTTTAAGTAAATCCAGGCTATTTGCTTTTTATATAACATTTATAGTTTTGCAAATTTATATAATATACAAGACGTCCCGCGATATCTTTTACATAGGGAAGGTGGTAATGGAGGATGTTGAAATAATCAAAAAATTATAAAAATTGAAATAAACAAAATATTTTCTCCCTTCTAATTAAACCCAAAAAAATTATCTTTTTATTTCATATTTGTTGTACAATTATATACAAATAACAGAGTGTCCCACGTATCTGTATTCGAATGTTGAACCAAGCTATAGATGGTAATGTCCATCTTTAACTCCTAAAGAGTTAGCGTACAAACCAAACCTATTATTGTTAGGTTTTCCTATTAAATTTCTGAGTACCCTTTTTAAGCCATGTTGGGACTCGACTACTGAACATATCACTTAAAAACATATCAATTTAATTTGAAAATAGACCAATTTAATATGAAAATACATCAATTTAATTTGAAAAAGAACCAAGTTAGTGTGATAATTATAAATACAAGCTCCGCCCCTGATATATACATAAATAAAACTTTATATTCATACTATTGAATGAAAAGTTTTATTTTTTCATTCACTTCTAAAAAAAAATAAATGAAAGGCTGAATGTAAGCCACAGAAGATGAAAACTGTTATATCCCTTTTGATTACATTACTGTCATATGCTGCACACAAACTAATATTACGCTTAGTTTAATTTTGTGCTTGTGTGTGCACAAACTAAAAAAAAAAACAAAAAACAGAATTTAATCATCCAGTTATTTCTTTGAGTACAGCTTTATGTTTCATTTCTCCCTTTCCTCCTCACCAACTTCTAAATGCTTTGTTTTAATAAAATTTTAAAATAATTTTTATTTCAAATTACATGGAATTAAAAATAAAGTTTAAATTTTTTCTAGAAACAAAGGAAATTTTTTTTTTTTTAAATTCAAAAACTTTTTTGCAGCATGTAAAAAAAAAAAAAAATTGATGACATTGAATTAAAAAATGGATAATTAATTAGTTTCAGATGAATTACCTTATTTATATGGATTATAAATAAAAGTTTAAAGGTTTCTTTTATACATTTTATAAATATGGAAAATTTGGTGTGGGAGCTATGAATGACTGCATAATTATTGGTTTTACGTTTTATATATACTTTGCTTTTGTTGACATTAACAGACACTGAAAGCTTGGTTGACTTCTTAAATGTATATATATAAATATATATATATATATATATATAATTAATCTTTCAATAACATTAACATATAATATAATGGTTCTATGACACTTCGAAAAAAAACAAAATAATAAATGAAAAAATCCCGAATGATTTAAGGTCTTGAAAAAAAAAATTCCGAAAATATCAAAATCCAGAATTACGAAACCTTATTCAGGTTGGGCACGAAGTTCTAAAAAAAACTTCCACTTTAATATTCAAGATACATATTTAGTAAAAGGCAAATATAAATACTCTGGAAAAAGCAGTATTGCAGAATGTGTTTCCAACTCTATAATTCTTACCAACTTTTTTAAACGAGTTATTGGAACCTTGACTTTGCTTTCAACTCTGAAATACTTCCTAACTTTTGATAATAATAAGTTAAAGACAAAAATTAAATATAATGTGGGGTAATTTTTGATTTTGAGGATTTTTGGTTTTCAGTATTTTGTTTTCGGGATTTTGGAACATTTGGAATTTTTTCATTCGGGATTTTTTATTTTAGTAAAGTGTCATGCACCCTAATATAATATGTTATTATATATTTATAATATTTATAAATTAAAATTTAATTAAATTTTATTTTTAAGATACTATAGTAACTGCATTATTTTGCATGAATTCAATGAAGTATAATTTATTAAAGGTGAAGGGTTTTTAATTATATCTTTTGTTTTCATCTATATATTAAAATCAATATTAATTAGATTTGTTTTTGAGATAAGATAACATGGTAATATGCATCTATTATTAAAATTATAATTTCTATAATAATAACACGTTTCTAAGTATTAATATATTTGATTGAAATGTAGTTTAGGAAACTGAAAAACCATTTTTAAGCATTTTGTTAACTGTGTTTTTCCACTAAATAATTATTTTCAATGCAGAATTTTCTTTTATAAATTCTACCTTTACTAAAAATATAATTTAATTAGTCAATACCATTTATTAATATATTGGTTTGCATTACAGTTTTGTGAGTATTATGGTTAAATTTTAACAACCAGTTGTGGCAGATTGATCAAATATTTTACATACTTAAATATATATTCTAATTCCAAATAATTTGTCTTTCATTTGTTTTGTTTAATATTACTGAGAATCGCAATAGAAATTAAATATCTAGATAATTATTTTGATAATTAAAACTAGAAAAAATGTTAAGTTATTATTACATTATTTAGACTTTAGATTTAAATATATGTAAATTTTAAAAAAAAAGTTTGTAATTTTAACAATTTAATAACGTAAGATTTGCCTTCAATATCAAATCCATTTCCGTTTAAAATTGTAATAATTTTCTCCTAAAAATATGTAATGATTTTGTAATATATTTTTTTCATAAACTTTACTGATATTTAGGAGTACGCTGTTTGGTCTATTTCATTTATACAGTTTTCAAAAGCGATAACTATTACATAAACCCGAATTTTTTAAAATTTCAAAATCCTAGCTTCTTTATTGTTTGAATTAACGTGCGGACGACCAGACATACATACCTAAATGGATTTACTTTTGGATTTTGATCTGATCCATGCCTTTGGCTCTATATCTCCCCCATCCCCCCTCCTTCTCTGCATCCCAAATGTAATTGCAAATTTATTATACTTTTTGACGTATAATCATACGAATATAATGACCTATAGTCATACGGATATAATAATATCGAATCTATCCATCACTGGTAGCCAATTGTAATTTTATTATTTATAAAATATAAATTAAATATAAATAAATTAATAAATCTTTAGGGTTGGTGAAAGTTTCTTAAGTATTCAAATATTAGTAATTACTTTTATATAAATACTTAATTTTTTGAATATTACATGATTGTAATCATAATATAAATAATTAATATTTTATTATAAATCTAATAAATTATATAAATTATATAAATTTTATTTTTGATCAAAATTAGGACAACAGAATGAAATTTTTATTTAATATATTTCTTAATTAATAATTAATACGCAAATTATATTTTATTTAAATCAAAAGAAAATTATAATTCAATAAAAATTAGATTTTGTAGCACATTTTAAAAAGATTTTGTAAAAATGTGCCCACATAGTTTCACTCTGCTCATCCATCGGTGCGTCCGTCTGTCTGTCGGTCCATCCGTATATTTATGAAAACTTTTACACCGTTTGGATTAAAGAGAAGAAATTTACGGGTAGATAAATCCAAAAAAAAATTATTTTAATGGAAAAATTGTTTAATAGAAGAGTTCTGTTGTCCAACCTGTTACATAGCTGCAGAACCCCAAGAATTTTATTAGGTTTATTTTCAATCTAAAAGTGGTAAAAGATAGCTGCTTTTATAAACTCGAAAAACATTTATAAAGTTTCCATACGATACTTAAATTTACCGTTACACAAAACTCAATTTTCGCAAAATTTTTGGCCACTGATATCTTATGAACAGCTCAAACTAAAAACTTGAAATTTCAGAAGAAGTTAGATACTCAGCAGTTAATACGAGTCTGTTAAGAAAATATTTTTGTCGCTCCCCAGCTCCTTAGGAGCTGTCAGGAGTCGAAAATTGAAATTTTGCTTTTTTTAAACATCTCAAATTATTTTTAGTAATATATCAAAAGCTCCAACACAATATTTCAACATTTTTCAAAGGTTTTTCTTAGTTTTAAAAGTAGCTCCGTCATCTTTAATCAAATATAAATAAGCCCTCCTCCTTTAATCAAATATAAATCAGCCCTCCCAAATTCCAAATTCCGAAAAAGCCCTATATCTAAATTGAAATAACAAGAGGTATATTTTCTATAAGGTATATTTTCAATCTCCAAACTTTGAAAGACTGCTGCATTTACAAGTTTTGGATCTTCAGTCCTAAAAATTTCTCAATTTTATAAATCAGTAACTTAGTAAGTACGAAACACTATATAATTTTGAAAATGTGCTTTTTTAAAAACAGTTGGTTTTTTTCATTTCTTGTTTTTAATTAACATAAATCAAAAAAAGAATGAATCAATTACAAGCAATTTATTTTCGAACAACAAATAAAAACAGCCAAAAAAATGGAAATAAAAACAGCCAAAATAAATTAAATATGTCATGACAGACAAATCTCAAGGTCGTTGTTTTCATATTTAACTCTAACCCAGTATTTTCCACTCCTTTATTTTCTAACTTTATTTTCATATCAGTTTCATACACGTTTTTGAATAAAATCGATAACGATTTTTTATTAAACATATTAAATTCATTTTTTTTTAATTTATTTATGACGCAAACATTTTTGTCTCAAATTTCGAAATAAAGGTTTTTAATAAATTATTTTGAATTTAGTTCATGGCTTTCAAATAAAAAAATTATCCGGTTAATAAACCGGTGTTCAGAAAAAAGGTAATGAACTCTTTTATTTAAAAAACGATTAACCCTCTTAATTCCAAGGAACAAAATATTAAAGATTTTTTTATTTAAAAAAAATTTAGTATTTATATTTAAGATTTAGTTGTAAACTAATTTTTATTGATTATTAATTTTGTTAAATAATTATAATATTAATAATTAATAATAACATAATTAAAATATAAGTATTCGAAACAAATAACTAAAATAATTTGTAGCTAATAATGGTAATTATTTATAGATTAATTAATTAATAATAGTAATTAAATGTATTTAATATATTAATTTATCGACATATTTGTAAATACATATTATAAGATAAATGAAAGTATATAAATTTTTAATGATATTCGAATCACAATCAAAATAATATTAATAATTCATTTGAAGCCGTCTTTATAATCATACGAACTAAGTTCTGAAAAGGTATGTACTAAATTTGCCATAACTTTTGTGACGCCGTAAATGAGTATATGGATCAAGTAAGAATAGAGACAATTACGCTTTGTGTGTCCGATTGTTTTTAAAAAAAATCTATAATAATATATAAAAGTTTTTCGATATCTTAAGTTGATGGTTGTGTATTGGATAATGTTCTTTAAGAATCGAATGCAATCGATAATTTTTTTTAATTCAAATAAAATAAAAACCCTCATTTTAATTAATCTGAAGAACAAGCCAGTATTGATCTTAGAAATAAAATACTGGACCCGTTAATCTTTAAAAGCCAAAAACTTTCCAACACATCTTTTAGGAATTATTTGTAATATATCGTATCTAAATGACCAATAGCTTAGTGGTTAAAGTGGAGGCTTTTTAATCGAAAAGTCTTGGATTCAAATCCTGGTCAGATCATATCTAATAAAAAAAAATATAATTTATAATTAATATCGTAATAGTTTATATCATAATATAACATAAATTTAGCTGCAATACCTAAAGTGAAAAGCAGATTCAATCACTTATCACACTGTACTTGGTAGGGGTCTGTACATAAATAAATATCGTAACTTACATTGAAGTTTCTAATAAATTTTTATACTCAATAGTTTTAATAGTTGTATAACTATTAAATAAATTTTTTTTAATTAAAAAAAAGTTTTTTTTGTATAAATTGTAAAACAAATTGTAAATTGATTTGATTTTCGTTAACAAGTGAAATAAATTGTAAATTTATTAAATGAAGGAGCAAAGAAATTTATCAGCAAATGAATTCAAGTTTCAATCATAATTAATTTAAGAACTGTATATATATATTTTTTTATGTAATTATTGAATTAAATAAAATTAAGCTTCGGTCCGCTTCACAATAATGGAGAAAATTGTAAATTAAAAGCTCTGTGATCGTAAAGGCCTCTTTCCTGAATGACAATGTTCAAAAACGGTTTAAAGACAAACTTTGCAAAAGTTAAATATCATCAATTACCTCCCTTTATTAACTAAAATAAAAGAAATAGATTTAATTTCAATATTGTTCTCGACGACATGCGACATGTTGGAGAAAGCGCGACTAATGAAAATCAATTAAACCCTTACATCTGACCCAGAACACCTCAAACGAGCAAATCCCTTTGCCCTGGTCACTCACATCCACAGTACTATGCAGCAAAACTCGATTCCCCAAACGCACAAGTGTAGTAGGAGGGACGCATAATTAACATAACAAAGACAAAGTCTCAAAGACTAAATGCTAGCAATTCTAACAAGCTAATAATAAACAATTTGAATAGATTGAGAAGTTTCAGCTATCTAGACAGTATCCTCACCACAAACGGTGATGCTTAAGACGATATTAAAACCCATATGAAGTTAGAAGGAATGGTGCTCAGCAGACTATTCTGAATCTGGAGATTATCACAATTAAACAGTTTCTCTAAAACAAAAGTATATGAAGCAGCAGGGCAATATGGCTATTCAAACACTCAACAACAAACAAGTATCTGGAATAAATGCATCCGAACAATATACATTATGTGTCCTAGAAGAATAGCAAATGAGGAACTACTAACCATCTCAAGACAAGAAACTACACTCTGTCCAATAAAAAGAATGATGGGAATGGATAGGCCATTCACTTCGGAAACTGGCCGAAAACATTGCGCGTCAGAGGCTTGATTATAATCGCATGGAAAGAAATGTGTGGGTAGATCAAAAATTAGTTGAAGAAGATCAGTTGCAAAGGAAATTTAAATCTGTGAGAAAATATGGGCAGAAATTAAGCAACTGGCTTATAACACAATAGGATATAGAAACTTTGTAGAACCCTATGCTCTAAAAGAGAGTGAAACAGGATTGAAAAAAAACTAAACTTACAAAAGATTACCCACAAGATTCAAGTGCTGTTCTTTTGAATAACTTTCAAAGTTTTAAATCGTGTCTGTCTTTTAAGCTATTAAAACATTTTAAAACATACTTTGATTTATATTTTCTTCTATGCGACTGGACGGAAAAAATACTTAATTATAATTCCTCATATTTTAACAAACAGTCAGAAACAGTTGCTCCTTTTAAATTTTCTTGGCAAAAAAAAATACGAACGACAATTTGCATTAATTTAGTTTTTTTTTTATATTTAATTAAGAATAAAATTTAAAATCACTTTTATATTTCACTTTCAAAATGTCTATTATAATTAAACTGAACTATTAAAAATTTCAAAATAATTTATCTAAGAAAATTATAATTCGCGTGGAACAGTTTTTTTCTTAAATTTAATTTACAAATTGCAAAAAAAAACGGAATATCCATTCATTTTTCTTCGAGTAATCAAAACTGACATCAATTTTAGAAAAAAGATAAAAAAAACGTTAGTGAACAATTATGTCCAACAAGAAATCCAATTATTTTTTCTAAATTAAATTTTATAATTTTTTTCCTCTTTTTTTTTTAAGTCAAAATTAAATTGAAGAAAATTGTTATAAAAATATTAAAGCAATAGTTTAATGCAACTTGAACTACTGTCTTCTATCAAATTTTTGTAGAGTTTATGAAAAAAATTTAATTTAAAATGTTTTAATCGGTTTTATGCTTCAAATATTATATTAGAAAGACTGCCGAAGATAGATTAAAACATAGAAAAAAATTATAAATTCTTATTATTTTATACTGGAGCCTACCCCTCCCGCTGGTCCGATTTGGCCCACCTGCGAAGCCGTTCTTAATTTTGACAAATAAAGTATTCAAACCGAATTTCATTAAAATCAGTTTATATTTTGATGAATTGTTAGAACTTGGCATTCTCTAAATTCATGGAAGCTCTAGACCCCAGTATACTAGAATCAATTTATGAAAGCTACTCTTCGTAGGTACCCACCAATTGTCTACGTACCAAATTTGAGTTCATTCCGACAGTTAGAACACAAGATTTCCCGAAAAGTCTAGTGTTTAATTGTCGGAGCCTCTCGATCACGTGGTTCGATTTAGCCCATCTACCAAGTTAACTTTACTTTTGATCAATGAAGCATTTATACCAAATTTCATCAAAATCTGTTGAAACGGTTTACGCGAGTTATTGTGTTCACAGAAACAAACACACACATACTCGTACATACAAGCATTCATACACACATAAAAAAACACACAATAATAATTTCGGATTTAAACGTTTCCGACAAAATCGAACCTTAACTTATAACACCAACGAACTTATAACCTTTTAAACGACAGAAGAATTAAACGACAAAGACTTGGTGAGGGAATTGTTAGATTAGATACCATATTGTTCTAGAAGTTTTTTTTGCTTATGGAATTCCGAAGTTAAACTGGGAAATCATAGATCTAATATATTTAAATTTTTATATATCACAAAAATATTACTACAGAAAGGACACTAAAAAAGAGACACTTTTCTTATTATCACTGCAACCAAGGAACAAATCATTCAGTGAGTCCAAATATTTGTTTTATTTATATATTTAGATTATTAATATATTACAGATTTTTTAATAATCGGCTAATTCGATAAACTCAAATTAATCAGGTATGGAGTCCACTCATAGCCTAAAGCAGATAATCTAAAGCTCATAGACTGCTACTTCACTTATAGCCTTTCAAATTTTTGATAATCTACACAAAAAAGTGACCAGAGAAATTTGGCTTCAAAAGTGCCATGGTATGGAAAAATTAATTTTCCCGCTAGCACCAAAGTTTTCATCTGAGAACCAAGTCTGAATTGAACATTTAAGGCAAGTTGTAAAATCAAATCAGCAGAGCTCCAAATATTTATTTTAACCTATTCTGTCCTTCGCAGTCTTTACGCTGTGTAGGAAGTTCGGATATAATGTCATTAGATTGGCTATAAAATAGGGGGAGTTTAATAAATAAAATTGTCCAATCCCCAATTCCTACTTCCTTAAGGTGCATTTATGTTGGAGCTGTGATAAGTGATAATAGAATCTATAAGAGCAGAATAGAGTAGAAGCTTAGCTTTTCCTAGCGACACTCTTAACACTTATCGCAGTTCCAATAAAAACGCACCCTTAGGCAAAATACTGACAGCCAAAACTTAACCCTTTGAATGATTTATATACACAAATAGTTATCAAATTTTTCCTCTTCTTCTGGCTTCTGTTAGGAACAAATATCTGCCCACCAGTACATGCCCACATAACAATTTTTATACTTGAAAAAATTTTAAATGCAGTGTCCAGTACAATGACAAAAATTCCAAAATTAAATAAAGGTTCTTATATATTTATTAATTTTATTTTTTATTTTTTTTTATATAAATTCTATTTTAGTGTTACAAAATAATGTCCATTTTATTTTTTTTTTTCATAATTTACCCACAGAAGTATATTTCTATCCTTTTCTTCCTTTTTATATGTCTTTAATATTTCAACCACTTTAAGATTTTAAAAGTACAGTTAATAATTTTCACTTAAACAGAATTTGTGGACGCCACTTTTTTCACTTTAATTCTACACTATCATAAGTTGGAGTTTTTTTGTAATAAATATATCAAAAGTAAAATATCTATAGATACATTAGAATATGTATATATATTCGTATTTTAAAAAAGTACATGTTGGTGCAATGTTAAAGAAATGTTTTCTTAAGATATTATTTGTGAGTAATAATAAGAAAAGAATACCAGGATGAGAAAAATGCTGTACAAATATAAAAATTCCTTTTTTAATTTCCGTATTTTTTCAAAAAAAAAAACAAGCAAACTGGAAGAGAAAATAAGTGTTTCCGGTAGAAGAGATTGAATCCTTGCAAGAATATACTACTATAATTTACTTCTCAATTTTCTTTTAACTCTGGATTGCTTTTTTGCTGTGCATTTTTTTATACCCGAAAGAACTCAGTTCGTTCTAAGGGGTATACTGAACTTGTCGTACCACTTGAAATGTTGTAAAGGAGGGCGGTTAGATATACAAGGAGGTACAAGTGTATGGATTGGATCAGAATCAAAAAGTAAATTAATTTAGCAATGAACAACTATACGCAAGTCCGGCTCTAAAGCTCTAACCGTAAAGGAGTAAGGACTCTGAAATTTATACTAATTCGTTTTTATAGAAAAGCCGTTTTTGCTATTCCAGCCAGTTTGTTTAACGAGTTTAAGGACTGCAGTATTTTGCCTAAGGGTGCGTTTATATTGGAACTGCGATAAGTGATAAGAGCGTCGGTTATCGTTGATCAAAACAGTGCTCCATTACAAACACTCAATTGCAATTTTTCCAAGAGCAGTTTAATTATATTTAAAATAATCGTCAACATCTGGATCAAATATAGTTCATATAGTACAAGATGGTCGAAAAACTGCCACACAACTTGTATTTAATTAGTCCAATAAGTAGTGTATTTAAAATTTTGCCAAATGTAATTAACCAGGAGATAGAATGTCTATGTTACGTGAGTACCGGTATCCTAGAGTTGACACAGTATACTCTCCGCTCTTACTTGTTTTATATTAAAAGAAAACGCTTTAATGGACAAAAAACTAAAAATAAAAATTATATTTATTTTAAATGGAGATGTTTTTTTTAAAGAAATAATAAAAATATTAGAAAAATTATAGAAAAATGTATTTTTCATTTCTTTTTTTTAAAAGAATTTGTAATGACAACGATGAATCCTCGAAAAATTGAAAAGCAAAAATTCAAAATCATTTTTCTCTTTTTTTTTTTTCTCAGTGTTTCTTTTAACCATTTTACAAAAGAAAAATTTTAGAATATAAGTATAAACTTATTATCATGGTATAAAATAAAAGAACAAATACAAATAATTTATAACTTGGTCTGGGAAATTATAGAATACCGAGAAATAAGGCATAGAAGAAAAGAGAGTTTTGATCTTAATATGGCATATTATGGGGATTCTTGAAGTACTAATTTTTGACGCTAACTTATAGTCACTGTTATTATATTATTCTCAATTGTCTATCTATTTATATATTTACAAAGGATAACGATCCTAATGTTTGGCTAAAATTCAAGATCCAGATTCAGAGAATGGATCAATATGTCGGAGAATTGATCACACTTAATGGATAAATATAAACTCTAACTCTTAACCAAGCCTAAATATCAATTTACATATTTATGTACTAAGGAATCGGTTCCAAGGTTTGTCATGTGTTTAAAAAAAATGCCAAAATTCAAAATAATCCCAGTTTAGATACATTCAATATATCAAAAATTTTATCGCATTAAATGGATTAATTATTTTATATACCAAGAGATAATATACATAAGATACTCAAGAGATCGTCAATAATATAACATAGTCTAATTCAATGATAGCCAACATACTTTTGCATTAAACCAAATTGATTACATCCTGATAGTTATCATTGTAAGCATTAAATTCGTCGACCATTTAATACAAGTTCTCACGGAATAAATGAGACCCGTAGCTATAAAAAATTTGAATAATTCAATTTTATAGCAAATTAATAATAATTGGCGAAAAAAGTTACACGGAAGCTTCGTTGTTAACTAATATTATAAATGGGAACTTGAACTATTGCTAACTAAATCTGCAATGATCTGCGGTTCTTCATATTTCACCAGCTTTATTAGTGGATGTCAATTCTTAAAACGTATAGCTCACCATCAAAGCACGCTAATTTAACACTTAACTTGATTTTCTTCTATTTTGAATTTTATTTCTATCCTACGCTAAGATTATAATCAGTTTCTGAGTCTTCTTTTGATAAACTCTTGAATTATTTCCATCTGATATGTTATCACCTGATATCTTTACTACACACAATTTATTGGCTTCTAATGATTTTTTGAATTTTCCAATGGATGTCTTTACATATATATTTTTTTTCTCAAAAGACACCTGAAATTCTAAACCCTCCGGTAGTGACAAATTACTACAAACTAAGAAAACCTTCATCCGTAGCCCAAAAAATGGTATAAGTATCTAACCTACCTGAACATTACAACAGCTGAAGAATATATTACATATTTCTATAAACCCGAACTCGAATCCAAAATCTATACTCATATGATATAGCGACTGGGTGGCACAGTAATTAGAGTGAAAAGATCCGGGATCGAATCCCAGTGAAAGTGATATAACTTTTATTTGGTTTTCCACTCGACTCAGCTACGATTCGCCATTGGGTTCAAATTAATGGCTTAATCAATAATTAATAATTATATACCTTTAATTAAAAACAAATTAATATAACAATATAAAAAAATAATTTAATTGAATAATATAATTCACAGATATAGAATACCGTATAAGCCAAATACAAAATATTACAATATAATCAAAAATAGAAATGTATTTATTGAAAACCAAAGACGTTTCTACATGTTATAAGACCTAGTACTATCTCATTGTTTGTGGAATTCATGTACCTATGGCCTAGACAGGCCAATTAGTCTAACAGTTGAAACATTAGCGCTTACAAAAAAAAGGAATAGTGTTTAATTTTCTTAAAATTTTGAACTTCTACGAATTAGATTAAAATCTCTAGATGTTATTCTAAACTAAAATTTAATTATAAACTATACTATTTACAAATAAAATAATAAAAACAAAAATCAGTAATCGTTGATATTCACCTAAAGAGAGAAACCCTTTTTATTTGATACAAAAAAAAAAACAAAATGAGATACTATGAAATTTTGATGATATTCCATTTTGTATTTTATGAAAGCCATTCTTTAAGAAAATAAACTTGTCATGCACCTATTAAAGTACTACTACTATGAGTATATACTATAAAGTACTTATTCTTTTACAACTTCATCATCATCTTTATATTGAAATCGATAAGATAAAGAAAAGTGTTATACAATTTTATATAATATATATATATATATATATATATATATATATATATAAATATATAATAATAAAAGACATAAAAAGAAGTCCTGTAAGTGTTCTATAAAAAAAAAAAAAACTCAAAATAAAAAAGATAAGATTATATGGTTACAAAATGCGATTTTCTATCTCTTTCTTTATTCTTTTAAACATATCAGAATGTATATATACATTTACTTCATTTTAAAAAAATGTTTTTTATTCATTTCTTTGCTGCTGTTCTGTTACTGACGTCAAAGTGTTATTTAAGATTAATAGCTTCTATTGTACAGTAGACTGACTAGTCTACAATCTAGTCATATTATATTTGAACGATTATATTTACAACAGGATAATAATTGAGGAATAAATCTTTTTTTTTTCTTTCTTCTTTTTTTTTTTTGCTTAGAATCTTTAAGATACTCATATTAAAAAATAGAAGGATATAAAGTTTTTAGGTATAGATTAAAAAAGAACTGAAAAATTTTTGGGTGCTAATCCTTGATTATTTTGTGAAAAGGAAATCTATTAATACTACATTTGATGTGGTAGATATAGTTATAAAATTATATTGGACTATATTTATATATTGAAGTTGGTTCTGAATAAATAGGTCAAACAAGATGGTATAATTTTCATGACAAATATTTGGTAAAATGTAGATATTTTTAAATAGAATTGAATTTTACTCAAACGCTCAAAAATATTTTAAAAATTCTGAATTAATAAATATAACAAGTGTCATGTACTGGATTAAGACTAACAGAAAGAAGAACTGTCTCTCATTTCAGCAATTAACTTTTATATTAAAACACTTTTAAATGCAAAAGATCTACCATCAATTTTTAGTTAATGAAAATTTACAATATTTTAAGCTCAAAAGTTTTCAAACATTAAAAGAAGTGTTTCATATACTAGCAATTTATTTATGTATTAAAACAGTAACAAATTCCCAGAATTTAATGTTTATAGCGCTATCTATTATTCGATATGATAAACTGTCACAATCAAATTTAAAATCGATTTTAAATTGTCATTTTCAAGTGCCATTTTCAAAAGTCGATTTTAAAAGTCTCTGGTAAATCTTAAGCTGCTGCTACAATATAGTCGATTTTTGAAAAATGTTATTATTTAGGGCCATTTTATTTAATACAAGATTTTAAAACAAACTGAATTACATATATTATAATAGTTAATATATTATTGTATTAAATATACAATTTAATTTTTTTATAAATGTATAATTATGTAAGGGGCAATTATTAATAAATATTATTAATAACCAAACTTTGGCTTTTAATAATTTATCATTTTACAAAATTTAATATATTTTATATTTTTGTAATAAAATGTAGAAACATTCTATATTTTCAATAGATATAATTGTAGTTGTTATATTTATATTGCAATAATCAAAGTTGTCAATGTGAATTCATACTCAGCTAAAAATATGAATCCGCTCACCCTATAAACGATTCAATGCGCTCAGAGGTTGGGCTGGACTCAAATTCTTAACAAAATATATACGTCCACAGCTTAAGAGTACTCAAACTCATATTGCGTTGCTTAAACGTTGACTTGAAGAAATTCCAAATTTGAGTTGAGCGATAAGTTCAATTGAAATTTGAGCGTCTTAAAACTCTGGCAATAATTTTTTGTCTTGTAAATAATTTTAAATGATGTTTTTTAGTGATAACTCGGTATCTGTGAGTTATGTTATTCAATTAAAATTTTTTCTTTTTATTTTGTATTTGTTTCTATTCTTATGTTAATTTTGTTTTTAATTGTTGAAATTATTTATTATAGATGATGTCATTTAACATTTAATCGAATTTAAAAACAGATTACACTTTTTTTATTTTTACTAGGATCTGAAAGCGAGTCCTTCAAATGATAAGCAGTGACTATAAACAAGGAATAATTACCATAGAACAAATAAAGGAAGTGGAGTTATATTGGAAAATAATTTGTATCACATTAGAATATTAATAAATTAATATTCAATTAGCATATAGAGTATCAAACTCAATCACTTGTACAATTGTTTAAATAACTAAAATTAAAAAATTAAAATTAATCAAAATATTTTTTTCATTATTCATTTATACATATTTACATAGTTTGTAACTTTTTTTTTAATCCTAAATGTTGGGGTGAAGAAATCCTTGACGTCTTAACCATTCCAATATTTGCCGAGTTTGATTCAAGGTTTTTAGATTCAACAAATTAAATTTATTTTATTTCAAATTCAGATTTATTGAATTTTTTTTATTAGTAAGTGAGTATGTAATTGTTCCTGAATTTCTGTATTCGACACACTTGTAGTAAATTATAGGAATTTTTAATATCTTCGTTTTTAGAAATTCAAAACATGAATAATGGTTCTTTTATTTCTCTTGAAAGTAATTAGTTAAAATTTTCTGATTCGAACATTTTAAAACTTATATTTATGGCCTTTCTTTATAAATTTTTAATTATAGTTAAAGTTTTTCCACCTTAATTTTGTGACTTTTTAACAAAAATTTTTTTCCACATAAATTCTTAAAATAAAACTTTTGTATTTCGTTTTAATTTTAAAATTATAAGAAGGTTGTTTTTCTTTTTGAAAAGCGTGTTTTTTTTTCAACTTACTAGATCACAAGAATTCTATTTAAAAATTTTGAAAAAGTTTCTACTGAATTAAAATTAAAAGAATAAATATTTCAAATTAAAATAATAATTAAGAAATTAAAATTATATTTTGAGTATAATTAAATTCCCTTAAGTTTGAAGTGTTTGCACTGTTTTTAATTCTAAAAGCCAATATTTTAATGGAAATATTTGTAAATATTTTTCTTCTCAAAATCATATGGGGGCGTATAGGAATTAAAAAGTCTTTTTAATTAACAAAATTTTATTAGAATTTAAATTTATAGTTTCGTCAGATAAATTTATTTTTATGTGCAATCCTAAAACTATGCAATATTTGCTTAAATTTATAAAGCATTTCTTCTTAATCATAAAAAAAAGATATATCAAAGGCCACAATCATGTCCATCTGTTATATTACTACAACAGACGGGTTACATGTAAAGTCATATTATATAATCTGGGGTATATAAACGGAGAAAACCTGAAATACAATATGTCCACTCCCACATCGTACATAGATAGATTTTGGATCATTTGTGTTTGAAAATCACCTTTGTTTGATTGATTGAGCACGAAGTACTTCATGCTAATTATTCTGACTAGGTTAAATATTTTAAGTCAGACTATTTTAGTTTAAGTTTTAATTTTTTTAAAAGTTCAGACTCTTTGATGTTTTAATATCTCAAATATTACAAAATATTAATTATATTGTAAAATTTTACAGTTTATATAAACTACGTTATAATAACTTCATTATTAGCTTAAAAGTTTTCTAGGCTAAGTTAGTTTAAGAACTAAATGGATAAATGTATCATATGTTATATAAATAAATCAATTAGATCTGATTGGGGCCTCAATGGCGTAATAGTTAATACTTCCATCCCACTATAGCCGAGGGAATGAAGAAAATTACTTTTTATTTCGATTCTATCTTACGATCTTTATATTCGATATATTATTATAGTGTAATATAATTAAATAAATACTATAAATAGTATTCGTATAATCCAATAAAAGTATCCAGACCTGGAATGGTTTCCAGTAACCGATGGTTTTAAAAGTTTACGATATCATTTATGATTTATGATAAATCTATATATATAAAAGCGAAAGTTTGTTTATTTGTTTGTTTGTTTGTTTGTTTGTATGTAGCGAGTTGGCTCCTAAACTGCCCAGCCGATTTTCATGAAAATTTGTATATAGAGGTTTTTGGGTACGGAAAGAAATCGTGGCCCAAAAATTTTGCTCTGACGGACCGCCAAGTTGGGGCTGTGGTGCAAGTATTTAAACTTCTTTGTTGTAAAATGAAAACGGTTTGACCGATTGACTTCAAATTTTGTATACGTCATGCTCTTTGAGAATTGAGTTGACACTATTAACAGTTTTGGAATTTGTTAACCCATGTCGGGCCGACGGGTGGTCAAAAAAAATTTTGGGTCCAAATTTTGTTGAGTTCCATTAACCCATTGCGGCCCAACAGCTTTTTACAGGTTTTTTCAATACTTTACTCTAAATTAGAAACGATTTGACCGGTTGACCTCAATTTTTTTATGTGTGAAGAAACTTGAAAATGGAGTTGAGTCTGTTAATAGTCGGTCCTACGTTTGGTCAAAAAAAATTTTTTGGAAGTAAATTACGTCAAATTTTGGAAAGTAGTTTGTACTGCTTTGAATTACAGAAAGTTTCAAAAATTACTAGAATAATCCTAGAAAATCGTTTTAAAAAGATTGCTTTCATACATTTTAAAATTTACATGTGATAGCCGTGTGTAATTTTTGTGTTAACTTTTTGCAGTAACATCAACTTCAATTAAACCTCCATTGAGAGGCGCAGCAACGCGCACCGGGTATTAGCTAGTAATAAAATAAAATTCTAATTTACATTTCATAGAAATTCCGTATTTATTCCCATATTAAAATTTCCTAAAAAAAACGACTCCTTGTTTTAAAATTCAGGTATTGTAAAGATATAAATAGACATATTTTGGTAAAAGTTGCAATCCCGATTTTGAACCCAACACTTAAATCTATGCTAATTCAGAATTTCACACACATATACATTTTATAAAATCATTTTATAAAAAAGCGATATTATTTTGTTTGATTGATTGATTCTTGAATCAATATGTACTAACTTTATGCTAAAATTCATAGGCTTCCCTTAAAAAAAGTATTAATTTTAAATATTTTTATGAAAAACAGTAAATTTTGTATAAAATGTTTTCCCAAAACTTCTAAAAACTTGTATGGAACTTTGGGAAAGAATTTAATATGTCTGAACTCAATCTAATCCTTCCAAACTCCTATCCTCGTAACAAAACTATATATTTGTATCACAGGTCCCTTCCTAAAGTTTACTCAAAAAGGCTGTGGTTTTTTGGTGTACTACCCTACTACCCAAAGGAACTTCGTAGATTTACAGTGGGTGGTTTCCGAAGCTTTACATTGTCCCACAAAGAAGTCTCACATTACCTAAAGAAACAACCTCACAGTTCCAATGGGTGGCTTTCGAGCAAAAAACAAAAAAAAAAATAATAATCCTACAAATAAGTCTTCTCTTCCCTTCCCTATCAAACTACAACACATATGTTAATTAGATCTCAATTATAAAATAATGTATGAATAATTATGCACTTGTAATCCTTTTAATTCCCCATAAAGACTAAACAGATTTTTTTCTCCATTAAAAAAATTGATAATTGCAATTTTTCAATATTAATCCTATATTTATTCGTTGCAAATTAAAAAAATTTTTAATTTACAAATTATCAAATAAAATATTTTTCAATTCAAATAAAAACAATTTAAATATAATGTAATTCAGTTCATTTAACAATATTAAAATTTTATTTACTAGCCAATTATTATTAAATCCATTATCATTTTAATTCTTGTGTAATTTTCCATTTATTGTTATGTTTTTTTGGAAAATGTCATGCCGATGACCCGGAGCTTATTAAAACAGAACTAAATGTCCAATAATATCTCTAATTCTTTTTTAATTACTTAAAACGGCCACTGAATAATATTATGTCATTTAATATGTATATTTTTATTTTTAAATAAAATACAATATTTACAAATGAAAGCACTTAAAAAACTCACATCCGCTAAAATAAAAACTTATAATTATAATTATATTTAAATTTGTTAACAATTAAAAATAATTAAGGAAAATTAGAGAATGGTAAAAAAACAACAAATTAAAATAAAAGAAAAATATTATTAAGAAAATTAATTTTCAATTATCTTTGGCTATTCTACGGTTTAACTAGTATCCGCGTAGGACCAAATGACTATATATAAAAGATAGCTGGTGTTGCCAGCTTTCAAAAAATATATAGCTTTAATGGCGCATATTATCCTTTAAGGACGAAAAGGACATTTAAAAGTATCCTTGTTATTTTAGTCTATTTTACAAAAACCGTTATAACTAGCGATCTGTTCAATATATATTTATACAATCAAAGCTATTAATTAAGATGATGGTCTGGAAAATATTTTAACGTTTATTTGATGACGATAGGTGCTGCCGTTTTGGAGATATTGCAATTTCAAGTGGAAATTTAAAAAAAAAAAAAAAAAAATTTTGAACTTTCAAAAAAACCATTATAACTATGAAATTTTCAAAAACACCCTGTATTTTTTATTATACTGTTAGAAAGGTCTTTTGACACTCTTTCCAACGGTATATAATAAGTATGGTATATGTTGATAAATAGCCCCACCAGAGAACATGAATGAAAAACTGACACAACAATTTTATTAAAAAATACATTTTCATACTTTATTTCTCATAAATTTATTTTGCCTTTTGTTGGGATGGTGTCATAATTCCAAAAAAAAATCCAAAAAATATTTCCATAGCTTTAGCGAGCAAGAATTTCAGAGTTTGTTACAAAATCAGGATTATACGCTTTTTCCAGAATATTTATATATTTGTATACGTGAGATTCTGAATTAGGAGGGATTTTAGAGTTGGATTCAAAATCAGGGTTTCAATAATTTGTTTAGCGGCAGCCCCCTCTATTTTAAAATTTTTATTTGTTGAATTATGCATGTAAAAAATAATTAGGAGAGATTTTATAGTTGGCTACAATTACAGGATTATACGCTTTTTCCAGAATATTTATATATTTGTATACGTGAGATTCTGAATTAGGAGGGATTTTAGAGTTGGATTCAAAATCAGGGTTTCAATAATTTGTTTAGCGGGGGTTTGGGGGCGGCAGCCCCCTCTATTTTAAAATTTTTATTTGTTGAATTATGCATGTAAAAAATAATTAGGAGAGATTTTATAGTTGGCTACAATTACAGGATTATACGCTTTTTCCAGAATATTTATATATTTGTATACGTGAGATTCTGAATTAGGAGGGATTTTAGAGTTGGATTCAAAATCAGGGTTTCAATAATTTGTTTAGCGGCAGCCCCCTCTATTTTAAAATTTTTATTTGTTGAATTATGCATGTAAAAAATAATTAGGAGAGATTTTATAGTTGGCTACAATTACAGGATTATACGCTTTTTCCAGAATATTTATATATTTGTATACGTGAGATTCTGAATTAGGAGGGATTTTAGAGTTGGATTCAAAATCAGGGTTTCAATAATTTGTTTAGCGGGGGTTTGGGGGCGGCAGCCCCCTCTATTTTTAAATTTTTATTTGTTGAATTATGCATGTAAAAAATAATTAGGAGAGATTTTATAGTTGGCTACAATTACAGGATTATACGCTTTTTCCAGAATATTTATATACTTGTATACGTGAGATTCTGAATTAGGAGGGATTTTAGAGTTGGATTCAAAATCAGGGTTTCAATAATTTGTTTAGCGGGGGTTTGGAGGCGGCAGCCCCCTCTATTTTTAAATTTTTATTTGTTGAAATATGCATGTAAAAAATTACTGTTTTTAAAAAATAGTTTGTCATTAAATTTTGATTTTTAGAATTTTTTTTTTGGAATTATTTTTTTTCTTTGTTTGGAATTTTGTATATTTGGAATTTTTTTTTTGGAATTATGACACCATCCCAACAAGAAGGCAAAATAAATTTATGAGAAATAAAGTATGAAAATGTATTTTTTAATAAAATTGTTGTGTCAGTTTTTCATTCATGTTCTCTGGTGGGGCTGTTTGTCAACATATACCATACTTATTATATACCGTTGGAAAGAATGTCAAAAGACCTCTTTAACAGTATAATAAAAAATACAGGGTGTTTTTGAAAATTTCATAGTTATAGTGGTTTTTTTGAAAGTTCAAAATTTTTTTTTTTTTTGTTATAAAATTCCACTTGAAATTGCAATATCTCCAAAACGGCAGCACCTATCGTCATCAAACAAACGTTAAAATATTCTCCAGACCGTCATCTTTATTAATAGCTTTCATTAAATATATATATATTGAACAGATCGCTAGTTATAACGGTTTTTGTAAAATAGACTAAAATAACAAGGATACTTTTAAATGTCCTTTTCGTCCTTAAAGGATAATATGCGCCATTAAAGCTATATATTTTTTGAAAGCTGGCAACACCAGCTATCTTTTATATATAGTCATTTGGTCCTACGCGGATACTAGTTAAACCTTAGAATCCCCTTATCTTTTATTTATTTATAATTTTTTATGCTTTATGTGGTAAAAGAGTTGACGCCGTGAAATAAAATCATAAATAATAAAACCATAATGGAGTTTTCAGAATTAAAATCAGAAGTAAAGCCAAAATGTGATTTTTTTAAATGTAAACTTAATGCTGAAGGGGCTGACAACGCGATTTCTTGACTAAACTAATTATTTAAACACTAATTTCAAAGTGACTCTTAATTATTTCCTTCGTAATTTTAACTTCTTCAGATATTTTTTTAATTTTAATATGACAACTCAATTAATAGGATATAACAATATAAAATTATATAAAAATAGCTTATAATTAAATATTTTTTGGTTTTTTTTTTGGTATTATAAAAGAAATTTTAAATATCTGCTGGCTCACATTTCTATTCGTACGTAATTAATAAATAAATAAATAAATATTACAATAGTTTTGAAATTTTTACCGTTAACAAATTACTGGAATCTGGATTTTAAATTCAACTCTAAAAACTTTCCAAATAGGTTTTTTTATCTCAAATATGTCAACATCAAAAAACTTAAATAATAAGGGACGGCATCCTAAAATCCCACTAAACAAATTATTGAAACTCTGATTGTGAATTCAACTGTAAAATTAATTTTGATACAGAATCACGCCGGCAAAAGGCCATATAATTTTAGACTAGTTTATTCCTCTTCTTTTTGTGAATCGCCAATTTTAATGAAAACCAATATGTTGAAATTATTTCTGAAAAAAAACGCTCACTTGCTCACTGTCTCCAGGGCCTAATACGTATATATTCTGAAAAATAAATTATAGGTAGCCTGAACTCAAGCTATGTTATAAAACTATAAATGACATTTATTTATAACTAGCTAATACCCGGTGCGCGTTGCTGCGCCTCTCAATGGAGGTTTAATAGAAGTTGATGTTACTGCAAAAAGTTAACACAAATATTACACACGGTTTACACATGTAATTTTAAAATGTATGAAAGCAATCTTTTTAAAACGATTTTTCAAGGATTATTCTAGTAATTTTTAAAACTTTCCAAAAAAATTTTTTTCACCAATCGTAGGACCGACTGTTAACAGACTGAACTCCATTTTCAAGTTGCTTCACACATATAAAATTTGAGGCCAACCGGTCAAATCGTTTCTAATTTAGAGTTAAGTAACGCAAAAATCTATTAAAAGCCACTGTGCCTCATTGGGTTAACGGAACTACACTTTCTCTTTGGGCAAAGCAGTATTGCGCAAAATTGGACCTAATTTGCTTTCAAATCTTTTTTTTGTCAATCGTCGGGCCGGCATGGGTTAACCAATTGCAAGTCTGTTAAAAGAGTTAATTTGATTCTCAAAACGGAACACATATACAAAATTTGAAGAAAATCGGTTAAACCGTTTTTAATTTAGAGTTAAGTATTGCAAAACCTTTAAAAACTGTTGAGCCTTAATAGGTTAATGCCACTCAATAAAATTTTCTGTGGGCTTTTTTTTTAGCCAAAGCAGAATTTCATAAGATCGGACAAAATTTGGACCCAAAATTTTTTTTGACCAACCATCGGCCCGACATGGGTTAACAAATTGCAAAACTGTTAATAGTGTCAACTCAATTCTCAAGGAGCATCACGTATACAAAATTTGAAGTCAATTGGTAAAACCGTTTCGAATTGAAAAAACCTATAAAAAGCTGTTGGGCCGCAATGGGTTAATGGAACTCAACAAAATTTTTTTTGGGGCTTTCTTTTAAGCCAAAGCAGAATTTCGTAAAATCGGACAAATATCGGACCCAAAATTTTTTTTTACCACCCGTCGGCCCGACATGGTTCCGTTAGAACAAAATTTTTGGGCCACGATTTCTTTCCGTACCCAAAAACCTCTATATACAAATTTTCATGAAAATCGGTTGGGCAGTTTAGGAATCTATATGCTACATACAAACAAACAAACAAACATTTTTTTGAATCAAAAGAAGGTTTTTACAAAGTTTTTCTAATGTGAACTTGAAGTGTACTTTATATAATGTAATGAAGGTTAAAACTATTTTCTTAAGTCATGAACAAATTTGAAGTTTATTTTACGTTTGAAAGTGTTTCTAGAAATTTGTGTTGAAAAAAATTAATGTGTTAATTGAATGTAATGCAACATCAGTTTATTGTATTATTTTTTTGCATATTGAGTTCTATGAGTATTTTCAACTTAATATTTAATACTTCTCGTATTTCTCACCCCATTGTTTATTTTAAATAATATTTTTTCTTAAAACGTCAAAAGTAAAGCACGTAGAAAGAATTTGCCTGCGTTAGGATAAAGTTAACATATTTAATGAATTAAGTCTTACGAGATAACTAGGCAAAATTGAGTAATCTATAGGATTATATTGATTTCTCAAAACAAATAAAAGCAATTATTATTGCACGGATTCTATTCTATCAGAATGTATTTGAAAAGATCTTACACAATATTACCACTTAAACTTTCTAAAAAAATTTATATGGCTTAAATTCGTTAAGTTTGAATAAAAAAAACTTCCAGTAATTTCGTTTTAATTCGTTAAGATTTAAAAGATGATATAGATCATTTTCGAATTTAAATGAGAAATAAATGAGTGATATGGCGGAAACTTGTCATTTAAAGGCGCGAAATAAACCAATTATGACTTTATTACGTATGGCTTTTTTCCACTTCTCCCAAAAAAATTAACTAATATCTAAAAAAAAATTTTCCTAAACCTTATTTTTACAAAATACCAAACTATAAATTATATCGAAAGCAAAACTTTTTACAACAGTATACCATTGCTGTTAGCATATTTGTTATTACTTTTCTTGTTTTTTATTTGTTTGTTAGGGTTGTTAGGGTATTTAACAGTGTACAAGTGGTCAAGTCAAACTAATAAATAATTATATATATGTTTTTAGGAACCTCCCGATTCTCACACATAAACCCAATTAATGTTTTTAACAAAGGTGGAATAAAATATTTACTTAGTTCATTTTTTTCTTAACTCAGAATTTTGGTTTTGTGCTTTGTTAGATGATAACAACAGTCTGTGTGGTTTTTTTTATGTTATTACAAAAGAAATTTTATTTAATTTTTTTTTGTTTTGTATTTATAAAGTGACCATATGTACAAAGCTTTTAAGAAGTTATAAGATTTTGTAAGGTAGTTTTTTGAGTAAAATATGATAAATATGTAAGAACTGCACAATGTTTTATTTATTATTCATTACTACAGATTGTATAAAGCTCAAAAATTCGCTTTGTGTATGTTCTATAAAATCATTAATCCTCGGAAAAAAGAATACACTTCCAAAGATAATCTCAGCATCATTATTTTATTGAATTTTACTTAGATTCAATTTTGATTACA
This sequence comes from Dolichopus griseipennis, assembly GCA_963082915.1. Lineage (NCBI taxonomy): Eukaryota > Metazoa > Arthropoda > Insecta > Diptera > Dolichopodidae > Dolichopus > Dolichopus griseipennis. The sequence goes on from OY720443.1 coordinate 87,915,692, forward strand.
TTGATTCCATCTTTGATTACTTGATTACAATTCAATGCATTGAACTTTAAAATGTACTCTTTTCATGATTATGGAGATGTGGTAACTTTAAAAACATATTGTGTCGGGAATATTTGATTATGTTTATATTTTTGTTATTTTTGAATTACAAAATATTACATTACTTATAACAACAACATTAGGACACGTGTTTCATTGATTTGAAAACTAATGCGGAGAGAAATCTTATACAATAAATTTTGAAGTAGGCACATACTATACATGAACAGTCAATTTTGAAGTCGATTTTTGTACAATTTTTTGTGAAATGTTAGTTATAAATTAAACCTAAATTAAATTTAAACAAAATTACCAAACTTAATTGACAATACTTCAAAAAATTAAATTTATATTAAATATGAAGTATTGTCAATAAAATTAAAACTTTACGCTAACTCACACCTCAAGCTTGATTTTGAATTATTTTTTAATGAATAGCTTTGTATAAAATGGCTAAAGCTAACCAATACTTTCATTATAATTTGGTTTCTTCGCCAAACAATACAAAAGTAAGATTTCCTATGTAAGAATGAATTAATTACTAGTTAGCGCAGCTTCCCAGGATTATGGAAAGAAACTTTGTCTCAGAAACTAAAATAAATTTTAAGAAGTTGTATTCCATTCATAAAGCATTTGCAAAACATTTCATCACTGGGCAAGGCGTCACATCACTTAAAATCATTTGACACATCATTTGAAATGAATAAATCGAGTAACAGGCTCAAATTCCAACTCACCTAAAAGATGAGGTGTAGTTTGAGCTAACTCATACCTATCGTTAACTCAAACCTTCAGCTATATAAATAAAAAGCTCAAACGTTGAGTCAGCTTAAAATTTGAGGTAACTCATACCTTGAGCTATATGCGAGCACTCACACGTAAAGCTAACCCGAATCCCAAGTTTGAAATATCTCAACATTTGAATGAGCTCAAGTGTAAGTCAGATCAATGTGCGTGCTTATGTGTGTAACTCAACATTTGAATTAGACTGTAACTTTATGTGTGTATCAATCAAACTGTAACTTTATGTGTGTAGCTCAACTTTTGAACTTGGGTTGAGCTTCACATTTGATTTTTCGTTCTTTTAAAAATCCTGCCCGAACATTTAAGGCTTATAACATATTCCAGCTCCGGGTTACCATTTCTTTGAAGATTTATGCCAATCAAATGTACCGCATAGTTTTCGGAAACGGACGTATTAAAAATGGGTCCCCCCATAAAAAGTTACACTTTTTCTATAATAAATATTCGATCCATACACCCATCAAGTCTTACCATACCTTCAATTTGAATTTAATCTATAAAATTTAACATTAGGTTTTTTTTTTAATTTTCTAAAAATGTACCTATACAAAAGTTTATAACATGAGTTCACGTGCGGTTATGAAAAAAAAAAACACAATAACAAAAGAAAAAATAAGAAAATAAGGTCAAAAGTTTGTTAATGTTTATATTTTGTTTGGGGGAGACCGAGTTCCTTTAACTTGGTTGCTTATATTTTCTATATTTTTTTCTTTCTTCTCCTGCTTTTGTATGTAAGACTTTTGATTAGCTGTTGTTTTTTTTTGGTTTCTGTTTATTTTTCAATTTTTCTTTGTTGTCCCTTTTCATTTTCCAATTTTTTTTTTTTTTTTTTTTAATACCTAAATGGTGTAAGATTAAATTAATTTAAATTATCACGTAGGTTAGTGGCATTGTTTTATGTCACATTTGTTTGTTCATTCATATTCCAAAAAAAAAAATTATAATAAGGTGTATTTTAATGATAAAAAATTATATATTGAAATAAATATCCTTAATATTATTAAAAAAAGGACATTTTTTTTAATGTATATGTGTTTAACCAAAAAAAAGGAACTTAAAATATAACCTAAAAATTAATATTTTTTTAAAGATTTTTAATGATAATCACGAAATTTGAGTAGGTGATAAATTTTAAAAAAAATGTTAAAAAAGCAAACTAATGGTTTTTTACTAATGAATAATTAGTATTAATAGGGTATTATAATCTAGATAAAATATTGTACAATTAATAAAGTTAGAATAAATTAGAAATAACGAATTTCTGGGTATCTAGTTAGGTTTTTTTTTTGGAAAAGGTAAAAGTATTCTAATTAATATAATTTTAATGTACTTTTTTTGACAAATGAGTTTAGTGTTAAGTGTCAGCTGATCAAATGTCAAATTACCAGGTTGACAACTAGGTGGATATAGTAAAAAACCGATATAGGAAAAAATACTTTATAATTTTATATTTATTAACTTTTTATTAATTTTGAATTAATTTACCTTGAAAAAAAAAGTCGTCACCTGATTAATATTTAAATTTACTCCTGTTCAAAATTTTTTTGACTTATAACCTTTGACATTTAAACTTCACATAATTTCAAGTCTGTTTAATAATAACAGTTTTTTTTGGAAGTGATCCTTTGTAAAGAAATTTGTAACTCAATACCCTTTTTAATATTTTGTATTGTTTAATTATTTTTTTATACCAAGAAACGTTTTAATATACAACTTAGAGTGCTCGAATAATAATGCAGGATGAGGATCATCTATCACGAAATGTAAAATAAATTTAAGTTTTTTTATTCTTTTAAAAATTTTTATGACAGTGCAAAAATTCTTGGAAACAGTTCTTGGTTCTTGATAACTTTCTACTTATCTACAGTGGCCCTTTGGATCTTTCGAAATGACTTAATGTCCTAACATATCATCTAATTTAAAACTTTTAGCTTCTCTTAAAAATTTTTATTACTGTACAAATACTCTCGGAAGCAGTGATTCTTAATAACTTTCTAGTTATTCTCCTTACAGTGGTCTCTTAGATCTTTCAAAATGATTCGAAGTATCGACTTTCGTTCAAAGTTTATGTATACCTCCTGTACAAAGGGAGTGATGAAATTTATTTTCCATCATAACTGATAAATACATACTTGTACCCCATATTTAAGCTGAATACATTTAAACAAATTTGTTTTTGACGAAAATGAATAAATTGTCACCAGTTTCATCCCGGGTCGATTTTAAGGCTGGATAGTGCAGCTCATGTCATGAGTTAAAAGACAAGAGTACAAAAATCTTGTCTAATATTTAAACAAATCAATTTTGTGAGGATATCCCGTTATATTATCTAAGGACAAAGGATATGCCGATATATTATGTATTTTACGTCATGTTTTTAAAATAATAATTTAAAATTTTAATTCTTACTAAATTCCTATAATCATTTAAAATCTAATATATTAATATATTAAAATAATAACAATTTGATGATATTGGTTATATTTTTTATTGAAAATTTTTATTTTGTAATATCAATTTGAAAAAAAAAGCAATTTTCCATTATCTTTCTATCATCAGACCGTAAAACTGATTTTGAAAAAATACAATAAAAAACACAAAATAAAATAATAAAGTAATTTTACTGAGATTTAAAAATTTTGCCGCATTAAACCGCATTTCTACCAATTCAAAAAGCAAAAAAAAAAAAAAACTTTCACTCATTCTATATTTACATTATTAAAATTCACTCCGCCGCCTTTGTAATATCTATGATCCCAGATGGCGTCACAATTTTGATAATATTTTCATATTTTTCTATTACATTTTTTATTTTACAATTTTATTTACTTTTGTACTTATTGTTTTCTATGTTAAAATAAAAAAAAAAAAACAAAAATATAGATATAAATAAATTTGAAAAATAAAAAAACATGGAAGCTAAGTACCGTTACATTAATATTTTTTTTTGTATTATATTGTTTTATATGACTTATATTTAATATTTTCATTACAAATTTATTAGCATATTTAAAAAGAAAACAAAATTTTAAAATTAAACTTCTGTGTGAAAGTCCCGTTAAATTATTTTATAACGGGACTTTTATTTACTTATTTATAAGCTACGGTAATTTGAGAGACTTGGAATATATGCGTAATTAGTTAATAAAACTTTATAACCATCTGCATTTAACCAAATTGCTTCTATTTAACTGTTAATCTCCGATAGATGATCCACACATGATTTTAGCGACGGGCTAGTGACACGTTTCAGTATAAGAATTTTTTCGTTTTACGCAGCAAATGTTTGGGCGGGTTGAACTTTAAAATTTTACAGATGTTGATTCTTCTTAGCTGCAGGTCTGAAATGATAAATTTTTGCAACACCTTTTGATATGTTAATTTTGCTTAGTGTGCCTATTTCACATTTTTTGGGGTGTACTGTTGTTGGCTAAACATCTAAACTATATATTTGCATGTCGGAACAAGAGAGAATACATACGATTTAACCATGAAATAGTACTGCGCCTTATAACATGTAGAAATGTCTTAGATTTTCAATAGATACGATTATTATTTATAGTGTTTATATTGCAATAATTTTGTATTTGAGTTATATGGTATTTTATATCTGTGAGTTATATTATTCAATTAAATTATAAATGCTAATTTGACCATATGTCAAAAGTTTTCTGAATAAGCAAATTGATCTTAGTATATAAAAAGTACAGACTTTTTATAATTGCCAATGCAAACAGCTTCCTTATTTCGACTGTCGAACCATTTTATGATTATTTCCATATAAACGTATTCCATTAGTAGATTCAAATGCTGGAACTCCCTGCTATTTTTATAATTTTAACATAAAAAGTTCTTTTCAAAATAACTAACTTTAAAATTGACCTTTAATTTTCTATTTGTCCTCCGAAAAATAAAGATATTCTCATATTTTATTTACAAAAGAACTAAAAAATTATTTCATAACAGAAAAACAAAAGTTCCAAAACAACGAAAATGCTAAAATTTTCATTTTATAGAAAACAACATATTTTCCCACATAATTTTGCCACATCATATCGTCCTCAACAGTCCTCCAGACCCTTACTTCAAAAACTTATCAAAAAAAAAAAACCATTTTGTATATATATATATATATTTGAAGTGTAAAAAAACAAATCATAAGGGTTTTTGGAAGATGACACCGAAAACAAAAACACGATAATAATAATGAGAATTAAGTATTGTACTTTAAAAAATATTATTATTATTTAAGGAGCAATACAAATTGTCATAAGAAAATGGCGGGAAATATAATTGAGAATGTCTGATGCCCTTAAATTGTACACGGGCGTGACAATAAATAAAAACAAAATAGTAATAACATAAAAGAAATAAAAAATTCAAGTCATTTTCTGTCATTTTATAATCAGCTTTTTCCCTTCTCTCTCCTCCTCTTCACTTCCACACTCCAAAAAAAAATATGAAATATAAAAAATTTTTAAGACAATCAAAATGACAAAAGAAAAAAAAATATTAAAATAAAATACTAAATTAAAGATGAATAAAAAAAATTATAAGTCATATTATTTCACGCATAATATTCGTATGCGGGTTTATTTCTTTGCGTTGGGGTAAGGGACATTTTTATTTTTATTTTGTATCCTGGGTAAATAAATTTTTAAAATTTCCATTTACATTTTGAACATCTAGGAAAAATAAGTAGAGGATGTCCTTTATATGGTTGATGTTTTTTTAATGTGGTAACTCATGAGATTATATTTTTATTTGGAAATTTTAATATACACTGTATTAGGCCTTAAATGTACATTCGAATAACAAATATATAATTTAACTGTCAAAATTGGTAAAATTTATATTTGTTTTTTTCGCAGTATTAAATTATCCTTTAAAATGACATGCAAATTAGTGTTGTTGTAGGGTGAGTTATGAATGTAGTAAACATTAGTTAATTAAGGAAATGACATTGTATGAAAATGGAAATTAGTTTTTACAAATTAGAAAATTATAAAAAAAAAAATTTGTAAATTGGTTTGAAAAAAACATATTTAAAAAACACTTTATTTTAATTGTCAAAGTAAAATTCAAAATATTTAAAAAAACACAAAAATCAAAATATTCTAAATGTACTATTATCTCTAATTAACACAATCAATTAAGTTTATTGCTTCAAATTAACAAAATAGTTATTTTAAATATTAATTTATTTAATTGAATCTATTTAAAATTTGTCGAATTATATATTTTGCATCAAAGAGTATAATTATTGCGTAATCGTAAAAACTATGTTGTGTCCATCACAGAACCAATTGCTATAGCAGAAAAAGCTTAATTTTAAATTTTTCAAAAACTTTTTACTCACATACGTAATATTTATGATCAAAATATCCAAAATATGTTAGTGAGATCTTGCCAACACGCAAAATAAATTGTTCACATCTCGAATTATTTTAATTTTACAAACTAAATAGTGATGACAACATTCAGACCTTTAAATTCATTTTATTCATGAAATGAGTCATGAAAGAATAGAAGAATAGAATAGAGTCACACAATATCGAAATTCGAAAATAAGGGGAAAAAAAAATTAAGTGAATGATAAAAAATAAAATTGTATGTCATAGGTAAAAGGAGAATAGAATTTTTTTTTTTAACTAAAAAATTGTCTAAACTAACTCTGTAAGTATTTCAAAATTACAGTAATTCTAAAAGAGATAAGGTACTTTAGAAAATATGCCTAGAAAAAAACCTGTCCAATTGCATAGATGTCTTTCTAGAGTTTAATAATTATTATTTTTTTTTTAAAACATAAATTACTGTAACTAATTTGCAATTTATTCAAAGCAAAGTAAAGTTTAAAAATTTCTAAATAGATTTTTAAAATATTCTAACACATACACACAAAAATTTTATTTCGTTTAGACATTGGTCACTAATTGTATTATTAGTAAAGAGGGCTCTTATATGAAAACGAATTTGTGAAAATCTCAAAATCCCAGCTTCTTTAATTTTTGGGTTATCATTCTGTACGGGTGCACATACTTGAGTCTCTCTTCTGTCACCCCCATTCTGTACAGCGATACAAACGTAATGATAAATTTACTATTCCTTTTGATAAAGTATACCTTTATTCAGGTATAATATACATAGGCGAGTTTAAAAAAAGTTGAAAAATCACTATATTGAAGTAAAATACAAATAAGATGCGGCTGCTAAGGCTACGATATATAAAAGTTCTAAAAATATTTAGTATTTCAAACATTTAAATCCAGTTTATTTTATTTATTTTTTTAACATTGTTAATTTTTTCAAAATTGTATATCGAAGTATAATTAAAAATTTATATTTGAAAGATAACTTTGAAATATTATGATATCCCCCATAAATATGCAAAATCTTTAAAACCCCTTATTTATCCCCCATAAGTATGCAAAGACATTTGTCTTTAAGACAAATATTCAAAAATTAAAGCGTCGTTTGGTTCTAAAAATCAAATAATCATATAAATTGAAAGCTATTTAAAATTACGATTATAAAGACATCTATCTAAGAGTAAGGGTATTACAGCTGTTCAATTTTTATGAATTCAATGATAAAAAATAAATAATGACCGTCTATAACTATATTTTTTTTTAAATATACAACAAAAGCAACTTTAATTCTAATTTATGTTTCTAATAAACAAAGAAATCATAAAATTATTTGTATACAAAATAATTTAAAAAATTTTATTAGAATTTTGATTCTTATCAAAAAATTTTATTATATTAATAAAAATATTATGATATTTTTATGTATGACTCTTGTTCATTATCCTTAAAATAACTGTAATTTAATATTTATTTTCATTATATTTTTTTCAAAATGGTGGAGAGTTTTAAAAAATGGAATACAAAAAAAAAATAAATCACTTTAAAAGTATAAGTGGAAATTGATGTTGACTGCATTTTACCCCCAGTATTTTAACCCAGTAAGTTATCCTTTTTGTGATGCTCGTCTCCTGTTTAGTTACACAAAATGAATAATATTTTGTTTTTTTTCTTTTTATATATTTTTTTTTTTTTTTGTATTAAAAAATAATAAATCGAATAAAGTTGTAATAAAATTATTTGTTCAAAAAAAGTAATATAGACAAAAACCTAGACACGATTATACACAACGAACAGAAGAAGGACAACAATGAAAGGATGAGAAGTAAAAAAATGGAAGATTAAAAATAGATGTAATATGAAACAGATTGTTGGCACAGTATACTGACTGAATATAGAATATTTAAACTACAAAATTTTGACTCAACATAATTTAAAAAAATGTTTCATTTCATTATCTTACAAAAAAATTGCTTTCAAATAATTTGTTTGTAATACCCTACACCTTAAATAGATAAAGAGGTACAATAACTTTTGTACAGTGTTTGTATCCACCAAAAAGAAATAAGCTAAATTTAAAAAAGTACGATAACTTAAATAAAAACCATCCTATTTTTCAAATGAGTGAGATTTTGGACAATGAGTTCGTATTCTAGAATCTTCCGATCGAACCAAGGGAAAACGAGCAAATCTCTGAGACCAATTTAGATAGAATCGTCAAATTTGGTAAAAGTGTTTTTTTCCGGTTTCCCTTGTTTCTCGAATATGAATTAGAATGAATTGAAGTCTGGAATGAATTGAAGCGGGGACTCCCACACACCTCTCAAGCTTTAATAGAATAATTTCGAAATTAATAATTACACTGATTTGATATTTAGTTCATTACTTTTCTGGGCTATTCTACGGTTTAACTAGTATCCGAGTAGGACCAAATGACTATATACAAAAGATAGCTGGTGTTGCCAGCTTTCAAAAAATATATAGTTTTAATGGCGCATATTATCCTTTAAGGACGAAAAGGACATTTAAAAGTATCCTTGTTATTTTAGTCTATTTTAAAAAAACCGTTATAACTAGCAATCTGTTCAATATATATATATTCAATCAAGGCTATTAATTAAGATGACAGTCTGGAGAATATTTTACCGTTTATTTGATGACGATAGGTGCTGCCGTTTGGGAGATATTGCAATTTCAAGTGCAAATTTAAAACAAAAAAAAAAAAAATTTTGAACTTTCAAAAAAACCACTATAACTATGAAATTTTCAAAAACACCCTGTATTTTTTATTATACTGTTAGAAAGGTCTTTTGACACTCTTTCCAACGGTATATAATAAGTATGGTATATGTTGATAAATAGCCCCACCAGAGAACATGAATGAAAAACTGACACAACAATTTTATTAAAAAATACATTTTCATACTTTATTTCTCATAAATTTATTTTGCCTTTTTGTTGGGATGGTGTCATAATTCCAAAAAAAAAATTCCAAATTTACAAACTTCCAAAGAAAGAAAAAAAATAATTCCAAAAAAAAAAAATTCCAAAAAATAAATTCCAAAAAAAAATCCAAAAAATATTTCCATAGCTTTAGCGAGCAAGAATTTTAGAGTTTGTTACAAAATCAGGATTATACGCTTTTTCCAGAATATTTATATATTTGTATACGTGAGAGTCTGAATTAGGAGGGATTTTAGAGTTGGATTCAAAATCAGGATTTCAATAATTTGTTTAGCGGGGGTTTGGGGGGGGGCAGCCCCCACTATTTTTAAATTTTTATTTGTTTAAATATGCATGTAAAAAATAATTAGGAGAGATTTTATAGTTGGCTACAATTACAGGATTATACGCTTTTTCCAGAATATTTTTATATTTGTATACGTGAAATTCTGAATTAGGAGAGATTTTAGAGTTGGATTCAAAATCAGGGTTTCAATAATTTGTTTAGCGGGGGTTTGGGGGCGGCAGCCCCCACTATTTTTAAATTTTTATTTGTTTAAATATGCATGTAAAAAATAATTAGGAGAGATTTTATAGTTGGCTACAATTACAGGATTATACGCTTTTTCCAGAATATTTATATATTTGTATACGTGAGATTCTGAATTAGGAGGGATTTTAGAGTTGGATTCAAAATCAGGGTTTCAATAATTTGTTTAGCGGGGGTTTGGGGGCGGCAGCCCCCACTATTTTTAAATTTTTATTTGTTTAAATATGCATGTAAAAAATTACTGTTTTTAAAACATAGTTTGTCATTAAATTTTGATTTTTGGAATTTTTTTTTTGGAATTTTTTTTTTTGGAATTATTTTTTTTTCTTTCTTTGGAATTTTTTTTTTGGAATTATGACACCATCCCAACAAAAAGGCAAAATAAATTTATGAGAAATAAAGTATGAAAATGTATTTTTTAATAAAATTGTTGTGTCAGTTTTTCATTCATGTTGTGTGGTGGGGCTATATATCAACATATACCATACTTATTATATACCGTTGGAAAGAGTGTCAAAAGACCTCTCTAACAGTATAATAAAAATTACAGGGTGTTTTTGAAAATTTCATAGTTATAATGGTTTTTTTGAAAGTTCAAAATTTTTTTTTTTTTTGTTTTAAAATTCCACTTAAAATTGCAATATCTCCAAAACGGCAGCACCTATCGTCATCAAATAAACGGTAAAATATTTCCCAGACCGTCATCTTAATTAATAGCTTTGATTGAATATAAATATATTAAACAGATCGCTAGTTATAACGGTTTTTGTAAAATAGACTAAAATAACAAGGATACTTTTAAATGTCCTTTTCGTCCTTAAAGGATAATATGCGCCACTAAAGCTATATATTTTTTGAAAGCTGGCAACACCGGCTATCTTTTATATATAGTCATTTGGTCCTACGCGGATACTAGTTAAACCGTAGAATCCCCCTTTTCTGTCTTGTTTTCCTAATCTTCCTGAAATCTAAGATAAATTGAAAAAAATTGAAATACGTGTAACTAAGTGTCAGTAAAATTCTTCAGGTGTAAGGTATTACTAAGTTCATTGCATATACTTACTCTTGCTTCATTACTTGTTTTTATTATTATTATATTTTACAGAACCCGTTAAAAATATGTATGTCTGTATGTGTGTGTATGTAAATAAAATTTTACTTTAGTATTCTCAATAGACTTTCCAACATGAGTTGAATAACAAAATCAAGTGGATTAAATGAAACATTGGCTGCTACATTGTTGCTTCATCTTAAAGTTCATGTACAAATAGAAAGAGATGGAAATAGAATTAAATTAAAAAAAAAAACTGTTGCTCTTTTAAAGTAAAATAAAAAAATATAAAAATTGCAATCTAAAAAAGTAATTATGTAAATTTTACAAAAATTGTTTCAGGCAAAATTAAAATTATAATGAAAGTCTGATCTATTTTATGTTTGAAATATATTTCCATAAAATATTTTATTTTAGTGCAATTTTTTGAAAAATTGGAAATTCTGTTTTAATCCTAAATCTATTTTATTTAGAAAATATATATATAACATACATATATATACAAACTTTAAACTTAATTATTGTATAAATTATTGATAATTTATTTGATTTTTCTCACTCCAAAATTTGATAATTTATAAAATATCGATTGATTTTGAAAAAAAATTAACTTTTGTAATTACAATAACGATTATTGTAATAATGACTTTATAGGGAATTCAGAGATTTAAAATTTATTTGAAATTCAAATAATAAATATGAGTTAATAGGTTCGAATTAGCAGTCACTGTACTAGTGGGTGAAAAGTCTTTGAATTTTTATTTTTCTTAAAGCTGACTACTCCAGCTTGAACAATATTGATATACCGGTGACATTTCAGAAGTCCCATGAACTCACAGGTTTCGGATAAACACGCGAAGACTTGATCGGAGAATGCTAAACCTCGCTTTCACAGATAGCCCCAGCGCGGCCAGATTATGTAGAATAATGAAAGTTGTTTTAATTATTATTGTTGTTAATTAAAACGCTATTGGTAATATCGGATTTTTTAATCGATTACAAAATCAATGTTATACGCTTTTTCGAGAACAAGTATCTACATAAAATATTAAATGGGACTTTTGAGCCATTTCAGTGAGACAAAAGTACCATTAAAAAAATTACAGAAGTCCTACCGGTATATCATATATAATTGCATTATTAGTTTAAATATTATAATCAAATTATAATAAAAGCTGTTTTCATTAAATTTTTCTCTGGTTAGTTTAAGAATTGAAGGGATAAATAAAATTTAATTTAAAAACGAGGAAGATTATAGTTGCCCTTGTCAACTTTTAGATACCCGTGCATACCCACTAACTGTTATTTATTTTCCCTATGCTATTATAAATATTACAAAAAAAATATAGGAAAGTAAAATAGTTAAAAAAAAATTTAACTTATTAGGTATCCCATAATTTTTGATTAACTTTTATCCCATAAAAAAAAAAAAAAAATAGCCCACCCTAAAAGTTGGCCCGAGTGATGTCCAACTTTGCCAACTAACTTGTCCTATTACTTTATCTGCCCAGTTTTGATTTTAACCTCGTTGCTTCATTAGATTCACAGTTATCGAATTTATTACTTTGTATGGCAGCTGCCCGAAAACGGGTCCGTAACATTTTGAAACTTCATATAAGTGCTCGATTCATTATATAACTAACAGTGTGTAATTTTTATCCTCGTAGTATAATCAGTTTCCAAGAAATTCATATTGGTGCAAAGAAGTTGTATAGCAGCCCCCCGAAAATGGGGCCGTAACATTTTGAAATTTCATATAAGTGCTCGATCCATTATATAACTAACAGTGTGTAATTTTCATCCTCGTAGTATAATCAGTTTCTAAGAAATTCATATTGGTGCAAAGAAGTTGTGTGGCAGCTCCCCAAAACCTTGATCTGGTCTTAAACAAAAAGAACCTCAAAAATGTCCAAAAAATGTTTTGTGTGATTTTCAAAACTCTTGCTCTAATTTTTCAATTCTATCTCTTATAATTAATTTTTAATTCACCAATATATTAAACTTAAGCAAAATCAACTTCATATGATCATATTCATATAAGTAATAATCATCATATCCATAATCTATCAATCTATCAATATCAATAAGCCATTTACTTAAAAAAAATCTTTGTCTTCTTTTTTGCTTATCTTAAATAAACTACACATCATTTAAATCGTATGAAATTCTAACTCGAAATCGTTATCTACTTTTTGTAACAAAAACAAAAAACAAAAAAACAAAAAAACAAAATTCATATAATTTCAAGATGCAAGCAAAATTTAAAATTTTTGTATGAAAATGTTGGAGTTGAAAAAGTTAGTTGTTCGAGAGCTACCCGAAGTTTTGGTCCCATCTTAACAAAAAAAAATAGGGAACCTAGAAATTGATTGAAAAATATTTTGTGAAAATTTCAAAACTGTAGCTCTTTTAGTTTTTGAGTTATCGTGCTGACACACAGACGGACGGACAGACGGACGGACGGACGGACGGACAGACACATAGCTAGATCGACTCATTTTTCGATTCTGAGCCGATACGTACCCTTAACACTATATCTAGCTCGTCTAGATCGATGCGTTACAAACGGAGGAGCAAATCTAATATACCCGATGTCATATATGTATGCACGGGTATAATAAAAAAACAGAATAATGAGCACGTTTATTTCTTTTGTAATGGATTTTAAATATTTTAACTAATCTCCTTTACTTCTCTCTTAAACTCTATCATAAAATTAATAAATGAAACTACTTCAAATTTTAATCATTATTATTTATTATTATTTATTAAAAATTACTAATTTAATTGTTTACGAATTAGTTTATTTCAGTTTTTAAAACTCACAGAATATTTTCTGAAAATTTTATATAATTAGTAAAAAATTTTAATATTAAAAATTGTGAATATGATTCACAGGATAATTTCTGTAGTAAGTCTTCATTACTTCTAGTGAAAATCTTGTCCTTTTACAGAATATATACTATAATATATACTACTATTTTTGAACTAAAATAGTTGACATTCAACTCTATGACAGCGCCTAATAACAGCGCTATACAACTCCTTCTTTTATATGAGCATTACAATACACCTAATAAAGGTGGTATGTTTGAAATTTTGCCAAAAGTAATTAATGTTTATAATAATAATGATAGAATGTTTATATAACGGTCGTACGGGTATCCCAGAGTTGACACAGTCTACTCTACTACACTCTTCCTCGTTTTTGTATATAAATTACAAAAAATTCCCTTTTTCTTTACTTCATTATTTGAAAAAGTACAAATTATACATTATTCAGAAATACCAAAAACTAATATGTTTTTAAAAATAAAATCTAATTTAATATAATGAACTCCGTCATTCTATGACAGGCCAACAGTTAGTGAATTTTATTGATCCATTCTATATTCATTGCAAAAAAACAATCATTTCAAATTATTTTATGCAAAATTATCGAATTGAAATTGTCTCTAGGGTGTAAAACACCTACTATAATTTATATGTATTTCCCTTTACATATACGCACGCACTATCTATAAACAATTTTGACATTTTAAGAGTTTTTGACGTGGGAAATCTTTGTTTTAAATCAAAGAGTTCCAAACACATGTCGGTTATAAAAAGATCCACATGGTAACGTGTAACTTTTTTTTCAATACATATATTTATAAATTCTAAAAATAACTTTTCAATAAATTTTTCAACTAATTATTTTATATAATGGTGCCTACCGAAACAGATTATTTTTTTTAAAGGAATTTTATTTATAAATTTTGTCAAACCAAAAAAAAACAAAAAGAAAAATTTTCCTGATTTTATGGTTCTAGAAAGAATTTTAATTGAAAAACTTTCTCCAGCCTTATTTTATCATATTTCAAGACAATAGAAACCTTAATTTTATTCTATAGATAGATTTTAATAATTCATAAAGATAGAAATATGATATTAAAAGTTATATTAATATTAAAAATAAAACGTAATAGCCATAACAAATAATAAATAAAATAAAAACAGATTATAACTAAAATTTAATTCAATTTTTAGTTAAAAAAAAAGATTTTCATAATTTCGAATAAATTTCGATTTTCAAAAATCTCTTTTTTTTATGTATTTAAATCAAATTAAAATAACTTTGAATATATAAAAATTAAATTATAATTAAATTCAGATTTAAATTACAATTCCATGTAAACAAAGTTGTATAGATACTTTTATATAAATTTTTAGAGTATATACCTGTATAACAGATATCCTGTACAATAATATATTAATTCAAATTACCTTATTTGCAATTATATCTTTAGGTATTTGAATAATTTTGAATTTGAAATTAAAAATATTGTATATTTTTCGAAATTTATTCAATTTTTAAAAAACAAAAGAGATTGGAAACCAATAAATTTAGCGTTATGGAAACAAATAGACGTATAATAAACAAAATGTTAGTTAGAAGTTAGTAAACAAAAACCTAAAAGTATGCAAATTTTTTTAACTGAATAAAATAAGATTGTTTTTAATCAATACAGGGTGGCTTAAAAGGCTATTACTTAAGCTAATGACGTATTAATTATAAAAGTTTGGTTTTATATCTGGTACAGGTCATTTAATTTTTTAAGTAAATTTCATTAAGTTAAGTTATTTATTTATTTGAATAAAATACAAAATGTGTCTACTACTACATGCAAGTTGTATAGAGTGAGTGAGTCAACCTTTCTTTTTAAGTGAGATATATCCTAATTCGTATAAAACATTCCCGGATGCATCAAAAACGCCAAATGGAGTATCACTTGCTATAATTAATCAAGAAAGAGTCTTACAGCTAAAAATACTAGAACCTGTAACGGAAATATACAACGCAGATTTAGAAGCAATACATGTAGCACTAAAGTTATGTCTAAAGCAAAATAAACCAAAAATAAATATTTACTTAGACAGTCAAGTTGGAAAGGAATCTAAACTAATATGAGTTTCCGGTCACAGCGAAATTAAGGGAAACGAATTTGCGAACAGAGAAGCCAATTTACCTATAAAGATCCTGATCATAGGCTTACATAACCAACACTTAAATTTAAAAACAAAGCAAATTAAGCAATTTATACAAAACACTAGGCAAGCTAACTGGAATAATAAAAATAGCTTTTTAAAGACACAATGGCTAAGAGTGCTAAAATCAGAATACGAAATCGGTAAGGGAAGGCAAAATTAACTTGATATGTTCTGATCAGAATTTTGAACTCGAAATCTTATTATTGAATGACCGGCACTCCAATCTGTACGTCATCAGTTAGATTTAAATAAACTATAATCTCATGTTAACAATTTAAACTACATGTAAATTTGAATAAAATGAAAAGACCTATTCAAAAGAATACAAAATCAATAATTTAATTTTAAATATTATGACCTTTGTGCACATCATTTAGATTAGAAATATTGTTGAATTTGAATCCAATATGATATGTAATACTAAAAATAAACAAATTAGATAAGGTTTATATAGCAAATTTTTACAAAATAAAATATAAAACTGAATTATAAGTTTATATCAATTAAATCCAAGTATTTTTTTTATAAATATCAAATTAAAATTTTTGTATTTCATTTTGATACTTATTTAAAATTTGTACAAAAATTTATTTTTCGAATAGATATTTTGAATATAAACCTAATATTAATAAAAGTATTAGTTTGTAACTCATTGAGTTTTTAAAACAAAATTAGAAAAATATTTAACTACAGAATTTAAAACTTTTTCTATTGTAATAATTATTAACATGAAAATCGGATGTTAAAATTCAAAAAAAAAAAAACTATTTGTTTTGAATTTTGTATTTCTGAAAATTTTGGATTAAAATTTGAACGATCTGGTAATACATTATGTGTAGATTATTCTACTATTGTTTTTATGAATATTAAAAATCAGAAGAACAATGAAAGCTCCGAGCTTAATGGCCCGAAATAACAATAAACTTTTTATATAAAAGACATTATTTTGCCAGCTCCTAACATCTAGAAAGCTCTAGGAATAACAGCCTTTCACCGAGTCTTTAGTATCTAGAATCGTTATATTCACTAAGCTGTTGATTACTGTGGACTGAATCTATTGTATAAGATTATGAATACGCAAATGTTAATTTTGTGCGCCATCTATTATCTTACGTAAGAGTTATTTATATATTTTTATTATATTCGTATTCGAATATTCGAATATTTATACTCAAGATCTGCCACTAGAAAGGTCGGCATCTTAACCACTTTGCCATGGGTTAGATCAAATTAATAATTGTATATATATAAACTTCTTTTAGTAAACTTTGGTTCATAGATCTAGTTTTTAAAATTTTTTGAGTCTTTCCTGACCCAAGTGAGAACTAAGTAGACCTCTTATTTAATTGAGCTTGTCTTAATAAAAAAAACCTCCACCATTTAAAAAAAATAACCTATAGTTAATTAATATGTTTTTGCAATGTAATTTTTTCCATTACTTAAAAGATTTATAAATTAGTTTAATTAAAATTGAAATAATTTTTTTACTAATTGGAAATGTATACCATTTCCCAATTTTTCATTTCCCTATACACAAAAGATTCTACAAAAAAAAAGGATGCCCATTTTCACAGATCCCCCAAGGGAAGAAAAAATACATTTTTCTACTCCTACCATTACTACCATTACTTATGTTTATTTTATACAAGAGTGTCCTTTTAAAGGATTTTCTTTTTTCATTTTCTTTTACATAATGTTCTCCAAACACAATTTTCAATTAAAAATTATTTTTGCATAATGATTTACTGTTATTATCCTTTAACAAACACAAAATATTTATTAAAAATTGCAAAAGGAACCGGAAGGCAACTTATATTGGAAAAATTGAAAAAACAGAAAGCATGGTAATTTTTTTTTTTTTTTTTTAATTTTTAATTTTTAATTCAATAATTGGATTTAATGATTGTTATTTCATTCATTACTGTAAAAAAAAATAATTTATAGATTTTACTTTTGATATTTTCCATTGAAAAAACTGAATAAACCTATCCACAATATTTAATTTATTCGTTTTTAAATTCATATGGTATAAAATTTGCATAAATTGTGTAATTTTTGAAACAATTATTGATTGTATTTCGTATTTATTATTAATTAAAAACATTTTTATGTAAACCATTTTTATTTACCAGTAAATACGGAAATTCGTAAAATTTTGCAATGCAGAATAGTTGTATAATAGTTGTATAAAAGAATGTAATTTAACACATTCGACTTAATTGAAATTCCCGTTATGATTTCTCTGAATTTGTATGTATGGAAAAATTGAGTGAATTTTTTCACTCGACTTGCTTTAAAATTAAGTGAAGGCGAATTTGTTAAAGAATCAACATTCGCAGTTTCTGGTCATGACCCAAGGTACCCAGTTTATCGTAAGTACATTTTAATCCGTATAAAATGTATATTATCTTGGAATGTGGAGGCAACTGAATTAAAAGGTAGTTAATAATAATTTTGCATTAAATATTTTCAACTATGGTTACAAAGCTAATCAGCAAGGAACATTTTCAACATTATTTCAACAATATTAAGTTTTTTAAAATCAATTAAAAACAGCTGGTTCATCAGCGTTGTGCTTAATCGAGGCCTAATAAATGATAAAGGTCATTTGGTTCAAATATGATTCTTTTTGGTATTCTAAATTTAAAGTGTTTTAGTTAAATTCGAATTTCAAATTTAAATTTAAAACTTCATAATAAAATTTACATAAAATTCGATTGATAGCCACATTTATGTATCGAATACTCTACTATAAGAAGTCTTCCATTTGGAAACTGTTTCATTTTCCGTGTATTCAAATGATTGTAACTCGCATTTATCATAAATAATAATCATAAATATGTGTCCCTGTCAAATTCAAAAATAATCCTATTAGATATTTAGAAAATTGAGAAAATTATATCAGTTACCATGGTTGCTGTTCATTATGTTTGATAAGATATTTATTTATTAACCACAACTAAATGACAGAAGTAATGATGTACATAAAATTGCAGAAGATCAATTTACTATCAAGTTATTTGCGACTATAATGAAAAAACCAAGATATTTTAAAAAAGCAGATTTCCAAAATTAAATAATGTTTCAGATTAAGTCTTAATTTGAGTACATTGTATATTTAAAATGACAATGGCAACCCACTAGATATTTATTTACCAATATTAATATAACTTTTGAAATTAGGTATTCTTGTTACCAGATTTAAGATAAACATTATAGAACTTGTGTTATGACAATTTAAATATAGAGTCCAACTTTGGAGTGCTGTATATTCGTAAAAGAAGGACTAGGGAAACAATTGGGTTTACAAAACTCATTTTTTTGCTACACCTATCCGAAATTAAAAACCTAATTGCTTTATTTCCAGTGGCGCTGAATTTTTGTAAAAACCCCGACGGACGATTTGACAAGGTGAAACTAAATAAATTTCTTATTTGAAAAATTTCTGAAAATATACTAATCAAAAAATTTTGTAAAAATATGCCTATATACTTTAACTCTGTCCGTCCGTATATTTACTAAAATTTTAACACCGTTTAATATAGAGAAAACAAATTTTAACCTCCCATATCTTTTAAACGGCTCAAGCTAGAAATTTTATCTTTAGAAATTACTAGGAGTCGTTTACCCGACTAAACTTATTTATAATAATATACAAAAGTTAAAGCTCCATTATTATATTTTAACAAGAGTTAAAAGTTTTCCTTAAATTTAATTCCGAAACCTCAAAATTTTAGGAGGGAGGAGGTGAGATTAGATCCTCGAGAATCACCATAAGTATGATTAGTAAAAATTTGGAAATCTACTCCATTGAAGGGCTATTAGAACTTGAAATTTCCCATTTTGATAAATCAGTAACTTAGTCATCAGGATTAATATTCCTAAAAGTAAACTTAGTATGAAACACTATAAAATTTTAGAAATGTGCTGTTTCAAAAACCCTTAGTTATTTTCATCTCATCTATATATATAAAAGCGAAAGTTTGTTTGTTTGTTTGTTTGTTTGTATGTAGCGAATAGACTCCTAAACTGCCCAGCCGATTTTCATGAAAATTTGTATATAGAGGTTTTTGGGTACGGAAAGAAATCGTGGCCCAAAAATTTTGCTCTAGCGGACTGCTAGTTGGGGCTGTGGTGCAAGTATTTAAATTTTTTTCTTCTAAATTGAAAACGGGTCGACCAATTGACTTCAAATTTTGTATGCGTGATGCTCCTTGAGCATTGAGTTGACACTATTAACAGTGTTGGAATTTGTTAACCCATGTCGGGCCGACGGGTAGTCAAAAAAAAATTTGGGTCCAAATTTTGCCCGATTTTACGAAACACTGCTTTGGCTAAAAACAAAGCCTCAAAAAAAATTTTGTTGAGTTAACCCATTGCGGCCCAACAGCTTTTTATAAATTCAATGCCGGCCCGACGATTGTCAAAAAAAAGATTTGGAAGCAAATTACGTCCAATTTTGCGCAATACTGATTTGCCTAAAGAGGAAGTTGAGTTCCCTTAACCCATTGCGGCACAGTGGCTTTTATAGATTTTTGCGTTACTGAACTCCAAATTAGAAACGATTTGACCGGTTGACACCAAATTTTATGTGCGTGAAGCAACTTCAAAATGGAGTTGAGTCTATTAACAGGCTTGGTGTTTGGTAACATGTCGGTCCTACGATTTGTCAAAAAAAAATTTTGGAAATAAATTACGTCCAATTTTGGAAAGTAGTTTGCAATGCTTTGAATTACAGAAAATTTCAAAAATTACTAGAATAATCCTAGAAAAATGGTTTTAAAACAATTGCTTTCATACATTTTAAAATTTACACCGTGTGTAATTTTTGGGTTAACTTTTTTCAGTAACATCAACTTCAATTAAACCTCCGTTGAGAGGCGCAGCAACGCGCACCGGGTATTAGCTAGTATTTTATAAAAATGTTTCACATGTATCAAAAGCTCGATACAATTTTTAATTACTTTTTAAAACAAATTCATCTTGAAAATTATTTTCAGTGTGAAAAGAATTTAATTTGTCGTAGTTTTTATTTCAAAAAAGTAATTTATTAACAATTAATTTTTAATAAATTTTATAAAAGCTCAACAATTATATTATAGCTCTACATACATGGTATTCGTAATATTTTCTTTTATGGCGTCGAATGAAAAACTTCACTATAACAGAAAAACTGTTTCCATATTTTTGAATAGTTTTTAAAATGTTGAAAAAATAGTAAGTAAAATATATTAAATTATTTCTTTTGTCCAATTAAATGTTTTCATAGAATTTTTAATAAAATTTGTTATTCTTATTTTATAAAATCAACATCGTATATAAAATAAAGACTACATATATTTGGAAAAGTTATTTTAATCAAGTTTATATAAACAAGTGATTAAAAAAACCAAGGGTTTTTAAAAAAGCACATTTTCAAAATAATATAGTGTTTTCTACTGAGTATTTTATCGGAATATATTGTTGAAGCTTCAATGTTAACGTTTAATTTAGGAAATATATATGTTGGTGACTAAGTTACTACTTACTTATAAAAACAGTAATTTTTTTAATTTTTAAGTCCTAATAGCCCCTCTATGAGGAAGGTTGCCCAATTTCTCAAGGATTTAATCCTCACTACTCCCCTTCCCACAATTTTTTAGTTCAAAGAATTAAATTGTGAATTCTACTAAAATTTAGAATTTTACTTAGAATTTTACTATTTAAGCAAAAATGTTTAAACCGAAAGACACTTTCTTCAATTTAAAGAACCGCTTTTAAATTTAAGAAAATCTTTTAACATATGTTAAAGTATAATGTTGGAGCTTCAAATTTTGTGTATCAACAAAAAAAAATTTGAACAGGTATTCAAGTTACAGGTGTTTAAAAATAGGAAAATTTCAATTTTCGAAACAGGGACGTGACAAAGAAAATTTGTTAACCGGCTTCTACTTATTTCTGAGGACCTAACTACTCCCCAAATTTCAAGACCCTAGCTTGGCCCGTTTAGAAAATATGTGTAGCCAAAAATTTTGCTAGAATTGCGTTTTGCATAATGGTAAATTTTAATACCGTATGGCAACCCTAAACATTTGTCTTTTAAAAATTTAGAAATCTTATAAAACCAGCTATATTTTGCCGTTTTCAGATTGAAAATACACTTAATAGCACTCTTGTTATAACAATTTGAATATAGGTCTTTTCCCAACTTTGGGGGGCTGCAGCTCCGTAACGGGTGGGGCTACAGAAAAAAATTCTTTTTCTCGTGGTTAAAATTCCTTTTCTCTATTTCAAACAATGTAAAAGTGTTTGTAAACATACGGACAGACGTACAGACGGACAGACGGACGGACGGACAGAGTGACACTATATAGGCACATGTTTACAAAATTTTTTGATTTATATAGAGGTTTTTATATTGGGCTTCGCTTTAATCATCATCAATAAATTTTCTATGCTCTTATCGATGCTCTTATTACTTATTTTATATCTCCGATCCAAATATCTCGTATTCTTTACAGCTTAACAAACGTAATATCAAATTAAGAATATCCTTTGAACTTTATTCGTATACGCCATACGGGTATAATAAGTTTAAAAACTTTTTACTTCAACCCGGTTTTTTGCAAATATTTTCCGCGAAAAATCTGTGAGTTGAAAATGATAAATTTTCATAAATGCAATGGTTTTCAGAACTATAGTAAATTACTTAAGTTCTATAGGAAAAGTGTATATTGTTATCAACATATTTTAATTATAACGTAATGTAATGCATTTTTATTTGAAGTCTAATGGATGTTTGATATAGTATATATATATAATAATTATTAATTAAATAATTTTAAATTACAATTGTTTACTTTTTAATATATTGCAAACATTTTTGTAAATATAAGGTGGTAAGAATTGTAAAGTTGGTTTAAAACTGATTTAAAATTTTAGGAACTTTGCGGATTGTTCACTAAGACTGTAAACTCGAGTCAGTATTTAGAACTTAATATATAAATAATTTTTTAATTAAACATGTTTTTAGGTGAAGTAATTAACTATAGTTTAAAAAATATTCTATTTTCACCACAAAACCAACCGCTATAACATGAATAGCTTAATGTAAAATTTTTTTTACCTGAATGTCTTTTGATATGATCCGACCAGGCCTTGAACCCGAGACCCTTCAAATGAAAGGGTCAAAAACTTATCAATTCAATATATTAATATCGAAATCTTATATGTAAAATTTAAAAACACTTTGTTCAGCCGTTTTGGCTTCACACATTTGCATAGACACAAACGAACATCATAAAACAAATACGTTTTATGGGTTTCTATAGTAAGACATATATGCATATACATATTACACTTACCGTAGTAAGGCTTATACGAAAAAATATCAAGGTCCAAATTTGGTGCGAAAAAAAAACTTACCGGTTATTATATTTCATATAAGCAGGTGTTAAAAATTTCATTAATATATTTTCTATTTAGGGATTTATTCATATATTTGATTAATTTTGAAGGCATAATATATCCTGTAGTTTTCTCAGAAATTATTGAATAAGAGAGAACCTTGGAAAGATTTCATTATTATATTTATATTTATAATATAAACTCTATTTTTATAACTGTATGATTACAGTTCGAAATTTTAAACTTACCATGACCAGGTTTTTAACGTTGTAAGACTCAAGTTTATGAAGAGGATTAAAGTGGTTTGCTTAATGCATGTAGTTCGAAAAGCTTCCATAAAACTATTTTTTTATGTGCATAGCTCAAGATCTAATAAAGATGGGGATCCAAAACTTTGACATTCAAGGTAAGTTAATTTTATGTCTATCCGTTTGACCATCTGTACGTAACATAGCTCAGATACTAAAAGAGCTATAATTCTGAACTTTCATAAACTCTTTTGTTTTCAAAAACCGTCTTTGCTATTAAAATTAAACCAGATTTCTCGACAGGTTCGAGTATTTGCCATTCAACTTATTGAGGTTAATTTACTTAGTTTTGAGTAGCTGCCATAACCTAATATTCTCCTACTTATTTCTAAAATTAAATTGTTATTATTATTGATCTCATCTTCTCTTGTATTTTCTGAATATTATATAATGTAAGGGAGAATACAATAACGCCTACGGCAATAAGGCCTTAAGGTATCTTAAGTAATTCTGGGTTAGGTCCTATTCCTCATTCTAACTGTCGTAGTTCTAATTAAAATTAAAACCAAAAGAATATTATTCTTCAAAAAAAAATATAAGAAAGTCGGATTCAAAATCAATGTTGCCATCTTTTCCAGAATAATTATAAAAATTTTAAAATTATTGTATAATTCAAGTACTATACAATCCATAATGGATTATATTAACAGGGAAATTTAACCCGCTGCAACATCAAATAAATATGTTTAAATAATATTTTCACCAAACAAAGGTATTTATTATATCATATATCCGCACTAGTATTGGTAAAGTCCTCGACTATCAGGACCATTGTGGGCTAATTCTAATTTATCTTACATCTATTCTAAATTTGTATCTTAAAACTATTTTAATAAGTATCTTAATTAATCAATATACATATTTAAATTTATTATCAGTGTTGCCACCTTTTTCCAAAATAAAATGTTTTATAAAAATGATAAAATGATCTGCACAGCCCTTATTAATAGAATTGAAATTATATTATTAAATATGATTGCATATTTCTAGGATAAATTTTTCCTTAACTTATCTAAATAAGAATATAATGTCAAAATTCTGTCACTTAAAGTAAAATTTAAGTTTTCAGTTATTCTAGTTAAATGGTTTTACAATTTATATTAAAGTTTAATAGAATTTAGCTCATATTTCATGTTTTATTGATTTTTTTTATGAAGTTTAAATTTCAATTTATTTGTTTACTTATTTATTTATTTTTCCAATTACGATATTTAATATCTTTTTCTTTTTTAAAATAAAATTTAAATTTTTTAAATTACCTATACCTGGAAATTTCAGAAATTTTTAACAACTTTTTTTTTTTATTATAAAAAAAAAAACTGATTTAATTTCAATAAAACATTCCAAGGAAGGTGTCTCATTTTTTACAATTTTCCTTTGGTTTTTCTTTTAAATATACAAAAAAAAAAAAAAGAAAAATCCTTGGAAAATTGATTTAAACCTTATCAGTTAAAAAGAAATGAATACAAAACGAATATTGATAATCTTGAAAATTGAAAAAAGAAAGAAAATTCAAAAGAAATGCGAAAAATTAGAAAAACAAACAATAATAAAAACACAATATTTTTTTTGGCAAGAATAAAATAAATTTGGTAAGAATATTAAAGACAAAAATTTTCTCAAATTTTTTTTCTTGTATATAAAAATAAACAAAAAACGAAAATATAATATGAAATTGATTTTCTCATATATGTATGTATATATTAATATATTTTTATATTTATTTCTCAGTTTTTTTTGCACCCAAAAATATATTTTTAGAAACACAATAACAAAAATCTATTTACGAAATTCAAAATTATTCATCTTTTAGTTCCATTTTAACTGAATTATAAGTATTTTTGGAAATAAAAGTTTTTTTTATAGAATTTTGAAAATAGAAATAGGAATTAATCAAATTTAAAGAAATTGTGAGGATTATAAATATTGTTTTGTATAAATATATATAGGTTTAAATCAAAATGAATTCAAATAGAGCAAGAGTTTAGTAAAGTAGACTGTATCAACTGTAGGATACTGAACGCAATATAGTCATCATAGACCCGCATGAACGTAATATAGATATATAGGCCGCGTGGCATAATTGTTAAAGTGCCGACTTTTCATGCAAAAGGCCCGGTTTCGAATCCCAGTGAAAGTGAAAAAACTTTTATCAAGTTTTCGACTCGACCAGCAACTTTTCGCTATTGGGTTCAAATTAATATTAAGCCATTTAATAATTTTATATCGCTAATAAAAAATACAATAATATAAGGAAATAATTTAATTGAATAATATAACTCACAGATATGGAATATCATGTAACTCAAATACAAAATTATTACAATATAAAGAATTATCGTTTCTATTATAAATCTAAAACGTTTCTACAAGTTATAAGACGTCGTACTATCTCATGTTTAAATTGTATGTGGAATACATTTGATCACTTCTAACTATAAGAATTTAATATTTTGCCATATTCTGACATGCACATATATAGTCGGGCTGTTTAGACTATAACAGTGAACACTTAGCACGTAAAAAAAAACTAAAAGATTTACAAAATTTCAATTACCAAAATCTTAGACTTATGACAGTTATGTATAAAAAAAAAATATAAGTTGTATATAAATATATTATATATAATATAAATTTAACTATTTTTGGCAATATTCCTGACAGTCGGTCGTGTTAAGTATAGAAAAATACTCATATAAAATAAGAAGTTGAATGGCAACTATCCGAACTTTTGACAAAATCTAGTAGATCGCTTAAATTGCGATTACGGCTTTTACATAAAAATAATCTTAATAAAATTTCAAAATCCCAGCTCCTTTAGATTCTGATTTATTGTGCGGATAAATAAAACAAACGGACAGATATTGCTAGATCGATTTACTTTTCGATTCTGATCCGATCCATATGATATATAGACAGATGTAGGTATAAATAAATTATTTAAACCTACATCTATCCCTTCTCCGTTTCTGCGTCACAAACGTAATTACAAATTTAGTATACCTCTTAAAAATACGTTTATACAGGTATAAAAATACTGAATAATTTTATTTGCTTCAATTGAAAACAAAATTAAAATTATTAATTAAATAAAATATATTCTAAGGAAATGCTCTATTTCAAAATGAAAACACTCGTTTAATACTGAAAAGACTTAAAGAGATCTTATTCAAAAATTGTGTCATATAATTAAATCAGAAATGTTATCAATTCAACACTGAAAATGAAAATTTAATGAAGTATGTCAAGTTATAGAGAAACTGAATACGAAAACTAAATACAGTGTTGGTAATTTTTCAAAATATAATATTATTTTTTTTTTTTGGAATATTCTTTTATATTTAAATTTTATCTTTAAATTCAAAAACTTTTTAATTGTTTGCAAAAATAGAAAATAGGAATTAGTAGAAAACATTGCCAGCTAATCACAATGCCAACAAGTTAAAAAACAGATAAATTTAATAATTTAATATTTATATTAAAGATGTATCTACATAATTTTGGGGGATGGTGTCATAATTCCAAAAAAAAAAAAAACACCACGTGAATTTCTAAATTAGCAGGGATTTTAAAGTTGAATTTTTATGTTTTTAATACCTTGTTCGTACGTTCGTGTGTTTTATTTAAAAAAAAGTAAACTAGTTTTGAAAAACCATGTTTATACTACACAACTAGATAAATTTTGACAGCAAATCTAATAAAATTGAATTTTTTTCTAATAATTTTTAATTGTTCATGTTATTTTTTGTATCTCAATTTTTTTTTCATACAAAAATTAATAACAAATTTTGAAAAGACTATGAAATATACAAAATCGATTTATTCAAAATAAAAATCGATTATTACAATTATTTAAATAGTAGAAACCCTGAAATCTTGAATTCTTTAAATATTTCTTTAAATAACTGGATTTATATCATTAAAATGATATTTCTTAGAAATCTGCAATTTTTTCATAGAATACTTAATTCTTTAGCAAGAATTAAACTAAAGATTTTCGAATTAAATATATTTAACTCTGTAATACAGACATGGTAATATTTTTATTGAAAGTATAGTTTATTTTTGTTTAAACTTTTTAATTATCTCTGCCAACACTGAAAAATTCTCAATACAAGTTTTGTATAGATACTTAAAAACTTAATACTGTTGAATTTAATTCAAGTGCTAGTGCTCAAATAAATATTTTAACAAAAAATAGAATTGTATGAATTTTGAAATAAACTTTAGATGGAACTTGATGCTTGCTCCAATTGCTTGGCTTAATTTTAATTTGTATGTGCACATTTTTAAAAATTACATATAAAACTATTCTGATCTTTATTGAAATGTATGTCTAATAAAATTAATTTAAAAAAATAAAAAATTCAAAATTAAAGACTTAAAAGTCTGAAAAAATATTAGATTAAAAATCGAGTAGAAGATTAAAAATTGAGCCCTAATGAAAAAATTATAACTAAGAAATAATTGAAAAAGTTTTATATTGTAAAGTTTTAAATTAAATTGACTTTCGAAAGGATTAAGGTAGTAGAGGAGTTTGGAAACTCTGATTGGCAAAGTTTTAAATCGTAAAGTTATAAATTAAATAGATTTGTAGTTAAAACATTTTATAACAAATTAGATGAGATAGAGTTTCGAAACTCTATAACTTTCAGGTAAACATTAAAAAAATTTAAATATATTAAATCGCTGTTGATTATTTAAAGTTTTCTAAAAATTCGAAATTACTACATCTTAAAGCAAGTTAAGAGTATTTAAGAATATAATAAAATAATTTTTGAAATATTTCAAAATACACGATTTTAATCTATCTGTAATCTTACTTTATTGAAAATCCCCTCCTCCCTCTTTCATATCTCAAAATATAATAATTTAATTGAAATAATTGAAAAACAAACACGTACTCCAAATTCCATAAACCTATATACAATCTCCATCTACCATTAAAAATTTATTTAAATCAGTATTTATTCATTAATAATTTAAAAAAAAAAAAAAGTATTTACCTGATTGCAATTTATACTTTAATTTTAAAAATTAATAAACATCATGGATTCAAGAAGATTCAATTATTTTAATTAATTTTATAATTTTTTTAATTGAAAAATAAACTCAAATTTTATATTTTTTTTGACATGAAATTTTTCATTTAAAGATCATTGAATTGTAAAATGGAAAATTTACAATTTTTTCCCTTTTCTATTTTCGAATTTTCGAAATTACAAGAAAAACAAAAACAAAAAAGAAATAACTTAATTATAAAAAAAAAAAATAATTTTTAAATTCTCCAAATTAATTGAATTGAAAATAATTTTTCACTATTAAATTATTAATTTGTAAAAAGATTTTTTTTTACATTTTTTTCATTTCCACTTAAATATTATTATTATTAATAATTTTTTTTTTTTTTGTTGTTTTTTATTTTTATAATTCCCTTCTTTTACACAAATTAATTGAATTTTAATTTATTTTCCCTTGAAATATTAATTTACTTATATACTTTTTTTTTCATATATATATTTATTACATTTATATACTGACAAATAAATTTAACCATATCATTTTCTTTTAATTACATATATATGTATATATATATATATATATATATATTCATCTATCAGTATATTTTCAAAAAATATAATTATATTTCTCTTAGATTATAAATCTGAAAAATCCGAAACTTGAAGATGAAATACTCAAAAATGAACATCACGTAATGTATAATAACGGTACATTTTTTCCTATAAATTATTCGTTACATAGAATCTTTAAGATAACTTTAATAATAAAATAACCGTTATATGTACATATATATATTACAATAATTTAAAATTATTTTATACTTTAATTAAACACAAAATATAAAGATGGAAAAATCAACATCCTTTTTTTTTTTGTTTTTGTTATTATTTCAATTTTTCCTCAGTTATTTTTTTTTTTTTGTTGGTCCTTTATAACTGTAATAAAATTTAAGTATTCCGTTACCGTTAAAAAATTTATTTTAGTTACCATACGCAACGAGATCATATCAATGACTAAAAATTTCTGATGGAAATCAACTGTCTTTAAAGGACTATTTACTGTTACTATAATGTTTGTTTGTTTTGTTTTTTTTTTTGTTTTTTTTATGTTAGTAGTAGATATCCTTTTTCATTTTTATTTGTTTATTTGTATGTTATACCGTTTTGTTATTATTACATTTTTTTATAATAATATTGTATGAATGTATTGTATTTGTTTACTAAATTTTGAATTGGTATAAAAAAACTGGTACAATTTGTGAAAAAAATAACGGAATATTAGAAAATTTGTTAACCCAGGTACTGTGGTTTATAAAGAAACGGCCTGTAAAGGATATGGAATTTTTTTAGTTAAGTTTCAGGTTTTCGTCCACTTTGTTTATTTGTTCCATAAAACTCTTTAAAATAAATTAAAATTTTACTTTGGGAAAGCATGGCCTGGATTTTAGGAGAGGATATGCTACACTATGTTAAGAATAAAAGGAAATATTCTACTATTGAAAAACTAATTATAATGTATAAGTAAATTACTAAAAAAATTTTATTAAGGTTTATTTATTTATGTAAGTACAAAACCCTCATATACAATGTGATAATTAAATGATTGAGCCTTTCCTTTCTAGATTGGGCAAGTGTATATTTAATATTATAATTTTTATTATTTTATTAGATATGATCTGACCTAGGTTTGAACCCGAGACCTTTCGATTAATAAAATTTAATTAACTAACATTTCTAAAGTGAAATATTTAACAAATCAAATCAAAAATATAACATACCTGTCCTGGCCTATAACTTTTTAAATCATTCAAAAAAAACAACAAACATACAATTTACAAAAACTGGTCTAAAATATTCTGGTCTAATGCTATAATGCGCATGTTACATTTATACACGAATAATATGTTCGTATTATTTAACGAATAATAAGGAGAACTTAAACTCTTGTTGAATGTGAATGAAAAAGCACGTGGTATCTTTCGTTAAATAACCTTGAAGTAAATATTTATTGAAATATGAATGTTTTTAATGAGTGTTATAAAAAAAAAAATCTACTTAACGAAATTTGAATTGTATATTATATACAGTTACAAACTTTGGTTTATTTTTTTTTAAGGGGTTAGTTAATAAGCAATTCATTTGTATATTTAACAATATACTAGTATTATATATATGTGCATATTATATAAGTTATTGTATTGAATTAAATTGAAAATAATTTATATTATATATGTATAATGTAGGTAACATATTTTTTTTTTGGGTTTTATTTTAGGTGAACAGTTTTTTTTTTGGTTCGAAGGTGAAATAATTAGTATGAAAGTAACATTGAATTATATTCAATGTCAAATTTTTACTAATAATTAAATGTCACTTAAACAAGGTTATATAAAATTATGTATATGTTAATTTGCATGCAGTGTATACATATAAGTATATAAAACATAAATATAAATATACTATGTGATAATAAATAATAGGATGAAATAGTTAGGGACTTTTAATAATAAAGGAAATTTGTATTTTGAATATATGAATGTATTTTGAAAATCATACTTAACTCATTTTATGCAATGTAAATGACGTTTTTGACACTTTTTTTTGAATAAAATGCAAAGTGACAAAATGAAACTATTTATAATGATGGTGTTTTTGGAAATATGAATCAAAGTTTATATGAATTATATGAATTTGTAAGAAATGTTTTAGAGTAATTTGTAATAATTCTTTTATTTCCATTTTAAAAAATTTTTGAAAAAAACAAAGACCTTGATTTCAATAGTCATTTCATAAAAATGAAAATGATTTTTTCCATTTCATTTTAAAACTTCCTAATTTAAACATTTTTTTCATTGTTTTCCTTATAATTTTCTGATTACTTTTAGTTTGAAATTTAAATATTGTAAAAAGTTAGTGGAGTTAAAATCATTACGAGAGTTAAAATTATTAAATTCGTTTTTAATAAAATTATCCTTAAGCGATTCGTGATGAAAAGAGAAATTTGACGTTAGAATCGGTTCATGAAAGATTGGTCGAAACCATTAGAATTAAGTATTTGCATGTAAGTATTTATTTATACATATATACATTATTTTGATATATTACTAAATTGAATAAAACTTTTAATCACAAACCATAGATGATTTCCATGTCAGAATTATGTTGCCAGCAGAAGATGTTCGAAATTTATATTCACTATAATTCTTAAATCCATTTTGGATTTTACTTCAACTTAAAGCGTCATTTACTACTCATTTAACAATCTCAAAATGAAAAATTTTTTAAATTTAAATGAGTTTACTGCTAAAAAGAAACATTTTTCCTTGATCGCTTGAATTCGCTATATTTTCATGTTTTGTGTTTATTTCCATTTTTTTAATAATAATCAAAGTCAAAAAATTGGTTTTTATTAAAAATTATTATGAGATGGCAATCGAAATCAGGATCAAAATGTTTCAACCTATTCGAAAAATCTTTTTTAAACTTATTTTCAAACCAACAAGCCTGTGTGAATCATAAGGACATATTATACATTTATAGTATTCTGATCATTAGAATTCATCTTAATTAACCTTCAAGTATAATTTATACATGCAACAGTTCGAGGCATCTTCAATTCAACATTTAACATCAATACTTTATAATATCCAGAATATCTTAGGTTACGTTTATATTAAAGCTGTGATAAGTAACACGAGAGTGGATGACAGTGAGAATCTATTTGAAACCATGATAATTTTCTATGGCATCTCCAATAAATATACACCCTAATTTCCTAACTGTTCTCTTTATTTCTGTTTATATTTTTTAATTATTAATTATATTTTGAAGCCCTCTCATAGTATTAAAAAATCATTTCAAACAATATCCAAAAAATCCAAATTTTTAGTACATTTTCAAAAAATTTTGTAAAAATATACCTATATAGTTTCACTCTGTCCGTCCGTCCGTCCCTTTTTACGCACGATTGACAAAAAAAATATCAGCAACGGGTAGGTATTGCAATAAAAATAATTTAATGTTAAAACTTTTTTCTATTACCCCTCCCGTTACGGAGCTACAGCCCCTCAAAATCGGAAAAAGCCCTATATTTAAATAGTTATAACAACAGTTCTATAAGGTATATTTCCAACCTGAAAACAGTAAAAGACAGCTGCTTTTATAAGCTTTACGAACTTTTAAAAGCCAATGTATAGGGTTACCATTCGGTATTAAAATTTACCGTCATCTAATACTAAGTTTTGCAAAATTTTTGGCTCTTCATAACTTCTGAACGGCTCAATCTAGAAATCTAGAAATTTTTTTTTGTTACGTCCCCTGTTTAGGAGCTTTAAGGGGACCAAAACTTTAAATTTTGCTATAAATTTAGCTTTTAAACACCTATAGCTTGAACACCTGTCAATATTTTTTTTTATTTATATACAAAATTGAAAGCTCCAAAACGGAAGTTTCAACCAGTGTCAAAGGTTTTTCTTAATTTTAACTTTGTCCGTCCGTCTGTCTGTCCGTATGTTTACACAAAATTTTACACCGTTTGAAATAGAGAGAAGAAATTTTAACTACGAGTTGGTATTGTAAAAAAAATAATTTCATGGAAGAACTTTTTTCTGTAGCCCCACCCGTTACGAAGCTACAGCCCCTCAAATTTGGAAGAAACCCTTTATTTAAAACGTTATAACAAAAGTTCTATGAGGTATTTTTTCAATCTGTCGAAAAATAGCTGCTTTTATAAACTTTACAAACTGTTAAAAAACTTATTCATTGGGTTGCCATCGATACTAAAATTTACCGTTATTCAATACTCAATTTTTGCAAAATTTTTGGCCCCACATAACTTCTGAACGGCTCAAGCTAGAAACTTGAAATTTTGGGAGATGTTAGATCTTCAGAAAATAGTAGGAGTCGGTTAAGAAAATTTTTTTGTTGCGCCCCCCTTTTAAGAGCTGTAAGGGGCCCAAAATTGAAATTTGGCTTTTTTTAAGCACCTGTAACTTGAATACCTGTCAAAATTTTTTTCTATTAATATACAAAATTTAACGGTCCAACATTATATTTTAACATATGTTAAGTGTTTTTCTTAAATTCAAAAGCGGTTCTTTAAATTGAAGAAAGTGTCTCTCAGTTTTATCCATTTTTGCTTAGAAAGTAAAATTCTAAGTAAAATTCCAAATTTTGGTTTAATTCCTAGAATCTAAAAAAATGGAGGGAGAGAGGGGGTGGTGAGTGACATTAGATTCTTGAGAAATTTGGTAACCTTCCCCATTGAAGAGCTATTAGGACTTAAAAATTAAAAATTTACTATTTTTACAAGTAAGCAGTGACTTATTCCCCCATAGTATATATTTCCAAAATTAAACTGAGTTTTTAACACAATATAATTTTGAAAATGTGCTTTTTTAAAAACCCTTGGTTTTTTTCATCACTTGTTTTATTTACGAAAGTAGATGAAAACAAACGAAAATCACCGAAAATAAATATACGAAGCTCCCTCGTATTATCTTAACTTTTACCCTAAGTCCAAAAGCCCCCTTTATTAAAAACAAAAAAAAAACCTTGAAGTTTGAGTAACAAAAAAAGGATTTATAATAAATATTATGCAGTATGTTTAAAATTTAAATTTTTAAAATAAATGCCAAAGGATATTAAGCCTAAAAGTATGCAATTTCATTTCCAATATTATAAAAAAACTCATACCACCGTCTACCGGTTATCAAATGGACACAAAATTGAGTTTTTTTTTCTTGTTTTTTTTTTCAAATATTATCTAAAACCACAAAATTTTTTCCTCTGCGGCCGCATTTGTTTCCAATTGAATATTTTATTAATAAAAAAAAAAAGAAAATCAAAAAAGAGACAAGAAAAACAATAAAATAAAAAGGATAAGTACATATTTGAATTGAAGGATATTAACATTTAAAATAAAAAAAAAAAATAAATTTGTTTCTATTTGGACCCTTAAAAAATGAAATTGTTCAAATAATTTTATTAAGGCATAAAAAATGTATATATATGTAAGAAAGAGTATAATACTATAATAACTGTAAAAGGACCAATATGTTTTTTATATATTGTTTTTTTTTTTGTGTATAAAAAAGTCAAGTATTCTTGGGGCATTATACATGTATATACATAATATAAATATATATGTATATAGTATATAGTATATACTATATACATATAGTATATACATTGTGTCCAATTTTTTCATTTAATTATATTTAAAAAGAAAAAAAAAACAAATTACTTATTTTGCTTCTCTTTCTTTCATTCTCAGTTTTGAATTATTATTTTAGCGAATAGCCCTTGAAAAGGAAAATGTAATATGTTTAATATACTGAAATTTATAAAAGGATTTTGCATATTAATTTTTGTTTAAAAATAAAACAAAATAAAAAATGGTAAAAGAAAAATAAAAGCAAATCCCGTAAGAAAATTTTCTTTATTTTATTTTACGATATTAAAATTAATCTTTATGTGAATATCTTTGTAGTGTTACCCTTTCGGGATAATAAGAATAAAAATAATAATAAAAGTTTTTTTTTGTTGATCACTTTATGTTTAAAGTTAAAATTTATTTAATTTTTTTAGATTCTTTATTCCCTTATGAATTTTGTGGATATACTAAATTTGTCATTACGTTTGTGATGCTGTAAAAGAAAGGGGATAGAAGAAGACTCAAGATTATCTATCAGATTAGAATTAAAAAGTAAATTGATCTAGGTATGTGTCCCAATCCGTTCGTTTTTCCATTTATCCGACACAATAACTGAATTCTGAAATCCTGAATTCTGAAATATTCACAAACTCTATTCTGGATTTGGAAATTTTCACTAAGTCAATTATAAACAATTGCATTTAAAATTGAACCAGTGCAACTTATTACTTCTTTTGTAAATAACTTCCAGAGCTTAATAAATATCATTGTATAATGATTTATGATGTGATATAATTTTTTTATGATATTTATGTAGGTATCCTCGAGTTGACTCAGCCTACTCTTATCTATTTTTCATTTTATTTAATGTTTATGAAGCTCAAATTTAAGATTTTATTCTATAACTTAGAAAGCCTGAAAAATAGGTCCAAAAACAAAAAATTTAGACTTAAAATTATCTATTTTATAAAAATGCTTACGTGCACATCTATAGACAACTTTATAGTTCATTAGTTTGACATTAAACTTGCAATTAATTATCATATTGACTGAACTTGGTTGTTCATTGCTCCATTATGGCATAACAGCTTTTAGGTTTTTTTTTTTATTACCTAAACGGTCAA
This sequence comes from Dolichopus griseipennis, assembly GCA_963082915.1. NCBI lineage: Eukaryota > Metazoa > Arthropoda > Insecta > Diptera > Dolichopodidae > Dolichopus > Dolichopus griseipennis. The sequence continues at coordinate 87,951,469 of OY720443.1, forward strand.
AACTGCAGACTTCAAATTTTATTACAAGTGTCTATAGACGATTTTAGACAGTGGGAATTTAATGAAAATTGCTCGATCCATTTATTGTTGAAAGTCAATTAAAATTTTTAGTTCGATTATGCCTTTAAACTTGGCATATATGTAACATCTAATCAGTTCATTTGAACGTAACGATAGAATTACAATTTATCAGCATGTTACGGCCCAAAGATTTACAGAAAAAATTTTTGGAAATTAATAATGTCCAATTTTGGACTGCTTTGAAAACCCGTGCGACACCTAAAAATTCTGCAAGTATGGATATAAATATTTGACAAATCATTTATGAGTTAACATGGTCTACTATGTGCTGACATTCTGTTTATTATATGATTCCTCTAATACTTATGAGAACTTTAAAGACCGTAGACCTATTCCAAACTTAAACAGCAAAAAACAACATTTTGAACTCACTCTCTTCTTTAATTTTGTTGACTTTTTCATTTCACAAATTGTAATTTTGAATTTCAACTCCCTGTTATCCTTTTCGGTGTGTCCCTATTTTTCATTCTTCTACGTTTTCACAAGGCAACCTTCACTTTCTTTTCCTATGGAATTTAATTAATAGAATTCAATTAAAGAATAAAAAAAAGATAAATATTAAATAAAAAATGTTTTATATATTTATTTAAAAAAAAAATGGCCTGTAAAGACATTTTTTATGAAATAATTTTGAAGAATTTTAAAGAAAACAAAAGCCATTATTTCCGTAATTAGGACTCTAATAAAAAAACAAACTTGTTCCTTCTTAAAAAAAAAATTAATTTATTAAAGATAATTTTATTTTTTTAATTAAATAATTTTTAAAAAAAAAATTATGAAGAAACAGATGGTCATTTATTACTTAAAATTTCTTTGATTAATTCGAACGATTTTAAAATTAAGTAAGAGTTTACCATAATTGATAATCAGAATGTTCTAAAAGTTTTTAAATTTGCTAAGTCAAGTTTATTTTCTAGATGTTACATTTGCTAAGTCAAGTTTAGTCTCTTAAAATTAGACATAAGTCCCCGTTATATTCTTAAAACATGTAATTAAGTTTTGAACTACATTTTGAGAAAAAATAAAAATTTTTGAAAGTCTGATATAATATTTTTTTTTTACGCCGTAACTAAACGCTAGGAACGGATTTCTGACTTGCAGGTTTAGTTGGAAAGGGAAGGAAAATAGGATATTAAAGAGGAATTTGGGGGTAGATTGGAAACAAATCTAAAAAGATTCGTTTTGAATTTTTGCAACTTATAGTATGACACATTATCAACAAAGAGGAACACATTAGATGGAAACATGTTCCCCATCTTAACAATCCTCTCGAAAAATTAGTTTCCATAACCAGTTTTAAACCATCTTGGAATTTCCACAGTATAGAAATGATCATTGCTGTTCCACTAGTGTTACGTTGGAATTGTTTAAGAGGAGGCATAATTAACTTTAGTTTAATAGAGCAAGTGTCGACAGGGTCACTATTAGACGTACGGCACGATTTTGAATTTTGTCGAGGTAACTCAAAGAATTTTGGGATGCGCCAGCCTAAATGTGGGAGCTATACTCCATCTTAGTTCAAATATAGGCTTTATAGAATTTAGAAAGATCCTAAGGAGAGAAATATGTTTTGTGACGAGATAGAAAACCCAAACATTTCGTAGCATTTTTAGCTATATCAAAAATATGCTCAGCATTTTCTGATTTAGCTGCAAACCAAAAATGATAAGATTTCTGCTTAGATTGGGTAGAAAATTGAATTTGCTCCTTTTTCCGGAATAACTATAAATTCATCAACACGAAAATTTGAATTAAAAGCGAGTTTTAAGTTTGCTACAATATATTTGGTAAAAGGGAAAATTCCCGGTTCTGAATATGAACTTAATCTAAAATTTATTACTTTGTGTAAATGGTTGTATGTATTATTATTAACTTTTAGAAATAATTATTTGTTTTATTACTGAAAATACTCTTTTAAATATTTCGTCTTATATTTTTTGAAAATTTGAGTTTATCAAGTCATAAGACCCCGGCGGACTTTCGGTCCATCTTTCAAGAATAATAATTCTCCGTAAACTTTTGGCTTTTTTTCGAGTCATAAGTCCCACTGGGATTTTTGTCACCTCGCCAAATTGTTATATATGCAACATATTCTAAATGTTAAGCTTCTTAATAGTTTAAAGTCTCATAACTATTATTAATGATATCTCCAGGGGCTACAATCTATTTCCAAGGCAGTGCAAAAATAAACGTTATTACACTTCATTTACCTAGTATTTATATTGTGCTGATATGTTATAATTAAAATAACTTTTAATAGAGATAAATTAACTTTAGTCTTTTATATTTTTTTCCAAAATCAAATAAATAAGTTTTTATGTAATTCAAAAACAAATGTACTTTATAATTGAAAAACAATAAGACTACACACGAAGGCCCACTGAACGCTTTGCATGCCTCGCTTGCTTCTAACGCTTCGATGACTGCATTATTTCATAACTACATTATTTCGTAACTAGACCCAAAACACTATTTCATATGTAACTAGAAATATGTCAAAATGTGTTTTTGGAAGTTTTCATTGAGTCATAGTTGCTTTGCTTGCTTTTCTGCTTCTGCAAATATAAGCATGCAAAGCAAGCAAGGCGTTCATTGGGTTTTCATCTTAAGAATAAAAAACCAAATTCCAAGTACAACGAAAATAAATTGGATTTTCAGATGCAAATAAATAAAAATATTTTATTAAGTTTTTTAATTTTCTAATTTAACATTTAATTTAAAAAAAAAATTAAAAAACTTTTTGACACTGTTTTGCAAAAAAAATTCCAAAACAACGAAATATTATTTTAATCTCTAAAATAATAATTTACAAATCTCTTCGAAAACTTTAACATAGAATATAAAAAATTTTTATTTTCTTCCAAGGTTCCAACTGAGAATTATAAATAAAAAGGAAACAAATAAATTGATAGAAGAACTAATTCCACCAATTTCAATAATGTCTCCACTGGGTAAAAAAAACTAAGAAAATTGGTAAATTATTGACGTATTGGGATCTTCTATTTTATTTGTATCTAAAAAGGAAGTTTTATTTAAAATTTAACATTATAAATACCTATATACAATAAATACCTTCAATTGTACTTTAAAGTAGACATAAAAAAACTTGAATATTACCAATTCTTTGAAAGAATATTAATTTTTATGAATCTCTAGCAAATATTCAAGAAAAAAAGGAAATCCCGTTATTCTTTAGCTGAGTAAATTTTGTTTTCTAAGAAATCATAGACGTGTGTTATAGAATGTCATTTTCGAAATATATTTAACTTGTGATAAATTTAAACATTTCTTAGTTGAAGCTGCTAAAAAGTTAAACCAATTTTTTACTAAAATTTAAAAGTTCAAAACATTTTACTCTGGAATTATTAATTCCGTTGAAAGTAATTCCATAAAAGTGTGGCATATGGGTTAGATTATATAAAAGCATAGAAAACGTGTATCATATTTTCTTATTTTGATTTGGGTTATAAAGAAATTAAAATAGAAGAAGATATTATAATAAAAATTGGTTGTTCTTTAACCAAAGTTTATTTTAAGATTAAAAATTAGTTATTGGAAATTTTAATAATAGCATGTAGTAGGAAAAAATACACGTTATCTTAAAATGCAATTTAACACCTGGTTTGGAATTAAAACTTAGCTGTCATTTAAAACAGCTTTTTAACTAACTGTCTCATAAAATATTGCCATTGTCATTTAAGATCATAATCCAATCGTTGATGCGGACCTTTTACAATCTTTGACCTTTGAAAATAAACAGTTGCTTTGAGAAATTAGCTTCAACTAATGAAATTTCCTGAAATGTTTCCAAATATTTGGAAATCTCGTGGTTGACATGCACTATTAAAATTTATAAAATCCCCGAGATTTTTAAGCTGGTGTAGAAAATACTTTAAGTATTTAAATCCTTTGCGAAAACAGACAACCGGATTTTTAGAAAACTTAACGAAACTTCACGAACCATATTTCTATGAATTATAAAATACTACTGCCTAATGTAATGTAATTTAAAATACTTTCAGTATTTAAATCCTTTGCGAAAACAGACAACCGTATCTTTAAAAAACTTAACGAAACTTCACGAACCATACTTGTATGAACTATAAAATACTAATGCCTAATGTAACTAAATGTAGTATTCTAAAAATACTGATTTAGTTTTCCTAAAGTACCATACAAACTATTCGAACTATACCAATAAACATATGATCCCATATGTGAGTTCCCAATCCCAATGAGTTCCATCTACACCTGCAAAACGCATTCGGATCTTTAAAAAACTTAACGAAACTTCATTTTAAAAAAAACTATGTTGATTTTAGTAGAGTAGATTGTGTGAACTCTGAGATACGCGTATGACCGTAATATATACATTATATCACCCGGCGAATTACTTTTGACAAAATTTTAAATGCATAACTTATTACGTTTTCAGTAATGTTCAAAAGAAACATTTCTGAAAATTTCAGAATCCTAGCTTCTCTATTTTTTGAGTTATGGTGCAGTGGGACATACATAGCTAAATCAATTAATTTTTCGACGCTGATCCGATCCATACGCTTAAATCTATCTACCCCTCTCTTTCTCTGGGTCATAAATACTAAGCCTATACTAATAGTAACTAATAGTATTTATTGGAAGGCAAAGTTTTGAAAGCCACTCATTAGATCTCTATGGTTTCCTTTGGTTAGTTTAAGGCTTTATTACATCAATTTCGAACCTAACTTTAGTGTAGTTCAATATTATATTTTGCCTAAATGTATCTAGATGCTTGAACTTCCTTGGATTGGACTACTCTATATATACAGTTATTTCACGAGTTTCAGTACGCTTTTTAAAGATATCCATGGAGTTTTCAATTAACGTAAAAATTCATTCCGTAATTAATTTTACAAAATTAAATAATAAATTTCCCAAATTTTTTTTTTTCAAAAAACTTTAAAAAAATTATACACAAGCCATTCATATTTTTCCACCATCTTACTAGTTCTTATTATTATTTTATTTTAATAAGTTTTCCATTAATTTAAAATTCATTTTAATCCTAAATTTATACAATGTTTTTCTGTTTTTTTTTTTTTTAATCAAAGTTAAATAAAATATTTCAACAGACCTTTCCAATTTATCCATTAAATGCCCGAACTGAGTCCCATTAATTTTTGAAAGAATCACTTAATATTAATATAAATTTTTTTATTTTTAAAAAATTTTCCCAAAAAAAAGGAAGTTTTTGGAAAAAATAAATTAAAGTAAAAAACGGAAGTTCAATAAATTACTTAACAATCCCTTTTTTCCACCAATCCAATAATCATCATCGACCCACTATAGAATGGATGGGATGGGTATCATTTCATGTATTAAAAATTGAAATACAAAACCCTTTACTCGATTTCTAATTTACATGAAATTTCCGTATTTTAATGGAATTTTTGGATTTCTTTTAACCCTTTTCTCATTTTTTAATTTCCTTCTCTGGAAAATGCTAAAATGATTTTCCAAAAAAAAAACATCAATACAAAAACGAAAACAAACAATTAATCAAAAATCAGTCAGGTATTCGAAAATAATATATACAAAATATATAATCCAAAGACAGGGGAATGGTCTCAATATCAGAAAATATTTTCAGGCATGAAATTTTTGTATATTATCATTGTTATTATGAATTTGATACCCACCTTTATAATTAAAACAATACCTGAAAAAAGTTCCAATAAGTTTTTCTAATTATTCTTTCCAATTTTATTTACCTTCTAATCATAATTCAAGATATGAATATTATAGGAAGCAAAAATGGGATCTATTCCTGATTACTAAAGGCTATTAGACTATTGACACTAAATAGTCAATTCTAGTTTAAGGAAAGACATTATACGAATTATTAATAACTAGCAGATTTACCCGGCGTTGCCCGGAAGCTTGCAAATTGTAAAAACGCAAGTTTCAGCAAATTTTTTGAAATACTACTTTACTTATAAATGAAGCCACAAAAAAATATTTGTGGAGTTCCGTTAACCCATCGTGGCCCAACAGCTTTTTATAGGTTTTTTCGTTGCTTTGTTATATATTAGAAATGATTTAACCGATTAACTTCAAATTTTATATATGTGTTCTTCTTTGAAAATGAAGTTTAATTTACTAACAGACTTGGAAGTTGTTAGCCCCTGCCGACCCGACGATTGTTCAAAAAAAAATTTGTAAGTAAATTACGTCCAATTTCTGACAGTAGGTACAACTTCTTTGAATTAGGGGAATGCTTAAAAAACTTTTTTTTTCGAGTTCTTTTAACCGATTCCGAAACAAAAGCTTTAAAAAACAGTTTGAACGATTATCTCTAATTTTTCTATACATGGTGCTTCTTGATAATTTGGTGCTCCTTGACGATAGAGTTGAGGATGTTAGGTTTCCGGCGAATAATGTTAACTGAATTAAAATGATTATTGGTCAAATGGGGATACTAAGTTTGCCATTATGTCATTATACTATGTCAATAGTAGTTTTCTTGAATTGCCAACGTTTGAATAAAATATAGTCGATGGTTTAGAAAAGGTTTAAAAATTTGCTTTTCAACTTATATTTTGTTTAGTACTCACCTGAAAGTTGTAATACGCTCTTCCTCGTTTTTTTATGATTTTATGAAAGAAATGTAGGCTTATTTTTTGGAAAAACTTTTTTAAAATACTATGTTTTTCAGTATTATATATAAGAAATTGAATTTTTTGATTTTTAGATTTCATTTGGAGAAAACTGAAAATTTCATTGAATCTTTGTTCAAAACACACAAACAGGTCAAAACCAAATTAACCATGTGGGTTTTAATTAAAATGTTGGTACAAAATTTTCAATAAAATACTTTTAATCCTATAAGAAAATAAAATTTATAGAAAACTGCATGGCGTCGTCGTGGAAAACGAGTTAATCGAACTTAACTAAAACTTTTTGCAGCCTCTCTTTAGACTGCAAAATTAACCTGTAAAATTGGACACAAATCGAAAACACAAAATTTTTTGAAAGTCCGCCAGGCAGAAATGGGTTAAATTATTTCAACCAAATTTATACAACTAATTGCGGTTGCTAAGAGGAACATTTGTGCAAAATTTCAAGTCAATCGGTCAAACCGTTTTGACTCGACATCAAAAACATTGAGTTAACCGAACAAACGGGTTAACCGAACTCAACAAAAATTTGTGACAGACTCTCTTTTCGACTGCGAAACCACCCTGTAAAATTGGACACAAATCGCAAACACAAAATTTTTTGGAAGCCCGCTAGGCCGAAATGGGTTAATTTATTCCAACCAAACTTATACAACTAATTCCGGTTACTAAGACGAACATTTGTGCAAAATTTCAAGTCAATCGGTCAAGCCGTTTTGACTCGACATCCAAAAAACGAAAAAGCTTAAAACAGTTCTGGAGCCGCAACCTGTTGACTTATAAAAATCTGACATAGCCTATGTCACCCCCCGGGCTCCCAGAATTATTCCTTTAAAATTTTGTGACAATCGGACCAGTGGTTTTCACATGAATCCTGGACAAACAAATAAACAAACAAACAAACAAACAAATTTTCTTCTTTATATATTAAATATACAGAGGTCTTCTAAAACTGAATCGGAATCCAAACTGCTCCGTACTCCGAAATTGGATGGTACATCCCTTCATATAGCTACTAACTCTAAAATATATCTCTTATCTTGTACAAGTGCGAAGATACTGTTATTTTTTTAAAAAGTTAACGAAATTACGGAAACCGATAAAAATAGATCTCTCCCCCTTCCAAAACAATTTTATGTTCTTTATGAAAATCTCTATCACCAACGTTACTCGTGACTTTGAGTTTCGGACACCATGTATAATAAAAAAAACAAGATTCTGGATTCTGATATAAAAGAATAATGGTTAGAAGCACTTCCTTATTAACCTACTTCCAGCCGTGGCTTTGTAGTAATTTTGAGATTACTCTACCCGTCTAAATTGCCATATTATGGACTCCTGAATAAACTCTGGGCAGTTATGGGATTAAGGAATATAATTAAATACAGACGGCTTTAATTTAACACGACTGTTAAATATGAATTAAAGGATGATTTTCGAGTTAGACAGATCCAAGAGATTTATAACAATTTTTAATGACGAGATCTATTTATAAAATAAGACAAGGCTTAAACCTTAACGTAGCAGCAAGTATTTATTAAAATAAACTATTAAATTTCCAAATGAAAAGTTACAATTTTTCGAATTCAGCATTTTAAAAGTAAAATTAGTATTCTAATAACACTGTGATTTATATGACTTTTAATTATTTCGTCCTTTAAAAACAATAAAAATCAACAAAAAATAAAGGAAAATAATTAAAACATATTTTTTCAATATTATTTTTTATTCTAATAATTCTTTCCATTTCTTCTTCATTTCTTCCCAATGTCCTCTCCCCATGCCAATTACTGTGGCTTACTTTTGCTTCTGGCCTTCTAATGGCATATTTAAACGGTATTTAAATTTTATTTTATTAACAAATTCTGTTATTGTTTTTTTAACACCCAGGCAAACATAGACATTGAGCCTAACTATATAACGATGTTAAAACATTATAGGGCGCATAAAACAGAAAATAAAAACTTCATAGTAAAAAAAAATACTACTAACTTAAAAACCATTTCCTTGTCTACTTCCTTTTCCATTCACGTGCTACCAGGAAAACAAGTGAAATTAAATTTTATTTAATTTTTAACATCAACTTTCATTATTTTAATTTCTTTTCATTTTTTTTTAACTATAAATAATAGATACGAATAAATTCTATCTCCTTTTCTTTCTCTATCTTTCTATCTCTTTTCCGATCATATGAAAATATTATTTATAGAATGAAGGAAAGAGAAAAAAATGTGAATGAAAGAAAGAGAGTTTTAGCTAAGATATTTTACCACAAAATACTTAAGATTTTATTTAAATGAGAATATCGTTTAATTTCATGACATTTTTCTGTTCATCAATTAACACATTGACGTCCGATAATTTTTGTATTTTTTTTTTAAATAAATTTTAAAAATAAGTATACAAGTATTTAAATTAAATTAATTATTTAGTTTACAATGAAAATTTAACCGCCGAACAGAATAACTGTTAATCTTTTTTCAATCAGTTATTATAATCGGCTTAAGAATCCCAAGTATAACAATTTTCGAGTATAACAATTTTTAAGGACTTCAGAGTTGTTGAAGACTACATCACCCGTCTTTAAGCAAAAAGATTGGATGAAGAGTAAATAGGAGTAGTTTGTAAATAAAATGCTATTTTGTGTTTCCTGGGTAAATAATTGTCAGGTTAATTGTCATACATATATATTTGACATTATAAAACTATCTGTCATTTGAGAAATTTATTACTTTTAATATATTTTGATATTGAAAATAAAGTTAAATATTATAAATAATGATTTTTAAAATGGATGAAATAAGTGCTTATTGGTTATCAAATAAAAAATATGATTTAACGTAAACTATTCAAGTAAAAATTCATCTATTAAAAAAAATTTTAATTAAAGCTATCTGTCGAAAACTATTTAATTGTCTATTATTCTCATCTACTCTTTTAAAAGAGCTGGTATAGCTGGGAGAGTAGTTGAGAGTAAAAAAGAGTAATTTACTCCTAATAAAGCAACGCAAACGCTACTTTCGTTTGAAAAATGGTTATAACCAAGCAAATATAATAATTTTGAGAGATGCAACACTAGAGTTCAGGATGTGAAATGCAATGTTGCTATAATTGAAAAACGTTGTATAACTATTATAAAGAGATACTTCATTATTAGAGGAGTATCTTTTGGTATTGAATTTTATTTTGACATAATATTGCCGAAGATTATGATTAAAAAGTAACACAAGATTACAATTGTATAATTTAAGACTCATTAAATTTATGACTCTTTAAAAATAAACTAGTTTTAAATATTTTAAGCTTCTACTGAAAATTAATGGTTATTAAAACAATTCTTTAAGCCAACAAACTTTTAGTATATCTAAATACCCATAGCATAAACTTAAATATTATTTTAATATTTTTTCTCTCCCTTAGAAAAACACAATCTAATCTAGTCTATTTCAAGTCAAAGAAAGTAGAATATAAAGATTTGTTAATTCAAAATCATCTTCAGCCAACATTGTGTTAAAACAAAATTTAATACCTAATATATGTATGTATATAGACAATATCTCTAATATATATATATATAAACTACTATTACGAAAACATAGTAACTCATATTTAATATAATTTTATTGTGATGAAAAAAACCAAAAACACGGAAAAGAAAATTCTAGTAGGTGTCAATGTTAAATAGATAAATACCTTACAATAAACCCTAACCTCAATTTTTTATACAAATAATCATTTAAATTTTTTGGTCTTCGAACCATTCTGTTAAAAGTAAAAATATTTCAAGGAAATATTTAAAAATTCTAAAAAAAATAATATTATTTTATAATATTTTATTATTTAATGAAAAATATGGTTAAGTTTTTAGGCATAACAGTTTTGAGGGCCATTAATGAAATAAAATGATGTTTTTACAAGGGCAATGATGAACTTTATGATAAGAGTTTCAGAAAGGAATTCTGTGTTTGTATTGTGACTTTTAATTTTTATTTAAATACTAAAATTACTAAAATTACATTAGAATAAAATTAAAAACGTAGAAATAAATTGAAGATGGTAATAGAGCTTCTTGCATAATGAGGTTTGTATTTTGAAGCCTCTATATAAAGTAGTTTATATGCGAGTTCCCCTTTCTCTTGGTCCGATTTGGCTCATCTGCGACGAAGCCGTTCTTTATTTTGGCAAAAAAAAAAGTATTAACACTAAATTTCATTAAAGTCGGTTGATTTTAATAAAGTTGAAGTAATAGAACTTGACATTCATGAAACTCCTGAAAGCTCTACGACTCGTGATACTAGAAACAATTTTTGAAAGCTACTCTTCATAGGTACCCACCAAGTCTATGTACCAAATTTGAGCTCATTCCAACGGTTGGAATACGAGATATCTAGAAAATAAGGGTGTTTTTGTTTGGTAGCCTCCCGATTCCGGGGTCCGATTTAGCTCATCTACGAACTTAAGTGTACTTTTGACGAATAAATCAAAATCGATTAAAATTTCCGCGGTTTATTGTATTGACAGCGAGACATACAAACACATATAGTTCTGTTCTATCTCCATTACGTTCTTCAGTTTTGGTAAGAATTTAAGTGATGCTTTGGATACTTATCATACACCTCTCAAGAACGAATAGGCAAAGTTTCGAAATTGATAATGATAGAAACTTGAAATTTGGTTACCTAGTTACCTTTATGTTCCTGTAATTTAAAAGGGATGAAAATAATAGTTTAGATAACTATCATATGCCACCAAACTAAACCGCCAAATTTTTGAAATACATTGAGATAGAAAATTAACTTTTTTGATAGAAAATTTAAAGTTTTGCCTTGTTCCCGAAATCTGAGATGAATTGAGGTAGGGGTTCGTATGGTATTACTCAGTCGGTTCCATCGAATTACTATTGTTTCATTATTTGATATTATATACGCATTAAACTGTTCCTAAAGAAAATGTTGGCACAATAATGTTAACGAAGATGCATTTAAAAATTTGACATTTACAATCCCATTGTTAGTATAACTCAAAACTTAATAAAAATATTTGAAAATTATTGGTTCGCAATTTTTGAATGGTTTAATTACAGTGAAATATTTTATTAGAAATTTAATATTAAAATTTATTTTGTAACTTGGAGGGCTCTTACGGCAAAAAAATAAAAATCATAATAAACTTTCCATTATTATATAATTAAATAAAATTTCATAGATTCATAAAAATTTCATTAAGTTTTTAATCAATTTTCAAAATTTGCTTTAAGACGACAAATTCCTTAAAATATAAATTTGTATATTACAAATTAAAAAAAATTTGAAAGTTTTGTTTGTTAATATTGAAAAAATTTTTCTTATTAATATAAAAAAAAAAATTTATATTTAATAACAGAAATTCTTAAAATTTCCCTACCGTCCCTTTATATTTTACATTAAAAAAAAACATGGAATACGCGAAAAAAAATTATGACAAAAAAATGGGATAATTTTTATCTAAAACTCATCATTTCATTGAAATAAAAATTCCAGAATCATTATATTAGTTGTCCTTTAAATTGAAAATTCTTGTTTTTTAAGGATTCTTTTATTAAAAAATCCTTCAAAGAACAAAGATGTTTTTTTCTATCAAAATACTCGTAAATGAAATAGACAAAGAAATTGCAATTAGTGCAAAATATTAATCTCAACAAGAAGTGAGTAGAAATTTGTTTTTCCTGAAGATACAAAACAATTTTGTCCCCTTAAGGAAATTTTGCAAAAAGTTTTGAAAAAATGTTCCTATATAGTTTGTCTTCGTCCGTCTGTCTGTTTTTTTGTGCATCCTTACATTCGGACGTTTATAAAACTTTTACATGGTTGTTTTTTATTAACTGTTTGACTATTAAGTATCAATTCCATAGGTATGTTGGAATGTTGGAATAAGGAGGTCATATTATATTCTTGATATTATAATTGATCTTAAAGAGTGTCACATACAATTTAAACATTAGCTAGTAAGTAGTAGGACTTATAACATGTGGAAACGTCTTAGATTGTGTTACATAGTATTCTGTATCTATGAGTAATATTATTCAATTCAATTATTTGTTTGTATTGTTATATTAATATATTTTTTATTAAAGATATATAATTATTAATTATTGACTAAGTCATTAATTTGAACCCAATGGTGAATGGCGAGCTGAGTCAAGTTGAAAACCACAATCAGCTACCATCCCAGTTGTTTTCACATTCACTGGACTTCAAACTCAAGCCTTTTGCATGAAAGGTATGCATCTAACCAATGTGTCAGCCATCCGTTTTTATATATATAAAATTAAATTTTAACTAGGGGCAGGTATCGCAAAAAATAAGCACATAGCGTTACCATACTGTATTTAAATTTACTCTTTTGCGAAAATAAGCTTTCTTACAAACCATTGATTTTTCATCACTGGTTTTTTCAATTCGATCCTACATGTTCTATTTTAGGATAGCTTTCTATAATGTCCCAAAATTTTTTTTTTGAGGATAAAAACGTTCGTAAAATAAGCCACTTAAAGTAGCAAAAAAGGGACATAATTATTAATTATGACATTATTAAAATATTAAACTTCTTTAAGACACTGCCGAAGTGTAAGAACTGCTTGTCTGTTCTATACATATGTTTATACTTAATAAATTATATAATAGAAAATGTAAGCTTTTATGCTAACAATGAAATATTTCCTTCTCTATACACTTTTTGCAACTCAAACGTATAACAGTGATTTGTTGGCAAGTGAGTTAATTCAAATTAGAATAAGAAAATACAGCAATCCTTTCATTAGTTGAACCTTCGAATCGTAAAACCCATAATTAGAAGTCCATTAATCCCATAAAAATTAATTCTAAAAATAAAATATCACTTTGTCTCCCTCCTTACTAAACAGTCATTTTAGTGCGTATGCAGTTTGAGTGTTTAACACTCTATTTTGAATGTATTCGTCTTTAGGCCTCTTTTTCGAATTCCGGTTCATTTTAGAAAAAATTATAAAATTTTATTGAATATTAATTTACAAAAATTCCGAACGTTTATACTCCTAAACTGTCCATACCCTTATAATCTCGCATAATATCTTATTAAACAAAATAAAATTATGATTCTAAAATAAAAACAATATACAACACAATACAACACAATCTTCTTTTTTTTACAACACAATCATTAATTTTCCGTTACTTAAAATCAACCATTTTTTTTGCTTCTCTCACTTCTTCTTCCACAAATTTCACTTAAATTCCATTAAAAAGTATAAAACATTACTAACTATACCCGATGTTAAACTCGTTTATCGGAAATTTTTCTAATAAACTTTCAAGACTTTTCAAGCACGTTCATAATTAAAAAAAAAAAACAAAAAACAAAAATAAAGAGAAAAACCAAATTAAGAGAACGGAAGAGTTATTAGATACAAACAAAATATGAACAAGAGAATAACAGTAAAGAAAATAAAATATGATGTCAACTTATCAAGTTTTTTGTTTTTTTCAACTCAATTTTTTTTTGTTGTTGTTTTATGCATCCTAAATTATTAAAAAGTTGTTTTGAACATTATATATATTTATGTAAGAATATATGTATATATATATGTATATATCATTTTTAATACATTTTGCGATTTATCTTTAAAGAAAATTGCAAAAAACCCTAATTAAGTATTCAGTACAACGAATATATCGAAATAAAATTATAAATATATTTTAGTATATATATATATATATATATGAATTCCCCATGCATGCTTGCTTAAGGAAAAAATTATATTTTATTAAATAAAATAACATCTTATATAAACACACAGTATCTATGTATGTATATATATATTATATATATACATTTCTACATCCTGCACCTAGTCATACAAATAAATATAAAAATACATATACAATTGAACTTTAAAAATATACAATTTTTTTTATTTTGTCCTTGAACTACATAGATTATATGGATCTTATATACATTTCTTTTACCTCCCAATCTCTTTCCTACTTCAGTCCCTTTAATATAAAAAAAAAAATTACGGATTTTTTCCCTTTAAATGGTAAAGTTCGTTATGAAAATGAATTTCTTATATCAATAGAGGAGAGGCATTCGATGGGAGGGGCATTTTTGATTATTTTTTCTAATAAAAACTAAATATAGAGTCATAAAAAAAAAAAGAAGAAAAACAGAATTCGAATTAAAACATAATTTATTAGAATCGATTGATTGTTAGAATCGATCATATGTTTAAATAGAACTTGTTTGTGTTCATAAGAAATTCTTTAAATAAATTTCTTAATTTTCTGCAAAATTATTTTATAAAATTTTTTCTACATTTGAAAGATTCCATATAATTTATAAGTGGGTTCTTGAAATCTGCTGGCAATCTTCTTTCCGACTCTTCTGAATCTTATATGAATACTGTAGAACTTTTTCGAACTAGATCTCTGAAATATAGGAAGTCTTTTATAAATCACATCTCCAAACTCTGAAATATGGGAAGTCTTTGCGACTCAAACTGTGAAGAGTACCTCGACCTTATGTGTTTCCCAACACCTATGATTTAGAAGAATGGAAGCGGAGCTAACTTATTCCTGCTAGCTTTTCCATTCAACCCTTCAAGGACATTTATGTCCCATCATTTCAGTCATTATACTGCGCGAGCACATTGGTTGCAAATCCCATTAATCTACCTAAGGAGGGAGTTTTTTTAAGTGAGTAAGGCAACACTATCAGAGGACATAATTTTGCAGGTTTCCAGATGCCTTTTGAATGTTTTTTTCCTACTTTTGTAATAATAAAGAACATTTGGATATTTCTGAAAATTCCTAATTATTTTTTTCAGAAAATCTATAAAAGGTGATTTTTGGAAAAGTTTACCTCCATTGTCTGGAAAGTAATTGTAATAAATATAATTTACAGTTATTATTTCTGCAAATATTTTTACTTAATTTTAACATAGAGAATTCATAATAAATGCAATCAATAGATTCAATTAATTCAAGGATAAAACCTTGGGAAACAAGCCACTAAAACTTAATGTTAATGAACCAATTCTGTTCTAATCAATAATTCCATACATGGAAATTTATTTAGAAATTGATGACTAACAAAATGCAATGTAAAATAACTAAATTGAATAGGAATACTCCATTCTATGATAATGTGATTAGTGATTCCTATCTTTATTAAAGTTGATTAAATTTTATTGACAATAAATAATCATTTTATACAATGAGATGTCATGTAGATTCAAAATTTGGTGATTTGATAAAAATTCCGGGAGATTTACAACTTACAAAAATAAGACAAATGTCCGTGGGGGATTATAACAGGAATGAGTGAGCCAAAACTTCACCGGAGACTCATATACTAAATTTCAAGTTGTGTATTAAACAAAGAAAAAATTCTTAAAATTATACAAATATAATCAATAGTTTACAAAATAAGAGATGTCCCTCAAGAGTGAGTCTGGGCGTACGGTATCCACGTATGGGGCTGTGCAAAATAATCAAACATCAATACATTTGAAATTTTTCAAAACAAAGTACTACGCGGAGTTGTAAACGCTCTTTGGTATATAAGCAACAAAGATCTACATTGGGAACTTCATATCAAATTGGTTACTTAAGAGATCAGAACATTCGTGCTATAACATAACGAGCACCTGCGGATACATGAGAAGGTCAAAATAAAATCTGTACTGGATCTTGATATTAATATTCGTCGGCAGATATTAAGGAAACCACAAGAGTTACTACATTGAACAATGGAAACATATTTTATAAAATGTTTTCCTAGTACACAAGAAGAATTAAAAAAAACAAAAAGTCTTAAGTCGATCAAGCAGATTCGTGTTGACACCAGAATCCTATTCGGTAAGAATCCGTTCCGGGATACTGTGGTACAAATCTACTCATTATAATTCCACTTGTTGAATATCTTCACCGAACTATGAAGAAGAAAAATATTGAAAATCTAGAATTTTCTCTTTTTCCAAAACTCAAATTTTGTAAACAATTTTAAAATGGATGTC
The DNA here is from genome assembly GCA_963082915.1 of Dolichopus griseipennis. Lineage (NCBI taxonomy): Eukaryota > Metazoa > Arthropoda > Insecta > Diptera > Dolichopodidae > Dolichopus > Dolichopus griseipennis. Next base: position 87,968,236 of record OY720443.1, read on the forward strand.
GAATGGAACGAATTTATGGACACAAATGGGAATGGACACGAATTTATAAATTATCTGGAAAAATGAGGAACTTTGATTTTGAAGCCTATTTCAATATGATTCAGAATCTGGGGAATAATGTCTAATTTCTAGGTCCAGCTAAAATAATTAAAATACATTATTTCATTAAAAATAAATTACAAATCTACTCATTATAATTCCACTTGTTGAATGTCCTTATAAGCAATGAATAATACATCATTTGCATGAGAATGTCCTTTTACATATTTAATTTTTGTCCTTTCATTGTCTTTTTAGTGTCCTTGCAGAGTGTTTTTAATTCAATTCCATTCACCCTTTTTACCCTTGAATTGATCTTGTTACTATAACATTTCTTAATATAAAAAGTAATTTTCAATTGAAAAAAAATCAAAAAAGAGTACCCTACAACTTATTGATTCGGTTCGTTTTTTGATAATTGAACCTTTTTATTAAAATTTATATTGGAATTTATTCAAAAAATTTTGTCTGTCTGTGAAAAAGATCTAAATTTTTTATTTAATTGAACAATTTTTCTATTATATAAAAAGAATTTAGTCTAATGACCTTTAAAAGTTTATAGGATGCTAAAAAAAGGACCTAATTAAAATTTTACAATAAAAAGAATTTGACATCAAAAATTATTGTATAATTTAAAATTCTATTAAAAATTGAGAAAAGGTTTTTGAACCTAATAAAAAATATTAAGAAAATTGAAATAATAAAATTTTGTAAGTAACTTTTTAATGAATTTTTTGGATGAAAAGTTTTTCCATCATTTCGGACGTATCCCAGAGGAAGACTTAGAGTCTGTTGAGTCTAAAAAAACCAACTCAGTGACAATTTTAAATTATAATCTAACATGCACTAAATTTAAAAAATATTCAATGCTGTTTAATTTTACCGAAGCGTTTTTTTTTTAACATGGTACCAATTCATTTAGAAAACAGCCACGTTCTCTTAGTCTTATCTTGTGCTGCTCATTTCAATAATTTTCAAAATTAACCATATGCTAAACTAACATTTGATATTTAAACTCAGGTATTTTTCATATTTCTTAAACAGGAGTTGATAATTTTAGTGTTAAAATGCTCATTTAATTTTTTGTAAATTTCATTTAATTTTCTAAGGTAAACATATTTTTTTTTTATTTAATTTAAATAAATGTTTAAAGAGTATAAAGTTCCAATGTTTAGTCATGATCTTTTAAGCCCTTGTGGATGGGGAAGGGAATAATGTTACAAGTATAAAAAGTTATTTTGATTCAAATATTTTTGGTTACCACAGTATCAGTAGTTAAGAGTTAAGATTATGTACTAATATATCTATTCTCATTTGTACACTGTCGTTAATAAAAAGTTGGAGAACCGCACTCAGTCAGGTTAATGGACCCCCTTTCTGTTAATGCTATTGCTATAATCTAGCTTCTAATTGCTTTGCAACTTAAACCATTTGTGATAACTTTATTTGTTTATTTTTCATATTAATCTTAAACGCATATTTTTAGGATTATATTATATCCTAAAAGTATGCAATTTTTTGAAAATTTTAATATGCGTTAAATTATGAATTAGCGTATCAAAGGTGACTTCGGTACGATAATAATTAATATTTTTGCCAAGCAATTAAGGATATAAGTAATTCAATTGACGATTATATAAAATAACAGTATAAATCAGCTCACAATGGCCCTGGCAGCTGAGGGCTTTACTAATATTAATATAATATTAAAATAAATAAATAACAGTATAACATAACCTACACTCTATGGAGAATCTTTGCTTAGTATAAATTTAATTTAATCTGTAGATCCCACCTTTCCGAAATTCTTTAACAAATATCATTGCCAGACAGACTACATTACAAAATACTTAAATTCTAAATATTAAAATAATTTATCTAAAAAAAAATCAGAATTTTTTTTTTATAAAAACATTTTATTTTGTCGGTAAAGGTTAATTTTCTCCCCATTAGAAGGTGCGTATCATCAGGTAAAAATATGAATAATATTCAAAAATATACAAAAGAAATATTTACAACCAAATGATGTTTCCGAAAAGGATTCATTAACTGGCTGGAATAAAAAAGAACCCCATCAGTGTATCAAAATGAATAAATAAAACGAAAACATTAATATAAAGTTCTTTAGGGGGTTTTTTTTTTTTTGGAAGATAGAAAGAGATAGCAATTGACATGATTCAGTAAAAATGAATCTGTGGGCTCACACAGTGTTAAAGAAAAACATAAAATTTTATTGACTTTAATTTTTTTTTTTATTTGAAAACTTTTTTTATCTTAAGTTTTTTACCATTTGTTTTTTTTTTTATTGGAATCTTGGGGAAACCTTCAGTTCGAAGGGAGCTCAAAAGATATAAATTTGTAAGTTTTTTTTAAAAGAATTTTAAAAAAAAATAAAATTTAGTTCAGTTACAGAAAGTTGTAACCATGGCCTATAATATTCAAATTTGAAGTTAATTTAAATAAATGAAAAAACATGGAGAACATTTTATTTTTTCGTAAGTTAATCTAAAATAATATTTAATAAACTAAAAACGATTAATTTGGTTGGATTTGTTATATAAATCCTGAATATTGTTTAAAAAAAAATCTTTTTATTTATTTTAAGCTTTGACACAAAAGTTTTCCATTTTACGGTTAAAATTTTGTACTCAGGTGTAAAAACTCGATAATTAATTAAAAAACAAAAATAAACTTTAAGAAACATAAATTAAAAAAAATAGTATTAAATAAGATAAAATTGATTGATTAAAAAAAAATAATATAAAGTATGAAAACATTGCATTATATAAGAAGTTAATTAAAAAATACTTGTAATATTCAAAATAAATGTATTAAGTTGTATACTTATAAATTAAGGTAATAGCTTACATAATCAACCAAGTTAATAGAAGTTTTTCAATTACCTGATTAAATTAAGGTCAAAATAAAAATTCATTAAAATAAACAAAAATACAATGGTGGAAATTTTTACCACTTGGTTTTTTGGCAATATTTTAACTGTTAGCATACTAATTTAATTTAGAAAACTGTACTTGCTTCGTTTTTGTATTCACAGAGGCTTCAATATTTTATTAAACTTTATTGGAAATATTACTGTTATTTTATAATATATGTTTTAGTTAACCTCACAAAATTATTTTCCATCATTTTTCTGTAATCCTTCATAAACGCTATTCAAGCATAAAATTCATGAATGTTCTCAAATATTCGGAAGCTACGGACCCCCAAAATTAACGTTTTTTGTCCCCCAAATTGTATTAATTTCCCCCGAAGTTATGGTGTTTTGTCCTTGTTCTAGTGCGGTGACCTAAATTTAAACGGAGACGTGTCAGAAGTTCTATAGTATAACCTTGATTTTCTAACCACCGACTATAAAATCCGAAAATTCTAACAGTTACATTAATTATTTTGCACATTCTGGCTGCGCCGGGACTATCTACGAACTTGACGACTACGACTCGGGCGTTGTCTGTGAATGCGACGGTTTTAGCATTCTCTGAATGAAGTCTTCGCGTGTCTACCCGAAATCGGACACTCCAAGAATGCGCGCAGTGTGACTTTTGACCATGGGACTTCTAACATGTCACCAATTTGAACATCCCAAATGTAAGTTAAGAGGCGCTTAATAAAGTAATTATTAATATTAAAGGAATACAATTAGTAGTTTAGAGTACTAGCACTAAGAAGTCTGCATGTCTTAGACGAAATACTGGTTTTTGCAAAAATAAATAATTTTAGTTAAATTAAAGAGGAAAACCAAAAATAAATTAAAGAGGAAAACCAGAGCGGCGCAGGAGGAGTACAGATCTAAAAGACGAGATGAAAAGTACACCATTAGGCGAAAAAAAAGGGTTTATGAAAAATCTCGTCTTGTGAACATAGAAACATGCAGAGACAAAGGCGAAGTACGTAAGTTCTAAAAACAAGCCAAGCAGTTGGCAGCTGGCTACAAACAACGTACACACGCGCTGAAAGACAGCATGGGAAATTTGATAACCGATACGCGAGAGATATTGAAGACATGGAAACAACATTTCGAACAGTTGTTAAATGATGGGCATACAGAACACCAGAATAATGCACCAGTCACAATGATCAACGATGACGAAACACTACCACCGAGCCTAATTGAAGTTGATCAAGCCATTCAGAAACTGAAAAATAACAAAGCTGCTGGTTCAGATGGAATCCCAGCTGAGTTATTTAAGGTAGGTAAGGTATTTAAGGTAGGAGAAAATTTGGTTAGGAGCATGCACCAAATCATCACCAGAGTCTGGATGGAAGAATGCATGCCCGATGACTGGAACATTAGCACCATATGCCCCATCCACAAAAAGGGCGATGCCATGTCATGTGCCAACTATAGAGGAATATCTCTATTGAATTCATCTAAGATCCTTTCCAACGTAATATGCGAACGACTAAAACCACATTGCAATAACATCATAGGCAACTACCAATGTGGTTTCCGTCCTGGTAAGTCTACCATCGACCAAATCTTCGCATTGAGGCAAATCCTGGAGAAGACCCATGAATTTCAAATCGATACACACCATCTTTTTATCGATTTTAAGGCAGCCTACGACAGTATCTATCGCCGGGAACTGTACATTGCAATGTCGGAATATAGCATACCATCCAAGCTTATCCGACTTTGCCAAGTAACATTGGAGAACACTAAATGTGCAGTTGCTATTGGAGCAAATATGTCGGAGCTCTTCCGCACATGCACCGGCTTCCGTCAAGGTGATGCACTGTCGTGCGACTTCTTCAATTTAGTGCTCGAACAGATTATACGCCGCTCTGGTGTCAACACCGAAGGAACAATCTTCAGAAAATCTGTTCAGCTATTAGGCTTCGCGGACGACGTCGATATAATAGCAACATCACAACGAGCCGTCATCGAAGCCTTCGTCCGTATTGAAGAAGAAGCAAAGAAAATGGGTCTTCTAGTGAACGAGAACAAAACAAAGTATATGTTATCAACAAATAAAGAGACCAGAATACATCGAGCAGGTCCAAACATCACTGTTGGTACATATAACTTTGAGGTAGTTAAGGAGTTTGTCTACCTAGGTACAAATGTAAACTCCGCAAATGACATCGATGTGGAGATCCGACGAAGAATAAACCTAGCAAACCGCTGCTACTTCGGTTTGTCAAAACAACTGGGTTCAAAACTCCTCTCGCGCAGTTCCAAAGTGCAACTGTACAAAACGCTCATACTTCCGGTGCTACTATATGGAGCAGAATGCTGGACATTGCCCAGAGCAAGTGAGCAAGCACTTGGAACTTTCGAGCGAAAGATTCTTCGTCGAGTGGTCGGTCCTTACTGCGACGATGGGACCTGGAGATACAATGCCGAGATCTATCAGCTGTACGGTGACGTAGACCTAGTTCAAAAAATTAAGATCAAAAGGCTGCAATGGCTAGGTCACGTTGAGCGAATGGACAACAATGCTCCAGCTAAAAAGATACTCGAAGCCAGGCCAGAGGGAACACGTCGCAGAGGTCGCCCAAACCTTCGTTGGAGAGACGAGATTTCGACAGACATCAGAAGGCTCCAAATCTCCAACTGGAAAGAATCTGCTCGGGACCGAAATAAATAATTCCATCTAAATCTAACTTTAAATATTTTTAAAAATAAGATAAAATAATTTAAAAAAAATAATTTTATAATTTCAAAGAACTTTTAAGAAAATTCCGGTTTAATTTATCATTTTATAATTTGCAAATTCATTAAACCATACAAACACCCATACAATTATGTAATAAATATATTTTTAACATAACTAACTTTTAATCATATATAGAAACTTATCCAATTAGGTGAAAATTGTAAAAGTACTCAAAAAACTAAGTTTTCACCTATACCTTCTCTACCTCGTCAATTCAAAAACAAAATAAAAGTAACTGGAAAGTAGAAAAATTCTGAGAGAACACTCATACCGCACTCATTATCTATTAAAAGAAGTTTTAAAATAACTTTGGTTCTTCCAGAGTCATTGATGAAGGAAATGTATACTTATACATACATACATACATATATGTCTTACATATATAAATGAATAAGAGTATGTTTAAGTGTACATATTTGTTGGTCATAATGACATAAGAAAATTATTTAAACAAGTAATGAAAAAAACCAAGGGTTTTTAAAAAGCACATTTTTATTAAGCTGCGAAATTTTTATATTGCTTAATGGAAATGTTATTCACTTTTTTGGAAAGGTTAACAACTTGGGCGTTGTATTTAGTAATGATCTTAAATGGGTCGAGCATATAAAAAGAGCTACTAGTAAAGTCTTCCTGGCGCTTCGTAAGCTTCGGAAAATTACTCCTGTGATTTTATTCAATATGTGTCGTGTCGACTACCTCATATTCTCTATTGCAGCGTGATTTATTCTTCGATGAATGCTAGTGAGAATGCCAGTTTGAATTTAATATTTAATGCATGCATAAGATTTGTTGCCAACCGCCGTAGGTTTTATGGGATATCTGATGCTTCTAAATCATCCTCAAGTGCATCTTCTAGACTCAAAATATAGACTCAAGAGGATCGGATCAGAATCGAAAAATAAATCGATTGAGCTATGTATGTATCCGTCCGTCTGTCCGTCCGTCCGTCCGCACGATAACTCAAAAACTAAAGGAGCTAGGATCTTAAAATTTTCGCAAATTCGTTTTTTTTGCAATAGCCACCATCACTTTTTAAATCCAGCCATTTTGGGCCATGGGTTCGGGTAGCTGCTATACCACTCCTTTTTTTATATAGGTATTACTGCGTACCTATTACAGCTGCGTGTCTAAAATTTTGCCAAAAGTAGTTTAGTTTTATATCCAAAGTTTGTGCAAAATTTGGTTGGTCTACTGCAGTGGGTTCTAGTAGCTGCCATACAACTCCTTCTTTAATAAGAGTATACCACTACACTTAATAAAGCTGTATGTTTGAAATTTTGCAAAAAGTAATTAACCGGATGATATAATGTATATGTTACGGTTATACGGGTATTTCAGAGTTGACACAGTTTAATTTAGACGTTTACTACACGTTTAATTTAAATTATATACGGACGTAGGGACGGGTGGATCGAAATCATAAAACTATACAAGCACTTTTTTTCAAAAGTTTTTTGAAAATAACCTAAAAATCTAAATAGAAAAAGTTGATAATGAAATAATGATGCAACAACATGAGATAATTGTAAAAGTATCTTAAAGGATTTGAAAGGTACAAAAATTAGAAGACTTTTTTCAGGAATAAATTTTAAAAATATTTGTTTTTTTTTTGTTTTAGATTATAAACTTTATAGAAGATTTCAATTAAAAACAATGAAATGATATTATCGAAAACTTTTTAATTGGTTTAATTTTTGATTTACAATATCTTTGTATAAAATAAAGTTTAATTGTATGAGTTAATGGGTTTCTTAATTAAAATATAAAACTTCAAAAAAAAAACTTCCGATTAGTACAAATTATATTATGTTAATCTATTATAGAACTCTGTTCATATCCGTATAATTGTTTGAATGCTGGATCTTTTGATATCCAGGATTAAAACCGAAATATTTTTTGAGCGCATGCTGGATTTAAAAAAAACAATGATGGCCCAAAAAATCTTTTACGAAGCATGTGATTTGAATTTTAAAGAATATTTGTCTGATTCGGGCCTTTAGAAGCTGCCGTTACAAAGTTCGCAACCCGATCGCTTGAATACCAATAAGGCCCCAAGTTTGAAACTGCGAGAATGGACAAATAAAGTAACAAGGTAAAACTATCTGATAAATGCTTTATATCCGGTATCCCATTTTCTTGCAAATATTTTTTTGTTACAGCACCTAGGCCTGAAGCTGAAAAAAATAGATATTCCAAAAGTTCAGAAAATAATAGTATATTGTACTTCAATTTTATAATGGGTTTCTAAGAGTATCAGTGATGCAACAAAAGCAATTCCACAATCTTACGAAATACAAAATTTAAGGAAAACAATGTTTATACAAGCAAATAATGACCGATCAGCTCAGATTTTTATGAATAGCATAGTCAAGACTAAGAATACACATTTTTTTAAAAGGAATCCTAACAGCTCACCTTCCTAACCTTAAAACTGGATCTACTCAATTATGCCAAATCATAAGGATTCTGATCCGATCCATACACTTGAGACTATATCTACCCCCCCCCCTCCTTCTCTACGTCACAAACGTAATGGCAAATTTATTATACCCTTTGACTATATAGTCATACGGGTATAAAAAGTCAAAATAAAAACTGTTAGACGTTTTGGGGCCTCTCATTTTAATAAAGATAAAATTTCAGTCAAAAAATATTAAATGATTTAAGATTTATCAATATAGAAATTAAAGCAAATCTATTAAGAAATTTTAATATTTCTTCAGCTTCAGCTTTCATCTTTTATCCACCATTGATAACTTATTCTATCTACTTATAAAAATATTTATTTATCATATTAATAATTTATAAAAAAAAAATTTCAAGGTTTCAAACAATTTTAGAAAATCTTTTTAAAATTTTAAATATATAATTTAAAAATTTTCTTTTATAATAAAAATAATTTTCCTTTCATTGCTGCTGAACATTAAAAATTCAATTCGTTTTCATAATCTTGACTCTTTCTTAAGAAATTTTTAAGCACATTACGGATGCAATCGATTTCCAGTGAGAAATTTATTTATTATGAAACCTTCTCCCATATCATTTTTACCTATATATACACACATTCAATTCATACATATTTAATGGTCTTTTATTCATACATAGATAAAAGAAAAAAATTAGCATTCATGCAATTTCAAGGAGAAATTTATATCAGTATTTATGTATGTCTTTTCCTTAATCAACATATTGTAGAAATATGAATGACATATTCAAAATGATAACCGTTATTATTTTTATTATTATTATTATTATTATTATTATTATTCTTCAATCCATAAGATATCATTTCCAATACAAAAAAAAATAACATTCTTCCTTCCTAATAATATAAATTATATATATTGTGTGAGACGATCTATATATGTTCTCTACATACACATAACATTTAGATCTAACTTATATTTGCAAATAAATTTAAAATACAGTTGTGGACCTTCGAACTAAAATATTTTTTAAATAACTGACAATCTGACCGATAACTCAATGGTAAAGTGACAATTTTTCAATCGAAAAGTTTCGGGTTCAAACCCCAGTCAGATCATATCTAACATCAAAAAATATCATAAAATTGTATAATTATATCGTAGACTTATTATAATTTAATTTAATATAAATATATAAATAGCTCTTGTGTAAGTTAATAGATGGCGCCCAAAATTAGCATTTATGTGTTAATAATTCAAGAGCTCATTAAACAGGAAGACATCTTCAGATTTGCCAAAGCACAAAGGCTGCAATGGGCCGGGCACAAGATGCGAATGAGCGAAAGCCGATCGCAAAAGCGAGCCTTCAATATTAAAGCTGATCTAAGAAGAAGTAGGGGCAGGCCACGTTTGAGATGGATTGATAATATTGAAAATGATGCTCGAGTGTTGCAGGTTAGAAATTGGAGAAGTGCTGCTCAAGATCGCGATGCGTGGCGAGATGTTGTGAAGAAGGCCAAAGCTCACATCGAGCTGTAGCGCCACAAGAAGAAGAAGAAGTGTTCATAATCTTATACAATAGCTACAGCCGAGTAATTAGTGGCTTACTAAATATAGCAATTAAAGTAACTGATGCGTAATCCAAAAAGACTTGGTGAATGCCATATACTACTTAAAGGAGTGGAAAGGGCGAAAAAAATAGATATCTAGTAAGAGAGTTTGTCATTGTTCTGAAGAAATAAAACAGTTAACGCCTCTACTCAAAGTTTTCCAAAGTGAAACAAAGAGGGTAGCAAATGCTCATATTAGAAAATGACTTCAAATGCACCTACATTGTTAAAATATCTAGATGGTACAACACAGCGCGTAACGTGCGTAGTTTCACTATCTTAAATTCTCATTAGTAACATTAACGCAAAAAAAACACGGTTCAGTTCTAATGGGTTGCTCTTAATACTCTTCACCATATTTCGTAAGGTTTGCATTTCCTTCAATCTTAGTTTTTAAATAAAATTATAATAAATTGGTTACCAGTTGATTCCTGTGAAAATAACTGTTTTTTGAAACATAGATCTTGGTTTAGATCAAAATCAATTTCAAACTGTTCTAAAAATCTTAAATTTAAAATCCATAACTGCTAAAGTGAAGTGCAAATAAAAAATAAGCGAAGAAAAAAAATAGAGATAAAAAAATATGAAAAAAATGAGTGAGAGAATTATTTTATTCAAACATCATTATTTGAATTATATTTTTAAAAAAAAAATTTGTATTCACAGGAGAGTAGAGAAGAGTATAACAACAGGAGCAGTTATTCTCAAACTTAAAATTTTAAAAACTTGAAATATTTGTTGATGTTATTTAAAAAAACATGAAAAATTTAAATAAAAGCCACACTATACCACCAAATGTTAACTTAATTAAAATTTAATTTTACAAATATTATATAATATATTTGCTTTAACTAATGGCGTATTGCAAAATTCAAACTATAAAGAATGTTTTTAATATTAAAGTAATAAAACTTAATAAACATTTTTTCTGAAAGTATTGAAACTTTCAAAAAATCCAGTTAGAAGTTAATAACAGAATAATGAGTTACTTCTGTTATAATTATATACATTATTATTACTTGATATAAAACTATTTACACAATAAATTGCGCATTATGCTTTTCCTGTAATAACGGTCTGTTCTAAGGTGGACACACCATATTTTTCTAATATGCTAAAAACCAGACAGATATAAATTAATAAATTAGTATTGCTATCCTGTCTGGAATTACTCATAGAAGACATTGGATGTGGTAGGTAGGGGATTGTACTCAATTTTATTAAAATGTAACCCTAAAACGAGGAAGATTATAGTTGCCCTTGTCAACTTTTAGATACCCGTGCATACCCACTAACCGTTATTTATTTCCCCTATGCTATTATAAATATTACAAAAAAAATATAAGAAAGTAAAATAGTTTAAAAAAAATTTAACTTATTAGGTATCCCATAATTTTTGATTAACTTATTATCCCATAAAAAAAAAAAAATAGCCCACCCTAAAAGTTGGTCCGAGTGATGTCCAACTTTGCCAACTAACTTGTCCTATTACTTTATCTGCCCAGTTTTGATTTTAACCTCGTAGCTTCATTAGATTCACAGTTATCGAATTGATTACTTTGTATGGCAGCTGCCCGAAAACGGGTCCGTAACATTTTGAAACTTCATATAAGTGCTCGATTCATTATATAACTAACAGTGTGTAATTTTTATCCTCGTAGTATTATCAGTTTCCAAGAAATTCATATTGGTGCAAAGAAGTTGTATAGCAGCCCCCCGAAAATGGGGCCGTAACATTTTAAAACTTCATACAAGTGCTCGATCCATTAAATAACTAACAGTGTGTAATTTTCATCCTCGTAGTATAATCAGTTTCTGAGAAATTCATATTGGGGCAAAGAAGTTGTGTGGCAGCTCCCCAAAACCTTGATCTGGTCTTAAACAAAAAGAATAGGGAACCTCAAAAATATCCAAAAAATGTTTTGTGTGATTTTCAAAACTCTTACTCTAATTTTTCAATTCTATCTCTTATAATTAATTTTTAATTCACCAATATGTTAAACTTAAGCAAAATCAACTTCATATGATCATATTCATATAATAATCATCATATCCATAATCTATCAATCTATCAATATCAATAAGCCATTTACTTAAAAAAAATCTTTGTCTTCTTTTTTGCTTATCTTAAATAAACTACGCATCATTTAAATCATATGAAATTCTAACTCGAAATCGTTATCTACTTTTTGTAACAAAAACAAAAAACAAAAAAACAAAAAAAACAAAATTCATATAATTTCATGTTAAATAAAATACAAGGTGCATAGCTAAATTTAAAATTTTTGTATGAAAATGTTGGAGTTGAAAAAGTTAGTTGTTCGAGAGCTACCCGAAGTTTTAGTCCGATCTTAACCAAAAAAAATAGGGAACCTAGAAATTGATTGAAAAATATTTTGTGAAAATTTCAAAACTGTAGCTCTTTTAGTTTTTGAGTTATCGTGCTGACACACAGACGGACGGACGGACGGACGGACAGACACACATAGCTAGATCGACTCATTTTTCGATTCTGAGCCGATACGTACCCTTGACACTATATCTAGCTCGTCTAGATCGATGCGTTACAAACGGAGGAGCAAATCTAATATACCCGATGTCATAATATGTATGCACGGGTATAAATAAGTTACAGGAATGGGGATGTACAAGGATTTGGGATTATGGTGGAAGTTATTTGGGATTTCTGGATTATGAGGGACGGGGAAAATTGGATATTGGATATATTTAGAAGAAAGATGTTAATGTTCTTCTTAAATTTAGCTAAATCGAACCCATATGCATTACAAACTTAGAGGAACACATTTGGTGAAATATGGTTCCATAAACGTGTTAAGCGCATGACAAACGTATTTCCATAAGCATTAAAAAAATTTTTAATGTTTCTGTAACTTATCATAGAACTCTACCTGGTAAATACTTGATAAAGAAATATTGAGAATAACTAATATATAATATATATTTATTATTGTAAAAAAAATGTTTTTATTGAAAGATAAAAGAAAAAAAAAATTAATAATAGAAAATTGCATTATATATTTCCGATTGAAAAAAAAATAAATAAAAAATCTGAACATATGTGTTTGTTCTAATGGCGATATATAAAATTTCAATTCACATTTTAATATTATAAGTTTCCTTGAAAATATGAATGCATAATAATTTTATTTCCATTTTGTTCTTAAATAAAATAAAATAATATTCTAATTTAAAAAATTTTAAATTTTTTCTTTTATCAATTCTTTGTTTATTTTCCATCTCATTCTATTCTTGATCGATTGAATTTCCAAAAATAATGTTATATTTAAAACTTTAATTTTAGACTAATTGAACAATTAGATATTAATTTACAGATGTAGATCATATATTTATTTTTATTAACTTCATCGGCTGGGTGGCACAGTGGTTAGAGTTCCGAGCTTTCATGCGAAAGGCCCCGGGTTCGAATCCCAGTGAAAGTGAAAAAAAAAAACTTTTATCTGGTTTTCAACTTGACTCAGCTACCATTCGCCTTTGGGTTCAAATTAATGGCTTCATTAATAATTAATAACGAGGAAGAGTGTGGTAGAGTACACTGTGTCAACTCTGGGATACCCGCATGACCATAACATATACATTATATCATGCGGTTATTTACTTTTGACAAAATTTAAAATATTCAGCTTTATTAGGTGTAGAGTAATGCTTATATAAAAGAAGGAGTTGTATGGCAGCTACTCGAACCCTTTGCAGTAGACCAACCAAATTTTGCAGTAACTTTGGCCATTACACTAAACTATTTTTTGCAAAATTTCAGACACCCAGCTTCATCAGGTGTAGTGTAAAGCTCATATAAAAGAAGGAGTTTTATGGCAGCTACTCGAACCCTCTGTAGTAGACCAACCAAATTTTGCTGGAACTTTGGCCATAAAGTTAAACTACTTTTGGCAAAATTTCAGACATCCACCTTCATTTGTTGTAGTGTAATCCTCATATAAAAGGAGTTGTATGGCAGCTACTCGAACCCTCAGCAGTAGACCAACCAAACTTTGCAGTAACTTTGGCCATAACACTAAACTATGTTTTGCAAAATTGCAGACACCCAGCTTCATCAGGCGTAGTGCAAAGCTCATATAAAAGAAGGAGTTGTATGGCAGCTACTCGAACCCTCTGTAGTAGACCAACCAAATTTTGCAGAAACTTTGGCCATAAAGTTAAACTACTTTTGGCAAAATTTCAGACACGCAGCTACAATAGGTACAGAGAAATACTCATATATAAAAAGTAGTTGTATGGCAGCTACCCGAACCCATGGACCAAAATGGCTGGATTTAAATAGCGATTCCGGTTTTTGCATAAATACGAATTTGTGAAAATTTCATAATCCTAGCTCCTTTATTTTTTGAGTTATCGTGATGACGGACGGACGGACGGACGGACATACATCGCTAAATCGATTTATTTTTCGATTCTGATCCGATCCATACACTTGAGTCTATATCTACCCCCTCTCCTTCTCTGCGTCACAAACGTAATGGCAAATTTATTATACCCTTTGACTATATAGTCATACGGGTATAATTATATATCCTTAACAAAAAATTATAGCAATATAAATAAATACAAAATGTAAACAAATAATTCAATTCAATAATACAACTCACTGATATAGAATATCATATAATTTAAATACAAAATTATTACAATATAAACAAAAATAGAACTGTATTTATTGAAAATCTAAGACATTTCTACTTTTAGAAATGATTAGAATTGATCATAATGAATTCCACATACAATTTAAACATGAGATTGTACTAGACCTTAAAACAAGTAGAAACGTCTTAGTTTTTCAATAGATATACACAATTCTATTTGCTTGATATTGTAATAATATTATATTTGAATTATAAGGTATGTTCCTGTATCTGTGAGTTATATTTTTTAATTAAATTATTTCATTATATTTTTATATTAATACATTTTATAATTAAAGATATATAATTATAAATTATTAGTTGTACCATTAATTTGAACTCAATGACGAATGGTAGCAGAGACGAGCCGAAAAACAGATAAAAGTTTTTTTTAACTTTAACTGGACTGTCCTTTCGAATGATAAGTCGGAACTCTAAGAACTATGCCACTAAATAGAATTATTTTAATTATTTTATTGACACAATCCTCCCAAACTGCCCTTGACTGCTATGCCCATAATCATTATTTTTATAAATGTATTTTTAATCCTTTTCATTGCATACTTACAGTAGTAAATATAATTTGTGTTGGTCTATATATATATATTTAAAAGGGCATGTTTATTTGTTTGTATGTTTACAGCGTATAGACTCCTAAACTTAAGTATTTAAACTTTTTTATTTTGAAACAAAAACAGTTCGACCGATTGACTTTATATTTTGTACATATGTTGTTAGGCTACATCTGTACCACAGGTACATGTTGGAGCAGATCGGACATATTACATTCTTTTTCTTAGAATTTATATTTCACAACAAAGAGGACTCTATTCAAAGACATTGGAATATGTTCACCCATATCGACACGAAAGTTGATAAATCTTGCGAATTATTGCTTTTACCTAAAAAGACGTCTCAAATAGTTTTTAACCCATTTCAATTGATAATTGACACGACAATTGTTTCAAAAAATAAATTTTATTACCGATTTACTTCCAATTATGCGAAGTATTGCTTTAATTTTTTACTGTTTTGAATAGAAAGTATCAAAAATGTTTTCTCAAGTTCCGTTAACCAATTGCGGCACAACAACTTTTTAAAGTTTTTTTTAACCTAGCCAACAAAAAACGTTTTGAAAAAATGACATTAATAAATCCTTGAATTAACATTTACATCATGTTTAATACGTAAAAATCCATTGAGAGGTGCAGGAGTTCTCACCGGGCATTAGCTAGTTAATATATAAAGTTATATCCCATTAATAACCTGTCCTTTCTCATTCTCCTTTTTTCAGTATGTGTACCTTGAAACCATTTCTCCTTAATAAAAACAAAAACTAACTTTTTTTAACCACATGTCCTGTTATAAAACGAGGAAGAGTGTGGTAGAGTAGACTGTGTCAACTCTGGGATACCCGTATGACCGTAACATATACATTATATCATGCTGTTATTTACTTTTCGCAAAATTTAAAATATTCAGCTTTATTAGGTGTAGAATTATGCTTATATAAAAGAAGGAGTTGTATGGCAGCTACTTGAACCCTCAGCAGTAGACCAAGCTAACTTTGCAGTAACTTTGGCCATTACACTAAACTCTTTTTTGCAAAATTTCAGACACAGCTACTCGAACCTTCTGTAGTAGACCAACCAAATTTTGCAGAAACTTTGGCCATAAAGTTAAACTGTTTTTGGCAAAATTTCAGACACGCAGCTGCAATAGGTACAGAGAAATACTCATATATAAAAAGAAGTTGTATGGCAGCTACCCGAACCCCTGGACCAAAAAGGTTAGATTTAAATAGCGATTCCGGTTTTAGCATAAAAACGAATTTGTGAAAATTTCATAATTCTAGCTCCTTTATTTTTTGAGTTATCATGATGACGGACTGGCTGACGGACGGATGGACGGACATACATAGCTAAATCGATTTATTTTTCGATTCTGATCCGATCCATACACTTGAGTCTATATCTACCCCCTCTCTTTCTCTGCGTCACAAACGTAATGGCAAATTTATTATACCCTTTGACTATATAGTCATACGGGTATAATGAATAACTGTATGATCATTGAAAGTAGAATAATAATATACAACTATCTTATAGTTTGTCAAACAATATATTTATGAAATAATATAATATTACTATATTTTTATTTTTTTCATTTTCTAAATTACTGACCTTCATTTTGAACAAAATGATGAAAAAGTTTCCATGATTCTGTCTTTTTTTTTTTTTTGCAACAATATTGAATTATTTTTGTGTTGTCTACTTTGTTCATATTTAGATAAGATTTTCATACCACGCAATATTTTATTGTGCTACATACACATGTACATGTATAGTCTCTTGTGACGTTTATTATGAAAAAATTAGAAAATATTTAATATTAGAGTAAAGTTGGTTAAATAACAGTACAAGATGTAAAAAAAACGAGGAAGATTATAGTTGCCCTTGTCAACTTTTAGATACCCGTGCATACCCACTATGGTGTATAAAATAAACCGTAATTTACTTCTCTTATACATTTAACTCATTACCCCATAATTTTGACGTAAAAAAAAAAAAAAAAATTAACAAAAAAAAAAAAAAAAGTCACAAAACAAAAAACAAAATTTTCATTCATTGTCCCATAACTTTAGCTTCAAAAAAAAAAAAAAAAAATTAACAAAAAAAAAAAAAAAATCACAAAAAAAAAAAAAAAAGTTTTCATTCATTGTCCCATAACTTAAGCTTAAAAAAAAAAAAATAAAAATAAAAAAAAAAAAAAACAACAAAGAAAAAAAAAACAAAAAAAAAAAATTGGCCCACCCTAAAAGTCCGATGGTCCGAGTGATGTCCAACTTTGCCAAGTAACTTGCCCTATTAATTTACCTGCCCAATTTTAATTTTAACCTTGTAGCTTTATTAGATTCACAGTTATTGAATCGAAAACTTTGTATGGCAGCCCTCCGAAAATGGGGCCCTAACATTTTGAAACTTCATATAAGTGCTCGATTCATTATATAACTAACCGTGTGTAGTTTTCAGCCTCGTAGTATAATTAGTTTTGAAGAAATTCATATTGGTGCAAAGAAGTTGTATGGCAGCCCCCCATAAATGGGGCCCTAACATTTTGAAACTTCATATAAGTGCTCGATTCATTATATAACTAACCGTGTGTAATTTTCATCCGCGTAGTATAATTAGTTTTGAAGAAATTCATATTGGTGCAAGGAAGTTGTATGGCAGCCCCCCGAAAATGGGGCCCTAACATTTTGAAACTTCATATAAGTGCCGGAGTCAATATAAAACTAACCGTGTGTAATTTTCATCCCCGTAGTATAAATAGTTTTGAAGAAATTCATATTGGTGCAAAAAAGTTGTATGGCAGCTCCCCGAAGCCTTGGTCCGATTTTAACCAAAAACAATAGGGAACCTAGAAATTGTCTAAAAATGACTTTGTGTGAATTTCAAGACTCTAGCCCTTTTAGTTTTTGAGTTATCGTGATGACACACGGACGGACGGACGGACGGACAGACACACATAGCTAGATCGACTAATTTTTCGATTCTGAGCCGATACGTACCCTTGACACTATATCTAGCTCGTCTAGATCGATGCGTTACAAACGGAGGAGCAAATCTAATATACCCGATGTTCATATATATATGCACGGGTATAAAGATATAGTAAAGGATAACTATATTTGACTTTTCTTATTTTGTTGTATTGTGTACATATATAGTATATATATAGTATATAGTATATATAGTATATGTTTAATAAAACTTAATATATTTTCTTTAGAGATTCAAGATACAATGTCATTGAGTTATGAGAATAAAGATAAAGAAATAAAAATTGTTTTACTTTTTCCATTTACCGTTATTATGATAATACAAAAAACTATATAAAAGTAATAAAACTATTCTTTAGTTTACATGATACTTGATTTACTTTAATTTATTTTCACACTATTTTTGAAATAAACTTATGTATTTGGAGGAATCGGATGTTTGTTTTTGAATCGGATTGTTGATTATACATGTTGTGTCCATGTTGTGTCTTATTTTCTATCGATTTAGTTTAGACTTTCAGCTAAATTAAGTATTTAAACGGTTTAAACAACATTCTGTTTTAACTTAACTAATAACTTATAGCAATCTTAATTCTTTAGCTTCCTTTTGAAATGCCAATCCCAAAATTCAAGCAATATTATTGTATTTAAAATTTATTTCGATGATTTGTTACTAAAAGGAAGTGGAATTTTTTCAAAATTAAAGTCTCTCACTACTCAGCGGCATCACGTACATTTATTGTGGGAGACTATAAATTTTTCCATACTCTCTCTCCTTTAAAACAAACTGCAATAAATAATTTCTAAACTTTCTTGAATTTTAGTAATTTGATTTGGTACTTGTAACTAAGTGGCGTTACTTCGGATGAAGTATATATAAAGAAGAGTTTTGATTTTTTAAATATTGCATCCATACATATCCTGGAAAATAAGGAGAGAAAAAAAAGAACTAAATTGACCTCAACTCATCAATAAGAAGAATGTTAAGAATATAAAAAGAAAATTTAACCAGTTTTTTCAACAACAATTAGCTGAATGATTATATGAGAAGTATAACTTGTAAGTTATTAAAAAAAATTCATGAATAATTAGGAAAATCATCTCTTATTTAGTTAATATTGTTTGTGTTATTTTATCAGTAAGCTACTCTTCGCTAATCTCAGTTACTCTTAGCTACACCATCGTTACGGAAGGAGTAATTTATAGGAGTAGATAACTTTTATAATTTTTCAGCAGATGGCTTTAATTTAAATAGATGTATTTTCATTTAATAAGTTTTAACATAACCTTTTCAAATTTTTTATTAGATAACCATTACACTATTACTTCTTCCATTTTAAAAAATATTATTTACAATATTAGACTTTTAAATCGCAGATAATTTTAAAATGCCAAATGTTTTTATGTTTAAATGACATAAAACTTTATAACATATGTTTTATATACTCCTTAAACAAAATTTAGTTTTCCATTTACAAACTACTCTTTTTGCTAAAAGGAACACATTTCTAGTTTTCCCAAGTCATTTAGACTAAGCTGCAGTTTCTATTATTATTATTTTCATTAAGCCGTTGACTCCTCAGCTTTAAATATTGTATAAGATTTTGAATTGACAAATACTAAATTTTGTGCTCCATCTATTATCTAACACAAGAGTTATTTATATAATATTTTATATTATCTTATTTTACATTACGAGACCTTCCATTTGGAAAGTCAGTGCTTTAACTACTACGCCTTTCGTTAGATTATATTATGAACATATATTCTAAGTTTTTTTACTCACCTTAAACATAAAAATACTTTTCAACTATTAAAAAAAGCTTTCACTCCATCCTACTAATTAATAAAAAAAAAATTATATAAATCTTGTGTGTAAATTAAGTAAAAATATAACTATAAAACTGGTAAAAAATCTCAACGATTAACACAAGCTATTAGACCAAGAAAAAAATCCAAAAACTTTCTTTTTTGTTATTCTTATTTTATATTCTTATCTCACTTTCAATTTTATTCCTTTATATCCTATCTCTTTCCAACACAAAACAAAACTAAGTCTTTGGATTACAAAAGTCAGAAAAAGGTTTATTTGTTTTGTTGAATTTTTTTTTTAATTTTCTTATTTTTTCGTTAGAAGTTGTATCCGAAAATCTCCATTAACATTCTACCAGCATATTTTCATTTCATAGCCTTGTATAAAATATTACAAATCCCAGACGAATTTCTACTAAAACATTGCTACAAACATACATAAATCTCTTTTTAAAAACGTTAAAATAAAATAAAACGAGGAAGATTATAGTTGCCCTTGTCAACTTTTAGATACCCGTGCATACCCACTATGGTGTACAAAATAAACCGTAATTTACTTTCCTTATACATTTAACTCATTACCCCATAATTTTGACGTAAAAAAAAAAAAAAAAATATTAAGAAAAAAAAAAAAAACAAAAAACAAAATGTTCATTCATTGTCCCATAACTTTAGCTTAAAAAAAAAAAAAAAAAAAATAAAAAAAAAAAAAAACAAAAAAAAAAATTGGCCCACCCTAAAAGTCCGATGGTCCGAGTGATGTCCAACTTTGCCAAGTAACTTGCCCTATTAATTTACCTGCCCAATTTTAATTTTAACCTTGTAGCTTTATTAGATTCACAGTTATTGAATCGAAAACTTTGTATGGCAGCCCCCCGAAAATGGGGCCCTAACATTTTGAAACTTCATATAAGTGCTCGATTCATTATATAACTAACCGTGTGTAATTTTCATCTGCATAGTATAATTAGTTTTGAAGAAATTCATATTGGTGCAAGGAAGTTGTATGGCAGCCCCCCGAAAATGGGGCCCTAACATTTTGAAACTTCATATAAGTGCCGGAGTCATTATAAAACTAACCGTGTGTAATTTTCATCCCCGTAGTATAAATAAATTTAAAGAAATTCATATTGGTGCAAAAAAGTTGTATGGCAGCTCCCCGTAAATGGGGCCCTAACATTTTGAAACTTCATATAAGTGCTCGATTCATTATATAACTAACCGTGTGAAATTTTCATCCGCGTAGTATAATTAGTTTTGAAGAAATTCAAATTGGTGCAAGGAAGTTGTATGGCAGCTCCCCGAAAATGGGGCCCTAACATATTGAAACTTCATATAAGTGCCGGAGTCATTATAAAACTAACCGTGTGTAATTTTCATCCCCGTAGTATAAATAGTTTTGAAGAAATTCATATTGGTGCAAAAAAGTTGTATGGCAGCTCCCCGAAGCCTTGGTCCGATTTTAACCAAAAACAATAGGGAACCTAGAAATTGTCTAAAAATGACTTTGTGTGAATTTCAAGACTCTAGCCCTTTTAGTTTTTGAGTTATCGTGCTGACACACGGACGGACGGACAGACACACATAGCTAGATCGACTAATTTTTCGATTCTGAGCCGATACGTACCCTTGGCACTATATCTAGCTCGTCTAGATCGATGCGTTACAAACGGAGGAGCAAATCTAATATACCCGATGTCATATATGTATGCACGGGTATAAAAAAAAGAAATGAGTAAAAGAGACAACAAATTATGAGAAAACAAAGTGAAATATAAAAATTCCCAATAGAAATAAAATATAAGAAAAGAATAAAGTAAACTCAAGAAACAATATTATACTCTAAGGACAAGGTTACTACAACTAAATTAAGAATATTGTGCATTGCATAATACAATATGTTCGAAGGAAAAGAACATAGAACATTATAAATAGAGAATTTAACAAAGTTTTTACTATCATTTTGAGAAATTCTTTAAAATTTGTGGTCCAGCAATCGTAGTAAAATTATATATTAAAGTATGCTATTATTTCAATATTTAATTGATGGTCAAAAATACTTCGTCCTCTTTCTTGAATTGAATATTTGAGTTGGGCAAATGATGAGGTTTTTATTTTAAATAAATTCAAAACTTCTTAACCAAAGGCGTAATACAAATGCTCCTGTAGCTACTAATAGCATTTTTTAAGGGCTAACTGTTCGACTGTAAAGCTAACAGGACTTTGTGTATCTTAGGAACATGTTGGAGGTGAAAATAAATAAAAAATTAATATATTAATTACGCCAAAAATTTAAATCCAATAACGAATGGAATTTTCAATGCTTATTAATCTTTGCTGTGGTTAAAACTAATATCTATTTATATTGAGAATATAATTTACTATAGATTTAGATTAGTAATGGTAATAGCTGTTTTAAACTCTTTTATAAAACAATTATTTGAGAAAAAGTTAAGCAATCAAATAAATGTAAGATAACTAAAATTTTCTTAATTATTACGAAAGTGTTTTGGTTGACAGCATGATAAAAAGTCCTAAACTGTTAACTGTTGTTACAACTCACAGATTATGTTAATAATTTTTTATATAAAGACATTTGTTAAATAAAAGTTTATTGGGGTTGCCTGGGTTGTCCAACACTAATATTACCCACTGATGAGTCCAATTGTGTTGGATGGACAAAACACTCCAATTTGACTTTCTTTTTTGAACGTTTTCTAATTCAAACAAGTGATGAAAAAAATTAAGGGTTTTTAAAAAAGCACATTTTCAAAATAATACAGTTTTTCATACAGAGTATTTTATCGGAACCAAATATATACGTTGGTGACTAAGTTACTACTTACTTATAAAAACAGTAAATTTTTTAATTTTTAGGTCCTAAAAGAGGATTCCCCATAGAGGGTTTAGCCCCTCTATGGGGAAGGTTGCCCAATTACTCAAGGATCTAATCCTCACTACTCCCCTCCCCTTCCCACAACTTTTTTAGGTTCTAGTAATTAAATTGTGAATTCCACAAAAAATTGGCATTTTACTTAGGATTTTACTATTTAAGCAAAAATGGTTAAAACTGAGAGACACTTTTCTTCAATTTAAAGAACCCCTTTTAAATTTAAGAAAATCTTTTAACATATGTTAAAATATAATGTTGGGCCTTTAAATTTTGTATATTAAGGAAAAAATATTTGAACAGGTATTCAAGTTACAGGTGTTTAAAAATAACAAAATTTCAATTTTCGAGTCCTTATAGCTCCTAAATAGGGGGCTTGACAAAAAAATTTTGTGAACCGACTCCCACTAATTTTTGAAGATCTAACTTCTTCCAAAATTTCAAGACCTTAGCTTCAACCGTTTAGAAGATATGTGGGGCCAAAAATTTCGCAAAAATTGAGTTTTGCAAAATGGTAAATTTTAGTACCCTATGGCAACCCTTAACATTTATTTTTTAAAAATTTATAAAGTTTATAAAACCAGCTATCTTTCAGATTGAAAATATACTTAATAGAACTCTTGTTATAACAATTTGAATATAGGGCTTTTCCCAACTTTGGGGGGCTGCAGCTCCGTAATGGGTGCGGCTACAGAAAAAAATTCTTCTATGAAATTATTTTTTTTGTAATACCTACTCGTGGTTAAAATTTCTTTTCTCTATTTCAAACGATGTAAAAGTTTTTGTAAACATACGGACAGACAGACAGACGGACAGACGGACGGACAGAGTGAAACTATATAGGCACATTTTTACAAAATTTTTTGAAAATGTGCTAAAAAAAATATATAGAATGCTGCTGTTGGCATATAGTTATGTCTGAATGCATTCGCTAATAAATGAAATTTATATTTCATTTATTGTTTTTGTAAAACTTTAAAGGTGGTAAAAAATTTTTGAATATTAAACTTATTCAATAACACTTGACTTATAATAAACTAAACTACCTTTCAGATAATTTTGTACAAGTACACAATACATTTATTTGATACTAATGATCGCAAGAATGGAATAGGTCTCATAGGTCTCCACTCATTAACCCACTTCATCTTAACAACATTCTAATTTTTAAGTATCCCAATTTGAGTTATAGACTTCAATTTCTACATGCATGTGATTAAAGGTAAAAACGAATTCGGAAAAAATATTAATTACACTTTTTAGATTCGTTAAACTATTGCGTCAGTCTTAAAGATTTTTCTCATTGTTTCACTATCAATAGAAAACGGATGATATGTATTAACCAAGTTTTAGACATTTCATAGTCCTAATTGAAGTTAACTTTTAAAAGACCACTGAAATTTAATTAATCCGTTTATAGGCGACTACTGGGAAAAAAATTGTAAGGTGATAAGTCCCAGCGAGCTCCTGGGAAACAATGGGAAAATAATTGTTTTGTAAATAAATTAAGCGAAATGTTGTATGGAACTGCTTTTCCACGAAAGACGGGTATAGAAGAACATCATAAAACATAACTGTTTATACTTTATTTTACACTCTGAGGCAATTTTCTATTCATAGTTTTTCATTTAAAAAAAAAACCCGAACATCACCGAGAAGTTCTTAAAATTAAAAAAATTTTCAACATGTGGAAAATTGTTTTTAAATTGAATTTTAAATGTGTACAGAAATTATTCAAAAAAATCAATTTTTATTCAGAATCTTGTTAATTGTTTTCATTTATCCAACTGGATAGCCAACACTATCTTGGTTCTTAGAATTCTAATCAACATTAAAAATTCATACAATTGGAAACTAAATAGTTCATTTTGTTTTAAATATAATTTATATTATATTTAAGAACAATTAACCATTGTTTTAAATTTCCTTTCAGTTTTTGAACTTTTAAATTCGAAACTTATGTGGTTGTGGAACCACAATGATCCCTACCTTATTTAAAATGCAACCAGACGTTTTTTTTTTCATATTCCGAATTTTAAACTTTTAAACTATTTATTATTTTTTTATTCATTTTTCAATTAAATTTTTTTTCTACATTTTATAAATATTTCTAAAAATCTTTTTTTATTTATATTAGAACTCTAATTTAAATCAAAATAACGATTTTATGTTCTCGTTTTTACTTTTTTATATATTTCATATTTGTACATAGCTACAAATTGAAATTCAAATTACTTTTGAACAATTTAAATAATGTATACAAAAATATCTCTAGAGTCTAGATGTATCTACATACTAATATTATGTAAACTTTGAAAAAAAAAAAACCTGAAATTTATCTGGATACAAATTACAATTTTTAAAAACTTTCTAATAGAGTGAAAGAAAAAATAAAAAGAGAAACAATTTGATAAATAGAAAAATTTTTTAAAAAACCATTCTATTTATTTTTCAGCAACTAAATGCTAAACATTCAGTAATAAAAATAGGGTTATACGAATGGCAATTTATTTTTGAATCCTTTTCTAAACAGTCGTATTTTATAAAAATATTTATATTGAATTTGAGATTGAGATTAAACTAAAATACTTAACAAAGTCTATTAAGCTAAAGTTTTTTTTAACTAATATATTTTCTTAATTCTAATATTTAAATCACAAACATTGTATCAATTTTTAGAATTTCCCTTATAGTTTGTTTAAAAGTTTTAGTTCCTTTAAAAAATGAGCTCTTAGGAAAAATTTACATAGTTGTCAACAACTGGATGGTAGTTAGAGTAATGACTTTTCATTTAAAAGGCTCGGGTTCGATTTCTGGTAAAAGTTAGAAAACTTTGATCTGGTTTTTGACTTGACTCAGCTACGATTCGCTGCTACCAGTTATCATTGAGTACAAATTAATGGCTTAATCCATAATTAATAATTATATATCTTTAATAAAAATAAAAATCACCTATCTTTAATTCAACGCCTGTATTAAATCAACGCATCTATATGGTACTAAGGCCTGGCAAACAAATCAGAAAAATATTAAAAAGATCCAAGTATTGCTGAACTAATGCTTAAGATCTATCTGCCAAATTTTCTGATCTAGAAGAGTCAGTAATGAAGAATTAGGGCGAATAACAAAAGAGGAGCAACCTGTGATAGTGCAGATAAGAAGACGAAAATGGCGATGGATTGGTCATATCATAAGAAGACCTGTCCATGCAATTGCCCGACAAGCGCTAGAATGGAAACCTCAAGGAAAACGAATTGTCGAAAGGCTCCCAGAAAGGCATAACAGAAAGATAGAAATACTACATAGCGGGGAAGCTTGGATCCAAATAATGCAGATGGCTAATAATAGAGTAAGATGGAGAGGCTTTGTGGAAACCATATGCTCCTAAGAGAAGGAAACAAAAAAAAATAAAAAATAAAATCATTAATAAACAAATAAAAAATTAAAACAAAAATGTAATTTGAATAATATAACTCACAGATACAGAAATACCTTATAATCCAATATAAAATTTTTACAAAACATAACAAATAGAATTATATCTATTGAAAATCTAAGACGTTTCTACAAGCATAAAACCTAGCACTATCCCTTGTTTAAATTGTATGTTGAATTCATTAAGATCAATTCTAATAATCAGAATATAATATGACCCCTCTGTTCCAACTTATTTAATAGGTTCTGACAGGCTTATTAGTTTAACAGTTGAACAGTTACCTCTTAAAAATAAAATTGGTTGACTCAAATTTCTCAACTTTATAATTTTAACTGTCTATTTCTAACTTTAATGAGTATTTTCTGCTGCTGATATTGATGGAATCTGCGATCTTCACAAAATTATAAAACTAGTAATAAAGAATCCTTAAAAATATTTCATCCGAAATTATTTTCAATTGTCATCTGAAGACACTTTGATAGTAACAGCAAATAAAAAACAAACTTTATAAACTGTCAAATTGACACCTAGAAATTAAAACCATTTAAAATTTATGCTGCATTTACAAATAATGCTCTTATTATGCTCTTCATACGCAGCCAGCGTAAGATTTTTCACATTTTGAACGTAATGACTGCGGTTTTACTCCTATTTTAAGAAGTACAAAATGATCAGTTTTATAAATAAAAAACTTTGTCAACTAAAATATTAAGCATTTTATGAATTTGTAATTTCTCCATAACAATCATTTGTCATTTTACATTAATTTGACAGATGGTTGCATATAAACAACCGTTTTTTGTATATTTGGAGTATTCACAATAAATTTGAAGTAATTTGGAAATTTCGAAGTATCCTAGCTGTAGTTATAAGAGCCCAGTAAATTTTGAAAAGGATTTAAATTATTTTTCTTAAAACAAAAGTTGAATATTTTTTAAAATATAACAATGTACTCCAAACGAAATATGCTTTATTACATCATTTCATTTAATACCTAGTCATTTTTAAATTTAACATTTCATTTTGTAATCACCTTTTGGCTTTTACATTTACACTTTTGAAAAATTTGTTTTGCAACCTTTATTTGTGTGCATCTGTTCTTATTATTAAACAAACAAACATATAACTCCCATTTCACAAGTATGATAGTAACACCACAAATTCCACAGTTTTGCACACTCAAAAACTTTTTTTTAAAAGCACTTTAAAATTTTAAATTCATTTTATATTGTTTCCTCTTTAAATAAAACAATAAAACTTTTTAATATTTATATTTAAATCTCAAAATAAAATCTTTTTTTTTGATTATGGTACATATTAATTCATTTGAGAGTTTTTTAATTTTGGAAAAATTTAAGTTAAATATAAAGTTTAATTGAGCTCTTATTAAATTGCCACTCATAAATTTTAATTTGAAAAATAATTGTTTAAATTTTTGGATATACTCGTACCATGTTTTAAAAAACGAACTAAATAGAACTCAATAAATTTGCCAAGTCTCATATTCAGTTTTGAAAAATCCCATAAGAAATCTAGAATTTATATTAAGTCTTCAAGGTAACGTGGTTGTTGGGTCCAATAAATATAAGTGTAGTTTAGGGTAAGTTTACAAATTTCAGTAAAATTGATCGATTTAGAGTCCTTACATGTTCATCTTAAAATCTTTCTAAAAAAAATTATTAAAAAATCCCGAGTCAATTTCCTACTTGTTATTTCAATCATTTAAAATACACAAAATCGTTTCAAAACGCTTAAAACTAGTTAAGACTAGTACTGATCTAAAACTATTATCCAGTGCAGGTGAGCTATGTTTAAATTCCAAGTCTATTTAAAAGCTCACAGGGAAGTTGGATTGTACCGAACAGAGAACAATAAAAGCGAGTAAATAAAAATATTTTAAGAACAAATTTAGTGAATCAAAAGGTAAAACAAATTTTCCTTTTAGAGGCCTCAGTGGCGTAGCGATTTAGTACTTGACGTATCAATCGAGTGAATAAAGGTTCGATCTCTGCAAGATTATATGTTCATTTCAAGGAAAATTACTGAAAATAAAATATATAAAATACTCGTAAATAAAAATTACCAAAATTAGATGTATAAAACTTTTTCAATTAAAAATCCAACAATTAATTTTATAATAATGCAGAATCCTAAAAATATCATTCATAATAATTATAATTCAAATATCAATTTCAAATTGAATGGTAATTAAGTTATTAAATATTTATAACTTTTAATTGCATCCTACTGAATTTTTAATTAAAGTAATTAAGAAATATTTAATTAAGTTTTACCGACTACTATATTAATTTATATGATAAAAATATTCTTGCCGTAAAGATTTTTAGAAGTGATTTGGATGTACTATCATGCCCCGGTACTAAAGTTGCTTGTATTTATCTGTATTTTGAAGAATTATTTAACTTTCATTAATATTAGCTTAGGTTAAAGCTTTTAAAAAGATAATAAAATGCATCTGGTCTGACCCGATTGTTCGACAAATAATGTTAAAAAGGAATTTAGCATATAATTATGTACACATATACCAGAAAAGGTGGAAAACTTTGACTTGTAATAAAAATGTTGACTTCTGAAATCTTACGCAGTTTTTTTATAAATTATATGTCAATATTAAACACATTTAAAATAACGGGATCTGCCGCCTCTGAACCCCCAATAAGGAAATTGTATAAAATGTAAGGAGACATGCTACCATTTATTTTCTTTAACTTTTGAAATGTAAATAATCACATGTTCTAAAGGATATTAAAATAAATAAAATTATAACATACATATACAATATTAACACATATTATTACAAGTGAAACTATCTGAAATTAGTGAAATTTAATCTGCCTATAAAATGAAACCTATGGGGAAAAAAATCACTGCTATGGAATAAAATGACATAAAATAAAATAAATCAAGAAACACTGAATATCAAATATTATATTCAATTTAATATGACACACATCTGCTCAAAACCAATTAATAAAATCTCCTCAATTAACTATTCATCAAATTTAAAATGAACACATTAAATCAGCTTTAATTTATTATTAGATTTGAAGTTAATTAGAATATCAAATTAAATTTTACGATTTATTTAATTCGCTTTATATATTTATTTTTTTTTACTAATTTTGCATTTAATGTTATTTATTGATATCAAGTTCATTTTAAAAATGAATTTGTTTATAATTGAATCTAAATACATAAAAGAGAAAGTTTGTTTGTTTGTATGAAGCGAATAGACTCCTAAACTGCTCAGCCGATTATCATGAAAATTTGTATGTAGAGGTTTTTGGATAATAAAATAAATCGTGGCCTAAAAGTTTTGCCTTGACGAACGGCCAAGTTGCAGCTGTGGTTCAAGTTTTTAAACTTCTTTGTTCTAAAATGAAAACGATTTGACCCATTGTCTTCAAATTTTGTATGTGTGAAGCTCCTGTTAAATGGAATTGACTTAATTAATATTTCTGCGCATTAATAAGAATAAAAAACTTCAAATTTCATACATTTGTTAAAAATTGCTAGATTAATCATAGAAAAATCGTTTTGAAAAAAAATCGCTGTAATACATTTTTAAATCCATATGTTAATTTTTTTCAATAACATCAACTTAAATTAAACCAGCATCGTGTACCAGTATTAACTACTATTTAATAAATATACGAAAAAGTATTACCTTTAATGATCAATTATGAGCCAAATTAATTAAAATATATATTTATTTTTAAACGATTGTATTTCACCATTATTTACAAGTCATCATTAGGAAAAAAATGATTTAAAATTCAATAAGACTTGAATTTGCTTTTTATAAATAGGATACCTTTTAATTTTACCAATTCCCTAAATAACAGATAATTAAATATTTAAAAATTTTACGTTCTTATTAATGAGGTTCGCTTAAAAATCATTTTACGTCCAAATTGTAATTTTTAGTTTAATTTCGCGTAAATTAATCAACAGTCATAACTAATATACATTATTTAATTAATGAAATATGAAACTTATAATAAATTAAAATATTAAATATAACATTTCTATAAAATATTCCACATATTAAAATTTTTTAATATTACAGATTACAGACATTATGTCACATTTTTTTATAAATTAAATATATTATACATAATTAAAGTATCTTATATATTAAAAAAGTTAATTACAGAAAAATAAGAAATAAATCTTTTAATTTTATTTACATTTACATACACATATTAAATTTTTAAAATAAATAATAGTATTAATTAAATCCGAAATATTTAATATAAATTGAAAAAAATTAAAAATTTTATTAGAATTGGGCCCAACCTAATTAAAAACGTATGACATATTATATAAAAACGTACAATACGCCGAACGTCGATACGCCGACGTATCCCGAAATCAATACGCACGTACAATTTTTAATTTGTCAAAAAATCTATATTTTTATACAAAAAACATTTTCCATTTCCTACTATTTTGAATTTCTTTGAATATTTGGTATATTTTTAAAAAAATAATTATAAAAATATTTTATTTTTAAAAATAGGGTAATGCAACATAAGAGAAAATAATTACAAAATTTTTATACTCTTTGTCAATTTTTAAATTTTAAAAAACCGACGTATAGCACGTCTCGTATTTCTGGAGCTTTCATATAATTATTATGTGTTTAAAATTATTTTGACAGAAAATATACGACGTACGTCGTCATTTAGGGTGAAGCCTTATATAAAACAAAATTACATTTTCATTTAAAAGTTAAACTTCATTAACTTTTTATATTAGTATTACATAATATATAAGTTTTATTTAAAAGAAAGTTTTTAATAAAAAATATTAAATAAAATTTATAATTATAAATTTTAAAAATTTGATTTTATAATTTTTCAATTATATAACAGTTCATATTCAACATGACCATCGTTCGTAAAATGTATTTGAATCATTATGAATATTTTATCAACAATTTGTATAACTAATAATAATATTAAATATTTATTTAATTTATAAGTTATCATTAAAGGAAATGAATTTTTTCCACACCAAACATAACTATAAAATTCTTCCATCTGAAATTAATTAAAAAATAAATTTCTTAAATTATTTTCTTAAAATTTTAAAATAATTTTTAATTAAATTTTTACCAAAAGTTTATTACGATTCCTTAATCCAATATCCAACCAAAATAAATTATTAATACAAATTTTTGATTTATTATTTGCATAATCAGCTATCAAAACAAATGAACAAATTTCAAATATATTTGCAAACAATTGTGCCACATCACGTATTATATGTGAATCTTGTCTATTTAATATTGATTGAAATATTAATATTATTATAATAAATTTTGAATAAAATATTAAATGTATTTGTAATTTAAATATATTATAAAATATTTTTGAAAATTTTATTATTAAATAATATATTTTTAAATATTTTTTTAATTTTATATTATAAAATTTTTTTGTAATTTCCGGTTCCGGAATTTTCATTTTTAATTCAAAATTAATTGATAAGTTTTTAATATGCTCTTGTAAATTCTCATAAAATAAAATAATAAATAAAAATCCAATAAAATAAAAATTTATACACATTGTTTCAATTATATGAAAATGAATTATTGAATAATTCATTAATAATGAAATTCCAATATTTTTACGAAATAAAAATAATAAATATTCCATTGATAAGTAAATAATTGATATTACAAACTTCAAACAAATTAATTTTATAAATTTTGAATTTAATTTTAAAAATATATTTGAATTTATTTTCAAAATTTTTAATAATGGTATAATTTTATTAATTATTTTTACAATTTCTGGGGATTTTTTAATTTGTACAAATATTAATATTAATAATAAAATTACAACTAAAAATATTGCCAAACTTGTTAAAATAAGAAGATATTTTGTTGAAAATTTATTTGTTCTTTTTAATTTTATAAAAATAAATAAAATTGATGATAATGTAAATATTGGTATTATATAATATTGAATTTTATATTTATGTATAAATTTTGATGAATTATCCAATTTTATTACTAATCCTGTACAAAAATGTAATAAAATTTTTATAATTAATATCAACTTTATCATTTTTTTTTTAATTAATTTTTCCGTAATAAATTTTCATAGAACTTCATGTTGAACAAAGTCTTAAAATATTCTACTTTAATTTAATTAATTGCGAAATAAAATATTACATTTTTTTTGGAATTATTTTATTAATATATTTAAAGTGTTTGTAATTAAGAACAATGAAATAAAATATGAATTATTAATAAAATATAAAAATAACAAATAATATTTTTTAATTCACTTTGCAAATTAATAATAATAATATACTAAATGGTAAATAATTTAATTATGAGAATCAAGTTTAAATAACAATATAATATATGATAATGTATGATTTTTATGTAAATATTGATGAGATATGTATTGTTGAAAGTGTATTCAAAATATGTTTTTAGCACATTTTTAAAAAATTTTTAAAAAAAATTGAATTTGTTGTTTTAGGCTATTCGTCCGTTCGTTTGTAAGTTTGTATGTAGGGATTTTTGGTAAACATATACACCAGTGGCGACACGGTCCTTATGTGTAGGGTGTTCACTGCACACCTTGTTATAAACTAAACAAATTAAAATTTTATAAAAATGCATAATTTTAAATTGAAATACTTTTCATTTAATTTTGTTTTTGGCGTTTTATAAAAATATTATTACAAAACTTACAACTTTATATAAATACAAAAATTTCTAATAATACATAAATTTATTATGTAATCAAAAAATCTAATTTTCCATATAATATAACATCAACTAAAATGGGTAGCTCAAAACTGTTATAAAGAAATCTTTTTAACACGTATTTTCCATATATTTAGGCGAATACTACGAAGTGCGGTATTTTCTTGTGCACGTTTATTCATACATTAAATCATCAATCAGTCTGTTTCAGGTTTAAAGTTAAGAACTTTACAATGAGTGTAAAATATAAGTATATGTGTAATTTGTCTAAATAAGTATTGAGGTTGGTTTTGGTAGTATAATTTAATATTGAAATAAGTATTTGATTTCGTATTATAGTTTATTAATATTATAATTTATATATTCTTAAAATTGAATGAATTAAGGATGCTATACATTTCGTTGGTTGGTTTATTATATTATAAATTAGTTTAATATTGTAAGTTTATGGTTTATTAATTTTGTTGCACACCTTATCATAAGAACCAAGCCACAAAGCAATAAAATTTTATAGTAATAACAAAATAAGTTAATTACATTAAACAACTTTTTCTTTAGTCCCATCAGGTGTATGTCCCACATTAGGTATGACAGCCCTATTAGTTTCAAGACATTTTACCTTCAATTTTTTTTTACCTTCATTTATACCTTCAATTTGGAAATGCCAAATTCTGCTTTTATAAGGTTTGAAAATATATATGTAAAATCTATATATATAAAGAGTTGCCAAACTGCATTTTTATTTACCATTTTAAACTTTATAGTGTCTACTACAGAATCGGGAACTAGGTTTTTTAAATAAAGTCGGCCCAACTTCTGAGTCTCAAGTTACGATGCCTAGAGCTTCAATTCAATTGTTAAAAAAAGGAACTTTTTCCAATTTGAATTCTTTCTTCAAATCAAAATTTTTTACGATTTCTCCGGACCAAAAATTAAAAAAAAATTTTATATTAATCCACAGAGAACGAACGGAGAAAGAACGACTAAATATTGCTCTGCTATGTAACATTAAAAAATTTTGAAATTGTGTTTCACAGAAAACTTCTGGTTTTGTTTGTTACTTGTTTCTATTTATTAAAATACTGGTAAATGTAGTTTTATATTAAGGCATTAGAAGTTAACAACCTATAAAACATTTTAATACTTTAGAAGTCAAATAATAATAGTATAGGTTAGGTATACTATAAACCTTGAATACTATTTAGATTTTAAAGTTAAATTCGTTGAATGGGAAGTCTATAAGAAGAGAATTCTCATAAATTGAACCCTTAGTTATAATAAAGACAAAAGCTTTAAAATTAAATATAATTTGTTTATTTATAACCAGAAAAATCTCACATGGTGTAAATGTTAATTTAAAATGTATTAAAGCAATTTTTTTAAAAAGATTTTTCTAGAATTATTGTAACAATTATATTTTACAACAAATTTATGAAATTTCAATTGAAATTTTTCATACATATTAATAATTCGCAGAAATATAAATTTTTTTGACATTATACACCAGAAACCCGTTCGATTAAACGAATTCGACAAAAATTTTTTTTATTCTTTCCCCTAATTAAAAAAAGAAGTGATACCTACTTCCCAAAATTGAACGAGGAGCTTCCAAAGTTTTTTTTAACCAACCGTCGGGCAGGCATGGGTTAATAAATTTCAAGTTTGTTAATATTGTCAACTCAATTCTCAAGGAACGTCACGTAAAGAAAATTTGAAGTCAATCGGTTAAGCCGCTTTCATTTTAGAACAAAAAAGTCGCACCACAGCCCTAAAATTGGCGATAGAGCAAAATTTTTAACCCTGGTTTTTTTCCCATACTAAAAAATCTTTATAAACAAATTTGCATGATAATCAGTTGAGCAGTTTAGGAGTCCATTCGCTACATACAAACAAACAAAAAATCAAATTTTGGCTTTTATATATATAGATAATAATTTATTATTAATAAGAAAATTAGTAAATCAAGTGTTTAAAAGCAATAATTTTTAACTTAAAACATAAAGTTATTAAAATGCTGAAAAGTAAAATTATAACATAATTTCGGAGTTCACTTCTATATATATTTGTTATTAAACTTATTTAAAAACATTCTGTTTGCTAGTTATTTCCATTTAATTTAATATTTTTTTAAAAATATAATAAACAAAAAAATTAAGCAATTATTAAAATAAATATTTACATTCCATTAATTGTCATTAATACCATAAAAAATTTTAGTACATTTTTTTCATATTTATTCTAACAAAATTCCAATAATTGAACACTTTAGTTATTCAAACTAAATCTAAGCAATATGAAATTTATAATAATATTAATTAAATTAATTTTACATTTATTTACTGGTTTAATTGTAAAACTAACATTTTCTACAAAATTTATTCACAAATATAAATTAAAATATTATTTAATACCAATTTTACATTTATTATGGATGTCAACTGGTATTATACGTTTACATAATCGAACCCTATTAATTTCACCATCTGAAGAAATCATAATAATAGTTTTTAAAATTTCAACATATGTGGTGGTATTTTTAATATTTCAGATAATTTTAATACAAATGAAAAATTCTGAAAAAATTATAAATTTAATTAATGATATTAAACCATTATTAAAAAAATTAAAAATTAAATCAAATTTAATATTTTCATTAAAGACACGTTTTACTAAAATTCTATTGATTAGATTATCAATTTCTGCATTTTACTTATCAATTGAAATAATAATGTTTATAATGCGTAAAAATCTTAAAATATCATTTATAGTTAATAGTTGTATTTTTATAATTCATATATTTGGTACAAATTTTCGTAATATATTTTTTTTTGGATTTTTATTAATTGCTGTTCTCTATGAAAAACTTCAGAATAGAATTAAAAAATTTAAAGAACAACTAATTGCTACGAAATTACGAATAAAATCTAAAAAAACCGAAAAAACTTATCGTAAAAAAATTTCAAAATATTTAAAACAATATAAAATAATAATAAAATTTTCAAAAAGATTTTATATTATATTTAAATATCAGATACATTTGGTATTTTATTCAAAATTTATTGTAATAATATTAATTGCACAAGGAATATTCATTAGAGGTGATAATGAAACTGTTCGGGATGGCTTCGATTTATTTGGTAATGTATTGGAAATTTCTTCAGTGATTTTAATGGCTGATTATACAAATGAAAAATCAAAAATATGTTTAGAAAATTTATTTTGGATTGATATTGAATTGAATGATAAACGAAAATATGTGGTAAGAGTTTCTATTTAAGAAAGAATTAATATTTAAATATAATATTTTTCAGATGGATGAATTTTACAGTTATATTTTTGGTGGTGAAAATTCATTTCCATTCATGTTTTGTTACAAAATGGACAAACTTTTAATTTTAATGTATGTTTTACATATTGTTGATAAGATATTTTTAATGATACAATTAAATTTTTCCACAAAACTTAAATTGTTATATGATGCAATCTAAATTGAATCGAATCCTTGGACTCAATATATATTGTAATAATGTTTTTCAGTAACTTTAATTTAAATAAAAAATTAAATGTTTTATTTGTACGTAGAAATTTTGCTGCATTTACTAAGGTTTTATATTAGAACTGTACTGAGTATTATAAATATTTTTTTTTTTTGCAAGAGAACGGAACGCTTGAAAGCCACCTATTAAAACTGTGCGGTATTTCGTTGGGTAGTGTGTGATTTTAACGCACCAAAACCACACACTTTTCGAACGAAACTTTAGGAAGGAACCTGTGATACAAATGTACAATTCGGTTACAAAAATGGGGAAAATTTGGAGGGATATTGAGAAGAAAGATATTATTATTCTTCTTAAATTTAATTAAGTCGTACACATACGAATTACCAACTTTAGGAAACACATTGGATGGAATGTGATTCCATAATCTCGACATGCGCATAACAAACGAATTTCCATAAGCCGCGTTTCGCCATCTTAACAATTCAACGCAGTAAGGATAAGAATCTGTTACACTCCTTGTTTCAAGTTGGAAAACTTTGGGTGGAGGCATTAATTGTTTTATTTCTTTAAACACGTGCTCGTCCTCACTAGGTATCTTTAAAACAGGGAAAGTGACAAGACTGTGCGCCGATGACTAAGTAGAGTGAGCGTAGAGGTAACACTGGGATCATTTATAAGACGAATAGCTCTGTTTTGCACTTTATCGAGATATCCCAGCATTATAAATAAAATAAATTAATTAAAATGAATCCTTCTTCTTCTACTGCCAATCCACTACTGGATGTTTAGCGATCACTTTATTCACGTTTTATTGTAGACTTGCGATGATATTGGAATATTCTTCTCTGCATCTTGCACTGTGAATCGATTCTCTCACTGTTCTAATACCCGTTTTAACAGCGGCCACACTTGTTTCCTCCCGATCCGCCTATTGCTCTCAATTCTAGCTTTGACAATGAATTGGATTAGTTCGTATTTGGAGCCTCGTACGATGTGACCAAAGTAAATAAGCTTTCTGCGTTTAACAATTAGAAGAAGTTCTCTATTTATATTTAATTTTGTAAGAACTTCAAGGATTGTAACTCTATCGGTGTATGAAATTTTTGGTATTCATTTATAATACCGCATTTCAAAAGCATCTAGTTTATTTAAGGCCGTCTCTTTAAGCTTCGATGCTTCTACTCCATATAAAAGTGCAGGCCAAACATAACATTTAAGGTACCGTAATCGGTATTTCACGATTAAAAAGTACTTTTCTATATTTTACAAAGGAACTTCTTGTCGTTTCGATTCTACATTTAACCTCTTTATCTGTGGTACAACTTTCATCTAGATGACAATCAAGATATTTAAAACAAATAACGAGTTCGATAGGCTCGTTGTTGACTGTGATAACACTATTATAGCTAAATATGTTACGTTTGCTGACAGTCATTAACTTTGTCTTTTTTATGTTAATATGAAGGCGTGAATGGTTGCTATATTCGTGGAGTTTGTCAACCAGATACTGCAAATCACTCAAGTTGTCAGTTATAAGAATATTGCCATCTGCATATCGAATATTGTTGATATAGATTTCGTTGACTTTGATTCTTTGTTCCGTTGATTTGTTTATTTCCCAATCGCCTCTTAAAATATTTGTTGACAGTACAAGTTGAATAACAGTGATGACAAAATACAACTTTGTTGGATAATTCTGCTGATTTATAGGTTACTTGATACCAAATTGTTAACTTTAACCCCTGCAGTTTAAATTAAATTGAATAAATAATATTAAACATTTTTATATATTTCCTTCCTTTTATAAAATTTATTACGTAAATGCATTTGGGTTTTTCATCATATTTTTGGATGTCGTACGTAGCTAACTAAGTTTATTTTCGGCTTATTTTTTTTATCGATTATTTTAACCAGTACTTACTTAAATTATTTTAATTGTTTCTTTTAGTGCGATTGCGACAATCGCTCGAATTTCGATGGTTAGGTTAAATATATTTAATATGTTCCTGCAGTCATCCAAGTGTTGTCATAGTATATACCTCGTTATTATAACTGTTATTATAATGTTAATTGCTATTATTATTTTTATAGAATTATTACTATTACTTTACAATTTTCTAATTTCAGTTGTTGCGATTTTTTTTGATGTTAAGTCAATAATTTAAGGAAACCACAGGCTGTTATAATTATAAATGAAATTTTGTACTTTTATATTTTTGAATAAACTTCATATGAGCGGTATCACTGATGGGAAATATAAATGAAATGAATAAATAAAATAAAATAAAAATATATATTTTATTACTTTGTCTTTGTTATAATTTTCATAACTGTTTGCACTTCATAATTTCCACCACTATCATTCTTATTATTATATTTTTATTATTATATACTACTACTATTATTATTGTAATATTAATAGAAATATCTTAATCTATTAATTTTTTAATGACATAATTATAAATTATTAATTATTTGCAATATTATCAAAAAACGAGGAAGAGTGTGGTAGGATAGACTGTGTCAACTTTGGGATACCCGTATGACCGTAATATAAGCGTTATATATCACCAGGTTATTTGCTTTTGGCAAAATTTTAAATACACAGCTTTATTCGGTATAGAGTAATGCTCATATTATAGAAGAAGTTGTATGGCAGCTACTCAAACCCACTGCAGTAGATCAACCAAATTTTGCAGAAACTTTATACTTTTGACTAAATTTGAGACACCCAGATTCAACATATATAGAGTAATGCTCATATAAAAAAAAAAGAAGTTGTAATGCAGGTACCCGAATTTGTGGAGCAAACTGGCTGGATTTAAATAGTGAAAATTTCAAAATCTGAGCTCCTTTATTTTTTGAGTTATCGTGCGGACGGACAAACGGATGGACATGCATAGCTATATCGATTTACTTTTCAATTCTGATCAGATCCATACATTTGGGTCTATATCCACCTCCCTTCCTTCTCTGCGTCACAAACGTAATAGCAAATTTAGTATGCCCTTTTGACCTATCATCATACGGGCATAAAAATTCAATGAGTTATATTAAAAAGTAATTGATAATAATATAAATATTACAATACATTATAATTAAACCAAATGTTTAATATTTAAATATTCATTTATCTGATTAATACGTTTTTCTTAAATAATAATTTTTATAATGAATGAACACTAAATTAATAGTTATTTATTTATTAAAACGTATTTCAGTTTAAAATATATATTTAAAGTGATTTCATTTCTTAAATTATGAATTACTTAATTTTAATAATAAAAATAATTTTAAATTTATATACTGGAATTGTTATAAAAATAAATAAAAAAAATAAATTTGTACATAAATATAAATTTAAATATTATTTATTTCCAATTGCTCAATCTTTAGTAAATTTTGCATGTTTAATATTTATAGTAAAAAGACATGAAGATATTGGAACTGATGATTTCTATTTTAGAATATCTTTAAAATTCACATTAATTTGTATTTCATCATTTCTAATCCTTACGATTATATATCACATAAAAATATCTCCAGATATTATTAAATTAATAAATAAAATGATTAAAATATTTAACAAATTGAAAATAAATCAAAGAAGACTGTTTTTAACAAATTCAAATTTTATGAGAATAATTTTAATTAGATTAATATTTTCATTATTATTTACTTTTATGGAATTTGTAAATTTTATACATCGTTCAAAATATGGTTTAAATATTTTTATTAATTATTATATAATAAATATACATTTAGCTAATGTAACAATTAAAAATTTATTACTTATGTTATATTTACTTATATCTGTCCTATATGAAATTATACAATTAAGAATTGAAAATTTAAAAGAAAAATATGATAAAAAAATAAAATTACATCAATATGAATTAAATATAATTTGACAAAAAATGGAAGAATATTTTAGTAATTATTGTTTAATATTAAAATTTTCAAGATTATTTTATAAAATTTTTACATTTCAAATACATTTGATAATATATTCAAAATTTTTAGTAATAATAATATTATTTCAAAAAAATTTATTACGTGTTCAACGTTCTCAAGCGAATGATTCTATTTTTTTAATTCTACATATTTTAGATATTTTTTTATTCATTTTAATAATAGACAGAACAATTAAAAAATCTAAAATATCTTTAGATAATTTATTATGGATTGATTTAAATATTGTAAAACCTAAAAAATGTATGGTAAGAAATTAATTTTTATTTATTTATTATATTTTTTTAACTTATTTTGCTTGAGTGATCAGGTCTTACTTAATTTTGAAAACTTGAATTTAAATATCTAGACTACTCGGACTTACAACTGACTATGTTTAATATGTATATAGCTTTTTCTCTTTGATTCTAATATTACATATAAATTTAAACAGGTGGGTGGCACAATAGTTAGAGTGCCGAACTTTCAAGTAAAAGATCTTGGTTCGAATCCCAGTGAAAGTGAAAAAACTTTTCTAGTTTTCGACTCGACTCATCTACCATTTGCCATTAGGTTCAAATTAGTGGCTTAATCAATAATTAATCATTATATATCTTTAATAAAATATACATAATATAATAGTATAAACAAAGGAAAAATGTAAACAAATAATTTAATTGAATAATATAACTCACAGATATAGAATACCATATAAAATTTAATAATTATTTAAACACATGACTATTGTTTCAATATTATTTACACTTTGCAATAAAAAATTGAAAAACTGTAGTTATGGAAACTAACGGCACATTGAAATAAAGGTTAATTGATCTTATAAACGAGGGTTCATTTATGTCTGATCAAAATTTGATTAAATAAAATTTATTTCACAACAAGTTAAAAAAATTTATGAAATTAATAGCCTCTCTACAATGAACGCTTTTGTTTCGCTCTCTACACGTAGCTATCTCTCACACTTAGTTAAATGTATTGAATTATATGAAAGTGTTTACAATAGACGCAACCCTGACGCAGCCAATAAAAATGTTACTTATTATTGAAAATATCAGAATAAAAAATTAATAAAATTATTATCTATCTAGGATTAAATAATATCAAAACATTATTCAAAATAGCTATACAATAAACTTTAAATTATTAAATATTTTTTAATTCATGAAATTTGTAAACAAAACAATGTCAAAAAACGCTATCATGTACATTTCCTTTGTTGAGTACGTAATGAGAGCGAAACGAAAGCGTCATTGTAGATAGGCTATAAAAAATAAAAACAATTGTATCAAATTTAATATTTTTATTTCCTTTTAATTTTTTTTTAGATGGAAAAATTTTACAATCATATTCGAAATGGCAAAAATTCATTTAAATTTATGATCTGTTACAAACTTGATAAACGTTTAATTCTACTGTATATTGTAAATATTCTTGATAAAGTATTTATAATTATTCAATTATATCATACTATTGGTATAAATTTTCTTCAACCTCCTGAAAAGCGGATAAGGTAAAAATAAGATAACGGAATCAAAGTAGTCAAATATATATCGAAAAATGGCATCAAATATTGGACTAAAAACAAAGTTTAAACCGATTTTATTACGCATTTTGAAAATGGAGTATTTTTTAACAGTTGTAATAGTTCAAAAAAAAATTTGTAGAATTAAATTTAAAAAATTAAATGTGAAATAACAAAGTTTTGCAAAAATGTATACATATATGTAAAGATATTAACATATCATAAGTAGTTCTATGACATAACCTAGCCTTATAATCTAATATGTAAAATTTAACAGTTATACTAAAATATAACTATACAGAGATATATATTATTAAATTGACTTTTTTTAACAATATTTGTAAATATTAAATATACTTTTCCAAATATATAGTATAATTGATCAAATGCATTACATTTATATATTACGGAATTTTGACAGTCTGACAGTCAAATATAACAAAAACATGTATAATGACAAACAAATGTTGTCTGTCAAAATTATTATTTTACTGAAGGAGAAACACATATAACAGAATTTTTTGACAGAATATTTTTTTATTTTTTTTTATTTGACATTTTTAATAAATATTTAATTTAATTTTTTTTTTATTTGTGTACAATAGCATTAAAATTAACTGGTATAAATAATTGAATCATTAAAAGTATACGTTCAGCAAATGATGCCATATAAACAAATATAATTTTTCTATCTAAATTACGTTTTCCATAAAATTGTAATGTGACACCTTTCAAAAAACTTCCATCAAATAGTAATCTTAATTCAATATTCTGCAAAAAAACATTGTGTAAAAATTCTATAACAAATTATTTAATGAATTAAATTTAAATTTTAATTAAATATTACCTTATAATATTTTTTATTAATACTTTTTAAATTTAAATTCCAATTGAAATAATTAATTTTGGAAATTGCTATCAATTTTTCAACAATTAAAAATAAAATTCCAGAATTAAACATATTTATGAATAAATAAGAACATTCTGAATTTGAAAATATTCCAAAAAATAAAACTGTTATACTGGAAAGATTTTCCCAATATATTAAAATTAATAAAGCCCAAATTTGCAATTTAAATTGACTATAATAATTTGTCGATAATTTCAATAA
This sequence comes from Dolichopus griseipennis, assembly GCA_963082915.1. NCBI lineage: Eukaryota > Metazoa > Arthropoda > Insecta > Diptera > Dolichopodidae > Dolichopus > Dolichopus griseipennis. The sequence continues at coordinate 88,011,218 of OY720443.1, forward strand.
TTTAATATAATCTCGAAATAATTTTATAAATTTTTTTCGATTTATTTTACGTTCATTATCAAATTCTAATAAAATTAATTTTTTAAGTTTGGATGTTATCAATTCAAAAAGAACTAGAAACAAACAGAAACCATAAATTATAATTTGTGTTGTCAAAATTATAATAAAACTTGAACTTAACAAACTTAATTGTATTAATCCTCCAAATTTTAAATTGGAATTTACATAGCATAATATAGTTGCTAAAATAATAGATATTATTGATATTATGCATTTTATTTTAAAATATTTATAATATTTAGAATTTTTAAATAAATTTATTTTTGTTTTACTCTGATAATTCTTAAATATTTTATTAATTTTTTGAAATGTAATTGCAATATTTTTTGAATTTTTAAAATTTTGTATACTTATTGTTAATAATAAAACATATGCAATTATAGTTTGTATACTTAATAAGTAATATTGAAAAGACGAATCACTTAATATTATAGTATTAAAATAATAAGTTGCTAAAGGATTTAAACATATTTGAAATAATACTAAAAATATATTTATTTTATTAGAATATGAAGTTATTTCAATAATGTAATTATTATAGTTTTTAATTTCAAATTTAATTAATAAACATGTAAAAAAAATTAATATTAAATTAATTATATAACAAACTAATCGAATTTTCATTTTTGTCAATTTAAGTTTTAGAAATTCAAAATTAACTAGAAATTTTTTTTTAAAATTAAATATATGATTATATACATTTATTTATTTATTTATTAATTTATTTATTTATTTATTTGTAGTACCAGACAATAGTAAATAATGCCTGATAATTAAAATCCTTTGCATTTGGCATTTGGACTTCTTATTAAACCATTATATATTATATTATTAGAAATGATCCGACCCAGTTTTGAACCTGAGACTTTTCGATTGAAGAACCGCCACTCTAACCACTAAGCAAAATCGGTCAAATGTACTATATATACATTTTATTATAAAAATTATTTAATTACATTAAAATGGAATTTTTAATTTATGGATACAATTAATAATTAATTGTAATTTAAATTGTATAATGGATGATAGTTTTCTTTGTCAAACTAATTAATTAAATTTTTTATTATTAGTTCATATTATGTATTATTAATTAACAATAATTAATTATATATTTAAAGGTTTTTTTTTAATTCAAAATACTAAACTAATCAGTAGGAAAATGTAATAATTTTGTTTTTATAATTGCTTTTTAAAATGTATTTAATTCTTCTAAATCTATTCAAGGGACAAGGTGTCTATAGTCTTTCGTAGTACTCTTTTTATCGCAGTTTTAATGCTACTTAATTATTTTTAAGATACTTGGATTGGTTGAGGTTTCAAATTTACAGACATTTTTATTTCTTAGAATTTTATTATAAAAAATTGAAAAAATTCGACAAGTATCCAAGTTACAAGTGTTTAAAAATAGCTAAACTTAAATTTTTGACCCCTTACAGTTGTTAAACAGTGGGCCTCACAAAAATGTTTCTAAAATAACCCCTACTAATTTCTTATAATCTATAACTCCTCCCATTTAGTTAAAAAATTTCTAGTTTCTAGCTTAAGCCGTTCAGAAGATATTTACAAATAACTAACTGTAAATTTTAATACTGTATGGCAACTCTATATATTTGTGGTATATATATATATATATATATATATATATATACAGCTTATAAAATCAGCTGTTCTGTTACCGGTTGTAGATTGGAAAAATACCTTATATTACTTTTTTTAACAGAAATATAAGGCTTTTTCGTACTTTTTAGAGTTGTAGCTCCGGGCTTTACATAAAAAAGTTCTTTCATGAAATACTTTTTTTGTAATACCTACCTGTAGTTCAAATTATTTTTCTCCATTTCAAACGGTGTAAAAGTTTTTATAAAAATACGGCCGACAGGCGGACTAACAGAGTGAATTTTTATAAGCACATTTTTTTAAAATTTTTTGAAAATTTGCTAAAAACCTAAAATTTTAATGAAAATAGAATGTGTTCAAAAACAAATTGAATTTAAGAAGAAGCATTTCAAAAATTTAAGGCAAAGCATCAAAGTTTTCACCTGCAAGATGTAAAATAACTAAAAACAGACGAAGTCAGCTCTTTGTTGCCAAACAATGTTCTGATAAAAAATATCTTACCTTCCTCAATGTACTTTGTCATTGGTGTTTAAGAAAAATTGTAAAAAAATACCATTTATTATATCAACCGATTTTTTCATTCCAGATTCTATCAAACACAATCAGTATGCTACTGTTTTCACGGCTCGGATAAGCTATCTCGTTTTTAAAAATCTTTACACCATAATTTCATTTTTTCAAAAATAAAAAAATCAAAATTTGTATTTTTTAAAATTCAAAAATAAAAAAATTTTTTTTTTTTTTTAAATCTCGAAAATTAAAATCTCGTTTTTCCAAAATTACGGGCGTTTGGTGAAGTTTCTCAAATGTTTTCATTTAACCTGATTTAAGTTATATTAAATTTATTATTACCACCTTTAGTCTGAACATTCCATTTCTATGTAATTCATATTATATATATTTTTAATAAATTATATTTATATTAAAAAAAAAACTAAACTAATTTTTATAAAATATATAATATATTTTTTCTGTAATTAATATTGAATAATTAATAAATTAATTTTCATTTTTTATTGGTAAAATCAATTGAATCATTAAAAATAAATTTTCTACTAGTGATGATATAGAAATAAAAAATAACTTTTTATCAAATTTTTGTCTTCCTAGAAATTTTAAGCTAATTCCTTTAGAATAGTGTCCATCAAGTAGTAAATTGAATTGAATGTCCTAGAAGTAAATATTTAAAAAATAGTTTTATTAAAATTTAACTTTTAATTTTATAATTTATTTATTTCATCAATTCCAAATTAATTGTAACGATATGAATAGTAACGAAATTCATATATAAGCCCAATGCAATGAAATAAACCTTGGAAATATATACTCAGGTATCTAATGATTGTTTTTTAAAAATAAAAAATTTTTATAATTTTCAAGTGCCAATAGCTCTTGAATAGGGAAGGTCCCAAAATCTTTTTTGTGGGCAATGTTGATTCTCATGGATCTAACTGTATAATCTAAAAATCTAATTTCAAGTCAAGAGCGTGCCAATTAATTTTTCAAAATCAAAATCAGCAGTCATTTAAACACAGCAATTATTTTGTTAAATTGGATGCTTTTTCCGAATTTCTAAAACGAAATTTTGAAAAAAGAGTTTTCTAAATTAATTTTATTATAAACGATTTTCTACAGCCGACTTTAAAATCAGTGATAAATGATGAGTCTGAAATCTCGGTTATAAAAAATCGCGTTTGGAAAATTCAGTTTTCAAAAAATTTCGTTTTTAAAAAATCCGTTTTTAGAAAAATTCCATTTTTAAAAATTTCATTTTTTAAAATCACGTTTTAGAAAATTAGTTTTTTTATAATCGGCAAACCTCATAATTCCGATTTTGTATCAAATCTAAAATCCTTAAAAACTGATTTTTCAATTAAAAAACACGATTTCAAAAAAAAATAATACAAAAACGAGATTATGGAAGAGCTTCTTTGATAACAAAAATGTTTACCTACTATTACCTTTAAAATATTATCAGTTTCTTACCTTTTCATTGTTTTTAATCGATTTCAATAAATTCCAATCAAAATTCCAATTAAAAATCTTAGACATTTTATACAATTCATCAGTCATAAAAAATATGTAACACACATCGGATGTATGAAAAATTGCTGATAGAATTTCAAATTGAGGAAATTGTTCTATTAATACAATTCGTATCAAATATAAAACTACTATATATGTAGATCCAAGTAAACAATAAATTGGAATTTTAAAATATATAAAATAATTTTCAGTTAATTTTAATAATTTTTTATAATTTTTTAACAATATTTGTAAATCTATTTCTTCTTGTTTTTTATAACTATTACATAATTTTGAAAATAATAATTTTTTTAATTTTGATTTTATTATTTCAAATAAATATCCCAACAAAAAGAGTCCACATGTTATTAATAAAGAATTTAAAATTGTAACAAATGAAAAATTTATTACAAAAATTTCAATTAATGTATTTTTTAATTGATAACGTACATATAATGCACTTATTGTAATTATTGTTACAATTCCAAAAATAATTAATTTAATTATAAATAATTGAATAAATTTTAATTTAATTAATTTTGAAAATTTAATTTTTGAATTTTTACAATAGCAAATGTAAATTTTTTCAATTTTTTGAAATAGTTTTGCAATAACATTTGAATTATAAAAATTTAACATATTAATTAATAAAATTAATACACAATGAACTGTAATAAATAAATTTGATATAAAATCATTAAAATTTGGAGTTTTCATTGGTGGTGGTTTAAAATAATACATTGAAAAGCAATTAATTAATAATTGTAAAATCGCTAATATTTGATTAAAAAAATAATTTGAAGGAAATATCGAAATTATTAAATTAGTTTTATTAAATTTTAATTGAACAACTAAACAAGTCAAAAAATTTATTAAAATGTAATAAAAAATAGATTTCGCATCATATTTAATTCCCTTTCTGTTTTATATTTGAAATTAGACTGAATGAAATTCACTTCAGTTCAGTAAAATATGAAAATTGTTTTTGAAAATATGAAAAAAATATAAAAATTAATTATTCCATTTAGGTGTAGGTATATGGATGTATTAAATATATATATAATACATATATCAATTCACAATGTTAATTAAATATTCAATATCGTTTCTATTATTTAATATTTAATTAAATAATTAAGTATAAGTAAAATGTTAAATAGCAGATATTATCAGATTTCACTTCCTTAAACAAAAATGCTGAGTTAATATTTTTAATTAAAAAACAATTTTAATTTATTTATAATTTCAATTAAAATATATAATATTTCCTTATTGTATTTTATTCTTATGTTTTATTTGTAAAAGGTGCCAACGAATAAATATCAAAAATTTTACTATATAAGTTCAAAGATTCAGTCTTGCTGAACGTAAGCAACAAATACATATATAGCGGTTTACGCGTGCATGACATTATTATACAAAGGTTTATTTTGAAACTTTAATTTGACATTTATAAACTTTTGTTGAAATTTAAGTAAGTTATAGTTTTGTTAATATTTAATAAATTTAAACAAGTTTTATTTTTAAATTTTAACACTAGAAATGATTAAACACAGCAGTTTTGTAAAAATCTATATGTTCTATGTTTAATATAAATTTGTATCTTTTGTTTCAAACAGTGGATACAAAAGACATTGCATAACATTTGAAAGTATACAATATATATATTATACTATATAATACATATAACAAGTGATGAAAAAACCAAGGGTTTTAAAAAACCGCATTTTCAAAATTATATAGAGTTTCATACTGAGTATTTTATCATATATTTTTATAAAAATAATTTAGTGGAATGAGTTAATGGAGCCCTAATGTCAACGTTTAATTTTGGAAATATTCACTGGTGTTACTGATAAGTTACCAATTTATGACAATAGGAAAGTTTTAATTTTTAAGTCCTAATAGGTCTTCAATGGAGAAGGTTCTAAGGTAAAAAGTTTTTACTAAGCAAACTTATGATGATTCCCGAGGATTCAATTTCTGAGCACTAACAGCTCCTAAACAGGGAAGCGTGACAGAATTCCCAAAATTTCTTATGGTGAATAAGTTACTGATTTATGAAAATAGGAAAGTTTTAATTTTTAATTCCCATTGGAGAAGGTTCTTAGGTAAGAAGTTTATACTAAGCAAACTTATGATGATTCTCGAGGATTCAATTTCTGAGCACTTACAGCTCCTAAACAGGGAGCGTGACAGAATTCCCAAAATTTTAAACTCTAGCTGGAACCGTTTGGAAGATACGTGGGTCCAAAAATTTTACAAAAATTGTGTTTTGCATAATGGTAAATTTTAGCACCGTATGGCAATCTTTTCAAAATTTATAAAGCTTTTATTAACCTTATTCAGATTGAAAATATACTAAACAGAACTCTTGTTATAACAATTTGAATATAAGGCTTTTTCCGACTTTGGGTTGGTGTAGCTCTGTAACGTATAGGGCTACAGAAAAAAGTTCTTCCATGAAATTATTTTTTTTGCAATACGGAATGTTTTCAAATTTTATATATCAGGTTTTTATGTTAATATCTTGAACTAAAATGCTTTTAGAGAAAATCCGACAACTCCAAAGGGCTCTTCTCTAGAATAATGTTTAGGTTTTTTACGAATATTTTGTAAATCAAAAATAGGTATCTAAAAGTTGACAAGGGCACCTATAATCTGCGTTGTGAATTTTTTTTAAGTCCAGTTTTTATATTTCTAAATAATAGTCTAAAAATTTTTAGATTTGGTTGAGACTTATTGCAAAATTCAAACAAAAGTAAATCAAACGTGGAATTTTTTAAAAATTTTGCTGGAAATTATTAACACAATAACAGTTACTTTTTCATTTTAAAAAAAACTATTAAATAACTAGAAATTTAGAAGTTGAACTTTGAACTTAACCCTTTATAATTCAATCATAAAATTTTATATAATTATTCCATTAAATAGTACGAGTCTCAAAAGTCCTAATTTTGTAACAAGATTTTTTTATTACAACAAAAAATAATCAATAGAACTTAGGATACTCTTGTTGGGATCAAAGTTTTTAAATAAAGTTAGTTATTGTTTTTATTAATAATTTTAAAATATTTATATTTTAAATATTTTATTATAATATTAAACAGTTTATAAAGAATTTTTTAATAACTTTATAATTATTTTTTAGTTAACATTATTCTTTTATTATGAAAATTAAATTAATAAAAGTTAAACTTTTAAATTTTGAATAAATTCCACTCAAATTATTAATGCTTTTCATTTTGTTATAAAATAAACTTTTTATGTAATAATTTATTAGAGCGAAAAAATTTTCCCATAAAAAAATGCAATAAAAATTATATTTTCTGTAAAAATTTTCAAATTTTAAAAATACGAAAGTATTTAAAACAAATTTTTATAAAAAATATTATTTTAGTTTTAACACATTATGATAGAAAATTTAAACAATATGAAAATCAAAACTTAACCCTAGGGCACTTGAAAACTTAATAGAATTTTATATGTATTTATATTAATTCATGTATGTATACTTTTATATTTATTTATCCATTAAAGATGCTTTTGTTTTAATTGTTCAACTCTATTTTTCTTATATGTGGGACTATTTAGGGTTGTTACTTATAGCATTAAATAGAATTGAAAATATTTGAAGTTCAATATAGATAATGTTGAATATCAAATTATATAGTAGAAAACTTACATACATATAATTTAATAAGTATTGTAAAATATATTCTTAAATAAATGGTTTTATAATTATTTTGTCTCAATTCTTCTTTTAAACTTGAAACTCATCTCCTCTTAAACTATAGCATTTATATTTTTCTACCATTATTTATCTCATTTGTTGGAAATAAAACCAACGAAATATAGATCGTTAAACTAAACATAGGGAGC
>OY720443.1:88019001-88212429 GCA_963082915.1 Dolichopus griseipennis
CCTCCTGAAAGCGGATAAGGTAAAAATAAGATAACGGAATCAAAGTAGTTTTCAAATATATATCGAAAAATGGATCAAATATTGAACTAAAAACAAAGTTTAAACCGATTTTATTACGCATTTTGAAAATGGAGTATTTTTTAACAGTTGTAATAGTTCAAAAAAAAAAAAACAAAAATGAAAAAAGTCGAAATTTAAAAAATAAAAAAATATTAACTTAAGAGAAGACACCTATTTTACAAAAACTAAAATTTGTAGAATTAAATTTAAAAAATTAAATGTGAAATAACATAGCTTTGCAAAAATGTATACATATATGTAAAAATATTAGCATATCATAAGTAGTTCTATGACATAACCTAGCCTTATAATCTAATATGTAAAATTTAACAGTTATACTAAAATATAACTATACAGAGATATATATTATTAAATTGACTTTTTTTAACAATATTTGTAAATATTAAATATATATATACTTTTCTAAATATATAGTATAATTGATCAAATACATTACATTTATATATTAAGGAATTTTGACAGTCTGACAGTCAAATATAACAAAAACATGTATAATGACAAACAAATGTTGTCTGTCAAAATTATTATTTTACTGAAGAAGAAACACATATAACAGAATTTTTTGACAGAATACTTTTTTATTTTTTTTTTATTTGGCTTTTTTAATAAATATTTAATTTAATTTTTTTTTTATTTGTGTACAATAGCATTAAAATTAACTGGTATAAATAATTGAATCATTAAAAGTATTCGTTCAGCAAATGATGCCATATAAACAAATATAATTTTTCTATCTAAATTACGTTTTCCATAAAATTGTAATGTGACACCTTTCAAAAAACTTCCATCAAATAGTAATCTTAATTCAATATTCTGCAAAAAACATTGTGTAAAAATTGTATAACAAATTATTTAATGAATTAAATTTAAATTTTAATTAAATATTACCTTATAATATTTTTTATTAATACTTTTTAAATTCAAATTCCAATTGAAATAATTAATTTTGGAAATTGCTTTCAATTTTTCAACAATTAAAAATAAAATTCCAGAATTAAACATATTTATGAGCAAATAAGAACATTCTGAATTTGAAAATAGTCCAAAAAATAAAACTGTTATACTGGAAAGATTTTCCCAATATATTAAAATTAATAAAGCCCAAATTTGCAATTTAAATTGACTATAATAATTTGTCGATAATTTCAATAATTTAATATAATCTCGAAATAATTTTATAAATTTTTTTCGATTTATTTTACGTTCATTAACAAATTCTAATAAAATTAATTTTTTAAGTTTGGATGTTATCAATTCAAAAAGAACTAGAAACAAACAGAAACCATAAATTATAATTTGTGTTGTAAAAATTATAATAAAACTTGAACTTAACAAACTTAATTGTATTAATCCTCCAAATTTTAAATTGGAATTTAGATAGCATAATATAGTTGCTAAAATAATAGATATTATTGATATTATGCATTTTATTTTAAAATATTTATAATATTTAGAATTTTTAAATAAATTTATTTTTGTTTTACTCTGATAATTCTTAAATATTTTATTAATTTTTTGAAATGTAATTGCAATATTTTTTGAATTTTTAAAATTTTGTATACTTATTGTTAATAATAAAACATATGCAATAATAGTTTGTATACTTAATAAGTAATATTGAAAAGACGTATCACTTAATATTATAGTATTAAAATAATAAGCTGCTAAAGGATTTAAACATATTTGAAATAATACTAAAAATATATTTATTTTATTAGAATATGAAGTTATTTCAATAATGTAATTATTATAGTTTTTAATTTCAAATTTAATTAATAAACATGTAAAAAAAATTAATATTAAATTAATTATATAACAAACTAATCGAATTTTCATTTTTGTCAATTTAAGTTTTAGAAATTCAAAATTAACTGGAAAATTTTTTCAAAATTAAATATATGATTATATACATTTATTTATTTATTTATTTATTTATTTATTTATTTGTAGTACCAGACAATAGTAAATAATGCCTGATAATTAAAATCCTTTGCATTTGGCATTTGGACTTCTTATTAAACAATTATAACATACACTATTTATTTTTAATTAGAAATGATCCGATCAGAGTTTGAACCCGAAACTTTTCGATTGAAAAACCGCCACTCTAACCACTGAGCTAACGGTCAAATGTATATATACATTTTATTATAAAAATTATTTAATTACATTAAAATGGAATTTTTAATTTATGGATACAATTAATAATTAATTGTAATTAAAACTGTATAATGGAACTATCATCCATTCATTCTTTGTCAATTTAATTAATTAAATTTTTAACATATATAATTAGGTCGTATGATGTTCAACTAATTAACATTAATTATTTATTAATTAAAAAGTTTTTTTTTAATTCAAAGTACTAAACAAATCATTTAGTAGGAAAATGTAATAATTTCTAAAATTATTTTGTTTTCATAATTGATTTTTGAAAGTTATTTAATTTCTTTAAATCTATTCAAGGGACAAGGTGTCTATGATCTTTTAAAATACTCTTTCTACCGCAGTTTTGATACAACTTAATGATTTTTAAGATACTTGGATTGGTTGATGTTCTACATTTACAGAATTTCTTAGAATTTAAAAATATGAGCAAAAGTGGTTAAAAAATTAAGAGAAAATCTTCAATTTTAAGGAAGCCCTTTAAAATAAGGAAAAATCGTTAACACATGATAAAATATAATAGATAATCAGTTTAGTGAATTGTTTGGGAGAATTCGGCAGGAATCCAAGTTACAGGTGTTCAAAAATATCTAAACTTCAATTTTTGACCCCTTACAGCGGCTGAACAGTGGGTGTCACAAAAAAATTTTCTTAAAAAACCCCTGTTAATTTTTATAATCTACTAGCTAATACCCGGTGCGCGTTGCTGCGCCTTTCAATGGAGGTTTGATTGAAGTTGATGTTACTGCAAAAATTTAATACAAAAATTACACACTGTTTACAATGTAAATTTTAAAATGTATAAAAGCAATTTTTTTAAAACGATTTTTCTAGGATTATTCTAGTAATTTTTGAACTTTCTGTAATCAAAGCAGTACAAACTATTTTCCAAAATTTGACGTAATTTATTTCCAAAAATTTTTTTTGACCAATCGTAGGACCGACTGTTAACAGACTCAACTCCATTTTCAAGTTGCTGTTGGGCCGTAATGGAACTCAACAAAATTTTTTTTGAGGCTTTCTTTGTAGTCAAAGCTTAATTTCGTAAAATTGGACAAAATTTGGACCCAAAGTTTTTTTTTGACCAACCATCGGCCCGACATCGGTTAACAAATTCCAAAACTGTTAATAGTGTCAACTCAATTCCCACAGGGGAGCACGTATACAAAATTTAAAGAAAATCGGTCGAACCGTTTCTAATTTAGAGTAAAGTATTGAAAAAAATAATAAAAAGCTGCTGGGCCGCAATGGGTTAATGGAACCCAATAAAAATTTTTTTGGAGCTTTCTTTTTAGCCAAAGCAGTGTTTTGTAAAATCGGACAAAATTTTGACCCAAAATTTTTTTTGATCAACCGTCGGCCCGACATGGGTTAACAAATTCCAAAACTGTTAATAGTGTCAACTCAATTCTTAAACAGCATCACGTATACAAAATTTGAAGTCAATCGGTCAAACCGTTTCCATTTTAGAGCAAAAAAGTTTAAATACTTGCACCACAGCCCAAACTTGGCGGTCCATTAGAGCAAAATTTTTGGGCCACGATTTCTTTCCGTACCCAAAAACCTCTTTATACAAATTTTCATGAAAATCGGCTGGGAAGTTTAGGAGTCTATTCACTACATACAAACAAACAAACAAACAAATAAACAAACTTTCGCTTTTATATATATAGATAACTCCTTCCATTTAGTTAAAAAATTTCTAGTTTCTAGCTTAAGCCGTTCATAAAATATTTACAAATACATCTGTAAATTTTAAAACTGTATGGCAACTCTATATATTTGTGGTATATATCTATATACAGCTTTTAAAATCAGCGGCTGTGTTACCGTTTGCAGATTGGAAAAATACCTTATACAATTTGTTTATAACAGAAATATACGGCTTTTTCGTACTTTTTAGGGTTGTAGCTCCGGGCTTTATATAAAAAAGTTCTTTCATGAAATACTTTTTTTTGTAATACCTACCTGTAGTTCAAATTATTTTTCTCCATTTCAAACGGTGTAAAAGTTTTTATAAAAATACGGCCGACAGGCGGACTAACAGAGTGAATTTCTATAAGCCCATTTTTTTTAAATTTTTTGAAAATGTGCTAAAAACCTAAAATGTTAATGAAAATAGAATGTGATCAAAAACAAATTGAATTTAAGAAAAAGCATTTCAAAAATTTAAGACAAAGCATCAAAGTCTTCACCTGCAAGATGTAATATAACTAAAAACAGACGAAGTCAGCTCTTTGTTGCCAAACAATGTTCTGATAAAAAATATCTTACCTTCCTCAATGTACTTTGTCATTGGTGTTTAAGAAAAATTGTAAAAAAATACCATTTATTATATCAACCGGTTTTTTTCATTCCAGATTCTATCAAACACAATCAGTATGCTAGTGTTTTCACGGCTCGGATACGCTATCTCGTTTTTAAAAATCTTTAAACCATAATTTCGTTTTTTCAAAAATAAACAAGTGATGAAAAAAAACCAAGGGTTTTTAAAAAGCACATTTTCAAAATGATATTGTATTACATACTGAGTTTAACTTTGGAAATATTTACTTGGAAATAGTTACTACTGACTTATAAAATTTACTGCTAACAGTAAATTTTTTATTTAAAAGTTGTTATAGCCCTTCAATGGGGAAGGTTGCCAAATTTCTCAAGTCTCTAACTTCAACTTTCCCCCCCCCCCTTAACCTCTAGTTTTTTAGGTTCTAGGAATTAAATTGTGAATTACACAAAAATTAGGAATTTTACTTAGAATTTTATTATCTAAGCAAAAATGGGTAAAAACAAGAGACACTTTCTTCAATTTAAGGAACCCCTTTTAAATTTAAGAAAAACCTTTAACATATGTTAAAATATAATGTTGGACCTTTAAATTTTGTATATTAATAAAAAAAAAATTGGACAGGTATTCAAGTTAAAGGTGCTTAAAAATAGCAAAATTTCAATTTTCGGGCCCTTATAGCTCCTAAACAGGGGGCTTGACAAAAAAATTTTGTTAACTGACTCCTTCTATTTTTATAGGATCTAACTTCTCCCAAAATTTCAAGATCCTAGCTAGAACCGATAAGAAGATATGTGGGCCAAAAATTTTGCAAAAATTTAGTTTTATATAATGGTAAATTTTAGTACCGTATGGCAACCTTATACATTTAAGCGACATATTTTTGTAAAGCCTATAAAAGCAACTCTCTAATACCGTTTTTTGATTGAAAATAGACCTAACAGAACTTTTGTTATATCAATTTAAATATAGGGCTTTTTTGGAATTTTCAGGGGCTGTTACTTCGTCACCCTTCAAAATTAAGAAAAACCTTTGACACATGTTGAAATATAATTATAGAGCTTTGAATTTTGTCTATCACTAAAAAAAAATTTGGACAGGTATTCAAGTTACAGGTGTTTAAAAATAGCAAAATTTAAATTTTCGAGCCCTTATAGCTCCTAAATAGGGGGCTTGACAAAACAATTTTGTTAACCGACTCCTACTAATTTCTGAGTATCTAACTCCTACCAAAATTTCAAGACCCTAGCTTGAACCGTTCAGAAGATATGTGTGACCAAAAATTTTGCGAAAATTGAGTTTTGCGTAATGTTAAATTTTAGTACCGTATGGCAACCCTAAACATTTGCCTTGTAAAATTTTATAAAGTTTATGAAACCAGCTATCATTTGCCGTTTTCAGATTGAAAATATATGTAACAGAACTCTTGTTATAACAATTTAAATATAGGGCTTTTTCCAACTTTGGGGAGCTGTAGCGCCGTAACAGGTGGGGCTACAGAAAAAAATTCCTCTACGAAATTATATTTTTTGCAAAAACTACCCATGTTTAAAATGTCTTTTCTCTATTTCAAACGGTGTAAAAGTTTTTGTAAACATACGGACGGACGGACGGACAGAGTGAAGCTATATAGGCACATTTTTACAAAATTTTTTGAAAATGAGCTAAAATATCAAAATTTGTATTTTTTAAATTTCAAAAATAAAAAAATTTTTTTTTTTTTTTTAAATATCGAAAATTAAAATCTCGTTTTTCCAAAATTACGGGCGTTTGGTGAAGTTTCTCAAATGTTTTAATTTAACCTGATCTAAGTTATATAAATCAAGTTTATTAATTTTTTTCAACATCCGAGTCACACTATGTGAGTCAAGTCCCACTTATTATTACCACCTTTAGTCTGAACATTCCATTTCTATGTAATTCATATTATATATATATTAAAAAAAAAAACTAAACTATTTTATAAAATATATAATATATTTTTTCTGTAATTAATATTGAATAATTAATAAATTAATTTTCATTTTTTATTGGTAAAATCAATTGAATCATTAAAAATAAATTTTCTACTAGTGATGATATAGAAATAAAAAATAACTTTTTATCAAATTTTTGTCTTCCTAGAAATTTTAAGCTAATTCCTTTAGAATAGTGTCCATCAAGTAGTAAATTGAATTGAATGTCCTAGAAGTAAATATTTAAAAAATAGTTTTATTAAAATTTAACTTTTAATTTTATAATTTATTTATTTCATCAATTCCAAATTAATTATGAATAATAACGAAATTCATATATAAGCCCAATGAAATGAAATAAACCTTGGAAATATATACTCAGGTATCTAAGTAAATGATTGTTTTTTAAAAATAAAAAATATTTATAATTTTCAAGTGCCAATAGCTCTTGAATAGGGAAGGCCCCAAAGTCTTTTTTGTGGGCAATGTTGATTCTCATGGATCTAACTCTATAATCTAAAAATCTAATTTCAAGTCAAGAGTGTGCCAATTAATTTTTCAAAATCGAAATCGGCAGTCATTTAAGTTTGAATCAATTATTTTGTTAAATTGGATGCTTTTTCCGAATATAAACAAAATAGATTTTCTAAAATGAAATTTTGAAAAAAGAGATTTTCTTAATTAATTTTATTATAAACGATTTTCTAGAGCCCACTTTAACATGAGTGATAAATGATGAGTCTGAAATCTCGGTTTAAAAAATCCCGTTTTCAGAAAATTTCGGTTATAAAAAATCGCGTTTGGAAAATTCAGTTTTCAAAAAATTTCGTTTTTAAAAAAATCCGTTTTTAGAAAAATTCCATTTTTGAAAATCACGTTTTAGAAAATTAGTTTTTTTATAATCGGCAAACCTCATAATTCCGATTTTGTATCAAATTTAAAATCTTTAAAAACTGATTTTTCAATTAAAAAACACGATTTCAAAAAAAATAATACAAAAACGAGATTATAGAAGAGCTCCTTTGATAACAAAAATGTTTACCTACTATTCCCTTTAAAATATTATCAGTTTCTTACCTTTTCATTCTTTTTAATCGATTTCAATAAATTCCAATCAAAATTCCAATTAAAAATCTTAGACATTTTATACAATTCATCAGTCATAAAAAATATGTAACACACATCGGATGTATGAAAAATTGCTGATAGAATTTCAAATTGAGGAAATTGTTCTATTAATACAATTCGTATCAAATATAAAACTACTATATATGTAGATCCAAGTAAACAATAAATTGGAATTTTAAAATATATAAAATAATTTTCAGTTAATTTTAATAATTTTTTATAATTTTTTAGCAATATTTGTAAATCTATTTCTTCTTGTTTTTTATAACTATTACATAATTTTGAAAATAATAATTTTTTTAATTTTAATTTTATTATTTCAAATAAATTTCCCAACAAAAAGAGTCCATATGTTATTAATAAAGAATTTAAAATTGAAACAAATGAAAAATTTAATACAAAAATTTCAATTAATGTATTTTTTAATTGATAACGTACATATAATGCACTTATTGTAATTATTGTTACAATTCCAAAAATAATTAATTTAATTATAAATAATTGAATAAATTTTAATTTAATTAATTTTGAAAATTTAATTTTTGAATTTTTACAATAGCAAATGTAAATTTTTTCAATTTTTTGAAATAGTTTTGCAATAACATTTGAATTATAAAAATTTAACATATTAATTAATAAAATTAATACACAATGAACTGTAATAAATAAATTTGATATAAAATCATTAAAATTTGGAGTTTTCATTGGTGGTGGTTTAAAATAATACATTGAAAAGCAATTAATTAATAATTGTAAAATCGCTAATATTTGATTAAAAAAATAATTTGAAGGAACTATCGAAATTATTAAATTAGTTTTTTTATATTTTAATTGAACAACTAAACAAGTCAAAAAATTTATTAAAAATGTAATAAAAAATAGATTTCGTATCATATTTAATTCCCTTTCTGTTATATATTTGAAATTAGACTGAATGAAATTTACTTCAGTTCAGTAAAATATGAAAATTGTTTTTGAAAATATGAAAAAAATATAAAAATTAATTATTCCATTTAGGTGTAGGTATATGGATGTATTAAATAAATATATAATACATATATCAATTCACAATGTTAATTAAATATTCAATATCGTAAATTAAATAATTAAGTATAAGTAAAATGTTAAATAGCAGATATTATCAGATTTCACTTCCTTAAACAAAAATGCTGAGTTAATATTTTTAATTAAAAAACAATTTTAATTTATTTATAATTTTAATTAAAATATATGTTTCCTTATTGTATTTTATTCTTATGTTTTATTTGTAAAAGGTACCAACGAATAAATATCAAAAATTTTACTATATAAGTTCAAAGATTCAGTCTTGCTGAACGTAAGCAACAAATACATATATAGCGGCTTACGCGTGCATGACATTATTATACAAAGGTTTATTTTGTAAATTTAATTTGACATTTAGTTTTGTTAAAATGTTTTATTTTTAAAATTTGAAACCATAGGAATGATTTAACAAGTTGAAATTGTAAATTTATTGAAAAACTTATATCATTTTCTACTTCGACTTGGAATCTGACGATAGCTCAGTGGTTAAGTGGCGGTTTTCAATCAAATATCGGGTTCAAATCCTGGTCGGATCATATCTAATAAAAAAATATAGTGTATATTAAAATAATTTAATAAGAAGTCCAAATGTCAAATAGGCAAAGGATTAATATTATCAGGCAATATTTACTATTGTCTGGTACTACAAATACATAAATAAATAAATCAACTTGATTCCAACATTTATTTCTTGTTATTTAACACATCAGTTTTTTGAAAATCTATATGATCAATGTTTAATATAAATATTTATCTTATATTTTTCTAATAGCGTATACAAAAGTCATTGCATAACATATAAAAGTATAATATATATATTATACTATATATTAAATATAGTAATATAAGTGATGAGAAAACTACGGGTTTTTAAAAAAACGCATTTTCAAAATTATATAGAGTTTTCATACTGAGTATTTTATCATTTATTTTTATAAAAATAATTTAGTGGAAAGAGTTGATGGAGCCTCAATGTCAACGTATGATTCTGGAAAATATTCACTGGTGTTACTGATAAGTTACAGATTAAGAAAGTTTTAATTTTTAAGTCCCAATGGAGAAGGTTCTAAGGTAAGAAGTTTTTACTAAGCAAACTTATGATGATTCTCGAGGATTCAATTTGCGAGCACTAACAGCTGCTAAACAGGGAGTGTGACAGAATTCCCAAAATTTCAAAACTCTAGCTGGAACCGATTGGAAGATACGTGGGTCCAAAAATTTTACAATTACAATTTGCCGTATGACAATCTTTTCAAAAATTTATAAAGCCTTTATTAACCTTATTCAGATTGAAAATATACTGAACAGAACTCTTGTTATAACAATTTGAATATAAGGGGCTTTTTCCGACTTTGGGTTGGTGTAGCTCTGTAACGTATAGGGCTACAGAAAAAAGTTCTTCCATGAAATTATTTTTTTTGCAATACGGAATGTTTTCAAATTTTATATATAAGGTTTTTATGTTAATATCTTGAATTAAAATGCTTTTAGAGAAAATCCGACAACTCCAAAGGGCTTTTCTCTAGAATAATTTTTAGGTTTTTTTTTACGAATATTTTGTAAATCAAAAATAGGTATCTAAAAGTTGACAAGGGCACCTATAATCTCCGTTGTGAATTTTTCTCCGTTGTGAAAATTTCTCCGTTGAAAAAGTCCAGTTTTTATATTTCTAAAATAATAGTCTAAAAATTTTTAGATTTGGTTGATGACTTATTGCAAAATTCAAACTAAAGTAAATCAAACGTGGAATTTGTAAAAATCTTGCTGGAAATTATTAACACAATAACAGTTACTCTTTCATTTTAAAAAAACTATTAAATAACTATTGAAATTTAGAAGTTGAACTTTGAACTTAACCCTTTATAATTCAATCATAAAATTTTATATAATTATTCCATTAAATAGTACGAGTCTCAAAAGTCCTAATTTTGTAACAAGATTTTTTTATTACAACAAAAACCAATCAATAGAACTTAGGATACTCTTGTTGGGATCAAAGATTTTAAATAAAGTTACTTATTGTTTTTATTAATAATTTTAAAATATTTATATTTTAAATATTTTTATTATAATATTAAACAGTTTATAAACAATTTTTTACTAACTTTATAATTATTTTTTAGTTAACATTATTCTTTTATTATGAAAATTAAAATTAATAAAAGTTAAACTTTTAAATTTTGAATAAATTCCACTCAAATTATTTAATGCTTTTCATTTTGCTATAAAATAAACTTTTTATGTAATAATTTATTAGAGCGAAAAAATTTTCCCATAAAAAAATGCAATAAAAATTATATTTTCTGTAAAAATTTTCAAATTTTATAAATATGAAAGTATTTAAAACAAATTTTTATAAAAAATATTATTTTAGTTTTAACACCATTATGATAGAAAATTTAAACAATATGAAAATCTAAACTTAACCCTAGGGCACTTGAAAACTTAATAAAATTTTATATGTATTTATATTAATTCATGTATGTATACTTTTATATTTATTTATCCATTAAAGATGCTTTTGTTTTAATTGTTCAACTTTATTTTTCTTATATTTGGGACTGTGTAGGGTTGTAACTTGTAGCATTAAGTAGAGTTGAAAATATTTGCAGTTCAATATAGATAATGTCGAATATCATATTATATAGTAGAACACTTACATACATATATATATATTTTAATACGTTTTGCAAAATATATTCTTAAACAAATGGTTTTATAATTATTTTGTCTCAACTCTTATTTTAAACTTGAAACTCATCTCCTCTTAAACTATAGCATTTATATTTTCCTACCATTATTTATCCCATTTGTTGGAAATAAAACCAACGAAATATAGATCCTTAAACTAAACATAGGGAGCAACAAAACTTGCCTGTTTTATCATATCACTTGATGGAAGTTCATGTGCCTTGAATCGAATATTATCGAGAATTTATATATATAATATGTATATGTGCAATTCAGTTTTTTTTACAAAGCAAAATATTGGAACGGACCTGTGAAACAAATGTACATTTTGGTAACAGAGATGATGATATGGAAGTATTTTGGGACTTTGGTTGAGATTTTTAAAAATTGTTGGATTGTACGGAATGGGAAAAATTGGATTGGATATTTAGAAGAAAGATGTTAATGTTTTTCTAAAATTTAGATAATTTGAACACATATACATTATGAACTTTGAGGAACACATTTGGTGGAATATGTTTCCATATACGTGATGAGCGCATGACAAACAAATTTCTACATGTCGTGTTGCGCCATCTCATTAGCTCAAACGTGTAGGCCTGAGCTGTTGCCCTCCTTTTTTCATGTTAGAGTGGAGGCTTCAAGATTTTGTGTGGAGGCAATAACTGTTTAATTTCTTTAGAACAGGTTTTGGTCCCTACAAGATATCTATAAAAAAAAGTCAGTGACCCAGCTGTACGACAATGGCCAAGTGGAGAAAGCGTTGAAGTGAAACTGGGGTTATTTATGAGGCGAATAGCTCTATTTTGCAATTTATTAAGATATCCCAGCATCGTAATAATCGTAATCAGCTAAAATATATGCAGTATACTCCATTTTCGGGCTAATATAAGTTTTACAGATGTTAAGGAGATCAGAGGTTAAGAAGCAAGTTTTGCAGCGATACTAAAAACCCAAACACTTAGCAGCATCTTTAGCCATGATGGTACTAAATCACTTTTTGGTTTAGCTCAATCTCCAAAATGTTCAAGTGTGTCGTAGGATGTAAAGCTTCTCCAGTAGTCACAAATTTTGACGAGATTAGACAGAATTGAGTTTTTTTAGTCTTGAAATAAACTCTGTACAGTAAGAAATATAATAAACTGTAAAATACAGAAACGATTACTGAGAAATAAGTAAGGCATAAGTTACAAGCAAATAAAACACTAACAAATGAAACACGGTTTATTGTAACCTTAGATAATTGTAATAATATAAAATTATATGTTAAGTATATAAAATTTGTTTGATTGTACAAATGACTGTTTAAGTTCACAAGTCCTGGCAGATAAAGTATTTCGAAAGCTTTGGTAGAACTGGCTTAATACTAAATATTGGTAATTGTGAAAAATTAACTTCAAGCTGTCACTTTAAGTCATGAAATACGTTTCTAACCTATAGGATCTATGTTATAGTATTTCTACCAACTATAATATCTAACTACTAACTACCATAGTATCTACTAACTATAATAGAGATACTAGCTTTTACATAAGTATACATGTAATAATATAACTAATTTATATGTTATTCAACTATTATATTAGTATTTTAACTAAAATTCTGATTTAATTCTGCATTAACAAAACGTTTCACATATTCACATTTTATTGCAATTTCTATACTTTAAAGTATTAAAAACATTCAAAGAAAGAATGAACTTTCATTACTATATTCTGTAGAAGATAATGTTTTACATATAAGTTTTGGAAATTTAAAATAAACTTCTAACCAACAAACTGAACTTCAATGGAAAAAACGAAAATTACAATATATACAAAATAGATTACTGAGATTTGGTATACCACACCTACACACATATATATATATATATATATATAATACAATTATTATCCATATAGAACACTTTATAATGGATTAGAAATAATACAATGCAAAGTAGTTTATTTGGGACGTGAGGTTGCATTCAAATTACAAATGTTTAATTTTAAAAAAAAATATAATACAAGTTTTATAAAACCATATTTAACAGTTGGAAGATTTTTTATCAAGAATATTAAATAGATCTGCTAAAAGAAAACCCTCAAAGCTTTAAAATTAAGTCATTTTCATTCTAAAGTATTTTTCATTTTTCGTTTTTAAAAATATTTTTAAATAGAAACGAGGAAGAGTGTAGTAGAGTAGACTATGTCAACTCTGGGATACCCGTATGACCGTAACATATACATTATATCATCCGGCTAATTACTTTTGGCAAAATTTCAAACATACGGCTTTATTAAGTGTAGTGGAATACTCATATAAAAGAAGAAGTTGTGTGGCAGCTACTCGAACCCTCTGCAGTAGACCAACCAAAATTTGCTGTAACTTTGGCCATTACACTAAACTATTTTTAGCAAAATTTCAGACACCCAGCTAAATTAGGTGGAGAGTAATGCTCATATAAAATAAGAAGTTGTATGGCAGCTACTCGAACCCAGTACAGTAGACCAACCAAATTTTGCAGAAACTTTGGCCATAAAACTAAACTACTTTTGGGAAAATTTCAGACACGCAGCTGTAATAGGTACAGAGTAATACTCATATAAAAAAAGAAGTTGTATGGCAGCTACCCGAACCTATGGACCAAAATGGCTGGATTTAAATAGCGATGACGGCTATTGCAAAAAAACGAATTTGCGAAAATTTCAAGATCCTAGCTCCTTTAGTTTTTGAGTTAGCGTGCGGACGGACGGACGGACGGACAGACGGACGGACGGACAGACGGACGGACGGACAGACGGACGGACATACATCGCTAAATCGATTTATTTTTCGATTCTGATCCGATCCATACACTTGAGTATATATCTACCCCCCCTTCTTCTCTGCGTTACAAACGTAATGGCAAATTTATTATACCCTTGGACTATATAGTCATACGGGTATAAAAAGAGTTGATGTTAGCAATATTTAATAATGCAATTCGTGAAAATTTCGAGATAAAAGTTCAACTAAATTTTTATTTCCAAATTTGCTATTTGACAAAAATATTTAATTATTAAGAAGATCATCTTCAAAATATTGAACAAATAATACATAATTTAGCTTCACCAAGCATATGGGGGTGTGAATAAACAGGGAATCAGTTAGTATTGTCAATCGGTATATGAGTGAACACTGCATTTAGCGTGAATAAAGATTTTACTCAAAGTTGCTCTGTACGAGGAAAAGTGCAGTAAAGTACACTGTGTCAATTCTGGAATACTCGAATAACTGTAATATGTACATTATTTAATCCGATTAGTTACCTTTGACAAAATTTTAAATACACACAATTTATTAGACTTTCACTTATGTACGAAAGATAATATAAATTGATAGGAAGCTCTTCGAACCCTTTCACTACACAGACGATATTTTACTCAGACTTTGTCCAAAATTAACTAAAATTTCAAACATCCAGGTTTATTAGGTATATAGTAATTCTCATATAAAAGAAGAAGTTGTATGACAGCTGCTCGAACCCACTGCACTAACCCAAATAAATTTTGCACAAATTTTGGCCATGAAACTCAACTACTTTTACCAAAATTCCAATTACCCAGCTAAAAAAAAAAAGTGGTATGGAATCTACTCAAACTCGCGGAGGAAACTCGATTTCAATAGCTATGACGGTTGTTGCATAAAAACGAATTTGTGAAAAAGTTTTTGAGTTATCGTGAGGACGGACATACATATCTAGATCAATTTACCGATCAGATCTATACCTTTGAGCCCATATCTACCCCCCTTCTTGTCTACGTCATCGACTTAATGCAAAATTAGTAGACCCTTTTGACCTATAGTCATATGGGCATAAAAAGTATGTTTACAAAAATTGCAAGTCGCAATTCAAAAAATTCTAAATTGAGGCGTCTAGTAGATACAAATGATTTTAAAATATTGTAAAGGTTTCAACAATATGAAAATTAAACACGGATACAAGCTGTAAAAGTTCAACAAAATTTTCTTTCAAAATTAATTTTCTATTTTTAATTTTTTATTATTTTTAAAGTTTTTCATTAATTTCATTCAAAAATCGTAAATCCCCCATTTTTCATTTTATTATTTACTTTTTAAAAATTACAACTATAATTCAAATTTTAATTTTTGCAGCTTTAATTTCAAATATAAAGTGTTTTAATAAGAACCCTCAACTGTTATTGATTGTTCACTCACTCAGTCAAATTTTATTTACCTCAAAATGGAGAGTTCAAATGTAAAAGATCTGAGTGAAGGGTATAGATAACATTATCGCCATTTTTTTTTTATTCACCCCAAACTAAGTATTCTCTGAAAAATGCTGAGTAAACACTAGAATTTAACTTTTATGCACACACTAACGGGATATCTATGTGGGCCATTTTGGAAAAACTATCGCACGAAAAATTGTAGAGAATAATCAATACGTTATAGTATATGTATTGCAAATTTCAACTTATTCTATCTAATCCGCACTTATAAATTTAGGCTATCAACGAATTTAACCGAAAAAACAGTTATAAAGTTTTAAACGATTTTTATCTTTATCTATTTTTGGAATTATGTAGCGACTCACCAAAACAATTAAATCGCAGCAATAAAGTAAACACATTTGGGAGAAAAAAAGGATGTATGTCGTTAAATAAAACCCGGCAAAATAAGACCACATTATTTGTCATAGGAATTAAGAAATAAACTCCCGGGGTATTATTTCTTTTTCAATTTAATCTTTTTTAGAAATAAAACCCTGGGAGTTTTTTTCTTTCAACCTAATCTGCGTTTTCTTGATAAATAAAGCCTCAAAGTGTTAATTCTCATATATAATCTATATTTCTGGGGGGATATAAGCGCTAAATTTAAAAGCAGGGTAGATATTCCACTATTCCAGCTTTGCATGTAATTTTAAAAGTTCTCCTAATTCAGAATTTGGCCTACACTTGGAAATACTCTGATTTTGACTTACATTATTCATAAATAACACACAGTAAGAACACAGCCATTAATTTCGAAACTTTAACGGTATTTTATACCAGATTTACAAAGTATCTTATACAAAGCTTTATTAAAAGGTACGTTTAAATTTTATGAACCATAAATAAGTTTAATATTCGTTCACCATATAAATTTCATTGATACATCTTAAAAAGCCTTACCAATAACCTTATCAATAACTGTTTTAAAAAAGTTTTAAAAAGTTATCAGGTGTTAAGTGGCATTTCAATTCCGCAAAATTAAACTTATTATTTTCAATATTTACATGTCGAATATAAAATATTTATGCTTGAAGTTCATTTTTGTAACGTGTATAAATGTATATTATATAAATATTTTAAAAAATATATAAATATATAATAAATTTTAGCATATTTTTAAAAAACTTATATACCATAAAATAAAAAATTCTGATTGAATTATGATAACAGGTGAAAAAAATCGTAAAACAATTTTTGAAATTTTAGCTTCTCATAAAGGAAAAATTTTAATTGTTGCGGCTCTTGGAAACAATACCAAAACTCAAAATACCTACCAACTATTTGAAAAAGTAATATGAAAAACCAAAAAAATTTGTAAATCAAAATAAATAGCTTTATTATCTCAATTAAATCCTTTTATTATTTATTTTTTTATTTATCAGCAAAACCATTGAAAATTTTTGGCCAATTTCCAGACATGAAATTGCTTTTTAATTTTCATCATTCATTTTAAGTCATTTTCTTTCCAATCATCTTAATACTTATCCTAAATAAACAATTTTAAACAATTTAAATATATTATAAGACACACATGACACAATATAAAAAAAAAAGTATTTTTCAATTTCTCTTAAATGTGAATACCATTTAAATCCACTTATAAAACTATTTAAAATGAGACATTTAAGAGAAAACATTTTTATACATATAAACATATATGTGTTTAAATAAAAACAAATGTTCCCTTTCATCGTCTTATTACAAGAGTCCAAGGTTTTGAATCCAGTAACAATAAACCATTAAAATATTGATTGTCATCTTTGCCATTCTGCTTTTACATTCTTTTTTTCGCAATTATATGGATAGTATTGCAATCATAAAAAAAAACTGTTTTGAAATAAATTGAATTGTACACAAATTTAATTCAAAACGATAGACAAAGGTGAGTGAAATTTTAGTTTTTTATAATATCCAAACTTGATTACATTACTAAACTCTAAAATATGTGAATTAAATTAATGTTAGATGAAGGAATCAAAGGCTATGCACAATGAAGCTATCATATAGCTCTCGTAGTGAAAAAAAAACAAGCTTGGAATATGAATAAACATTTGTGAAGTTTTACCGAATAAAGAAGTTATCAAGGAGTTATATAATTGCGACGTGCCATATTACCCCATGCCATAATGCATTTAGGTTTTATGTCCCATTTATGATTTAGCAACTCAATTTAGATACAATATCTCATTATTTGTGATTCACAATGTCCTGAAATTGTAGGAACATATTGGTGGACATATCACCATAATAATTTTTGTTTATTTTTTGAACTTATAACCTACCAAATGGACCAAAATACCATAATTTAGGATATTATGACTCACCTAAAAAAATTTTAAAACCTGTTAGGTACATTATATTATTCCAAATCCAAATTTTTAACCGACTGTTAAATTTGAATATTTTCAACAGGTTTTAAGCAATTAGCTATATTCCGGTCAGTTTTCGAGTTCTGCCCTACAAGCCACGCTTTGTCCGTGCTTAAGTCCTTCCCTTCGCATCTATGTGCGCGATCACTTTATATATGTTATGGTTAATTCTAAAATATATAATATCGCTACCCTGCCATTTTCAACATTAATTAAAAAATAACTTACAAAATTCCAGGATCCTTTAACCATGAGTAAGTTCAATAAAAGCTATTAAAAATAACTGCAATGCTTAATGAGTCAGTAGATCCTAAATATTTTTGGGGTGTTCTGACACATCGCTTGTGGGACATATTTCCCATTAATTTGTACGTGTAAGCCGTAAGGGTTACTGGATCTCACAACTGATGAGATCAATTCCCCAGCAATATTTTGGGCAATTCGATAATTCATGGACTTTTATTCCTTTAATTGTAAATTTTTAAAAGGTTTTAATACATATATATACACACAAATATATATATATTTATATAGTTAATCGTAATAAAAAATATTTAATCGCAAAATGGTGGCTCAATCATTTAAGCTGCATTTACACACATACAAACAGACTCCATACCGAAATAATTTTTTTTCAGGCTTCTACTCACCGGAATAATGCATGTTAAAGTTCCAAATTTAAATTTTTTATATGAAAACAATACCCACCCAACCTATCCATTTCATGTATACGGTTAGGTGAAAGAAAATTGTTTTAATGTTTATTTAAAACGTTATGTATTTGGTTTTCTTTTTTTCTTCTGAGCTCTCCTTGATCTTTTTAAAAAAATACTTTTAAACAATTATTGTTCTTAGAAAGATGTGACCAAAGTCCAGATTTTTTGTTTACTAAGAACTTAAGAACTTGAAAAAAAAAACAAAAGTTAGAAACCTCACAAAAGAAAAACAACAAAACAAACAAAGAACTAAGAAAGTTTTTCGTCACAAGAAAAAGAAAGAAGTCTTAGAAAAAGAATTCTGTAACCTATTTTTTATAAAAAAGAATAAATAAAATAAGAAAACCATTTTATTTCGTTGAATGCAATTGATTGTTTAACATAAATAAGAAACTTCAAGACAAGTTTTTTCTTGTTTCAAATATTTGGGGTTTTCCTATGAAACTTTAAAAAATTTCTGAAAATATTTTTTAAAAGAATTGAGAATGCAAAAGGCCAAACAAGAAATCAGTATTACATTCGTATAGTTAAAAGTATATTGTGTATATTCAAATATTTTTAAACTTTTTCTTGTTAAGAACTGTAGAGTACTTTTCCTTTTTTAAATGAACTTGTACCTTTTTAAAGTACATATTAAATAATGTTTTGTTAATTAAAATGTTAAAAAATTTTGAAAAATGTAATAAATGTAAAAGATTCTAAAAAATTTTATATAAAAGGGTTAAGTTTACACAAAAACAAGTAAAAACCGAGGAAGAGTGTAGTAGAGTAGACTGTGTCAACTCTGGGATACCCGTATGACCGTAACATATACATTATATCATCTGGTTAATTACTTTTGGAAAAATTTCAAACATACAGCTTCATTAGGTGGAGAGTAATGCTCATATAAAAGAAGGAGTTGTATGGCAGCTACTCGAACCATCAGCAGTAGACCAACTAAATTTTGCAGGAACTTTGGCCATTACACTAAACTATTTTTTGCAAAATTTCAGACACCCAGCTTCATCAGGTGTAGTGTAAAGCTCATATAAAAGAAGGAGTTGTATGGCAGGTACTCGAACCATCAGCAGTCGAGCAACCAAATTTTGCAGAAACTTTGGCCATAAAACTAAACTACTTTTGCCAAAATTTCAGACACGTAGATGTAATAGGTACAGAGAAATACTCATATAAAAAAAGAAGTTGTATGGCAGCTACCCGAACCCATGGACCAAAATGGCTGGATTTAAATAGCGAAGACGGCTATTGCAAAAAAACGAATTTGCGAAAATTTCAAGATTCTACCTCCTTTAGTTTTTGAGTTATCGTGCGGACGGACGGACATACATAGCTAAATCGATTTTTCGATTCTGATCCGATCTATACACTTGAGTCTATATCTACCCCCCCTCCTTCTCTGCGTCACAAACGTAATGGCAAATTTATTATACCCTTTGACTATATAGTTATACGGGTATAATAAAAAAACTTGAATCAAATGAAAATATATTTATTTCAATTTAATTACAAAAGTGAAAAAATTTGAGTTATTAGATTTTGTGATAAAAAGCTAATCAAAGCATAATATATTTTATAATTTTTTAAAATTGCAATTATTTTAAAATGTTAGTTTCTGTACGTATTAGAAAAGCTTATAAACGCAAAATATGAAATAAATGTATTTCTAAAATATATAATTACAAATTTAGAACTTTTCATATGATTCATTTAAATATAACAATAAATTTTACATAAATGCAGCAAGTACCTTTAAATATAGCTTAAGTATTGTACACAATGTCTTAATTATATACCACCTATGGTAATAATTATAAAATATTATACAAAATATGTTTTATAATAAAATTCTTAGCCTTTTAAAAATATAAAAGTAAAAACCGAATCACCACTCTGATTGAAACAAAATTAGGGGAACGCGCATGAAAAAGTAAAGAGCACCCATGTGCCAAATTTGAAACTTCTAAATTTGTTTGAATTAACTACCTTTATTAATTTCGAAAATATGCTTTAAGGTCTTCGGAAATGTGTGGCTGGTCCTCAACCCACTACTGCAATTGGTCCCAAATTTCAAGTACACTAAGGAAATAGGAAGAGACACCCTGATACCAAATTTGGAAGTTTTATCTTAATTGGTTTCGGAATTATGCTCGATTGGCCTAAATTCGGTCAAAAAGTTCTAGGTTCCGAACACATTGTCCATTCCCCACCGTACGCAATCATCGCCGTAGTTTCATTACGAGTACTCTACAACACAAATTTTATGAAGATAGCGTCATTAGTTGTTGAGTTATCGTGATTTTTTATATATGTTCGTTAGCCCTTAGAACGATTTAAAGGTCCAGAATCCGAACCCTTGGGCTGATTTCGCCCTAATGCTGTCCACGCTGTACTTTAAGTACTAGTTAATCCTTGTACACAATTTGAACGTTCTATCTTAATTTTAGGTTACTATTTTTAGTAATTTCGATTATAAGCTTTTAAAACTTGGGAGGTCTAAGAGTGATACTGAACCACCACTCCAATTGATCCCAAATTAGGGGGACACACAAGAGATAGTAAAGAACACCCTTGTGCCAAATTTGAAACTTCTACATTTTTAGAAGTTGCTATCTTTATTAATTTTAAAGATATGTTTTAAGGTCTTCGGAAATGTGTGACTGGTCCCCGACCCACTACTCCAATGGGGCCCAAATTTCAAAAACACTAAGGAAATAGGAAGGGACACCCTGCTACCAAATTTGGAGGTTCTATCTTCATTGGTTTCGGAATTATGCTCGTTTGGCCTACATTCGATCAAAAAGTTCTAGGCTCCGAACCCATGGTCCAATCCCGAACTTACGCAATCCTCGAAGTAATTTCATTACTAGTAACCCACAGCACAAATTTGATGAAGATAGCGTCATTAGTTGTTGAGTTGTTGTAATTTTTTATATATGTTCATTAGCCCTTCGATCGATTAAAAGGTCCAGAATCCGAACCCATGGGCCGATTTCGCCCAAATGCAATCCTCGCCGTACTTTCAGTCCTAGTAACGTACAGTTAAAACTTCATCAAGATAGCTCCATTATTTTTTGAGTTATCGTGCCTACGGACGGACGGCTATATCGACTCAGCAGATCACGCTGATCACAAATATATATACTTTTCCATATCTATCTCGCTTTCTTTAGGTGGTTATAAACACCATACCAAAGTTAATATACCCTTTTACCTATTCTAAATGCAAAAATGCAGTTTTTATATAAAATGAAGAAAATTGGAGTTGCCCTTTTCAACTTTTAGATACTATTATGTTTAAAATAAAATGAATCAGAAATTTTCTCATATTAAAAAACAAAAATGCATAAAAATAAAATAATAAAAAAAAATTCAGCCCACCCTAATAGTTAGTCCGAGTAATCTACTGCCAATGCACAATAACTTTATTTCGCCATTTTTATTTTAACAACTTTGTATAGAATTTCCATAAAAATGGGGTAATTTTTTTTCAAACCTCGGCATATAATAAGCTTTCCATATTATATTTCATACGAACATTGATTTTCTACCATCTAGTCTTATTGATTTCTTCATTGGTTTATTTATACGCACTCTGGTTTCAGCATTGTCTTTGTAAACACGTTTACTGTACTACATTACTTATAGTCTTATTTGTTGCAAAGATATGCACTGTGGCTCGAGCATTCTCTACCGCAGCTATACTATGTCTAGCCGCAGCTATACGAGCTTACCGTATTACTTTACTTACCTATTTTTAATTTCAACTTTGTAGTGTAGTTAGTTTTGAAGATATGTAAGCAAGGATCTAAAGCTTGTATGGCATCTTGTGTATTTATAATTTCATACAACAACTGCAGCCGAATAATCAACGGTTTAGTGAATATAAATATTAAGGAAATTGAAACATAGTCTAAATAAACTTGGAAGGGGCCTCGGTGGAAGGGGCCTCCTTTAATTAATGGGTTAGCACTTGACTTACTAACCGAGAGGCTACGATTTCGATTCCCGTACGAGTCATGAATTTTTAATTAAAGGAAAAGTTATTGAAAAACAATTTTTCTTTACAAATCCCCATGGTAACCAAATATACTTAATAAAATATACAATATATGATATAAAAAAATAAATAATATAACTTATAAAATTAATAAATAGATAGTATAATCTGCCACGCCTAAAAAGAAAAGACATGCTTCACTTCCTTATGGAATTCTATGAGGTAAAGGACTGCGAATGCCCTTTACTCCTGAGGAAAGGAAAGGAGTGAAAAAGAGAAAATAAATGCACTACAAAATACTGCTGCGCGGATGGACAGACCCACATATCTTAATCTTACATAATACTTAAATCAATAGCTTAAAATCGAAAGAGTAATTTTAATATACACATGACTATCGGGTATAATTGTTCACTAAATTATAGTAATAATTGTTAAACTCTAAGCTACATAAACCATTTTGAATGCGGTGTCTAGTATTTTTCGAATTATCATTTTTAAAGAAAAACAAATTTATTGCATACTTTTTGGATTTAAAAATTTTTTTTTGCAAGCTTGTAAATATGTTGTTTATTTGCAACTTGTTTTATTTCACCTCACTTAAACTATACAAAATTATTCAAATTATATACCTACTGTGGAAACTACAATTTTTTTACACGTTTCTTATCAAAAAACTTGTTTTACTAATCAATTCTACAAAAAAAAGTAAACATCATTTGCTTCGTTTAATATTTAGTATCGAATTAAAATTTTTTATCCTATAAAGTCCCTGAAAATATTTTTAAAATAAATTTTATATTGTATTTTTTTTTTTTTTTATAAAATCAATTCAAATATCGAGATATCAATTCTTAATCGTGACTTTGCATTTTAATTTTTCCCTTCTTGATTTTTAGTTTTGAAACGCTTCACACTTCAATGTTTTAGTAAAAAAAAAAATGTTTACCTGTTTAAGAATACATACATATTATTTCTTATCGATATTCAGCCAGCCAAACAATTTGTTTTACATATAAATAAATATTTTTATTTACATAACGGTTTTTAGTAGTTTGACGTTATTTTTCCTCCGCTACTTTTTCGTTCGATGCTAAATAAACCGTTAAAATGAAAATTTATCTATAAACATTTTTCATGATATTTTGTAAAACTGTTTCTAATACTATAAATACCTTAAATTGGGATCAAATTGTTGATATATCGTTTTTAATGTTCTGAAATTAAATTTTTAAATTTTATATATAATTTGAGAAAAAATAAAATAAACTAGAAAGGCATTATTCTTTTTCTTTTCAATATTGAAAGTTTCCATACTTGTTAAATTTCTTGACTGAATTGACAGAAATGTCATTTTGGTATTATTTATTTTTGAAGTTCATTTTGACATTTCTCCAACATATTTATATTTTCAGTTTTATACGACTAAATTGAATTTGTTAAGTTTTGGAATTTCTTATTTTATAATTTTTATTTCAACAAGACAGTTCCAATATTTATAAAAGATTATAAAAATTTTAAGCAGGTGAAAATTAATCAAAATATTGTGTATAGGACTGGTGGGGTTGGTAGAATCTCTATTTCTATTTAATTTTAAAAAAAATTCTTTCTTTACTTCTTTTATCTAAAATTAAATTTAAACACAATCAACCTTAAAATAAAATTAATTAAAATACAACCTTAACACCACAAGAATTTAATTCAATATTTTTAAACAAAATATTTAAAATCAAATGACGTCACTATCAAATATTTTAAAATAGAAATAAATATGTTGCCGAATTTTTTCAAATTTACACGGTAACATTTTTTGCTTAATAGAAATTTGTTACGAATTTTACCAAATTTAATTAGTCTATTTAGTCAAACTCAAGTTCAGGGCCTAAGTCTTTATATACCTACCACGCGTTTCCTTATATACCTACCACGGATCAACTACTATAACAAAAAGTCAAAATTGATAATTGACGTTTTAATATAGTACATAGTTTGACTCTGAAATTTCGATTTATAATTTTGATTTTGCCAAAACTTTTACATAACCCTTCATTTTCTTTAAATTAAATTTTTCACCATTTTTCTACTTTTTAATTTTTATTTGGAATGTGGAATAAAAGTATATTCTATTTTTGTATATAATATAAATTTCTCAGGAAGTCTTATACTTGATTTTCCAAAATTAAGTAAATAGGATTGTGAACACTTCTAATTTTTCTTAATATACTCTTGTACCTTGTAATACCTTAGAATTTAGTTGACATTGAGATTTGTGAACAAGGAGGATTAAAAATTTGTTTACAATTAAAAGTAAACTTAAAATATTATACTCTAAAATTAACACTTTTCTAACCGATGGCTCAGAGGTTAAAGAGACAGCTTTTCAACTTAAAAATCTCGGATTCAAATCCTGGTCAGATTTTTATAATTTAACATATCTTCTTATCAAAACTTTTTTTATTAGAGAACCCTATAGCTTACAAGACAAACTGGTTTATGCCTCTTTATTTTATAAACAGAAAAAAAATACTGAAAATAATTCAAAGTGTAAAATTTATTTGCAACATACCCGTTTATTTTCATGTCCTTCCATTTTTATATTTTTTTACTTTCACTTATACTTTTTGCCTCAAAAAAATCTTTGGTTCAGTTCATTGTAAACCCGTTAGCGTTATATTTTGTTTTTATAATTTATGGAATAAATTTAATACTCCATCCTCCCCCTCTTTTTATTTCAAATTGGCAAAATAAAAAATTCTAGCAGAAAAAAAAAACACAAAATGCCCGCATTAGAAAAAAAAATTGATTTATTGAACCTTAAAAAGATCCTAACAAACAAAACGATAAGAAAACGGTATTTTTCGTACAACGTTGTTCGTAAAGTATTTCTTAACTAACACTTTATACTAGGGTTTCTCAAAAAACAGGCCTTTTTTGGATTCGCCGAATCCGAATTCTTAAAATTGAGAATCGCCGAATCCGATTCCAAATAAAAAGCATAATTTTAATTTATAAAAAATTATAATTGTATTAATAAGAATTCAGTAAAAAATTAAGAATATAAAGTTCTACTTTTGCTAATAAAAATATAAATAAACGAGGAAGAGTGTAGTAGAGTAGACTGTGTCAACTCTGGGATACCCGTATGACCGTAACATATACGTTATATCATCCGGTTAATTACTTTTGGCAAAATTTCAAACATACTTTATTAAGTTTAGTGGAATACTCATATAAAAGAAGGAGTTGTATGGCAACTACCCGAACCCTCTGCAATAGGCCAACCAAATTTTATTGTAACCTTGACACTAAACTATTTTTGGCAAAATTTCAGACACCCAGCTTCATTAGGTGGAGAGTAATGCTTATATTAAGTAGGAAGCTGTATGGCAGCTACACGAACCCACCGCAGGAGACCAACCAAATTTTGCAGAAACTTTTGCCATAAAACTTAACTACTTTTGGCAAAATTTCAGGCACGCAGCTGTTATAGGTACAGAGAAATACTCATATAAAAAAAGAAGTTGTATGGCAGCTACCCGAACCCATGGACCAAAATGGCTGGATTTAAATAGCGATAACGGCTATTGCAAAAAAATAAATTTGCGAAAATTTCAATATTCTAGCTCCTTTAGTTTTTGAGTTATCGTGCGGACGGACGGACATACATAGCTTAATCAATTTATTTTTCGATTCTGACCCGATCCATACACTTGAGTCTATATCTAAAAGAGCTGCATCACAAACGTAATGGCAAATTTATTATACCCTTTGACTATATAATCATACGGGTATAACAAGATTTAAATTAGAAAATTAGTAGTATTAAAAAAGCAATATTATAGTATTTTTAATTTAATTTTCTATTTAAATAAAATTCTTTTAAAAATAGCAAGAAATTGAGTGATTTGTCTGATAAACGAGATCTTTGTACAAAAGCTTCCAGATAAAGAAAAAGCTCTTTCTGAAGATGTTGAAATCGGTTTAATACTAAAAAGAGCCTCGTAAAGTTTTTGCAAATTATTTTTTCTTTTTCCTTTGTTTTTAAATAAAGTTGCTTTAACTTATAAAAATCAGGTTTTTCTTTTGGGTCCTCCATTTCTTTTTTTTAAAATCTCATCCAACTCTTTTTCAAAGGATATAGTTTCTGATTCTTCAATTTCTGTTGATACGATATTCATATCGTTTAAATCTTCAATTTCTAGATCTGAACCAAAAATCCTCATCATTGTTTCACTAGCTAAATTCAACAAATCTTTAGATGGAGTACTATTTGGGTCTTTTAAACATTTAAATAGTTTCATTGAATTTATATTTAATCGTTCTTCAATTCTCTTAGTTAAATTTAGTAATAGTTCAGAGATTACTATTGTATTAGCTTCAGATAGTTTTTTTTTCATACAGTTAATAGCTAACTCAGCAGAAAGTAAAGTAGCATCTTTACGACTTAGAGCTTCTATTGTTAATTTAATTGACTTAAGTGCATTGTATAGATCTTTAAACAATTCAAAATCCAAATTTCTTAATAACTTGGTTGAATTAAATTCAAGAAGAGCTTTTTCAACATAAATTCGTACTTTCAAAATATTACCTATCATATTTACAATAGAATTCCATCGAGTTTTTACGTCTAATTTCATTTGCAATTCATTTCCTAATCCAGCCTTAATTTTTGTTTGCAAAAAGTCATTTTTTACTGCAGAATATTTAAAAAACTTTCGAGAAATACTTTTTTAACACTCTCATAAAAATTTAAGGATTTTTCGAATTCAACAGCATCAATATCAATTGTATTTACTACATCAACGAAGTTATTTTCATCGGTGAAGTTATCTTCCTCTAAAGTCTCAACATCAAATTCATTGTATTTCGCAGTATGATCATGTAAAATTTGCTTTTTGTAAAGCGTATCGCAAACACCAAGTTGCAGACCATGATTCAAACAAAGCAAAAATTGGTGTGAAATAATTGGTGGAAACATAAAATTTTCTAATAAAAGTGTTAATATTGTTAACACCTTCTTCGAATTTAAATATTTCTATTACTCTTTTAAATGTAATAGATTCGATTTGCTGTAATTCTGGTCCTAACGATGAGTTAATTTTATGTGGAGATTTTAATCTCCCTAATATAATTTGGATCAATCATGACGAAGAATCTTTTTTGATTGCTGATTCTTCAGTGAATGAACCTGATTCTCAATTTATTGATGGTTTAAATACCAACGATTTACAACAGGTTTCCCACTGCCGCAATTTTAAAGATAAACAATTGGATCTAATATTTACTTCTGATTGGAATAATATTATTTTCTGTGAATCGGTGTTACCGCTTGTTGCGTTGGACCCCTATCACCCTTCAATAAATTTTACTTATTGTTTGACTAATTCCATAAATCATGAAGCAGCAGATTCTTATAGGTTTAATTTCAATCAAACCAACTTTCCCGGACTAGTAAATTTCTTAAACGCCTATGACATCACGTCTATATTTAATAATATAGACCTTAATCAAATGATAATTAGGTTTTATGAAATAATGTTCGAAGGTTTTACACAATTTGTTCCTATTTCAAAAAACAGATTTTCTAACTCTGGCCCACCATGGTTCACAAAGGAGCTTAGATCTCTCAGAAATAAGAAAAACAAAGCCTGGCGTAAATATCTAAAAACAAAAGATATTAACGCATTTAATAATTTTGTCATATTGTTTGAGAATTTTAAAATTTCTTCTGAAATACTTTATAATAGTTACATTAACTTAATGGCAACTAAATTAAAGTCTGATCCGAAAAAATTTTGGAAATTCTTAAACTCTAAACGTAAATGTGATGATTACCCAACATTTATGAATTTCAATTTTCTTTCTTGTAATGATCCTTCAGCTATTTCGAAATATTTTCGTGAGTTTTTTAGCACTTCATATAGTGATTCTTCTTTTACGCCAAATGAAAATTATTTTTCCTATATGAATTCATATCAAAAAACTTCTCTTACTGACATTAATATTAATGAACAAATAGTTTCCAGCTATCTAAAAAAACTGGGTGATAATACTTTTCCTTGACCCGATGGTATACCAGAAATAATTTTGAGCAAGTGTTCTAACATTCTCACTACGCCTTTAACATTACTCTTTAAAAATTCATTAAATTCCTGATATTTTCCTCCTATTTGGAAAATTTCTTATATCAGGCCAATTCACAAAAAGAATGCTAAAAATGAAATCACTAACTATCGCCCAATAGCTAAATTATCTTCAATTCCTAAATTATTTGAATTAATTATAACGGATTCAATTTATAATCATTGTAGGAATCTTTTAATAGATAACCAACATGGCTTTGTAAAACAAAAATCTACGGTGACTAATCTTGTTGAAACCACATCTCTTCTTCTTAATAACATGGAAGAAGGATTTCAAACAGATGTTGTCTATACTGATTTTAGTAAAGCATTTGATCTATTGCCACATAATATTATTTTACTAAAACTTGAAAAATATGGTTTTCCACTATTTTTCCTTAAGTGGATACATTCTTATTTATGTGATCGCTCCTATAGTGTTATATTTAAAAATGTGATTTCAGAACCTTTCGTGGCAAATTCGGGAGTTCCACAAGGTAGCCACTTTGGCCCTCTACTTTTTATCTTATCTGTAAATAATGTTTCTTCTTTAATTTCTAATTGCGAGCTTCAAGTTTACGCTGATGATATGAAACTTTTTAAAAAGATTACATCTTATAATGACGCCATCCTTATGCAGAATGATCTTCAAAATTTTAACAATTGGTGCGTTAATAATCTGATGTCATTTTTATTACAGAAATTGCCAAGGGTAACGTTAAATCTAATTTAATTTCTAGTAAAATTATTATTAGAAATCTTCAACGCCTTCGCTCTTGCAATTTATTTAAAACTAATAATCATAGGACTAACTATGGCAAATTCGAACCTATTAATAGAATGCTTATTATAGGTAATAAACATAAACATTATATTGACTTTACATTTTCAAAACACTCCCAAAAACAAAAATTATACAATCGCTATTATTAGGATTATTTTTGTTTTGTTTTTCTTGTAGTAATGTAAAGTTTATAATTTTTAACTTTTAATTTTAACTTTTAATTTGGATCTAGTGAACATATTTATAATTAGTCAAATATGTAATTTTTTATATTGATTTTAATTGTATAATTTTAATTGTTATTTGTATGCTTTTTGTAAACTTTTTGTGTTAAGCAGTATAATAAATAAATAAATAAATAAATAAAGCTGATTCTCGTCCATATTTTACCATCATTTTACAACCGTCACTGGTGGACGAAACTATATCAGTTTTGAAATTAAATAAAAATTTTTTAAATGATCTGTAACCAAAGAAACCAAGTTAGATGCTGAACATGATCCAATCTCTCTAACTAAACCAAGGTTAAATTGTGCTTTCTTGTCATCATCGTGTAAATGGATGTTTACGTATCTCTTCATACGAATACTGGTCCATTAGTCCAAAGTAATACTAAATCGGTTATTTTGTTTTAGTTTATTTTGAAGCAGGATTTCTCAAAATTACTTTAGACAAACATCATGGCACCGGATTCGTTCTTATGTAAAATATAACCACATTTAAGAATTGATTCTCGAATAAATTTGGATCTAGTGACGGCTCTAATTGATATCCCACTAGAAGCCGCTAGTTCAGATACGATATCTTCTAACGTTCTCTTTGCTGTTGTAGTGTAATCTAATATTGATGTTTTTTGTTTTTTATTTCACATTTATCCGCAGTTTCTTCATCTTTTACAGTTAATCCATGTTTAACTTTTAAATGTTTAGCCATTGATGATGTAGAATGATCAGTATATAACAAAATAGTGCTGCATTTAGTACATTTTACTTTAGCTTTTTTTTTGAATTGCTAGTTGTTGGTTCCACGGCAAAATATTTCCAAACTTTAGATCTTTTGCTTGCCATAGCTAAGGTCATATTAATTTTAGGAAACTTTAATTTAAAGTTATAATATTATTTATACTTACGTAATTTTTTTAAACCAATTTTCAACTATGAATTT
Organism: Dolichopus griseipennis; assembly: GCA_963082915.1. Taxonomy (NCBI): domain Eukaryota; kingdom Metazoa; phylum Arthropoda; class Insecta; order Diptera; family Dolichopodidae; genus Dolichopus; species Dolichopus griseipennis. Next base: position 88,049,783 of record OY720443.1, read on the forward strand.
GAAAAATTAAACTGCAACTAAAACAAACGAGAACCCTAAAACGTCAATACAATTTTATTCACCATGTCAACAACATAAAATTCAAAGACCAGAATCTACTAAGTTTTATTTTTTTTTTTATTTTGAAATTTTTAGTCAAGTTGCTACTTTTAATTACCAAAGTTTCTAATAGATGGAATAACTAATTTTATTTTTTGTTATAATTAAGCATATTTATTTTAATAGTGAATTTCACATCGAGCAACAATTGGGAATCGGGATTCGGTGAATTTCAGAAACGGATCCCGATTCCGAATCCCAGGGGAAAGATTCGCCGAATCCGATTCCAAGTTATTCGGTATGAGAAACCCTACTTTATACGTAGTACTTACTCTCTTTTCATTATCCAAAGAAAATTCAATTTCGATAAATAGCTGCTGCTTTCAATGATGTAGAACCGTTATAATAAAATATGAAAAATAATTTGTATCGTTTACCGTTATAAAACAAAATTCATTGATAAAGAAAATGATTTTTTTACAAATTATTTAAAAAAAAAATGGCGGAACATTTTGATTACTTTTACTTTATAACATTCAAATAGGCACTTAAAAAAAAAATTAAGGATATTTTTTTTTAAAACAATAATAAAAAAATAATTTTGATTTTTTACTATTTTAGAATCAAAATCTAATCAATGAAATTTACGTCTTTTTATTTTTATAAATTTTTCCTTGATTGATAAAGGAAGTAATCATTTTTTGGAGTGGAAATCAATTGATTACTTCTATTTGGTACTCATAATTGGTTATTTGATTGAACATGAATGAATAAACTAAAAACTAGAAATGATTGACGCAGTTTTTAAACTTTAAAGAAGAAACAATTGGGAAGTGGAATTAAAATGCTAACAATATTTAAAACTTGGGGAGATGAAATAAAGTCGAACGAATTAAAGCACATTCGATTTGATTAAAAGTGAAAAAAGAGTCGATCATATTTCCAAAAAAAAATTGTTAAAAAATAAATCATAAATGGAAGTATTTTATGATTGCTAACAAAATTAAAGTTCCAACAATTGGAATAGCGGGAATTTTGGAGTTTAATTTTGAAAATATATACACTGATGACTGAGTTATTAATTTATAAAAAGGGAAATTTTTAAGCCCAATGGGGAAGGTTCCGAAACTTTTAAGTTCCAAAAATTTTTAGGTTCAATAAATTGTAACTTCCTCTAAAATTTGGAGTTTTCTTAGAATTTTATTATCTAAGTAAAAAAGGTTAAAACTAAGACACAGTTTCTTCAAATTTAAGAAAAACCTTTAACACATGTTAAAATATAATGTTGGAGTTTTATATTTTGTATATTAATAAAAAAAGTGCTTAAAAATAACAAAATTTAAATTTTCGATCCCTTACAGCTTCCAATAGAGAAGAACCGATTTAATTTGTACTACTTTTGAAATAATATAGAATTGCTAATTTGACTTAATTTCCTTTATTTTTGCTAATAAAGTGTATTCGACTTTATTTCCCCTCCACTAAAATATTGCAATCAATTAGATTGCCAATCATGATGTTTGATTTCCATTTAGCCATTTTTAAATTTCTTTTAGAATTTTTATTGAATTATAAAACAATTTTCTTTGTAAAAAAATTAAAGGATAATTTTGTTATGCATTTTGATGAACATGCGCATGAACATTATTAATTTACATTTCCATTAAAAATTTACAAATTTTATAAATTCAAGTCAATAAATGAAACAAATCAATAGAATTCAATTACTAGAATATATTTAAAAATTTAACATAACAAACACTTTATCATCGAAGATTAATCAAATTAAATTCGTTCAAACACAATATTAGCTTAAATTCTAAAAATATTAACTTGTATATTATAAGAGTAATCTTAAGTTTATCTTAGTTAATTTACTTTTATTTAAATTTTAATTAACCTTTATAAAAGATAATTTAAACAAAACACACTTTAGCGTTTCTTCTATGTATACTAAATCCTGTAACTAAATACAAAATTCTTGATTTTTGAAGGATTTAATTGAAAAATTTTAAATTTTCTTAATTGAATTTCGAAAAATTGTAATTTCAATCATCGATCATATTCATAATAAATATCAAATCATAAAAACTAAAAATAAAGGCGACCTGAAGAATGCCCCTGCGAAATAAAGCCCCTGGAGTATTATTTCCCGTTTAATAAGAAATAACGCCCTGGGGTCTTATTTCTCATAGTAATTGGGAAATAAAGCCTAGGGGTCTTATTTCTATTTTGAGTTGAACTACGACTTCTATGCGAAATAAACCCTGGGCTTTATTTCGCATATTTTGGGGGCTATATTTCTTTACTATGAGAAATAAAACCCCAGGGCTTTATTTCTCATTAAATAGGCTTTATTTCGCAGGGCCTTAACTCAGGTCACCAAGCAAAAGGTATAATAAAGTCAACAATTTTTATAAATTCATTAGAGTAATTGTTAAAAAATAATTAGTAATGATTCTCTTGGTAGTATTTGCATATTTATTTTCTGAATATGATTAGTTACCTGTTAATTACAATCATATTTTTTTTATGTAAAACAAAGAATACTTAGACACGCAATCCTTTTGATATGAAAAATTTACAAGAAAACCTGTAAATAGTAACAACTTTGGATCTGTTCATTTGTTCGTCACTCTGTAATTCAAAAACAAAAGTTTATCGAGGCGAAAAATATCACATTTTGTGTACTAAAAAAGACTCTCTAAGATAATCTGGAATCATACTATTGTGCCAAATACCAATATCACCCAAAAAAGAGTTTATTTAGTTAGTTACCATAGTTTTCTGGAGAGGTAACGGTTCATCTTTTAAACTAACATGCCTGTCTATACAATAGAGATGGAGGGGTAATGACGTATTAAATTCTTGTAAATTGAATGGATTTTAATGAATTAATTACGCATACAATTAATACGTGAAATATTACTAGGATTTATAATATGAATAAAGGTTGTACGAAAAAAAATCCCTAAAACAAAGTTGAAAAGAGTCCAATTTTGGGAACTTTTTTCATATGCAAAAGTCCCTTAAATACCATTTCTATAAAAGTCCCCAAAAGAAAGGAAAAAAGTCCTTTCCATATGAAAAAAAGTCTTTAAATACATTTTTTATAAAAGTCTATAAAATTAATGAAAAAAGGTCCCAAATATTCTCAAGTTTGGGGTCTTTTGACATATAAAAAAAGTCCCCTAAGTTTTATTCAAATTTATCAACCTTTGAATAAATCTCTTAAATTTCAAAAAAATTGTAATTCTATTTGTTATATTGTATTATAATTTTGTAATTGGGTTGTACGGTATTTTTATATCTGGGAGTTATATTATTCAATTAAAATTATTTAATTATATGTTAGTGAATGATAGTGTACCTTGTTAGTGTTAGTTAGTATTAAGATAAGATTGAAAATTATTAATAATGCAGGTAAATGTTTTTTCAGTTTAATCGGGATTCAAATTTAGGCTCTCGTAATAAAAGGCACTCTAAGCACTTTGCTACCTCACTATTTTAGTTAAGAAATGAATTTTTTTTAAAATTTCCAAGATTACATTATTTTTATTTCAAAGTTTATGAACTGAACCATAAAAAAATACCTGACTGTCATAGAACTTTGTACTTTGTGATATCGTAAAAACAAGGGAATCATAAAAACTCAAAATTAAACCAACAGTTTATTTTTTTTTTTATTATTATTCAAAACAAATATAATTTAAATTCAGGACTAAAAAAAAAAATTAATCAAGGACTAATTTATGTTTACGGAAGGATAATTAATATTTATTTTTTTTTTGTATTTGTTTATTATTCCCTTGTTTATTCAAAGATTTTCCAAATAATTTGTATATAAGAAATTACTTTTATTTAAAAAAAAAACTAATGATTTACAATTAAATGTTTATTGCTTCCAAATGACTTTCTATAAAATAATAATCAATGATATTTTTCATATATTTAATTATATATTATAACAGAATTTCGTGATTTCCAAATAATTTGTTCTAAAATGAATACAAAACAGCTTAAAATTTCACAAATAACCAGCAAATATATGGGAAATAAAAAATGACTAAATTTCAAAATAGGCATCCATAGTTTTTCATCGTTATTAATAAATTCAAAATTACCACTATTATATGATTCAACAACACTATCAATATATGTCCATTTATCATAAATTCCAGACTCCACTAACCGTATATAACAATCATCAAATGCTTGTAAATATGGACTATCATTGTGCACTGGATAACCAACTAAAATCGGAGCAATTGTAGTCTCTTTTGCTATTTTCATCATTGGCCGATTCATAAGATTTTGTTGTGCTATATACAATTGTCCAACTATTTCTGGCACTGTATATGCAAAACTTGTATTCAATGATTTACGATGCCTATGTAATGTTTCCATATCCACAGGATACAATAAATTATTATATTTTGGAAATAGTGTTTCATCCATCTGTAGTATTGCCATTTCTTGATTTAATGTCATTATTTTGAGATGTGCTTGTTCAATATCACGAATTGAATCAATTGATTTCTCATAAATACGACTAACCATAAAACTTGAAAGAATTGCCAAATATAAATTGGTTAAAATAAAACCAAAAATCCAATACAATATATACTTGAGTCGTTCTCTATAATTTGAATCATATTTAAGATTATAATTGCCAAATAATATGATTAAATTTAAAATTTGACAAAACCATTGGGAAAAATCAAATTTTTTTTTAATTAAATATTCACAAATTGTTTCTAAAAATGCCAAAGTATTTAGAGTTAAACAAATTGTTAACCATAGTTCATATTGAAATGGCATTATAAAATATAATGATTTTGGAATTTCATTTTGACATGGTACCATTAACATATAAACATTATGACGTATTGATTTTGAATATTTAATTTGTGTAAATAATTTTGAGATTGGATACGGTCCTGGTGACAAATCAATTATTTTATCTTCGATACAATCAACACTATACTTTGGATTTGTTATTTGAAATTTAGATGAATTGAAAACATCCAATAATGTACCATTTCTTATTTTAATAAATTCTTGGATTAATTTCATTGACATTCCACCAAATATTACTTCTTCACCAGATTCAAATTTTTTAATAATAACACGTGGTGGATCATTTCTAATAAGTGTTCTGATACCATAACCATGTAAATTTGCTAATTTATTTGTAAAAATTTTTTCAATATTCTGATATTCTGATGTTAAATTTATTAGATGAAATTTTGGAAATGGATTATATGTGTATATTTGATAATGAGATACAAATTCATCTTCAGTCCAAATTATTGCAATAACATTTAATATTCCATGAATCCAAAAATGTTTAAAAGTTAAACTTATATCATTTAAATTTGTCTTATAATTCATAATTATAATAGTTTTACAATTATTATTTATTTTTTTAGTAAAATTTTGGAAAATATCTAAAACAGAAGAATTGAAGCTGAATTCTCTTAATATTATAATATTTATAAAGAATCTATTAAGTATTTTTTTAAGTTGAAAATTGCTAGTTTTAAATGTTAAATTAATTTTCAGAACTGGTATTTTAAATGAATAATTCTCAAAATATGGTTGAATTATATTCGAATTTTCATATGAAAAATTATCAAATATTAAAACTGTAGATATTTTATATGATTTAATACAATTTTCAATAAAATTTGAAATTGATTCCAATTCTTTATTGGAAATATTTGTATTTGAACATTTGCAACATTGCAATAATGTTAAAATTAAAACTGTTTTCATTGTAATCAGATTTTTGACTAAAATTTTTTAGTGTTTTTTGTAGAAATAGGATATTTCTGGAATTAATAATGTTTATGATAATTTAATATTCTCAAGAAAATATTAGGAAATTATAAATAAAAATTAGATTCAGTCTAACCGACTCTTATTTAATTTATATTTAATTAATTTCTCATGAACTTATTTCATGATTTTCATATTTATCTTATATAAAATCGTTGGTGCTTTTGTGTGAAACCGCACCTCACTACACCTATACTAATCCTCATAAAATCGTCGCTTTAAAATTAAAATTGACCATCTGAAAAAACATAGTTTCTTATAAAACGTCTTCAAAGTTTTTGCAACTGTAAAAAATGTTTGGCTTTGAAGATAGTCAATTATGGAATTTAGGGTTTCCCGCCTTTTCCAACAAAGATTTTGTTAAATTTCGTTTTTTTTATTAAATATTAGACTTTCCTCTTGAATTTGGCATATTTACCAAAAAAATGCCATTTTTGTAGATGGTCACTTTTTGCTGTAAAGCGACAAAATATCTTCTAATCCTTTAATGACCACAAAAAGTTCCCAGATAACCGGCCATTACGACCGTATTTATTTCGTAAATAAGTATTTTTAACAGGTTCACAGGAAGTCATAGGCTCCCAGATAACCAGCCTTTACTATCCCATTTATTCCATATATAAGAATTTTTAAAAGATTCATAGGAAGTCATAGCTGCTGTACAAATTCAAGTATTTAAAAACTCAAGGTACAATCTGAAGTGAGAAATGTTAAAACAATCAGTCACAGTGGAAAATGTTAAAACTCTAAGCGGAGTTTCATGTACAAAACAAAGAAAATTTTTAATTATTTACAAGACTTATATTCGATAGATCCAACTTGCGTTCTAAGAGCATAGGTAATATGTTTTTATAACTTTCAAAATTAAATTTAATGTAATTCGATAATACTAATTTGCTAATAACTTCAAACATTTGACTAAAACTATGTGTTCTATTAAATCTGTAAAAGTGATAATTGATTTATAAAATATATTCAGTAAATAAGGACATCATTAATAAAAAGAATGAGAAATTTTCTAATTAATTATTTAAATAACCAACACCGAAATACGTAATGAAATATTGAATTATTACTTTCGTACAAATTTTTGTTGTAATGGTATGCCAATTTTTCTATTATATTTATAACGTTGTAAAAAAGACGTGATCGGATCAAAATCGAAAATTGAGTTGATTCAGATATGTGTTAGTGTCAGTAAATCCATCTGGACGATGATTTTACTATAAGAAGTAAAATTTTCACAATACAATAGCAATACTTTTTGTTTAAATTGAGCTAAATTTATATATATAGGGGTAGCCATATATATTTTATAAATCTGGACGTCTGAAACTGGCCCACAAATTGATCACTTTTACGGCCAACGTTTAAATAAAATTTTGTTAGTCAAGTGAAGGAGTTTAAAAAAGTTTCCATTCAATTTTTTTTTTGTTTATTTTATTCATAACTCTGGATTAAATTAAGATGTGTATCTTAAACTGGATAAAATTTAAATATTCTATCCGGGTATCCTAAAGTTGACAGTTGACACAGCCCATCCTTTTCTTTGTTTGCTCTTAATTTTCAGTAAAATTATGTTTTTGTAATTATTTATAGATGTCCATGTGTTTTATTGAAATCTACAACAACATTAAAAAATCCGTTTTCTCTTTAATTTTTTTGAAATTTTTATGTCATAAGTTAATAATTAGTAAAAAGGCTTACAAAACTAATACTTAAAATAAATTAATTAGTTAAAACTAATTTGTTGACTGTTTTTTAATATACTTTTAACCATTATATATTTTGGATCAAGCCGATAACCCTGGCAGCTAGTTGCTTATAAAAAAAATTGTTAATTAACCATAATTTAAAATTATGGTTAATAAAAAATAATAATAATAATATATTTTGGATATTTAAACATTTTCGAAATGGTAAAATTAATGATCGTTAAAATTTCCTATTTTTATAAATCAGCAAAATTTATACCCGTATGACTATGGTCAAAGGGTATAATAAATTTGCCATTACGTTTGTGACGCAGAGAAGGAGCGGGGGTAGATATAGACTCAAGTGTATGGATTGGATCAGAATCGAAAAATAAATCGATTTAGCTATGTATGTCCGTCTGTCCGTCCGTCCGTCCGTCTGTCCGTCCGTAATCACGATAACTCAAAAAATAAAGGAGCTAGGATTATGAAATTTTCACAAATTCGTTTTTATGCAATAACTGGAATGGCTATTTAAATCCAGCCATTTTGGTCCACTGGTTCGAGTACCTGACATACAACTTCTAATTTTATATGAGCATTACTCTATACCTATGGAAGCTGCGTGTCTGAAATTTTGCCAAAAATAGTTTAGTATAATGGCCAAAGTTACTGTAAAATTTGGTTGGTCTACTACAGAGGGTTCGAGTAGCTGCCATACAACTCCTTCTTTTATATGAGCTTTACACTACAACAAATGAATGTGGGTGTCTGAAATTGTGCCAAAAATAGTTAAGTGTAATGGCCTAAATTACTGCAAAATTTGGTTGGTCTACTGCAAAGGGTTCGAGTAGCTGCCATACAACCTTCTTTAATATGATCATTACTCTACACCTAATAAAGCTGAATGTTTGAAATTTTGCCAAAAGTAATTAACCGGATGATATAATATATATGTTACGGTCATGCGGGTATCCCAGAGTTGACACAGTCTACTCTACTACACTCTTCCTCATTTTTTTATATGAATAAAAAATTACAAAAACTTTCAGCTTCTGAAAAATCAGTTGACTAAACATTCTCCGACGATAACTATCTTCGAATGAACTAAATTTTACACATACATTCATAAGTTCATAAATTGGTGACTACACTTAAATCTACACTCGCGTGGGATTGAGTAATATTCACTTACGTTATTCATAATGGATAATTACGTGAATGCAAGTTCCCCATACTCATCGTCTGGCTTGACGGAATAAAATCATTTCACAACCGTTACATATTACGCAGATTATGCTACGATTCTAATATACAAATACAGAAAAAGTAAACAAAAACAAATGACTGTTAAATTTTGTTTTTGCATTTTAAAAATTTGAAGATGAATAAGTTACTTTTTGTATGTTTCGAATTTTATAAAATGTTGAGGTCGTGGATTAAAATTTTCTTCATGGTGAATTTTTTTTTTTTATTTAAGTACCTACTTGTATAAATTTTAAAATAATGAACCAAAAATGTACGGACTGACTTAAAAAAAACCCTAAAAATTTTTTATATGAAACTGATCCTCTATATAATTATTTGGTCTATGTTTTTATAATATTATCAAAGTGAAGTATTTTAGTTCTTAAAATTACAAATTTTTAAAGAAACTATCCAAATAAATTAATTTTTTATTATTTCTCTTGAATTTAAAAAAAAACATTTTATCTTTGAAGGAGGATCGAACTCAGATCTATTTACACCCTAAGCCACTTTGCTAACCACTGAACCATACAATTCTTATAAATTTATGTTTAGATTTCTAATATAAATGTATCACTAACTGACAGAATGAAAAATAAAGCCATAGACACAGGCAAGTTCATATAAAAGTATATAATAACTGAAAGATTATGAGGGAAAGATGAAGGGATGAGGGAAAGATGCAGGGATGAGGGAGTGATGAGGAGATGAAAGAGGGTTGAGGGAGAGTTGAGAGAGATATGAGGGAAACTTTGAAATTACTTTGATAACATTGCTTGGCTTATTTGGTTTTTAAAGCAAAGCAAGCAATGCATCAAAGCGTACGTTGGGCCTTTGCCGTTATTTGAGATTTTCACTGAAAATAATTAAGACTTACTACACAAATGTTCTTGTGAAGCATAGTCTTCTTAATATTTATTAACAAAATGTTTTACTATTTATAAAATAGTGTGAGTTTTTTATATAACATCTGTGAGTTTAAAAACGTAAATGAACTAATTCATAAACATTTAAAATAATTTAAATTCATAAAAATATTTTATTTATTTTTGTTTTTGTTTTTTTATTTAATAAAAATAAATAAAATATTTTTTGGCCTGCTTATGATAATTTATGATATTTTATTTTCTAAAATAAAACACATCCAAGAAAACATTAATATTTTCTTTTTTTATAATTGAACACATCCAACAAAACATATTTAATTAAATGGGTTTGATACACCTCATTTCCTAGACAAATATATTAATAATAATAATACTCTACAACATTTCTTCTTCACACAATATTAAATACTCCACCAAAACCTATATTGAATAAAAATCGTAGACTGATTATAAATATTGGCATTATTATATAAAACTATTAAAAATTTCCAATTTCACCTAAGATTTCAAATTCCCATTGACAAGATATTGAAGTTATGAAGTAAAACCAGAACTTTTTTAAACACAACAGTGCAAGTTTTGAATTATATGTGGTTGTAATTAAAGCTACCCAATCAGAACTTATTAAACACACTTTAACTTCTTTCATTTTCAAAAATTTTTGTAAAAATGTGCATATACAGTTCCACTTTGTTCGTCCGTCCGTTTGTCTGTTCGTATTTTAAAAAAAAATTTTACACACTTTCAAAAACAGAAAAAAAATTTTAACCACACAAATTTTTTGCACAAAACATTATTTCATGGAAAACCGTTTTTCAGTAGCCCCGGATGGGGCATCCGTTGCAGATCTGCAGCCCCCTACAAGTCTGAAAAAGTCCTATGTTTTAATTGTTATAACAAGAGTTCTATTAAATTTATTTTCAATCTGAAAACTGTAAAAGACAGCTGCTTTCGTAAACTTTATAAATTTTTGAAACGCAAATTTATAGGGTTGCCATAGTATAATTACCGTTAAGCTAACCCCAAAATTTTTGTAAATTTTGGCTTCTCATATCTGCTGAACGACTAGCTAGACACTCAAATTTAAGAGAAGTTAGATCTTCAGAAATACGTGTAGTTTAAAAAAATTTTGTACCGCCCCCCTGTTTAGCAGCTTTAAGGAGTCGAAAATTGAAATTTAATTATTTTAAGCACCTATAATTTAAATACCCGTCAAAATTTTTTTTAATAATATACGAAATTTAAGACACCAACAATATATTTTAACATGTTAAAAGGAGCGTTAAAATTGAAAAAAGTGCCTGTTAGTTTGAACCATATTTGCTTAGATAATAAAATTCTAAGAAAAATTCCAAAGATGTCACAATTTTATTTGAGATGAGGTTAAATCCTCGAGAATCACCATAAGTTTGCTTAGTAAAAATTTTAGAACCTTTCCCATTGAATCCCTATTAGGACTTAAAACTTTCCCATTTTTATAAATCAGTAACTTTGTCATCAGTTATTTCCGAAATTGAACTCAGTATGACAACCTATATAATTTTGAACATGTGCTTTTTTAAAAACTTTGTTTGATAAGGTTGATTGCAACTTAAATCATTTTTATCATATATGAAACGACCGTAAAATCTATGGGATTTGTGACTGTGTTTTTTCATTACTTGTTATTTTAACAATTAAAATATCAACAAAAGGCAAATATTAAAATAATATAAACTCAGCAAGCGATCGAAGCAATTTTTATACCCGTGCATACATATATAAACATCGGGTATATTAAAATTACTCATCCGTTTGTAACGCATCGAAATATAAGAGCTTAGTGTCAAGGGTACGTATCGAATCAGCATCGAAAAGTGAATCGATCTAGCTATGTGTGTCCGTCCGTCCGTCCGTCCGTCCGTCCGTCAGCACGATAACTCAAAAACTATAAGAGCTAGAGTTCTGAAACTTTCACAAAGTAATTTTTAGACAATTTTTCGATATTTTATGAGTATTTTTAAAATTAATGACGAAATAGAAACCAAATATAAAAACAAACAATTTGTTGATTAATTATTAATCGATTCATGGTGTAGTAGTGGTTAGGACATGTTACTTGTAGCAGAGATGTCTCGGTTCGAATTCAGGCTAAGGAAAATTTTTTTTTTTTTTTAAATTCATTTTTTTTATCTATTTTTTTTTTAATAAAATATATGTATTTATTTTATGTTTGAAAAAATTTTATTTTATAGAAAATTAGACAGAAGATTCATTTATATTAAAAATTATTAATTTTTTTAAATATTTCTATAAAAAAAATCAAAACTGTTATTTAAAACAAACAATTGATACTATAGCAACTACGATTATTTAAAACTGTTATTTAAAACAAACAATTGATACCATAGTAACTAGAATTATTTAAAAAAAAAAAAAATGAGATAAATAAAAACTCGTTTTGTAAACAAATTATTAATTGTTCTATGGTATACACCCCTATTCTGAATTACTACGTAACACTAATTTGGGTAAAATCTACGCAAACTTGATTCTAAATTCCTACGTAGTATACTTTTTTTTCGAAATTCATAAAATGGCAATTCTGAATTTCTACGTAGCGTAAATTAAATGTCAAAAATCTACGCAAGAAATATTCATACGTAGTAGTGCTTTGAATTCCTTTATTTGCAGTTTTATTTATTATTTACAAAAATTTGAATAAAAATATTAAAAATGTAATTGTTTTTTTTTTGTTCCCTTTTTTAATAATTCCTGGAAGTCCATTTTTTGCATGAAAATCCATTTTTGGCTTTTGTTGTTCTTCTGGTGTCATTTCAAGTTTAATCAACAATGAACATATTTTTGTGAAAATTTCCAGACATTCTCACTCAACACTTTAGAAAAAGTTGATTGAGCAATTGCCACATCGTAGTCTTTCCCAATACAATGTTGTGAACTCCCTTCAGCGAAAAACCTTAAAACTCAAACCCAAATGCAATTGAATTCATATTTTTTCAATTATTTTTATTATTGTTTATTATATAATTTTTTTTTAACTTGTTGCTTTAAATTTTTCAATAAAATTTCAAACCAAAATATCAAATTTTGAAACTTCGAAAAAAAGTATTGCCATTGACATTAATTATTCTCTCCGGCGTAATTCAGAATAACTAAAAAAAATCCGACTTAACGTAGCTAATTTTACGTACAAAATCTACGCAGGAATTCAGAATAGGGGAGATAGTGTGTAGGACATGGGACTGGTAGTCAAAACGTTTCGGTTCGATTCCTGGTTGAGGCAAAATTTTTTATTTTTTAATTCATCTTAAAATTCTCATTTATAAATTATTTATTTTTTTTAAAACATTTTTAAAAAAATTCAAAACAGTTATTCAAAACAAACAATTGATACCATCGCAACTATAATAATTTAAAAAAAAAACTGAGATGAATATAAGGTCGATGGCTTAATGGTTAAGACGTCGACATTTTAATTGGAAAGTATGGGTTCGAATCTCGTTGAGAGCATATTTTTTTTTTAAATTCATCTTTTTTTTTTAATTCATTTTTTTTTTATTAATTTTTTTTCAATCAAATATAAAAAAACAAATATTTTGAATTTTCTGTCAAAGAGTTCAATTGTAATATAAGAATTTCTTATATATTTAATACACGCACGGGTATCTAAAAGTTGACAAGGGCAACTATAATCTTCCTCGTTTTTTTAATTTTTAATCTGACATTTTAATAAGTTATAAATTGTAGATAGGATTCTAAATTTTTATCTCTTTATATTTCAATCTCGAAGCTTTTCTTTCAATTATCACCAGTCGGCCGGCAGCCACAATTATAATTAGCTAAAAAACTTTCACAAAATTTTTATGCGAGGTTGAGAGAGAGCACTTGAAAATCATCCGAACTTTTAGTTATCAGTTTTATTTTTGTTATTTTCTTTAAGATAAAAAGAGATAACATTTGATGATTAATGATGATACAGCATTTATTTAGAAGTATTATTAACTACTTAAATATTTTTCAAGTTGATAAATTTATACATAATTTCAGTGTTTGAATTACTGCAGGCAAGTGCAATTTAAATTTTAATTATTAATATTTAAAAAAAAAATGGCAAAACATATTGGTTCTTTAAGTTATACCGAAGATGACATATTAATTTATTCAATTTTAGTTCTTCCTCCTTTAAGAACGGTAACTTTACTTAATTGAAAATATAAGAAAAATTCAAATTAAATACAATCATATTTATTAATTTTGATTAAAGTCTTATAAAAGCAAATTGTTGGAATATTTTACCAAATTTGGAGATGTAGAAAATATTAATATGATAACAAAAAAGAATTATATGATGAGGGGTAATTCAACCTCCGTAAGTTTTTTTTATTTCATTATAAAAATTTCTAAAAAAAACATTTTGAATATATTTAGGCTGTTATTCGTTTCAAAAATCCAAAATCAGCTTCGAATGCATTAAATCATAAACCTCATAGATTTTGCCGTCGTTTCATATACGTTAAAAGTGATTTAAGTTGCAATCAACCATATCAAACAAAATTAACAACATCCGATGAAAATGATAATCCTAATAACATTTATACAATTTTGACACTTAATGATGACTGTTTGTTGTTGATATTTCAATATTTATCTTTGCTAGATCAATATAATTTGTCTACTCTTTGTTCCAGAATGGAAAATATTTATGAATCATCAATTAAAATTATTAAATCAATTCGTATTGTTGAAAGAGATATTTTAAATATACATTGTTTGCGAATAGGTGTTTTATTTATATATTTAATATTAAAAAATTAATATTAAAAAATTTTTATAGTTTTAGAAAAGGTTGGTCATAATATTCAATGTATAACATTTTGTGCATCAGTAGAAAATTTAAATATTGAAGAGAATTTAAAACTTACATTAAATTATCTACTAAAGTTATGTCCAAATTTGTATCAATTAAAATTTGATGGAATATTTCTAAAATATAATGATTTTTCGAATTTTACTTCACTTCGTCATATTGAATTAAAAGATGCTTGTCTAGAAGACGATAAAACGATACTAAAATTAACAAATCTTTCAAATATAAAATATTTAGATTTAACTTCTAATAATGTTATTACCGGATTATATTTGCACAAATTTCATAATTTAGAAACATTAATTCTTAACAGTTGTTTTTATATTAAATCAGAAAATTTTATAAAAATATGCTCTTCAATAAAAAATCTAAAAGAATTAAATATCAATCATTGTGATAAATTAAATTCTAATGCTATTGATGCTTTAATTGATAATTTAAATGTTTTGGAAATATTGACAATATGTATGGATTTAGAAGATGTAAATAATTATGAAAATATTCCTAAATTAAAAAACTTAAAACATTTAACAATAAATGAAGCATATTGGAATTGTATATCTTTACTTAAACAATTAGTGAAGGAAAAAGCCCATCAATTGGAAACCTTAAAAATTGGCCAATTTATTTATGATGACGAAAAAGGATTTGCTATTAAACAGTTAAAAAAATTAAAACAATTAGATTTACCGGATGCATCAATTGAAAATCAATTTTTTTATGATTTATCAAATTTACATGATTTAAAAATTTTAAATATACCGTGGTCTGATAATATCGACCAAGAAATAGTTTTGGATTATTTAAATAAAGCTCCTATTACATTGGAAGAAATTGATTTGTATCATTTACAGTGTGATGAAGAGTTTGCATTAAGAGCATCAAATATTCTAAAATTACAGAATCGTCCAAAAGCTTTAACATTAACTCTTAAATGTGACAAGATTAAAAAGGTAAACACTATTTTAATTTTTTGAGGTTTTTTTTATTTTAATATTATATTTTAATTTTAGAAATTATTTGAAGAAGATAATATGGTAATATTAAAAATAAGGAATACAGAAAAAAATTATGATTATGTGAAAAAATTTTCAAAAATTAAAAGACGAAGTACTCATAATCCTGGCATGTGGTATTGTAGACATGATGATATAGCTCGAAAACTACGAATAGAACGAATACAACGAATGGAACGAGAAAATGGAACAAACTGAATAAAAATTTAGATATAAAACGACAATCATCTATTTTGATTTATTGATTGATTGATTTATTAATTATGTTTTTTAATAATTCTTAATAACTTTTTTTATTATAATCTATTTATTTATTTATTTATGTACAGTCCCCTAACACATACAATATAATCTATTTTTGTTGTTGTTTAGTTTTTTTAATTCAAAGTTATTAAGAGTATTTAAAATTACCATTCAAATTAAAATTATAAAATGCATATATATATATATATATAACGAATAATATAAAATTAAATGAAATAAAAATCAAAAAACCATATACTATATTACTAGTTGATACTAGTTGTATCTGTAATTTTACTTTTACTTTTACTTCTAATTGTAATCTCTAATTATTATTTGTGTTTTGAAATAAATGTAAAGGAAGAAAAAAAAAATGTTCTCAGATCAAACAAAGCTTCTTCGAAGAAACCAGGTTCATGCGTGGTTTGTAACTAGGTTTTTCATATTAAAAATTGCTGTCAAAAAAAAAACAAGTTCTTGACAGATCTAGTAAATTTTAAGACGTGATTTTGTTATGAAATGTCATTTTTAAAAAAATACTGTTGTAAAATAATTTTTATTTAAAAAACATTAAAAAATTGTTATTTTTATACCCGTATGACTATATAGTCATTATACCCCTATGACTATATAGTCAAAGTGTATAATAAATTTGCCATTACGGGGTATGGGGTATGTATATGGATCGGATCAGAATCGAAAAAAAAAATCGATTTAGCTAGGAGCTAGGATCTTGAAATTTTCGCAATTTCTTTTTTTTGCAAAAGCCATCATCGCTATTTAAATCCAACCATTTTGGTTCATGGGTTCGGATAGCTGCCATACAACTTCTTATTTTATATGAGTATTCCACTACACTTAATAAAGCTCTATGTTTGAAATGTTGCCAACAGTAATTAACCGGATAATATAATGTATATGTTACGGTCATACGGGTATCCCAGAGTTGACACAGTCTACTCTACTACACTCTTCCTCGTTTTAATTTGAATTTGATATCATTTATTATTTATAGGTTTTTCAGATCAACTTAATGTTTTTTCAAACCAAAGTAACGTTTTTTAAAATCAAAATAAAGATTTTTCATATCAAAATAAAGGTTTTTCATTTCAACTTAAATATTTTTCTTTTCAAATTAACGTTTGTTAGATTCAAATTTGTTTTCTAAAAAATGTATCTTCGTACCTTTCTAAAATTAAAAACCATCTTAGTAGTAGTCTGTTAGCTAGTGAAAATATACCGAATTTAGTTATTTGATAAGATAAGCTTGAAAAAAACAGAGTTATTAATAAAATTTTATGAAGAAGATAAGACAATAGTTGAATCATCAAAACTAGCTGGTACTAATAAAAAGTTACATCTATATTAAGACGGTGCAAAAATGATGCGGTTCTGACTAGAAATCGTGATGGTAAAAGGTTATTCAAGTTAACTGTCTGGATTAAACTGTCATCTTCGCAGAATTAAAGCTCGCTCAATGTCATACTTCCAACTATCAAAGGACGAAATGTGTCGGTCATTGCAGCTATCAATTTACATGGAATAATACGAGTACATAACAAAAAATTAAACTCAACTTTAAATGGAAAAATTTTTCTGAGGTTTTTAGATGAGTTATTTAATAAATTGATGCTTGGTTAGTTGTTGACAATGCAAAAATACACAAGATTAGCGTAATACAAAATAGGTTTACAGAGACCATTAACTAACTAATGATCCTTTCGTGAGTACGGATCTCACCGATGCTTAATCCAATAGAAAAATTTTCTCGAAAACAAAATTGGCTGCAAGAAATTTGTTGGCTGATTCAGAAAATATTTTAAATTTAGTTGATGTTATTAAAGAATCTTTAGCAAGTGTGATCTCTGCCGATTGGAATAATTATTACGTTGACATGACAATGAAATTACCAATGACTGTAACAGGACACCCATTGTATAAGTTCATTTAAAATTATTAATTCATTAATTTTTTACGCATATTTTTATAAAATGGTAAAAAACGTTAATTTGAAATAAAAAATCTTTAAATGAAAATGAAAAATCTTTATTTTGATATGGAAATTCTTTATTTTGATTTTAGAAAACGTTCAAACGTACTTTGGTTTGAATAAACATTAAGTTGATCTGAAAAAACATCAAGTTGACCTGGAAAACCTTAAATTTTTGTTGTATTTGTTTTTTTTTTTTTTTTTTTTTTTTTTTAAGCGCTAACTGTTCAACTGTTAGGCTAATAAGCCTGTCTATACCATAGGTACATGTTGGAACAGGGGGTCATATTATATTCGTGTTATTAGAATTGGTCTTATTGAATTCCACATACAATTTAAACATGAGATAGTACTAGGCCTTATAACATGTAGAAATGTCTTAGATTTTCAATATTTACAATTCTATTTTTTGTTTATATTGTAATATTTTATATTTTACTTATATGGTATTCTATATCTGCGAGTTATATTATTTAATTAAATTATTTGTTTATATTTTGCATTTGTTTATATTTTTATATTAAAGTATTTTTTATTAAAGATTTATAATTATTAATTATTGATTATGCCATTAATTTGAACCCAATGGCGAATGGTAGCTGAGTCGAGACGAAAACCAGAAAAGTTTTTTCACTTTCACTAGAATTCGAACCCGGGCCCTTCCGCGTGAAAGGTCGGCACTCAACCACTGTGCCACCCAGACGTTAAATTAAATTTTTTTTTTTAAATTTAATATTTAAAATATTTTTATATGCTATTTTTTAATAAATTAATATATTTATATTAATGTATATTATTGATTGAGCTATCTAGTCAATGGCGAATGGTAGCTGAATCGAGTCAAAGGCCAAATATAAGCTTTTATTTCATTGGGATTCAAATTCGGGTCTTTGGCATGAAATGTCGGCACTCTAACCACTGTCCCACCCAGCCGTAAAAGATCGTAAATCAATTATGTACTTTAAAATTAAAAATTTAATAAGACGTTTAAGTTGCATTACTCTGTTATAACTTTGTTAAATCCTCTAGAAATAAAGTTTCTAATATTTGTATCACAAAACTTCTTAATTTTTCAATTTGCATAAAATTACCTATAATAAAAAAAATAAATCCTTATTTAAATAATTTTTTTGAATTTTATATAATTCTTTTGGCCAATGGAATATTTCTTTTTTATTTTTATCTTAAGATATAAATAATTTACAATTTAAACATTTCATCATTTCCATTTAAGAATATATTTGATACAATACATGAAATCCTTAATATTATATGCTTTGTCCCACTAAATTTTTATTTCATGGGTTACGATTTTTTAAATTCAAATGAATTTTAAATAGAATTCATCATTCTTTTTATTTATTAATGAAAGAAAACTTCTCGTTTTTCATTTTATCTCTTTTGAAACTCCCCTTTTTTTTAAAAAATTTCCTTTACCAAAGTCAATCTTTACAATTTATTCAGATAAAAAATGAAAAAAAAATTAAAACAGAAATCGGAATTTTGTTTTTTCGGCTTTTCTTTATTTTTTATCTTTGCATAAAATTGAAAAAAAGGGCTCTTATATGTATTTATCCCCAAATAAATCATTTTTTCTTTTTTTAGTGATCTTGGGACAGAGTAAAGTGTTAAACTTTTTTATTATATAAAATTCTATGATACTTTTGTTGAAACAAATTGACTATTGAACTTGATATAATAAAAAATAATAATAAAAAAAAAATGGCGAAACATATCCGCAAAATGTATAGATTACTAAAAATTTATACAATGAAAAGGCATGACAAATAGGGATAGTAAATTGTTATATTCATAAATATAAAAAATAAAATCAAAGAATAAAAGATGTAAAATATTTGATTTCAAACCACTATTACGAGTATAGTAAAAAACCAAACTTGGTGTCTTTAATGAAAGGAGTACATGATAAATAATCTCATTTTAAATGTCAAACTACAATCATGTACAATTTTTATTTGATATTTAAATTATATTCAATATATCAAATTAATCAAATATTACTTTTAAAAAATATCTAATATAAAATATTATTAATATCAAGAATATACTACTCATTATACAGCCCTTTTTGATTTAGTTTCATACCTCACCTTATTTAAGCCCAGAATGTTGTAATAATTTTCCTATCTGAATTTCCTATCTAATAAATTAATATATTTCGTAAGAAATCAGATAAAGTTATGTTAGAGAAGTCTTGACTCTATTTTTGTTACCATAATCAGTTAAAGCCTCTTTTATATTCAGAGCTCCTGATCCATTAAAAAATATCTTTAAAATATCTGCTTGTTTTCAAATAAATCTCAAGCTGAAATTTAATTTGAATCTCGCAGACCTTTTAGCCTTTTTAATTGAATTCTTAAGCA
Source organism: Dolichopus griseipennis (assembly GCA_963082915.1). Classification (NCBI taxonomy): domain Eukaryota; kingdom Metazoa; phylum Arthropoda; class Insecta; order Diptera; family Dolichopodidae; genus Dolichopus; species Dolichopus griseipennis. The sequence continues at coordinate 88,069,992 of OY720443.1, forward strand.
ACTGCAATATATTCAAACCCTTGGTAAGGATTTGTGATAAGCATTTTTAATAAAACAACCAAATTAATGTTTAAAATAATTTCTAATTATAAATGCTTTTCTTAGCATTAAGTAGCATCACCTCTTATAAAAACCCTACAAATTTATATTTTTAAATTTTTTCTTCAGACTGGTCATTATATTTCTGAAACCGTGGGATTTGGTTGTTTTGATTTAGGGGTGGGATTTGACTCATTCGCAGGAGAAATACTTGAAAAAAAAATTTTGCATCGTACAAAATGAAGATGTCTTTCATTCATAAAATTTTTTCATTTGCATCGTTGCGGAAGGGTTGGGTATGAAATTCAAAATCAAAAAACCTAAAATCCCAAACTCCAAAAAAAAAACATCCACTTATTTGTACATATTTATTTTGTAAAAGGTTTATAACTTAGATTTTGAATACAACCCCCTTTAAATGCTCTGGAAAAGATCTCTTAATTTTTTTTAATAGGGACTGCCGTCCCCAAGCCACTAAAAATTATTCGAACCCTGATTTTGTATTAAAATCTTAAATTCTACCTATCTTTTGACATAAATAATATGTCATTTAATTTTGAGTTCTACTTTAAAATCTCTCCAAATACGGGATCTCATCTTTACAGATAAATAAATATTCCGGAAAAGGAGAAACCTTTATTTTTTGAAAAATTCCAATTGTCGATTGACTTCTTATTTAAAATTTAATAAAATGTTTGCCAAAATTAAAAATGATAAAAGTTTCCAAATTTGTGACTTTGTAATTTAGGAAAAATGTTCCCAAACTCCAAGACGTTCCCGTTCCGACTTCTAGTTCCTTTTGCATAATGGAGCATAATTGTTCTATTGACATTTGTTCATTTCTTTTGATTAAAGAGTTTTTTAGAATTTATTTGACCGACACATTATACTTTGATTGCTATGTAACTGTAATTTCTATTTTCATTAAAAATTGTTGTTAAAAGACGAATCTATAGTTTTTATATTATTAAATATAATTAATTCCACTTAACTGTACTTTCCTGTTAAAAACTTCACTATCATAAAATGAAATTAAACACTAATTTGATGTTATTTAAAAATTTTGTGAAATTGCCAATGTAAAATTTCAAAATTATTGACAGATGTCAAACTTTTAACAGGAACTAAACGTCAGCTAATAAAAACAAAATTTAATAAGTTTTTTTTTCCAAAACTGAGTATAAATTTAACAAATTTAAAAGTACAATGAGTTAAAATGGAAATATTGAAAATTTATTCATAAGAAAATTGTTGTCTAAATCTTGGTATATATATGGTACATATATATATATATATATATATATATCTTATAATATACATAAAGATTTTGATATTGATTTAGGTTAAAAGAATATTTTACATTTTCATCTATTTGATATTCATGATTCCTGAAAGTTTGATTAATAGGCAAGTCAACCGTTGTCATGTTGAATGTATTATAGCAATATTTTATATTAAAAGGTTGAGTTTTTTATTCATTTTTTTTTCAATTTAAGAATGTATTTGAAAAATTTTATATAAGTTTAGTATATACGATAAAAAATTAATAAATTTCAGTTTTGTTTCTTTTAAATAATAAAGAAGAATATAAAAGCCTTTAATACCAATTTTTATATAGTTAGATGCTAGGTTTTTTTTTAATTTAAAAAAATTATTAATCTCATAAAATTTAAATAAATACAAAAAAAATGAACCACCAAAATATTAAACAATATTACAAGATTTAAAAGATATTGTTTTTTTTTATTTTTCACTATGTATTTCACTATGTATAGACCTTTGCCTATATGTTTTGAAAATAATCGTGAAAATGGAATGAATTCGAATTCGAATTTTACAAAACCTTTTCAAAAGAAATTTCTGGTACGGAATTTAAAATTGATACTGTAAAATATTTTAATAATCTTTTGAAATACAAATTGACTTCCTAAAAACCAAAGTGTTTTCAGGGAATCCTCACTTAAAGATGAACTAATTTTGGAAAAAATTTTTCTACATTTTAAAAACACGCTTTTTCGTTAGTTTTTATATTTTTTTGTTCCTTTTTCACTTCCTTTAATAAATTTAGAGCATTCACCAAGTTTATTTAGACTAGGCTTAAGTTTCTTTAATCGTTATATTTATTAAATTGTTGATTACTCAACTGTAGCTATTGTATAAGATTATGAATACACAAATTTCAATCATTATGCTATATATGATCTAACCGTGGTTTGAACCCGAGACCTTAAACATGAAAACAGCGTCTTTACCCACTACGCCATTGGTCAGATTATTTACATTTACTACTCCGCCACTAGCAGTATAGTTTTTAAATATTCATGAACTATCTGTAAATTTATTCCCCGGCATTTCTTTTACTATAGTTTTTCTAAATTTGTAGAATTTTTTACGGTGAATTTCATTTTCTTCAGATTATGAATACACAAATTTCAATCATTATGCTATATATGATCTAACCGTGGTTTGAACCCGAGACCTTACACATGAAAACAGCGTCTTTACCCACTACGCCATTGGTCAGATTATTTACATTTACTACTCCGCCACTAGCAGTATAGTTTTTAAATATTCATGAACTATCTGTAAATTTATTCCCCGGCATTTCTTTTACTATAGTTTTTCTAAATTTGTAGAATTTTTTACGGTGAATTTCATTTTCTCTATTAATTGCCATACCTAATCCTTCTGGCATTGAATAGTTTGTCTCTGTAACTTTATTAAATATCAAATATAAAAAAACTGAATTTAATCAAATACCAAAAATCCTTGATCTTCATTCCATTTTGTTCTAGATAATCAAAACTACCTTCGAGTTTGTGAACAAACTAGAATCTTTTAGCAATTTTAATATTGTAAATTGTGAATTAACATAACAAATATTACCTGAATTTCCTGTGATTTTCGCATGCTGAACTTTCTATAAAAACCTTTGTCTATTTATAGTAAATTTATTTAATAATTGAAAAAAAAATTTTTCATCTGTTTTTACAACTCGCAGATGATCTTTATAACTTTTTATATAAAGGCAACAAGTTAAATCAAAATTTTATTTGGAGTTGTCGAGGTAATCCAACACTAATATAATCTACTGAAGAGTCTAATAGTATTAATTGGACGAAATACTCCAATTTTACTTGAATATGAAATACATTCAATAACACTTAACTTATAAGATTATCAAGCGGTACTTTAATTAGATACAATGACATCGAACTACATGACGGCGTTTATTAAAATTTTTTATAAGCTCAAAATTTATGCGTCCGTTGATCTTCAATGTCAATATTTTTATATCGCTATAAAAATTTTATATTTATTTTATTGCAAATTAGTTTTTTAATACATATTTAATTTTTGTTTATTTTTCTTTTAATAAAATTTTATAATCCGATTGAAGGATTTTAGCATAATTTTAATTTGAAAAATTTAAATCAAAATGTATTCTACTTATGACATTTATTAATTTCATAGATGACCACACAAAATGATATAAATTAAATGTTTTTAAATAAATAAATTTACATATTTTATAAAAATATTAAATCACTAAATCTTAAAATCTTTTTTAAAGTATTTTTTTAAGAACAAAGTTAACATTAGCAAAATTGAATAAAGTAAGATTTTTACTTAAATAATTTATTTTATTAACTATAAACTAATTTTAATTTAAAATTTGAATAAGAAATATGCTCTAAACCGATCCCATTATCAAAATTTACTTAAAATTAATAATTTCCATGAAAAATGCAATTGTTCCAGTAACAAAACCCAAAAGTATGATAAAAATTGGAAATAATAAATGATCAAATTCAAGTACTGTCATCATATTATAATTTGTATCATTTTTATATTTAAATACACCAATCTCTTTACCTTCCACCAAACTATCCACATGCAACCATTTATAGAACAATCCCGATTCAAATAGCTTAAAAAAATAATCATTTAATTCTTCAATATATGGTGAATTTATATACAATGGAAATGCTACAACTAATTGTGTAATTCTAGCATCAGTTGGTATTCTCATCAATTTCTTTATTAAACGATTTTGTTGTGCTAAATAAAAATATGCCTTAGATTTTGGGGCTGTATAACAATAGCTAACATTTAAATTGCTACGACTATAAAAGAATGTATCAACATCAACACCATATAATAAATCTTTATATTGAGGATAAAATAATGGATCTGATTTAATAATTGGTAATTCAGAATTAACAGTCATAATTTTCAAATGGGAATCTTTTATATCATCCATTGTATTAATTTGTTTTTCAAATAATTTACTGACCAAAAAACTGGACAACATTGCTAAATAAAGATTTGTTAACATAAAACCAAGTAACGAATGTAAAATAAATATTAGAGTACTGCGTAATTCTATACGTTCTTTCATTTCATAATTTCCATATGCAATTATAACACAAATTATTTTACAAATTGAATTTCCCAAATCATATTTTTCATGTAAAATAAAATTTATAATTGCATCTAATATCGCCAACCAAATGATACCAAACGCAACTGTAAACCATACTCCTTTTTCAAATGGTGATAAAAAATATAAATATTTTTCAATTTCTTTATTATCCGGTACCATTAAAAGGTATCCATCATGTTCCACGGCAATTGAATATGTTAAATTTGTAAATTGTTCCATAATTGGAAATCTTGATGGTGAAAAGTCAATTGAACGATTTCCTAAACATGTTATTTGTTGTATAGAATTAGCATATTCCCATGGTGATTTAATATCACCTTCAATTAATGTGGCATTTTTTATTTTAGCAAATTCTATTAATAATTTTGTATTTGCTCCACCAATTATTTGTTTTTTACCATCCTGATCATATTTATACAGTACTCTGGGTGGATCAATTTTAAAAAGTGTTTTAATTGGATAACCATGGAAATTTTTCAATTTATTTGTAAATAATCTGGATCTATTATTAAATTCTTTTGTTAAATTTTTTAATTGAAAATTTGGAAATGGTTTATATGTAAATATTTCAAAATTATTTAATTTTCCAATTGTATTCCAATGAATTGTTACAATATTAATAAAACCTTCAATCCAACACAATTTTAAAACAACTTCAATTTCTTTCAGAATATCATCACTTTGAAAATTAAATATAATCACCGTGGTGGTCAAATGAACACCTCTTAATATTTTATTTGCCATATCAAATGTAGGATCAGATTTTTTCCGAACTACAATTAAATTGGAAAAGTCTTTATTGAAAAGTTTCGTTAAATTAAAAGTAACTGAATTAAAATTTTTAAATATAATACAAGGTATATTTATTGTAATTTCATCAAATAATGATTCAAATTGAAATAATGAATTCGGAGTATCATTATCATTATTACTGAAACTCATAGAATCAAATATTAAAATTGTTTTAAAATTATAAAATTCTGTTAAATTTTTTATAAAAAATTTGAAATTTTTTGATTCACTTGAAAAGTAAAAAACTGATAGCACTATTGAATATAAAATAATTTTAAATATCATTTTATTTATATTTGTAATTAATGTTTTGTAATTTCCAGTAGATAAATTTAATTACTCATGAAATTAATTGCTAAATAAAAAATTAATATCCTACTATTAATTCGTTGTAATTAAATAATTTTATATTTTTTAACAAGAAATACGATATATAATGTTTCGTTTAATTCTAATATTAAACTAAATAATTATACGGATTTTATGGATATTTATTCGGTTATCCTTTAATTCATATTTAACGGATATCCTTTTCATCCTTTTTTTTTGTTTAAATTTTAATTTTATTGTATGTATTATTGTTTTAGTTTTATAAAGTTTTAATAATTCAAATAAAATTCTTAAATAAATATTTATTTTTATGATGACTGTCATTGGTAAAACAAAAGTAAATTTTAAATAAAGTTTTATAATTAAAATGTAATTATTTAATTTTTAAAGTTTGATGGTAGTTGTTATTTTTGAATCTGATATTAAAAATACAATTTGTCATTTAGTAATTTGATTAAGACAATGGTTTACAATTGTTATTTCGGAATAAATTTGAAATAAAATAATGAAATCAATATTAAAATCAAACTTTAGGAATTTTTAAAAAACTTTATCAAAAGGCATTGAATAATTAAACTTTGATTTTTTACTTTTAAGTGCAAGTAAATCCTTTTCAATTAAACTAGAAAACTTTTTGGAAACCAGAATTCTAACTGATTATTCTATTCGAAATAGTGACAGAATCCAAAAAAAAGTTTTAAAAGATAGGTAGCAGTTCAGTTTTTCAGGGTGAACTTAAAAGGAAAACTACGAAATTTTATATTTATATATTTAAATTCAACTGCAAAAACGTTGAGCAAATTTTTAGTCATAAAGATCCGACATTTTGTTCCTAAGGTACAAAGACTTCTTTTTTAAACACAATATTAACTAGATGTGCCGCCTCATATTAAAATTTTTTAAATTTAAAATTTGATATTCCTCGATATCATCAGACATTCATACGTGTTAAAAAATACAATTGATATAAATATTAGATATAGACTAAGTACTACATATAGACTCAAGTGTATGGATCGAGTAGCTGCGATACAACTTCTTCTTTTATATGAGTATTCCACTACACTTAATAAAGCTGTATGTTTGAAATTTTGCCAAAAATAATTAACTGGATGATATGTTACGGTCATACGGGCATCCCAGAATTGACACAGTCTACTCCACTATACTCTTTCTCGTTTTTTTTTTATTTTTTTGAAAATCTGCCAAAAGACATTGCACATGACGATAAGATCCTAATTCCTGAAAATAGTGAGGAAATCCTAGAATACACCAGAATCATTTTATAACATATTAAAACTAGTCACACCGGACTAATCATTAATTTTTTTTTAGATTTATTTTGGAAACCTATGGAATTTCTCTAAGTATATTAATATCTCGTGCTAAATGTAGAGGTCTTTTTATTATAAGCCTCTCTGTAGTAAACATATTCTGAACATATCTTTCTAGACTATAGGGATATTTAAATCTCTATATGTATCTCTATGTAGATCGTCATTTCGTACATACCATCGAGAATTAACTATGTTGCGTTAAATTATATTTTAAAATACTTGTATTTGCCTTATCTGACCAATGGCGTAGTGGTAAAGACGCTGCCTTTCATGTGGAAGGTCTCGGGTTCAAACCCCGGTCAGATCATATCTAATAAAAAAATATTGTAAAATTGTATAATTATATCGTAATAGTTTATATCGTAATATAAAATAAGATATAAATAAAAATATATAAATAATTCTTGTGTAAGATTATAGATGGCGCACAAAGTTAACATTTGTGCATTCATATTTCATAACCTTATACAATAGATACAGCCGAGTAATCAACGGCTTAGTGAATATTATGATTAAAGAAACTGAAGCCTAGTTTAAAATAAACTTGGTGAATGCTCTATACTCCTTAAAAAGAAGTGGAAAAGGAATAAAAAAAAAAATTTGCCTTACATATCTTTGTTTGGCATAATCCCAAAATTGAATTTCATATAATCGAATCGTTTTTATGAATTGATTGTAATGTAACTCAACACTTTGTTATAAATTGATAATTTAGACCTACGATCTAATTTTAATTTTTCTTATTAATATAATTGTCACCACTTTTTTTAGAAAAATATTTAGGTTCTACTATAAAATCTATGGGTATCTTTTTTCCAATATTTTGATCCGACTGACTGCTGAATCCCGAGTAGCAGGGCTGATCAAAAAACGACCAATTTAATTTGAAAGTTTTAGACTACTTGTATTTGAATAATAGACCAAATAGACCAAATTCATTTAAAGATAATCAAATTTCATGTGAAAAGAGATCAAGTTCACGTGAAGAGTATACTTTGATAACTAGCAAAGCCAGAAACAGGGATTTAAAAATTCTCACCTTCAAACAATTCAATCGTAATTTTGTAAAAGTTTATATAAAATGCAACTCAAGAAAATAAACCCTTTCCAAACACATTTTTATATCCCAAATTCAGACTATGGCTGAAATTTTTTACAATCAATTTCTAATAATTAACTGAATTAATATAATTACCATTATAAATTAAAATTTTAAAAAAAACGAGTAAGAGTATAGTTGAGAAGACTGTGTCAACTTTAGGATATCCGATTAATTACTTTTGGCAAAATTTTAAATACACAACTTATTGGACTTTCAGTTATGTACAAAAGAAAATATAAGTTGAAAGGAAGTTCTTTAAACCTCTTCCAGTACACCGACTATATTTCAATTAAAAGTTCGCCTTTAATGGTAACTACTATTGACATTTTGCACAAACTTTGGCCATTAAACTAAAGATTCTTCATTAGGTATAAAATAATGCTCATATAAAAAAAGAAGTTGCATGTCAGCTACTCGAACGCAAACTCGTGGTGCAAACTGGCTGGAATTCAATAGCGATAACGGCTATTGCACAAAAGCGAGAAAATTTCACAATCGTAACACCTTTACTTTTTGAGTTATCTTATTTTTTTGATTTTTTATCGATTCCGATTCGATCCATACCTTTGAGTCTTAATCTACCTCCCCTATTTTTCTGTGACACAAACGTAATGGCAAATTTAGAATACCCTTTTGACCTATAGCCATAAGGGTATAAGATAATGTTAAAAGGTAATAAAAATATGTTCAAAAATTTAATTACATTATATTAATATTTTTATATTGATATGTTTAATAGAAATATATTAATATTTTAAGAATGAAACTATTTACTTTTATTTTGAAAGAAAAGCAAACAAACTTACAAACATTTTACAACGTACAAAAAAATTGAAAGAATTTTTAATAAATTAAATAATTTGATATTAATTTCAAATTAACTTGATAAAATCAATAGGACAAAATCATATTATAAATTTCAATATTAAAAATTTCAAAAAGTCTTCTGTCTACTTACCAGTATATAATTTACTTATTACATACTGATAAAAATGAACAATGATCAAAGAAACTTGGAGCAGATCACAGCATTTGTATACAGCAGTATACTGGTATAGCAGCTACTCGCAGCTGATTACCTTATATAAATTATTTTTGAATACCTTTCATAGCTCTGCCTTGATCAAACCTATAATCCTAAAGACTAACAAAATAAACCAGAAGTCACTGACATATAACTCAAACCTATAATTTTAGAAAAAAAATTCAGATTATCAAACTTAGTTTGATCCTGAATAAAATTAAGATATACGAAACTCAAAAAATTTGTTAAACTTCTTGTACAAGCCAAACTATATTTGGATCAAAGTTGGTCATGACTAATTTAATTAACTTTACCATATACTTAAGTCTATATGTAATTAATTACAGTATTACAAACGTTACGGCAATTTAAGTGTAACCTTAGAATAGTGGGCAATGTTCAAGTATAAAAGCAAAGGTTTAACATTGTCGATTAAAATGATTTTAAGAATGAATTTTCGAATGATAGTAGATTGTATCATTGAATAAAATACAATTATAATTAAATTATTTTTATTTTGCATTCTTAAAATCTTTTATATTAGTTAAGTTTACTCTTACTTAAAAGATCTCAATTTTCTAATAGATGGTTTAGACCCATACACATTTCAATTATTTAGATTAGTTATTATAAAATTTATTAAATTATAATTAAGTATATAGTGAATTTTTATCAAAAAAACAAACATTATTTAAATTGATTTATAAAATTTTAACTAATTTATTTTTTTAATTTAATTTTAAATAATTAGTCATTCCTTTAAATCATTTTATCGAATGTTTATAATATTAAGAGTTTTAAAAAAATAAAATAAAAAAAAAATATTTTTTTTAATATATACTTTTATTTATGTAAGAGTAGCCCCCTAAAATGTAGAAAATAAAAAACTGATGGTAGATCTTGGGAATTTATTACTGTTTTAATATAAAAGTAAATTGTTAGTATAAGAAATAGTTCTCTTAATGCTTGAAAACTTTTAAGCTCAAAATATTGAAAATTTTCATTAACCAAAAATTGATAGTAGATCTTTTGCATTTAAAAGTGTTAAAATATAAAAGTAAATTGCTGGATTAAGGTTAACAGAAAGTAAAAGTGTCTCTCAAATGTCTCGCATTCATAATTCCAATATTAATTGACTCACTCAATATGCTTACGGCTATTGCATAAAAACGAATTTGTGAAAATTTCAAAATCCTAGTTCCTTTATTTTTTAAGTTATCGTGCGGACGAACAGACGGACGGACGGACGAGCATACATAGCTGAATCGATTTATATTTCGATTCAGCTATGTATGCCCATTAGTGTATGGATCACTTGAGTCTATATCTACCCCCCTCCTTCTCTGCGTCACAAATGTAATGGCAAATTTAGTATACCCTTTTGACTAATAGTCATACGGGTATAAAAAAAAATATTATAACGGTACATTTTTTGTGACGTAAAATTGTTATAAACTGCAAGTAAATTTTTTAATAAACTTAATTAAAAAAAAATTAATATAAAAATAATATTTTGTTCTATTAATTATATTAAATATTATATTTTTGATAATTTTTGAAATTATTTTGATTAGTCTTCATTTAAACTGCAAAAGTAAAAGTTAATCTCTATAATAAAATAAATTTATTGAATAATAATCAATACCTAACAATTATTTTAAACATATATTTAAATAAAAAATGTCAAAATGTAAAAATGTTTTAAAAAATTTAATAATATCTATTATACTATTATTTTATTTAGTAGCAAAATTATGTTTCTTAATACCATTTAGTATAAAATATTCATTTAAAAGTAATAAATTTCAAGTTAAAAATAAATACAAAATATTTTCAAAATTAATATTAATTAATTTAATTGGAAATTTAATTGGTTTTTATTTTTTTTTAAAAAAAATTGCCGAAGAAGATGAATCTGATAATATTGGTACACTTTTATTAATAATGTTATCAATAATAAAGCAATTCTTTATAATAAGTATATTTTTATTTCGTTTACAACTTTTTGAATTCGTTTTAATTTTAAATAAATTAATAAAAATAATGAAAAAAATTTTTAAAAAATCAAAATCAAGACACAGTAACAATAGCTTACAATTAATATCAAAATATCAATTATTTAATTGTATAATATATCTTTTATTACCATTTTTATTAAATATATCTGTACTAATAATTAAAATTTCTGTGGGTCAAAATAATAATGTAAAAAGTGCTACAAAAATACACATTATTATGTGTTATGAACAATTAAGTAATATTTTAAAAGTATCATTAATAAATATATTTAATATTATTTTATTAATATTTTACATTTCATATAAAAATATTTCAAAAATAACTTATAAATTATCTAAAAATTTAGATGATGATACAAATATTGTTAAGAAATTAAATAATTTAATATATGTTCAAAATTTATGTGATGAAATTGATGAGATATCAAAATATTATAAAAAATTACATCAATTTTATACAATATTTCAAAAATCTTTTCATACAAAAATTTTCTTATATTTAATGACTGAAGCATTAGTATTAGTATTTCTTTTATCAATTGTAATTTCAACAAGATATTCAATATATTATTATACAATAATAAGAATGTTTTTACATACAATTGTATCTTTACTATATTTAATTCAAATGATTCAACCAATTATTAATATTGATTTAATTATTAAAGAATCAAAAATTAAATATTCAAAATTATTTCGAATATTTTTATATAATAATTATAATGAATTAAATAAAAGTGTAAGTATCTATATATATATATTAAATATTATATTTTATATTACATTTATATTTTTTTAGTTTCTTTAAAAATTTGTAACTTTAAAAAATAAAATATTTCACTTTGATTATGTAAAACTCAATACAATGAGATACAGTTCTTCTCTTTGTTAACCTTAATCCAGCAATTTACTTTAATATAAAAAACTTTTAAATACAAAAGAACCACTATCAGTTTTTGGTTAATGAACATTTTCAATATTTTAAGTTTAAAAGTTTTCAAGCACTAAGAGAACTGCTTCTTAATACAGCAATTAAAAAAGTAACCAAATTCATAATATGGCATCATTTGTAATTTTTTACATTTCAGGGGGCTGTTTTATTTCACAATCACAAAATCAAGCTAAACTCACTTATTTATTTGTATTGCAAGTTAAAAAATTAAAATAAAATGCAATGCAATCTTGCATATACATAAATACATTTGTATAAATAAGCCCGAATTCAGATTTCTGAATTGATATACATTTTATACATATATATCCTGGATAAAAGAAAAAACCTATTATTGTTAAAAACATGCTACTTAAGAGTTGCTAATAAGCTACTTTAGAGTTGGGTCACTATAAACGGGATTTTGTAAAGCAAAATTATGTAATAACAAGATTTTGTGAAATAAGATTTTTAAAAGCGAATTTACGTACCGCTCTCACATAAATTTTCCAAAAATTGCCCAGTTTTTGGGAAATTATTTAATTGTACTTCTTAGATATTTTTTATTTAGTTTTTTATTTATAATATTTATTTTTTTTCAAATTTAATTTTTGTTTTTTTTTAATTTCAGATTGAATTAATTTTCTACAAGCACAATTTTGAATCAATTAAATTTAAAATATTCAATAGTGTACCAATCAATTTGAAAACTATTTTAATAATAGTGTCATTTTTTCAAAATTACGGTTTTATGCTGGGTCAATATTATGTTTGGTACATTCAGAATTTAAACAAATATCGTTGAAGTTATTGATTTTATAATATAGTTTATAATTTAAAATCTTTGTAATGTATTTCAGTTAATAATGTATAATAAAACATTTTATATATATTAAGCCTGTTTTTTTTTTAATATAATAAAAAATATTGTAATGAAATGTTATTACCTTTATTAAATTATACATATAGTTAATTTGTAAGTAATATTATTTATTTAACTTATATCACAAACTATTTTCTTTGGTATATTTGATTACAAGGGAGATTTGTAATTAATAATTATTAAAATATTTGATTGTAAGAAGAAATTGTAATGAAATTTACTTTTTTTAATAATTTTCCTGATAAAAACTTCTCTTCATTTCCTTGGTTTATACGTCAGAACTTAAGAACTACGCAACCGAAAGCTCCTTTTGATTATAACATAATTATATTTTATATTATACATATCAGAGATGGGACTAATGCATTATATTTGCAATGCATTATGTCTCCATTAACATTAATTTAACACGAATTAAAATAATACATTGATTTCTTTGATTATGCATTAAAATAATTATTTTGAATTATTTTTTCACACTAATTCATTAAAATAATGCATGATATTCAAAAATAATGCATTATGTACCAAAAATAATTCAAATTAATTGAATTACTTTTGAATTATTTGAATTAATTTTGAATTAAAAAAATAATTCAGAAATAATTCAAGTATTTCAATGAATTATTTTTTTTAATTCAATAGTAATTCAAATAATTCAAAAGTAATTCAATTAATTTGAATTATTTTTTATAATACATTTTTAGTAATGCATTATTTAATGAATTAGTGTGAAAAAATAATTCAAAATAATTATTCTAATGCACTATTAAAGAAACGAATGTATATTGTATCTTATTAATAATTAACAAAAATAATGCATTATAATTATAATACAAAATTCCCATCTCTGATATTACCATGTCGTATTTGATTATTTTTTTAATTATTTTTCCTTCCAATTAAAAACTTTCGTTTTAAGAATACAAACCTAAACTCATTCAGGTAATAAGACATATGTTCAACCACACCTGCACTCCTTCGGTCTACACCACTGAGGTCTCTTGCAACAGAAGTACTCATATATTTTAACATTGAAACTTAAACGAAGTAAATTGCATACTTTAAGGATGATAATTATTATACTGTATTAATAAATCCTGAATCCGCTTACAATATTCCTTTGTATTTAACTTAAACACTTTTAAATAACAATCTAACACTCTATATAATCACATAATAATATTTTTTTTTTAATTTAAACTTTATTATTTCCATATTTAAATTAAGTACAATAACTTTAAACATATTATATAAATTATATTTTATAATATTCAAATTGTAATATATAATATAATTAAATTTGTTGTTGTGCATTTTTTAATAACAATCTGGACTAAATAAATCCATATAATCTCCAGAAATACATGCTTTACCAGTACGTCCTAAATATTCACATTTACCTGGTATTTTTTTTGTTATTTCAATTGTACAAAAATTATCTGGTTTATGTTTATTTTGAATTGGATGTCCATGAATTTTATATTTATAATGATTACCATTTAATATTGAATGTTTAATATCATTTCCATTGGATCCAGTTGATGATGATGATGATGATACTGATGATGTTGTTGGTGCAGAATGTAATAAGGCACTTAACAATGGTGGCATTTCATCATTTATTAAAGTGGTCTTTCGATTATTGTGATTATTATGATTATTATTAGAATTTTCATTTATATCATTTTTATTGGATTGCAAGGATGATGATGCTGATGATAATGAAGATGATGATGCAATTGAATCAATATTCTCTGCAGTATTATCAATATTATTTTCAGATGAATGTAAAACATTATTATCTGTTTCAGATTGATGTAATAAAGATTCAAATGGAAATTCAAGCATATTTGCATCACTTGAATTTATTATTAGTGAAAATAAACATAATGTTATTGATAGAATTATAAAATAAATTGAAGATAATGTCGGAAAATTTTTTTTGATTATAACAGTTGTTGTTGAAAATCCATTCAATTTATTATAATTTTTCATAATTTCTTTTTGTTATAATATATATATAAAATGGCACTTAAATTTTTTATTAAATTATTTTCTTTTTTTTAAGTTAAGTTTTCTTAAGTTTGATTTGATATAAAAGAATGGTATTTTTCTACAACTTCTTTATAATACTTAAGTTTTTTAATTTTTTTTTTGAAATAAACTTTAATATTTTTTTAGTGGTTTCAATTGATTTCTTAATAATTTCCACACTAACGGTTTAAGTCTTTGCTTTCTGCAACAACAATACAAAAAATTTAAAATTAAAGAAAATAAAAGTCTCTGTTTTTCCAATTAGATAATAAGTTGTAAGATATTGAATGATTTTCACAACAATAAGTATATCCTATAAGGATTCAAGTTCTTTTATATCTGCAGATGATAAAAAGAAAATATATCTTTAATGTCGAAGTATAGGTTTTTGTAGTTCCAGTTTCCTTTTTCTACTTTTTTTTTTTTTATTCTTTTTGTTTTTATATAAAATCAAATACATACAAAAAAAAAGTAATAGCTTCCTTTTCAACTTTTTAGTTTCCCATGTATATAAAAAATTAGGAAAATTGCAAATTATATTTCCTATATTAAAAAAAAGCATTATATATGCCTTTCATATAATATATATGTATGTATAGTTAAAAATTATTGTATTAAAACTACAATAGTTATAAAATAAACATGAAATAAAAATAAATTGAATTCGGAAATAAGTACTCAATGCACATATACAAATATAGATGTATACCTTCTATTATATACTAAAAGGCTTTTATTGACTCTAACTTTAATGATATAACATAAAATGACATTTGATCTGATTCTTAAATTTACAAAATAAAACTAATTTAGTTATTGTATCTAAATAGAGATGGCGTACTCAAACATCTTAAAATTTGGGAGGTTTAAGTAATCCCGACACTTTTAATTTCGCTCTTTAAAATCTCGCGTTTTTAAAATGCCGCATTTTAAAATATCGCTTTTTTAAGGATCTTATGAGTTGGATACAAAACCAGTATTATCAGCTTTTTCCAGAATATAACAATAAGAGATTTTCTAAAACGAAATTTTGAAAGGCGAGATTTTAAAAAAGCGAGATTAAAAATTAACGCTTCTTAAGTATTAATCACATGAATTGCGTAACGGGTAAAGCGTAGTGCTTACAAAAAAAATTTTCAAACCCTAGTCTGGTTAAATTCTATCTTTATAGTCAGTGAAAAAAACTTCCTAATCACTTATTTTTTCTTTTAGTTTTTGAAATGCGCATATTGTACAACAATTTAAATGTACCAAATTATCTTGCAATTCTCTTTTTATACCCGTATGACTATAGGTGGAAGGGTATAATAAATTTTCCATTAAATTAAATAGCCGTCATCGCTATTTAAATCCAGCCATTTTGGTTCATGGGTTCGGGTAGCAGCCATACAACTTCTTTTTTTATATGAGTATTACACTGTACCTATTACAGCAGCGTGTCTTAAATTTTGCCAAGTATAGTTAAGTTTAATGACCAACCTTACTGCAAAATTTGGTTGGTGTACTGCAGAGGGTTTTCCAGAGTTGACACAGCCTACTCTTCCTCGTTTCTAACTGAATTTATTCCTGTTACTTATTTTTACTTCTTTACCCTCTATTGGAGGTTCTTAGAGATTTTTTAATTTTACAACTTGATTATTAATTAAATATGTATTAGTTAAATCGGGTACTTATAATTGCTCTTTTTCAGATAAGCAGCTCGATATTAATATATAAACTATTTTTGTGGTTACTTTAACCCTATAAAGATTAGGGCCTAAAAACTATAATAAATTTGAATATTTTTAATTATAAAGTTTTTCTAAGATAATTCGGACCTTTAACATCCTAAAGCCACCTTCCTATGTAAAGTCAAAAAATATTACAAACAAATGCCATGTTCATGTAAAGCGATTATAACGGAGGATTTACAAAAGTAATTGTTTCTATATAACCCAGGGTATTCCTTTTGCAAAATTATATATTATTAGTTTGAATTGTCATTTGATCAAATATCATATGGGCATAGTTTTGGAAACCAAGATTCAACTATAATTTTATTTCTATTAGACATTAAAAAAATTGTTGAGTTTTTTTTTTAACAAATTAAATTTTTTTTTTTTCTTTTATTGAAAAGAAACCTTATAAATAATTTCTTTTAGATTTTTATGTAATATAATTATCAATGTTTTTTTTTTGCATTTTATTTATTTTTCTTCGATAAAAAGAAATCTGAAGTTATTCTTTCAATAACTCGAAGTCTATCTTCGAAAATCCTTGTCCTTTCCTACATTATATTTATGTTACGGTTACGATGAATAATTAAATTATTTTGTATATTTCCCATTTATTTTGTCTTATTCACTTATTTTTATTATAAACTAATCTAATCTAAACGAAAGTCGAAATGTTTAAAACTATATATAGATCTTAAAAAATGTATAGAAATGTAATATTTCATAATATAAGTAAATAGACATACTATTAGTTTTAGTAACAGATGACGTTAAATTCTGTTGTTTTAATATATAAGAAATAGTATTTACCAAAGGCTTTGAAAAATTTTTTTTAGCAAACTTGATTAGCAAGCAGTTCTAAGTATAAAGTTCTTAATAACTATCACAGAAAAATAGTAGGTACTACAAAGCGAAAAAAAAAATAGTTTTTACTATAACGACAAACTAAACATACCCTAAACGTCAAATCACAATATTGAATTTGACATTTGAATTTAAAACGATTTTTTCCGTTTGATTTCTAATATTTATGAATTGAAAGATTTCATCATTTGTTTCAAAAATTAAACATTTAAAATATTGCGTTTCCCTTATTTTTAATATTTCTAAAGATTTGCTTGTTAACATTTTTGGGTTTTCTAGTTCTAGAAAGTTTAACTTATAACTAATAATTTAGCTGGAACCAAGTTTTCGAATATACATTAAAAATCAAAATACTGGGTATAAATATGATCTGACCGGAGCTTGAATCGTCGAAGTTTCCACTTGAATGGCGGAGTCTTTATTACTATGCCTTTTTTCAGATGGATAAGATACATAATAACTTAATAACTAATTGTAACCGTATTTATACAAGAAATACACGCAAATATTGTAAAATAAATACATATAAAGGATTAATACGTCAATTGAATATTTCTGCTACCACTTTAACCGGTTCCAGATATAACGAATAGAAAAAAAAAATATTTAATTAAAAAAACTTAATTTTAATGGATTGAAATAAAATCAATTTTTTTTTCTATTTTTACAATCTTGTGTCCTTCTCGTATATTTTATTATTGGCTATTTTTAATTCAATTACAATTTTTTTTATATTATATCTCTTTTTTTCTATTCAATGGCAAATTAAATTCTTTAATTATCTATTTTTTCAATTAAGTCATTTATGGAAAAATTAGAGGTATTCATTAAGGAGATACTCAAGTGAAAAACACACCTGAATTTAGTATTAATATTATTGCAAATATTTTAATAGTTTTAGTAATCAATCAATTTCTAACAATTACTACTGAAAGTAACTATGAATTATAAATGGAAATGCGGTAGTAGAGTAGGTATAAATTTTTAAAATATAGCTAAAATTTATGTGAACAATTATTTCAATTTATTAAAAATGTTAAAAATATAGAAAAATGATGTTTCCACATTTAGTCCAATGTAATTAATGAACGTTTAAAACGATCGTTCGCCATTTTTTATATGTGTACGCTCAACGCCAACACTGTTTTTCATTAAATCCATACATACTTAAAGCGTGGATGTATATAAAACATATTAGTTATAATTTTGTGTATGTTATATATAATATGTACGTCGATGTACATATACGTACTAATCAAGAATAAACTCGCTTAATTCAAGATTTTACATATTTTAAAAAATATGACATTCAACTACGAAGATGTACCGTATATGACAGCCAACGCGTTTAGGCGTTTTTTATGGCTATGGGGTAAATTTAAGAAAATTAAAAAGGCCTAACCTAAATTTTAACATTATATAGATTTTATTTGAATTTTATAAATATTTTTTTGTTTTTATATATTTAAATTGAATCAATTTAAAAACAAATATTTGCATATTTACCTAAATTATACAAAAGATACTTTTTATAATAATAAATATCTTAAATATTTCTGAACTTAGTAAATAAATTTGAATAAAGTTCAATATATGTATTTTAAGCACGAACTTCTTTATTATATTATAGAAGGTTATCCATGATGAGGGTCCTCTCTAACTCTTAACTTTATAAACAAAGTCAACAGTATATTACATTGAAATTGAACCTAATGAATTTCAAATATATATTTAAATATATATACCATTTATATCTTGAAAACAATAATTTAAAGCTAAAAGTCTGCGTTCATTCTTTTTAAAACATTGAAACGCAGGTGATTTTCATCAGATTTACGTTCTAGATTATTTGTTTGCTTGTCGGCTCAACATGTGAATTGAATTTAGATTAGGTTAAAATTGAATAAAAAACAAAATATTACAAAATTATGTGTGTGATTTTTTTTAACTCATTTTTATGCGTCAAAGCACCTTTAAAATTGCAAACGTATCAACCTTTAAACTCATATCAAACATATATATATATATACTTGTTTTTATATGCTCTTTAATAAAAAAGCATCTTTATAATAGACTTTGTTTGTATGTTAAGAGAAGGTGGCACTTGAATTATTATAATTTACATTTACAAAAGTTTATATGCACAATTTGTATTACAAACATAAATAATTTAGATTTTGTAAAAAATATATATTCCAGGCCAGGGATATAAACAAATTACATTAAAGTCTTTTAATCTAATACACATTTTCTTAAAAAGTTAATTTCAATTTTAAAATTTTTCTAATGTTCAGTTAGGAAATCTTTAATTAGCATTTAGAATATCCTATAGTATGTAAAAATTACTTTTCTTTACAAACTCTGCATTACCCGTTTATATAACAATTTAGGTTATAGTGCAGTGTTCATATTATGAAAAATTAGCTATAAAGAATGAAATTTTAGTGTAATATATAAATCTTATTTGTGACCAAATAATTAAATAAGTACCTTGACTTTTTCAATTAATAAATAAAGTAGATATTATATAATATGACTATAAAGGACTATATACATGCTGATACATGCTACATTTCCTTATCACATTTTATGTTTTATGAACTCCATATAATTAAATAAATCCTATATAATAAAATTATATACCGATGCAAGCCTTTACATAAAACCTTGAAACTGTTTTAGATTACATTTCACATTTATTATCCTAATGATTGAACAGTGTAAAATATGTATTATATACTATATAAAATATATTACTTTTGAAATTATTTTTGAAATTTAATTACTTTTGTAATTATTTTTGATAGTTAATTACTTTAAAATAATCAAATACAAAAAAATACTAAATTAACATATTACAAAATTGTCAACTTTAAAATTGAACTCTAAAACTTAAGACTTTTAATTATTTTAGAGCAATTAATTATTAAAAATAATTATAAAAATAATTTAAATGCAAATTTAATTACTTTTTAGAAATTATCAAGTAAATACTTAAATCTTTTTAAAAGTAATTAAATATCCTCAAAGTAACAATACACAAATTTTTAATTGGAATTAGAAAGTAATGATTACCAAGTAATGAGACTGGTAATTGTACTGGTACTTGAGTTTTATAGATCTGTAATTAAATATAATTTTTAACATTCTTTTGTTTATATAATTTGTAAGTAACAATTTATTCTTTGCTCATCTTCGACCATGCTTTTATTCGTTACAATATACTAATGAATTTTAACTTAAGGTCAATATTGCATAGTTTTAATAAGATTCATTGGAGCTACAAACCTTTTCTACATTTGCATTATAAAATCTAAGATAACAAATTATATACAAAAGTATTATAGTTTTAATAAAACGTGTATTAGACCGAAATGTTTTGCCTTTTTAATAATAACCTTTCTATGTACAATTTGTCCTCGCTTCTTTATCACTTAAATTCTAAACAAAATATATTTCACATCCTAATATTATAAATATTGTATTTTCCATTATAATAAAAATCAAGAAGCTCAATGCAAAAAATATAATTTGAAGTTTAAAAATCTGTCTTTTTATTTTGCTTACAAAAATTTAAAAAAAAAAATTATAAAAGTTAGAGTAATTTTTTACAAAGTCAATTATTTTAGAAAGTAAATAGGATATACGTTCATTGTATGTACGAGTATATAACAAAAAAAAAAAAGTTCACATTAAAAAGTCCTACAATGCTAATACATAAGTATACCTTATTGTAGCATCCTTGATAAACTGAGCTTAGCAGTTACGACCCTATACAAATGAATTTTTACATTTTTATAGAATAAAAAAATTATTTTTGTACGTACAGGTAATTTTGAATCCTGACCATCAGTAGTAAGAAAATAGTTAATCGGTACTGAAGTTCGAAGTTTTGAATTTAGGTTTAAATATAAATTCAAATTTGGACAAATTGCACACTCCCGTGCAACGCCGGATAAAGCTGCTAGTATTAAGTATTTTATAGTTTCTTTATATAGGTTATTTTGAAACCTGATCATTCAGTACTGAAAAAAAAGTAGTGAATCGTTACTGAAGTTATAAGTTTTGAATTTAGATTCAAATATAAATTCAAATTTGGACAAATTTTAAACCCCCGGGCAACTCTGGGTAAATCTGCTAGTATGAAATATTTATTTTATAGTTTCTTTATATAGGTTATTTTGAATCCTGACCATTCAGTACTCAAAAAGTAATGACACTTCATATCGCTCTCTTTTTATAATAATAAAATAATAAATAATAGAGTCTTATTATATTCCACCTTAAATCGTAAATAAATTTAATTGAAGTTAAAACTTAAATGGGGGAAGTTGAATTTTATTATTATACCTAATATATACGAATAATTTGAACCCGAGATCTTCCACATGAAAGGCAGCGTCTTTACGACTACACCATTATATAAAAAAAAAATACTAAATAGGTGCCTAAATTGTTTAATTTTTTAAATATTTTTTTAACAAATAATAAAATTAATATTAGAAAATATACTTACAATAAACAGAACTGAGAAAAACACTTAAACTCACTACTGAAAAAGTATTGAAAAAGTGCTGAAATGAACTACATCCATATTCACCACTAAAAAAAGTACTGAAAAATTAGTTCCTTTCACTACTGAAAAAGTGCTGAAAAACTACTTCCATTCACCTCTGAAAAAGTACTGAAAGACTACTGAAAACATTCCTATTAATTTCAGTAGAAAAGAAGTACTTCCATTCAGTAGTGCAGAAGTACTTCAGGGTTTATATACTAATATATAAATATATATACAATGCTAATACACATTCATATGTATATACAATATATATCAGTGCAAAATAGTCAAAATAATGAAAGGCAGGCTCTTCTATTTCCGTTATTTTTTTTTTTTTGTATATAGATTAGGATTTATTACATTTCTAAAATATATAATGTTGATTGCCAAAAAAAAAAAACAAAAAACTAAAAAAAAAATATGTATATTTGAATGTATCAGAGCACAGCATGCATTAATGTATAAAAAAAAAAAGGAATTACGAAGGATTTTTTATGCTCAATAAAAAAGTATTCAATTTTATAATGATACGCTTTTACATTGAAATTGAACTTGGAACACTCCCGATTTCAAGATTACAAACATGCATACATATCAAATATATATATATACCTTCATATTGAAAATGAATAGGATATTAAAATGATATTAAACATAAATATCTTTTTTTATTAACTTCTTTAGAATATGAAATAATAAGTTAATTTTCATTTTTTTGAGTTACGAAATGAATACGAGTGACACAAAGAATGAGAATGAAAGTGAGTGATAGAAAATCAAATTTTAATGGAAATATTCTATAAAAGACTTTTCAGAAAGATTATTATTATAATAGTTATTAAAGGATAAACTAGAAAATTCTTATTAAATACGTATCCATATATGATTTTTAATTTCAATGACATAATAGTTTTTATTAAAGTAAAATATTAGTTTTATTATATCCCAAAATTGGTTATTTTAGCGACGTAATAGAAATAACCTACCATGGTATATAGGTAGAAATGTAATATAGAAATAATTTCATTATAAACTAATACTACAACCTTTCAATGTGACCTTAAATATAACTGAGTTCTTTTGAAAAGAAAAACAATTAAGTTAAAAACCTTGTCTCACCTACTTCTTTGCGGCTGGGAATCTTGCCTCCTGCTATTAAAATTCTTTGAGCAAAGTTAAGACAAGAAATTTGTTTATAAAGTATGACCTTCGATGTCGTTTTAGCTAAGTAATTAATGTTTCTGTCAGTTATATTTATATATTTTCATAAAAATAACTAAATGACCTAATCAGTTTTTATAATTAATTGCTTTTAAACTTTAAAGCATATCTACAATGAACGCTCTCGTTTCGCTTTCTACACATTGCTATCTGTTAAACTAAGTTAAATGTATTGAATTATATGAAAGTATCTACATTAGACGTAGCCTTTATGTCAAATGTAAAAAACTTGAGCTTTCAAAAATATTTTTTATTGAAAAATAAAAAAATATATTGTCAGAATAAAAATTTAGTAAAATTATTAATTTTTTTTTGTATCTAAGGTTAAATAATACCAAATTATTATTCAAAATAGTTATACAAAAAACTTTAAACTATTGAATATTTTTTAATTCATGAAATTTGTAAACAAAACAATGGCAAAAAACGCTGTCATGTACATTTCATTGTGGACACTCCTTTTTGACTATGCGTAATGAGAGCGTCATTGTAGGTTATTAAACAATTGTTTACGTTTATCATATTAACAATGTGGTATCAGAATTCCGATATTGGAAAATGCTCAACCCACAACAATAGATTAATGTCAATTAATAAATGCCATTTCAATTACTGATTTTAACATTTAAGTCAGCAAAATAATAACATACCAAACCGTCTTTACAGAAATCTGCGTACCAAAAGTACCGCAATTTCTACATAGCGTTACCAAAGTTTATCCTTATTAGTTTTCTCAATGTTGACAGTTTTAGAAAATCAAAGATTCGACATAACAATCCCTCAAAACATATTGTTATATAAAACATTGGAAATTTCTTTTGCCAAAGGAAGGAGAAATCCCTTAAAAGGCAGCTGGAAAAAATCCCTTGTATAAATTACCTACCTGTTGCGAAATTCTTACTTACAAAACAACCCTACGCTTTACTAGGGTACCCTATCCTTTACTACTTACTACTCTTTAAAAAAAATGGATAAGCATACAACCTGCTTGCGCATAATAATGGCTGAAAAGTAGTAATTTGACATAATTCTTTCTTGAATTTTTCAAAATCATAAGTATATTGGGAGACACTTAAGGTAGGAATGTTTGGAGGTGCGACAATGTGCAGATCTACTGTGCAGATTTGGAGATGTGAGCTACAGTGTGCAACCCTAAAGGGTTAAAATCTTTGCATAATATTTTTAATTTCCTCTGGAGTATTGAACGCGATATCTGTTCAATAAATTAAATTATAAGATTTGAACATATATTTTTTAAATAAATTGAATAAATTATAATTAGTTTTTTTTTAGATTTTTATTTAAAATCTTTTTCCAGAAATAATTTCAATTAAAATTTTTATTTTTGGCTTATAATTTTCAAATAATTTTGTGATTATTTTTAATTTGTTAATTAGCACTAATTACTAATTAGTTATTAGAAATTTAAATTTAAAAATGAATACAATTATGTTTAAAAAAAACATAAAAAACTAATAAATAATTATTTAAAAAAATAAATGAATTAATAAAGTTATGTTATAATAATAAAGTTAAATTCGCTTTAACACCTTTTATTAATCACGGAAAACGAATGGTTATTCCGAAATGAAAAATTTATCAATAAAATAAATTTTTATTAAAAGTCACCTACAATTTTTAATATTTTTGGAAAGTAAATAAAGCATAAAATATTTCAAATTTACTTTAAATTTGAATTTATAACAATATAATTATTTAATATGTATATATATTATATATATATTTTTGTAAATTGGTATATATATATATATATTTGTATGCAAAGGAATATTAAATTTAAATATTGTTCATTTCATTTTCCTTATTTTTGTTTTTTTATCCGTAATCATTTTCAATTTTCCATTTTCTTTTTTTAATATTTTTTTTTTTTTCTAAATTTTATTTTATATTTTTTTTTTTATATTGCTTTTATTATGAATTATTTATTTTTGCATATTTTTGTGCGCATTACAAAAGAAAATTCCTTAAATATCTTTCATTAGAAAATAAAACAAAAATGAAAATAAATTTTTTTAAAAAAAAAAAATGAAAAGCAACATATAAAATTATATTACAAGCAATCATTTAATTTTTATAAACACAAAAAAGAAGTTAAAGTCAAATTTTCGAAGGTGAAAATATCGATTTACAAAATAATTGAAAATCTGTGAAAATACGTGTTTATCCACAACTTATGGAACTTAATACATTATACAAATGCTTATAAATTTGATTAAAACTAAAAGACACTTTCTTCAATTTAAAGAATCCGTTTTATATTTTAGCAAAACCTTTAACATATGTTCAAATATAATGTCGCAGCTTTAAATTTTGTATATTACTAAAACAAAAAAGTTTCGACGGGTATTTAAGTTACAGGTGCTTAAAAATAGGAAAATTTAAATTTTCGAGCCCATGCGGCTTCCAAACAGGGAGCGTGAAAGAAAAATCTTGTAAACCGACTCCTACTAATTTCTGACTATCTAGCATCACCCAAAATTGCAAGACTCTAGCTTAAACAGCTTAAAAGATATGTAAGGTAAAAAATTTTGCAAAAATTGAGTTTTGCATAATGGTAAATTTTAATACCGTATGGCAATCCTATTTGCCTTTTAAAAATTTATAAAATTTACAAAACCAGCTGTCTTTTACCGTTTTCAGATTGAAAATTTGCCTAACAGAACTCTTGTTATACCAATTTAAATATAGGGGTTTTTCCGATTTATGCGGTCTGATGTACTGACTGAAGGAAGGACGGACGAACAAACTGACGGGTGAATAGACGGATAAATAAACGGACAGACAGAATGAAACTATAAAGGCACATTTTTACAAAATTTTTTGACGAAATTTCTTGGAGAAATTTCTACGATATTGGTATAAAGACCAAAATAGAAGGAAGGAAAACAAAAGATGTGGAAAAAAAATTAATAAAATCAAAACCCAATTTAGAGAAGAGGAAGAAAACAAATAACCTTACTATATAAGTGAAAATCGACTACTGTCGAAAACTAAAGAAGTTATATTTTTTGTGTAAATTGGTTGAAAGTATAGCAATTTGTGTATTTGTATATACTTTGATTGATGCCATCCAATATACAAATAGCGTCGAAAGTGCTCATACTTATATCCCAGTGTAAACCAAGGATTAAATCTTATATTTTTAATTATCATTTTAGTGAATAATAAATAAATGGGAGACGTTTAATAGCTACCAGAGCACCAAATCTCTAAAGGTGTGTTAATGTGCGTTTATGTTGGAGCTGCGATAAGTAATAAAAGCGTCAGTAAGAGCATAGCGTAGAAAACTATATACATTATTTAAATAGAGGTGTTTATATTGGAGCCTCATTTTGATCATCGATAAACAATACAAATTTTTAACGCTATGCTCTTCACAATGCTCTTATCACTTATCGCAGCTCAAACATAATTAACCTCCTGAGGAAGTTTGATTAAAGTTATATAGCTGTAAAAGACTAATTGTGATAGAATAGAATCCGTTCGAAAACAATATTTCTATTTTCATTGAGAAATCAAAATAGTTCTATAAATTATTCAATTCTACCTACTATTTGGTAGGACTTAATTCCATTAATATGTTTACTTCATCCTATCGCTGCCCGCTTTACTTTCAACGTCTTAAAAAGTACAATTCAAGTTCAGTTTTTATTAAATAATAATAAAATAACTAATGTGTGAAAAATACAAAGGACTAGATGCTCAGTTAAAAATAGTCATAGAACTGAATATGGAAAAAAATTACCAATAAACAGAAGTTGCACTACATTCATTGAATACACAATCATCTTTTTTCATCACAAATTACAAGCATCACTTTCAAACCTAAATTAAAACTATAATTTTTTTAATGACCTAAGACAAAAATTTTAATCTTAATAATATCTATTTATTATATTATACATTTTCAGAAAAATAACTTTTGGTAAAAAAACATTTCTGAATCCATTTTTCCTTTACACAAAATAAATGTTAAAAAAACCAAACGAGTTTCCTTTTCATGCAATATTAAAAAAAATAAAACAAAACAGTTTAGAAAAAAATATAAAATAAAATAAAACCAAAAAAAAAGGAAGAAATAAAGAAATTACAAAGATTATTATTATTGACATTATTTTTCAACAATTTCCTTAAATTATCTCCAATTTTCCAGATGATGAATCGAATATATAAAACATTATTTAGGTATTCATTTTACTTTTTACCATTTTATTCTTATTCATCATTGTTAGTAAGTGTGTGTGTGTGTGTGTGTTTTAATGTCACAATTTTTTTTAAATAAACTCTAATAATGTTTTTTATTTTGTTTTTTTTTTTTTATTCACATTGGAGTGAAACAATTTTAATACGATGTATGCGTATACAAATTACACTTAATTTGTCCAAAGTTAAAAAAAAAATAAAATAAAAATTTTTAAAATAATTTCAAAACAAAACAAAATTAAAATTTTTTTTTATTTTTTAATTTATAGGGTTTTGCTTCTGGTCTCATACCACGTGCTTATCCTTTATATATAATGTTAAAAACTTTAAATACACTTGATATCATAAATTTAAGGGCTGGTTTATTGAATTATATGTAAAAAACAGATTAATTTTTTACTATGTGATTATTTCTGCATATTTTAAAAAAAGCAATGTCCTTACTAACCGAAGCCATACAGATTTTCTTAAGTAATTTATTAAGCTCATATGTTGACTTGGCTGCCATTTTTTAGGTTAATCGAGTACTAGCACTAATGAAGTCTGCATGTAGTAGACAAAATACAGGTTTTTTGTAAAAACAAAGTTGGCTATGAAATCTCGCGTTTTAAAATCTCGCGTTTTAAAATCACGTGTTTTCAAATCTCGCGTATCGAAGTTTCGTATCTTAAAATGTCGCATCTCAAAATGTCGCGTCTCAAAATCTCGTGTGTCAAAATATCGCATTTTAAAATCTCACATAACAAAATGTCGTGTCTCAAAATTTCGTGTCACAAAATTTTGCTTTTTAATATGTCGCGTGTCAAAATCTCGTACCTTGAAATCGCGTGTCTTAAGATATACCGTTTTCCACTCGCATATATACTCATATTCTGTAAAAGGCGTAAAACCAAATTTTTCCCGAGATATTTAATAAATATCACAATAATGCGAGAATTTGAGACATGAGGTTTGACACTTGGCAAACACAAGATTTTAAAAATTCAGATTTTTAAAAGCACGCAATTTTGAAATACTAAATTTCAATTTGCGAAATTTAGATATGCTCCCGTAAAAATAAATAATTTTCGTCAAATTAAAAGGAAACTACTCGTTTTTATTTATTTCAAGATTAATTTGTAAAAATTATCAAGTGGGATACGAAAGTTGAAGTGAAGAAAAAGCTGCGTCAAATCTATATATATATATATATATATGCTGTATTTAATGATAAAATTCCTGATTTTAATTTGTCTCTAATTAAATTAAAAAATTAATTTGTTGTTTATTTTTGAGTTTAACTGGCTTAAATCCCATCAACCTATACAAAGGTTGAAAAGAACTATTGGTGCATAGCCAAGAAAACCTTAAAATTAATAATTGATTTCCCAAGCTCTTATACAAAAAAACTTTTTCAAATTTAATTGCATACTTTTAGGCTCAAAAAAGGAAATTAAATTTTAACTGATTGTAATTTTATGAAACTTAGTGTTAGAAGATAATCTTTCAAAATTAAAAAAAGGCCCCTTTTTTTTACTTTTATTTTTTTTTTGAACATTTCTTCAACTTGGCTGTTGACATATAAGAAAAGTGCGAAATCAACACAAACCGATAGTTTAAATTTAAAAATTTGTCGCAAAAGAACAAAGAAAATGAAAGGAAATTTAGTTTTTCATTCTTTATAGAAATACAAAAAGGAAAACGACATATTCCTTAATTTTATACAATAAAAAGGAAGGACCGCAATTTACATTTTAAAAATAAACTTTTAAACTAAAAACTAAATCTAAAATATACAAAGAATATTTCCTTTTTAATTTGAATTTAAATTTGTTTTTTCTTATTGGACAGATCAGTTGATTTTGGAAAAAATTTAGATATATATTTCAATTTTTTTTTTAATCATATCTTTTTCTATTATGAGGAACTTCTTATTATTCAGTATCCTGAATATTCAAAATAATTGACATCATTAGCAATATATCATCACAATGGACATTTCGTTCGTTATTATCTTAGTAGATTTTCTTAGGCATTTCTAGAATATATTTACAAAATGGCACGAACATATTTAAAAAAAACTACATTAATCAAATTGATATTGATATCTATCATAAATTGGATTGTTTGTTCGGATGATATTGTACATAATCAATTGGAAAATAAAATCAATTTAAAACGTGATATTAAAGAATCATTGAGTGATATAATAATTGATTATTTTCAATATAAAGGGGTTAAAAATGTTGTAATAATCGAATGTAGTAATGGTAAGTAGATTAATTTTTATATAATTAACTAAATTCAATGTATGAATAAAGTTTTTATTTTATAAATTTAATTACTTTATTAGTTTTTCGGCTATACCTAAATTCGAAATCATTCATTTAGTTTTCAAATTTAGGTGTAGCCGAAATAATTTACAAATGGTTATATTAGTTCTAAGTTTTACTCCAAAAATCGGTTAAATCTAAAATTTACGACGAAAACCAAATTTAGTAGTCTTATTATTTAAACTTAATATATTGTATTACAGTTGTATTAAATAAATTTATCCTGTTTGCATTAAATTTAATTAATTTTGAGTGCTTAGAATATACTGTAGAACAAATTAACATATAATTTAAAATAGAATTATTGTCGTAATGGTATAATTATGAGTAAATTCCATTCAATGTATCTTCACATGTTGGTAAATATATGGAGGTAAAACGGAAGCCGACTTTCATCATCTTAACCCAGTTTGAAATGCTAGAAGTTGGATTAATTTTAGTATACGTATAGCGTTAGTATACAAACTTACTTATTTACTGGATCCTAAAACTCCTGCTAGGGCATTTGGCGTCCACAAATGCTTTTCACCTTTCATGATCCTTAGCAATTCCTTTTAGTTGTAACCATGTTCTGCCTTGTGGATTCCACTCAAAGCATTGCTTTGGAATT
The DNA here is from genome assembly GCA_963082915.1 of Dolichopus griseipennis. Taxonomy (NCBI): domain Eukaryota; kingdom Metazoa; phylum Arthropoda; class Insecta; order Diptera; family Dolichopodidae; genus Dolichopus; species Dolichopus griseipennis. Next base: position 88,100,436 of record OY720443.1, read on the forward strand.
CTTTCTACTGCTTTCCTCAAGGTATGTCCGATCCAATCGGATCTCGACTTCAATCGTCTTCTGCTTCGTTTTTTGTCACAGGTGGGTGTTGGTAATGACTTGCGGCCAAGAACTCTTAAGATACGTCTTAGACAACGTTTAAATACATCAGCAACTTTTTGATGATATTGGCGGTTACCTTCCATGTTTCACATCCGGATAGAAATACTGCTTTGACGTTTTTTTTAAGATTTTTAGCTTTGTAAGCAGCTCTTGCTTTATTTATTCTGCTGTCATCATCAACTTTCGTTCCCCCATTTGATGTCTCTACATGCTTCATATTTGATTTGAACACATTTGGTTTTCCTCTAATAAGATTTGCTGCTGTGTTGAGTGGTTCCGTACGCATGCTTTTAGTTTTCGCTGAGTTTATTTTTTGAGACCAGCTCGTTTGCCAGATGTGTTCAGATTTTGGCACATTTGGTTCAGACTTCTTGTGTGTGCTATGAAAACTACAACATAATCAAAGTGGTTTAAATGTTTTCCTAGTAGCCACTGAATGCTTCACCTCTCATCTACGCCTAAGGTGGCGGCTTCCATGTTGTTCTGGGTCCTCCTCTTGTTCTAGACCCACCTTGAGGATTCCAGAATAGTGCCATTCTTGTTATACAATCAACATCTTTCCTGGTGTAAAATATATTTTAAATTATTAAATTAATTCACAATAAAAAATCAAAAAATATATTTTTTTATAAAAACCTGAACCCCTATAAAATAAATAATCTATTTTATACAAAAATCAATACTATTCTTTCTCTTCTAATCAATTAAATTTAATTTTTTTTTTTCTACTATATATACTTCAATCATATATGATAGATTCTCCTACAATGCATACTCCTACAAGATTCCTTTTAAAAAAAAAAAAAAGAAGAGAAAATTATAAGTAAATTCAATCAAAATTTTATACTAACAAAACAATTTATCAGAAAAAAAAACTGTATTTCATGTTATCTATCCATCAAAGCATCATAAAACTTTTTAATAACACTCAATCAATCAAAATAAAATATTATTTTCTTTACATTTTATGTTTTTGTTTTTACATTTAACTCTGAATCATAGTTCTTCTCATCTCATCATTAATGTCTATTTTAATTTTTAATATCTTTTAATTCTTTATACTTCTTCTTTTATTTTGTTGTATATCCTACAATACAATATACATTTTCAATTCATTTTTATTTTTCTTCAATTAATTTTTTGATTTTTCTGTTTTAGGATCCAAAAAAAATTCAACTAAAACCCGAACCCTAAACGGTACAATTACAACTAATGTATCAAAAGATAATATTAATAATTATAAAATTTTCTCAAAGCAATCATCTACATTTTATAGAAAATTTATTAAAGCTGGTTTCTATCTAAATATATTTCAATTGATTTATAAGAACCCTGAAGAATTAAAATTAAGTCGTGCATATAAAACTGGTATTATATTAGATACAATATCAGATTGTACAGCAAATCAATCTCATGAGATTTTTAAAATTGCCGACAAACAAAATTTATTTACAACAAATAATTTTTGGTTCTTAAGCGTTAATGATTTCAATACAATTGATTTTATATTTGATGATGTATTTACGACGCCTGATTCTGATATAAAAATTTTAATACCAAAAGCAAATAATATAATGTCAATGTTATCATCGTTATCATCAATATCAGTTTTCAATGAAAATATTAGAAATGATTCTCTTAAGGGAAACATTTTACATTCTAATCATAGTACAAATGAAAATTTTACAACAGACAATGATAATGTTGTAAATATTGATGATGTAAATGTTGAAAATAAAACAATTGAAATGAAAGAATCAACTAAATGGATATTGATTGATGTATATCGTGTTGCGCAATTTAAATCATTAAAAATTCAAATTTTATCAATAAACATTCAAAAATCACAAGATCTAATCAATATTTTAGAATATTATGGTATTTTTACAGCAAAACGTAAAAATCTTGAGGGTATTAAAATTTTATGTGGAGTTGTAATTGAATTTCCAGACGCATTTACAACATTTGAAGATGTAAAAACAAGACATATAAATACAATTTCAAAAGTAAATTATCCACTAATAACAAATTTAAGAATGGATTTAAACTTTAGGTAAGTTTTAAATTTTGTAATCGAATTTTAATTGGAAACAAATATGTTGCATATATAGAAAAATTAATCATTGGATAAAATATGTATTACATTAAATTTACAGTTTTGTACATCTTTTCTATTCCAGTTAATAGTCTTTTTCTCTTAATCCGGGTGGAATTAGTCTTTAGAAAACCAAAAATCTAATGCGAGAGATTCATATAAACTTAGTAATAATATACAAATTTTACTTATAATTCACAGATACACAAATATTGTTAAAACTTATAAGAGACAATACTGTCCTATAACTACTGTAATTTTGTAATATGTAGGAATTTTGTTTCAATCTATTCAAACAACCCGAAGATGGTTTGGTTATAACTGTGTGTTTTTTTTTGTAGTTAAAACTAGGCAAGCCTACTAACTAAAGTTAAAGTTTCTAAATATAAGAATTTATTCAAAAGAATTAACCATCGCAAAACATACTTATCAATAGATATTATATAACTTAACTAACCGCGTAATTCTAGAATAATCTTGTATAAAAAAAAAGTTTTAGCTAACTTAGTGTCTATTTTAACGGATGCTTTAATTAAAAAAGTGTTTCATTGGTCAAGGCCGAAAACTGTTTAATTTTTTGATTTTGAGATTATAAGTAAAAAAAAAAACACGCCAGTTTTCGATTTTCTTATCCAACCTAAGGCCATAATATATGCAAAACTGAATATGTAGCTCGTTTGTACACAGACTATAAAAAATGGTAAAACTAGTAGAAAAATAAAAATATTGGTGTTATGTATTGTTGATAATCGATATGATTTTGAAGAGTCTTAAACATTGCTGTTGCTGGTTGGAAGTTTACAAACTATCTATTTATTTACAATATTATAAATTTGATACTAAATAATACATATGTACATATAATTATAATTTTATAGCTTTAATTTAATGCAAATGGATAATTATGGCTGGAATCATTCAGATGGTCGGTTTGATGGAATGATGGGTCAATTCCAACGTGGAAAAATTGATTTTGGTGTAAATGCATTATTTATGCGTTTGGATCGTTTAGCATTATGTGATTTTGTTGCTGAAACTTTTAACATACGAGCTTGTATAATTTTTCGCCAACCACCACTTTCAGCAGTTGAAAATATTTTTACATTACCTTTTGGATTAGATGTTTGGGTATCATGTTTTATTTTTATTATAATTGCAACGTTTTTTTTAATAATTCAGTTATGGTTTCATCCAATTAAAATTGATATGGACTTTTCTGAATCAATCATTTTTGTATGGGGTGCTATATGTCAACAAGGATTTCATGTTGATTTTACAACAGCATCTGGGCGTTATATTGTTGTGACAACATTTGTTTCAACTTTATTTTTATTCACATCATTTTCAGCAAATATTGTTGCATTGTTGCAAAGTCCTAGTGAAGCAATTAAAACTGTAAAGTAAGTAATTTTATTTTTTGCAAGTCAAAGGACCTAAGTTTCTAGGTGAAAAGCACTACTTCTCTTACAAAATAAGTAATTGTTTTAAAATAAAATATTGTAAGTCTAAAATTTCCTTAATTTACCTTAATTTTTTTTAGTGATTTAGCCCAATCTCCACTTGATGCTGCTGCTCAAGATGTTAAATACAATAAAATTTACTTTAAGGAAATAACAGATCCAGAAACTCAAAATCTATATCATAAGAAAATTGCCCCGAAGGGTGACAAAGCTTTTATACGACCTCACCAAGGCATGGAAAAAGTTCGAAAAGATTTATTTGCCTATCAAGTTGAATCACAAGCAGCATATCAAATTATAAGTGACACTTATGATGAACATGAAAAATGCGGTTTAAAGGAGCTGGAGTTATTTCAGTTACCGGTAATGTCGATTCCAGTAAAAAAAACATTTCCCTACAAAGAGTTATTTAGACAACGGCTTAGATGGCAGCGTGAAAATGGTATGATGAACAGGGAATTTCGTAAATGGTTGCCAGGAAAACCCCAATGTGAAAATAAAGTTGCAGGTTTTGTTTCAATTGGATTAACTGAAAGCCGATATCCTCTAATTTACTTCGCTTCTGGTCTAGGAATTGCTGTTTTTATTTTTATTTTGGAGATTTTATGGTATAAAATTTCTAAAAAGCTGAAAAAAACTAATAAAAAATTTAACCTAAAATAGATTACAAAAAATATTTAGATTTCTAATATTCATTAAGTTTAAACATATCACAAGATTTTCAGATAATTATAAAATAAACACTTTATTCAAATTAATCACTTTTTTCTTTACAATTCAAAGATTCACTTTCACCAGTACTCTTATCAATATCGTCTAAACTTTTTACATTTACATCTTTATCTTCTTTTAAAACGGCTCTTTCAAATAATATTATCATTTCAGTATGAGCCGTATGAGGAAACATATCAACAGCTACCGCCATTTTAGGAAAAAATGGCCGTCCTTTATATGATTTAGATTCGGGCCTCGCCAAATCTAACCAATTTCTTTGAGCACTTTTTGGATTGCAGGATATATAAACTAACCGATTTAAACCATTTGCATTTCTTAAAGCTTGAATTGATCGATTATCTACAAATAAACATAATAATAAAAACATAGACCTAAGCTATTTTTATATATTCAACATACGTAACCCAGCTCTAGGAGGATCAACAATCGCTACCATATCTAGTTCGGATTTTATAATATTATCATAGCACGTTTCTCTAACCATTGTTTGAATATAATCATCAGAATTTCCAGCATAAAATTTACAATTCTCAATATTATTTTCCTTTACATTATATTCAGCATCTTTTATAGCATCTGGGATAATTTCAACACCTAATACTTTTTTACAGTGTTTAGCAAAACATAGTCCAATAGTTCCAGTACCACAACAAATATCTAAAACAACAGTTTTATTTGTTGGTTTTGCCAAATCGATTGCTTTCTGATATAAAACATTGGCCCCTTGTGTATTTATTTGAAAAAAAGCCAAAGGACTTATTCTAAACTTAAGACCATGTATAACATCAGTTATATGAGTGGTACCTAAAAGATGTTGCACGGGATTAAACATTTGCCCAGCATCTCGACGTTTCAAATCTTGGTAATATAAACTTGTGCATTTAAATGTTTTTTCATCGTAGTTCTCATAAAAAGTTTTAACTTCATTTTTTATTTCATCGATTTCTTCATCCTTTAAATTACCAGAATAAATTCCAACTATAAGCATGATTTCATCATTTACAACAGAATTTCTAACGCCAAGCTGTTTAAAATGCCCAGAATTATTTTCCGGATTGAATATTTCAAATTTAGATTGTTTAACATATTGTTCAAAAGTTTTAGCTGCTAATTTTACATTATCTGGTATATGAAGTAAATCTTCGAGTGAACCAACTTCAACAGAACCATCTGCATAACTTCCTAAACGAAATCCTACAACAATATTTCCTTCTGAATTTTTACCTACAGCAAACTCTGATTTATTTCGGTATCCATTAATTTGCGGTGACTTTTCTAAACCAAGAAACTCACAAGGCATATCTGAATTTACACCAAAACAAACATTTTTTGTTTCTGGATTTAACTTTTTCATTTCTTTCCCGAAATTTTTTAACAGATCTTCCATTTCAGTTTTTTTTTGACTTAATTGTTCCTCATATGGTAAATGGCTTAATGGACATGTTGCTTCAGCACAAGTTTTTTTACGTTTTGCGGAATCTGGTTCTTTATTTTCTTCTCGTCGTTTTCTAGTTAAAGGATCGGGAGCGGCTTTAGCAGTCTAAAATTTTATTATCGGAAGAAAATTCCAATTTTACTAATTAAAATTGTAAAATAATTACAAATAAAACTTACTGCAACACTTAATATTTTTCCTTTCCATTTAAAACCATTTAGCTGGACTAAAGCTTTTTCTTGGTCCTCTTGATTTCGAAAGCACACATAAGCAAAATCACGCCTTTTCGGAGATTTAATTTTACTTGCATCAAGAGAAAATTGATTTCTCAATAGTTTTTTCAATTCCTAAAAAAAATTATCAGATAATTAAAAATTTGATTTGTTTCAATATAAAAATATTTAAGTACCTACACCAATGCCAAATATTCCTAAATTTCGTATTTCAACTTTATAAATTTCTGATGTAAATTCATTTCGTTCCAGATATGAAAAATCTTCAGGATTTTTTACTTCCTCACCGGTCGTAGTCATTGCTTCAAAAATTTTGGCCTCGTGTTTTTTTACAATTAAAACTTGAGTTCATAAATTTATTACTATCTACGTGATTTTCAAAATTAATTTAACTCAGTATTCAAACAATTTATTTCAATGAAACAATTTGTTTATTTTAGTGTAAATATGAATCCAATTCAGGTATTAATTTAATTTTTTAATACAAAAATTGGAGGATAATAATTTTAAAACTACACGTTATCAGAAATGTCAAAATAATTTATTTCTATTTTATTAACGGAAAATCCAGTGCTCAACTTGTAGAATATTTATTTATCATTTGATAAATTTTTCTCTCAGGTTTGAACTAATTTTTTATCTTATTTTTTCTTTAGATCTAATTTTAATCTAGATCTCTTAATCTAATATATAAAGTAAAGTTTTTATAATTTGTTTGTTTAAATATAATTGTATTCGCAAACTTTTTACAAATTTTAAGTAAAGGTTTTAAATGAATATGAGAACTGTTTTTCCCAAATATTTTAAATAATCAATGCATTTAAAGTTTTTTAAACCAAAAAAGCACAGGCAGAGATTTCGGCTTAGCCGAATTTTGTTTTTCTTGTGGACCTTCTATTTTTGGTTGGATAAATGCCAATAAATGATCAAGGAATTTTGACATTTTAACTATTGTTTTACTGCTATGCGTGTTGCGCTACATGAAAATTTTAAGTTGTAATGATGCTGTACGTTAATAAAAAAAACGGCAACAATCAAAATTATCAAACAATTTTAATTTTTATACTATGAGTTTTGTTTTGTATTGGAAGAAAAAATCAAAAAAAAAAATAAATATTGGATAAAGATTTTTAGAAATTTCATTATCCAAAATCATGGCAGATATATGTTTATTTAATATATAAACTTAAATCGGTGCATGTACAGATTATGCTTTGAACGAGCTCTGAAAACGAGTCACATGCTCAGAGCGCTCAAAGCAAAAAAAAAAAACGTTTTTTGACAGTTAATGCACTGTGCAGATTCAAAAAACAAAATGCCTAAAGAAAATGAATACTCACACGGTCGAAGTTTTCACGAAGTTTTCACAAGGTTCGAAGTCTCACACGGTAATACATGAAATTTGTGAACAAAACAATGTCAAAAAACGCTGTCATATTCATTTGATTGTAGACACTCCTTTGTTGACTATGTAATGACAACGGAATGAGAGCGACATGAGAGCGTCATTGTAGGTAGGCCATTAGAGACGAATTTTACAGAGTCTATAAATTTAGTATAAGCTGCATTTAAAAGGTGAAGAAATTGTTAATAAACCATTTCTTTACACATTTGAAAGGTGTTAATATTAAAGGCAAAAACAATTTTTATTAAACTTCAAAATTTCGCAACTAGCACGCTAAGAAAACGTCAACATTTTCTACAGCAAATCATGTATGACTATTTGAAAAAATTTGACATTTCTCAATTTAATTTAAAGGGATAGGGCTTTTCGTTTTCTACCATACCAGATACTAAAACAAATATTGTTTTGACAATTAAATCTAAACAATTTTATTTTATGGAGAATTGTATTGCTGAGAAATTATTAATTTTAAAAATGTATAAAATGTTTAATAAAAAGAAATGTTATGAAAAGTTGTGGTAAATTTAAAAATAAAAAAAAAACAAAATAACTGTTTGGTTTTCTCAAAATCTTAAAATCTGGTATAAATTGGAAAATGGGTTGATTTCAAATATGTACATCCGTTTTTGAATAATATATGTTTGCACCATTTTTTATAATTTATTTTTGTTTCAATTTTATTAATTTTTTAAAATTTTACAACACAATTCACTTCTAATGAAAATTAAAAACTAAACCGTTAATAATTTAAATGTCAATATCATATGTTTAATTTTGTTATTGTTTAGATTAGTATTATTTAAACAGGGATTCTCATAAACATTTAATTGGTTTGTTTCGTAATGTTTAAAACCATTTTAACTAATTTTAATTATCAAAAAAAATGTAGAGAGAATTTACAAATATTAAAACTATTTCAAAATTGTTGTTTACGTAAGTTTTCCACCGCTAATAAAAAGTTGGAAACTAATAATGAAGCTAAAATATTGGATACTCTTAACAATTCTAGCCAAGCTGAATTAATGAGGTAAGCATACTTAAAGAAAAACCGTTAAATAATGAAATAAAAATTTAATAGATCTGTGCAATTTAAGTTTAGGAATATCAAAAGGTCGATCTGAACACATAATGACATGGAGAAACGAAAATGGACCATATGAAAACATTGAACAAATGTTAAAAATAAATGGATTTGGAGAAAAAGTAATAGACAAAATAACAAGCACTATTTTAAACCCGATAAATAAAAAATCTCAACTAACCCCAATTGAAAAAACCAAAACAAAAATTGGAATGCAATATTCAATACCTTCAGTTTCAGAACAATTGAGATCAGAAATAAAGTCATGCTTATCTCTTTATGTTGGTGTATCCAGTATTGCATGGTGCCGTTTTGAAATAAATTCAAAAAATGAATGTTTGTTAACTGAATGGAAGTATCATAATATTCTAGATAAAAAGTTACATATAAATGATCTGGTAAAGCGTTGTTCAACTCTTTTAAATGATATTCCTGATTCAGATTGTTATGTGTTAGAAAATCCAAAAATTGCTCAACAAGGACAGCCAGGAAATCCAGTACAAGTTAATATAAATGTACAAAAATCGCAATTAATTGCAATTTTATCTTATGGTTTGTCTTTTCGAAAATATTTACAAGGAGAGAAAAGTGATAATTTCAAAGTTAAACCAAATCTATTTTACTTAAAAAATTATTTATCATCACGTCTGTTTGATAGATTAGTCGGTTCAGAAAGTGTATCTACCAGTCAAACTGTATTAAATTTGCTTAGCAAAGATAATTTTGAAAATATATCTACTGATGATGATAACGATATTGACAATATAAATAATATTAGTGCAAAAATTTCAGTACCTCTTAATTCTAAATATGAATTTGAAAATTTTGATGGTGTACAACGTGAATTCATAGGCCAATCGATGTTAATAGGTTTAACATTCATACGTTTATGTTTAATAAAGTGCCCAATTAGTATAGAAAAAATTAATCCCAATTCAAAAACAAAAAACATATAAAAAAATAATTTTAAATAAATTTTATTTAAAAATAACCAAATTTTATTTTAATAACCTATATTGCCCACACTCTAACATAATCTATGTCCATTCCAGCTCGTTCTTTATTCCAACTTGGATACCAGTTACTTAAATCGTTCCAAAATTGTAACTCAGCTTTTGGACTAAAATTTTCCCAAGGTTTGACTTTATTTTCAGATCCTGTACGACAGTCATCTGGAAAATCAGAAACTCCGCCAGCGGAAACTCCAACTTCCAAATAAAACTGAAAGAAACCAAAAATTTAGTATGTATAATTTTATATATGTAAAAAAAAATCAACTAACTTCTTTATCAAATGGAGCCATTTTATCACCAGATTGCCAACTTTTTGCGTGTGTTAAATTAAAATTTTGATAAGAGTTTTTAAAACCGTCTTGAAAGGTTGCATAAGCTTCTCCATCCACTGCCAAAGTTATAGAATTTTCATCCCAAACCATTGTATAAGTCTAAAATTTACATAAATATAGTGTTATAAATTTACAAAATTGTTTCGAAAAATTTTTGTACATGAAATCGATTTCCAAAATGTTCATTTTGAACTTTACTTTTAAGCCAATTTTCTCTCAAATTTTCGCCACTTGCAAGAATAGCACCACCAAATAATTTTTTACCACTAATATCTTCATCATTTATGGTTTTCAAGAATTCATTGCCTCGAATAAACGCTATACGCAATTGTCCGGATGCAAATCCATTTATACCGTAATCATTACTCAACGGCTGAAGAAATAATTCTAAAAAATATAATTAACATTAGTTATTCCAATTTTTATAGAAAATACAAAAACAAAACTAACGTGGAAATGACCAATCACCCTTTGGTAATCTAGCTCTTATGTCAACTTGACCATATCTAAATGCAAAAAAATTTTTTGTTCTTAACTTTGCGGATAAAACCGGTGGAAGTATTCTAGAAAATCCACTTTCCCGTTTGCAAGTAATATCAGTATCTATTTCTGAAGTACATCTGAAAAACAAAACATAATTTCAATGTAAAATTTAAAAGAATATAAAAACTACTTACTCTTTTCCCAAATCCATAACACCATTACGCATGCTTTTTTTATTAAATCCATATCCATCTTCTAACAAAGTTGGAACAAGGTGTAATATACCATCTGTAATGTAACAATTTCCTGTAAAACGTTGATAGGAAACAAAATCGGCATCATCTTTTTCCGATGGAATTTCTAAGGCTCGTTCCCACCGTGTCCAGTTAAAATATTCAAAATTTTCTTCAAAAATTAATGATTTACTACAAACCCTTCTTCCATTTACTATAGTTTTAGATAAAGCACAAGTGTTTCTATTATTGTTAATATTATCATTATTGTTTCTTAAAAAATTTATTCTTTCATTAACAATTCGCAGTCGTTCTGCATCACTTATATCGGAATCACTCTTTTTTTCAAAATCTACTGTGTTTTCTCCAGAAACTTCTTTATTTTTGTCTTGTGAAACAATAATGTTTTTATCTAATAACCGATATCCTAGATTATTATGTTGGACATGTATCCAATAAGAAAGTTTATCCCCAGGATTGAGAATTTGCTTTGGATTTTCATAAGTCCATCTTCCATTTACGGCTTTCACAACAGCGCCTTCAAAATCTCCAGGCGAAGTTCCTTTCAAATCCCTGTTAATAGCACCATTAAAAGCTAAAAAACCTATTCCGGCATCATCTAAAATTGCAGATACCAGAAATATCAACATAAAAAAAATGATTTCTTAAAAATAAAAAAGTTCTACCCAATATAAACACAATGTTTGCATTATATTATAATATTAATATATTTATATAAAATCAAAATTCTAATTATAAATCATAATTTATATTCAAATTAATATGCTAATCATTAATCACTATTGATTTGAGCTTTTTTACACATATGTGCAAACACATTTACTAACATAAAAAATTCATTAACATAAAGTATTGCTTTTTTGATTTACTAGAGTTTATATGCATATAGGTATATAATATAATATATAATGTTCACAAAGAAAATCCCCAAATCACTATCACTGTTTTAATATCAATAATTTGAGGTTTTTTTTTTTTTAATTTGGTTAAAAACACCAAAATATTTAAGAATGATTCATTTCTTCGTAAGAATATTCGAAACAAAACATAAACATGTAGATAAATTTTTTAAAAATATTTAAGTCTTAATTTTTTTAATTCATGATTTATTAATAAATTTACCTGGAATCGAAATTCTAAATCCTTTAGGTGAAAGCAATTCAAAAGTTGGTTCCGGAATTGAATATTGATAACTATCATGCACAATGAAAAAAACACTAATTAAAAACTCAAAAAATCCCCGCTGCATAATAATTTATTAGCTATATTTGAAAGCAAAATACAAGTATGTTTATAAAAAATCATTAAAATACGTTAATTGTATTTAATGATTTGACTATATACTGACTGAATGCTGATATAAGACTAACTTGATTATTAAGTTAAACTTAACAGATAACTTCCATGCGAATTAAAATTATCTCTTTTATTTTTGTTTTATTATAAAAAATCCTGAAGCTCATTTTTTTACTGGTTTATTTTTTTTTTTTTGTTAAATTTTCTGATTAATTATTACTACGTGAGTAATTAAAATTATAAATACATATATATAGTACTAAATATAATAAACAATTTTTTTTAAAGAAAGTTTATAATTTTTTTTAAACAAAATTGAATAATAAGAATTATTTTCCTAGTTTTAATTAAATTTTTTTTTAACCAGTATCTTCTGAAGTACAATCTGATGAATCATTTACATTTGGATTTTCTATAGAACAAACTCTTTTAATTAACTCATTTTCTATTGGCTTTCCATTATCAGAATTTTCATCCATTTGAACATATTCTACTGTAGTTTGATCATTTTCTGAATTTTTTGTACTTGTTGATGGTTTATTTGTACTGTTTAAATTTTTTGATGTATTTTCTACAACACTTAAAACTTCATCATCATCTTCAGCTTCTTCTGCAAAACTACTACGTTGTGGTAATGCTTCAGCATATGCTTCTGGATATTGTTGACTAATTTTTGTTCTAATATTACGAATTTTACGAAATATATAATCTAGATCTTTTTTCATGTCATTTAATAATTTTACATGTCTTTTAAAATCTTCATTAGCTACTTTTAATCTATTCACTGATAAAGCATTACAATTTACTATCATTTCATTTGTTTTTTCAAATCTTTGAAGCCTAAAATTAGAATTTATGTCGTGAAATGATAAAATGTAAAGAGTAATGGATTAATAATTAATTCAAATAAAAACATACATATGTTTTTGTGCTCTTATCATACTTTCTACATCTCCTTGATTTACAATTCCAGCTAATCCTTGAATAAAAACCTGGTTAAAAAAAAAGATTTTAAATCACAATAATTAAAAATTCAGTTATTATTTAGATAATATTAATGAATAAATATTGAGATGAATAAAATGAATAAATATTATGATAATAAAAATTCTTATTTAATCAAAACAATCAATAAAAAAATTTATGTTACTAAATCTCACCTCTGCTGCAGTATAATTTTGAAAAATACTAAATTCAGATTCTTCACCAATTTGTCTAGATTGCATGGAACTGCTCATTTCTGACGTCATTTTAAATTAAATTGTTTATTATTTACTATTTATATTTAATTAATGATAAGAAATTTTAAGAAATTTTTTAAAGAATAACTTTGTTTTGTTTATCTGTCCTTGGAAGTTTTCCAATTTCCAAGGTTAATAAAAGAAATCATATCCATATGATATATGACATCCTTTAATCAAAAAAATCACTAATTTATTTTAAATGGCAGCTCTAATCTTAACCTTAGTAATGTAAAATGTTTACAGGGCTAAGAAAGTGAAATTAAAAATGTAGTGTAATTATAATTACTAGTAGGTACTAAATATGATTATTTAAGTACTTAAATTTCGTTCGAAAGTTCGAACTTTAATATTATTGCAAAAAATAAAAGAAAAGATAGGTTTTTTAAATATTCCTCTCCTCTTAAATTCAAAATAACATAGAAGAGTTTTTATAGATTTCAATAATGGCAGGGCAAGTAAATCACTCTTTTCTAGTAAATATCTTAGCTTGATTTTAGATTAGATATAAATTTAACCTAGCTAGTTAAAAATTTTTATTTATGAATGTTAGATATCACATTCTAATTTTTTTTAAAATTTTGATATTTTCTACTTTTATTCACTAGCAGTTTGCATATAATCGATACTTAATCAAAAAGAATCAACATTTTATTAATTCGATTCATTAATTTCAGTAGCTTTTTTTTGCTTTTGTATTTTTTTAGGAACCTGGTAAAATCGAGCACCGATTCACAAAAAAAAAAAATATCTTTCTATATTCTTTTCTTTTTACTTTTGAGCAAGAAAGAGACAAATATATATAAAATATTCGCCATTACCGCGAACTTATTGACATTTGACGTTTTACTGAATTTGTATGTAACAAATATTTTATACAATAGTTTAGTTCTGCTTTTAGTTTAATTGTAATTTATTTAACTTCATTTTCGTAATTATTAAAAAAATAAATTATATTCTAAGATGATATATTTTATTTAAAATACAGCATTTTTGTAGATTTAAATAATTAAGTTTTCCATTGGGACGAAATTGGTGCACTACAGGTATATGTATATAATTGTTTATGAAAAGTGCACGCCATTAAAAAACTCTCCTTTCTAGTTCTATTTCATTGAGCGGTGTGTGAAGAGGTGACATTTATAATTTATAAAAGTTGGTTGTAATTCGAGAAAAAAAAGAACAAATTTTAATTGTTAAAAAAAGATATTTTATTAATTATTAAAAATTAAGTAAGAAATTTAAAATTTATATTTTAAGATATAAAAGTTTATGTTATAAAAAAATTTCAAGAAAAGACATCAACTAATGTTATATCTTACAAAAAAAAATTAAGCTAGTTTATAATAAAAAAACTAAAGAACAAAAATTTTAGACGCGCTTGCGTTACTAATTTAAAAACAAATGAAAATATTATTTACAAAATTTAATAAAAAATAACTTTTGTGTAAAAACATTTCTAAAAAAAACTAAGAAAAAAAGCAAAATAAATTTTTACAATATGGCTTCGGTCAAAGACACAGCGTCATTTTTTGCAAATGGAAATACAAAACAATTTGATTATTGCTATAAATTATATCCTCAAGTATTAAAATTAAAAGCAGAAGCTCGTGCAAAAAAACCAGAAGAACTTATAAAATTAGATAATTGGTATCAATATGAACTTCCGAAATTAATTCGACAGAGGGGAAAAGACGCACATATGATACACGAAGAACTCGTTCAATGTATGAAATGGAAGCAATCTCGGGGTAAATTTTATCCACAACTTTCGTATTTAATTAAAGTAAATACTCCTCGTGCTGTTATGCAGGAAACTAAAAAAGCATTTAAAAAATTACCAAATTTGGAACTAGCTATAACTGCCTTGTCAAATTTAAAAGGTGTTGGTACAACAATGGCATCTGCTTTATTAGCGGCAGCTGCTCCAGAACGTGCTCCTTTTATGGCTGATGAATGCCTAATGGCAATTCCTGAAATCGAAGGAATCGATTATACAACAAAAGAATATTTAAATTTCGTTCAACATATTCAAACAACTGTAAATCGATTAAATTCAGAAAAGGATAGTAATTCATCATGGACACCACATCGCGTTGAATTAGCTTTATGGACTCATTATGTTGCAAGAGATATAAAACCAGAACTTTTAGATGATATGCCAACTCTTGCATCTGTTAATTCTTCAAATAAATTTGAAGAAGAAAATGATGACAGTGTAATTGATGGTGTTGTAACTGGAAATAATGAAGCTGCCGAAACACAAGAATTGAAGCAAACTAATGGTAATGGCGATGATGGTAATGGAGATGGTGGTGGTGGAATTGATTCAGCTAGCATAACAACAGACGAAAACTCAATCTCGAATGATTCACAAGACGCTGTAATTGATTCAGCAAATAATACACAAACGAGCATTGATAATAATAAAATTTCCGAAACATCCTCAACAGAGGGTACAATAACAACAAAAACAAATGTCGAAACATTGCAACCAATTCATAATTCACAGGATACAACTGATTCAAATACTTTACAGCCAATTCATCATGACGATGTTTCTTCGCCAATGCTACTTGTTAATGATGATACTACTACAGCATCATCGACTACAGTTGAAGAAGACACCACTACAACAACTGGTGGCGAACAGTTAAATACAGTTATTTCGGATGAAAGTAATTTGGAGTCACCAGCATTACAGCAACTTTCTAGTACAACAGTAGTTGCAGCAAATGGTAATAATGGTAATGGTGCATTGGATAGTTTAGATGAAAGTAGTACAAGATCTGAAGAAGATAGCTTAGAGAAGCCAATGACAAGATGCGTTCCACCAACGGTTGATGAAAACAGTGATTCTCTTAGCAGTGCA
Source organism: Dolichopus griseipennis (assembly GCA_963082915.1). Classification (NCBI taxonomy): domain Eukaryota; kingdom Metazoa; phylum Arthropoda; class Insecta; order Diptera; family Dolichopodidae; genus Dolichopus; species Dolichopus griseipennis. Next base: position 88,116,473 of record OY720443.1, read on the forward strand.
AAACGATCAATTGATTGCTGCGATTCCGAATCAAATAGTCAACCTGAAACGAAGAAAATTCGAAGTGATTGAAATTTTTTTTTACTTTATTTGTATTTTTGCTTTTTTTAATTTTAATTTTGTCTTAATTTTAATTTTTTTTTTAATTTCCTTTACTTTTTTAAGAAAAAATTATCAAAAATAAAGTATATTTAATATATATTTAATAAAAAAAAAAAAAATCACACACACACTTATATTAAAAAAAACACAACACCCCAAAATTAATGAAATTAAAAAAATAAGGAATTTTATAAAGAAAACAAAATATATACTAAAGAAATTGTCTGTAAAAATTTCTTAATTAATGATTATATTATTACATAGATTTTACGGTTATATTCTACAAATAAGTAAAAAGCTAAGTTAAAAAAAACATTTGATAGTAAAAAAAAAAAAAAATACTTGATTAATTCAAAATTCCTTTAAACTATTTAAATTAAAATACGACAAAAAAAAATAACGATTTTTAAGTTCAGATTAAATTAAATTTTGTGCTTAATAATTAATTGGTAATTTTTAACCTAATAATTTATATAATTTCTGGTAGACAAAAATAAAATTTAATTGAAAATAAGAAATGTGAAAAAAAACACAAAAAAGTATAATGTAATAATCTTCTGGCTTCTTCTATTTAATTATGAATCAAAATTATGCATGTTTTAAGAAGGAAAAATTAAATTAAAGGATAACATTATTTAGGACTACTACCACATTTCATATTAAAATATAAAAATAAATTTGTAGCTAGAATTAAAAAAAAAAATTATTTCAAGTTTCTATTTTTATTTTTTACATTTAATTTAGCTTTATCTTTGGTTGATTTGTATACGTCATTTGTTTTTCAGAATTTTTAAAAATATCCAAATGCCTCATAAATTGAATATATTAAAATTTTCACATTCATAAATAAAAAAAAATATTTTGAATATAGAAAACTAATATTCATTTCTTTCTTAAATGGGAAAAAAAAATAATTAATTCAAGCGTAAGTAAAGTCCATTTTTTCTTTAATTGGAGTCTTGTGTTAGAAAAATGTGTTCAATGGTTTCGAATTATTTTATTTCAACTTTGAGTCCAATACTTATAGATAAAGAATAACGGAGTTGGATGGAAATATTGAAAAATCTTTTCCGATCAAAAAATTGAAAAACAAAAGACTTTCCAAGCTAAAAAAAAAATTGTCAACGTTTACAAATAGAAAAATTCAATTAATAAAATCATTACAAAAAAATCTAATACCCATGGGATATTTGAGTTACGCTTGCATAAAATAAATGGGGAAAAATCGATAATTTTATTTGTATTTCAGTTTGTTAAATGCTGATATTTAACAAAAACTTTTTAAATTTGAGACATTTTATTTAATTTTTACGAATTTTTTCTCGAACAAATTTAAATGGATGACAGATACGTTTTTTTTATAAAGTCAGGGAACTGTGAAGGCATTAGACAAAAAAAAGGCAAGTGAGAGTTGTAGTTCTATAAAAAAAAGTATCGTTTGCATGTATAACATAGAATACACGTACACCAGGCCGGGTGCAAAACTAGGTATTATAGTAGTTATAAAATAACTTATAATTATATATGCTTTAAATGCTATATATGAAACGGTTTGTAATTTTTTTACGTTTTCAAATAATTTGTCTATCTCTTTCTAACAAATTTTATTTAAAGTTTTTTTTTTCTATTGATTTGAAGGTCGTCAAATTATTTACAGACTCTAGCGCTAGTGGAATTTTTTGAAATTCTTTTTAATTTGAATTATGATTCATTACATAAAAATGCAAAACAAATTCAAGAATGTTTTTTTTAAAACCAACATACAATTATTAAATAATATGCAAGTAAACTCATATTATTGAAAGTTTTAAAAACTAAATCAAACAAAACATTTTATAAAATTTTTATATAAAATAATTTAACAAAAATAATTAAAAAAAAATCATTCGATATCATTTTAGTAATCGATTATGAAACATTTTTTTCATAATTTTTCTTTCATATATAAAATAATCATATCAGACATCTCTTTCTATCACTTGTTAAAAGGAGAAAGAAAATAATTTTTTAATAAATTTAAATCTAACTGTCAAAATTGATTATATTTGTCATCTAGTTGCACTTTTTTTTTATGAAATTGTCACAAAAAGAAAGCTTGGGTGCAATATTTCCTTTAAGTTTTTAATAAAAAAAAAATAATTCGAAAAATTTCATAAAAAATTAGTAAAATTATATAAAATTTATAACAAAATTCTTAAAATTATGGCGCAAAACATTAATCCTGAACATCCACAATCATCAAATTTAAAACAGAACGATGAAACAATAACATGTCGAGATAATCATGCAGTTAGCAAAAGGTTTGATTATTAAAAAAAATAAAATGCTTTTTCCTTGTTTTATTTGTTTTTAAAATATTTCGAAAATATTTTAGACTTCAAAAAGAGTTAATGGTATTAATGATGTCTAGTGAAAAAGATATATCAGCATTTCCAGAAGGTGATAATATATTTAAATGGATTGGTACAATATCTGGGCCAGAAAATACAGTTTATTCTGGTCATAAATATCGTTTATCATTAGATTTTCCAAATTCATATCCATATTCAGCACCAACTGTAAAATTTTTAACACCCTGCTTTCACCCAAATGTTGATTTATCTGGCTCAATATGTTTGGATATATTAAAAGATAAATGGTCAGCATTATATGATGTAAGAACAATTTTATTATCAATTCAATCTTTATTGGCTGAACCAAATAATGAAAGTCCATTAAATGCTCAAGCATCAATGATGTGGCCAAATCAGGAAGAATATAAAAAATATTTAGATACATTTTATGAGAAACATAAAGATCATGCATAAAAAAATAATTTTTCTATTAAAAAAATAAATACAATTAAAATTTAAGTCTGAGCAAGCTCGTGGGGAGATAATGCATGATACCTGGTTTGAAAATAAATTAACTACACAAAATAAATAAAAAAAAAAAACAAGTACACATTGAATATATTTTTATTGTAAAAAAAAAAAAAATAGGATTCATTTGTTTTTCTTTTAAAATTTTTTTGTATTCAAAAAAATTCTTTAAATAGATTTAACATAAACTTGTAATTAAAAAATTATTGTTAATGCATTTCCCGGATCATTGAGAAAAAACAAAAAACAATTAATGAAAATTTAATTAAAAAAAAAAATAAAGTCTTATCTCATTTTTTAGTTACTAAGTTTTCACTAAATATAGCAATATGAATCTTCAAAAAAAAAAAAAAAAACAAAGAAATCTGTAAAGATTAATTATTAATTTATTGTATATTTATCAAAACTAATCACACTTGAATATTTTAATAAAATTTTAGGTTAAAATTTAATTTTTATCCCAATTTTAAGTAAATATTTATACATTTTATTTAAAACTTAAAAAAAAAAATGAATGACGAGTTATATTTGTAAATGTAGTTTAATAGTTTTTAGTGAACATTTTTTTAGAAAATGAGAAAAAAGATTTTGGTTCTTAAGAATACATTTGTTCTCATTTATTCAAGAAATAAAATTAAGAAATTTGTTTACTGAAAATTAAAGGAAAAGGTTTTTTTTTTTTTGTATTTTGTCCTAGTTTGAAAATTAAATTATAGAAAAGGAGTTTATATACATATTTTCAAATTAAACATCACTGATTTAGTTCTTTAAGAATACATGTCCTAATTGTTTAGCTTAATTTTAGAGAAAAATCAACGAGAGTTTCGATATATACACAGTATGCTCCGAAGATTTAGGAAATATATAATAAAATATTTAATAGTTTTATGAATCCTCAAAAAGTTATTGACTTCTAACTCATATCCGTTAGATTATTCAAAAAATACAATATCTACATTAAAAAAAGCAAATATATCTGAGGTGACCATACGCAGTTAGCCAATAAATTAAAAATATTTTAAAAATAATTTAGTAGAAATATCCAAAAAAATATGTTTGTTTTTTCAAATATTAATCAAAAAATTATTAAAACATTTGTTCAAAACAATAATTTTGTTTTTAATCTAAGTTTTAAATCGAAGCAAATGAATTACAAAAAAATTTTTTTTAATATAAGTTATTTAAATAAGTATTTTTATTTTTTTTTTTGATATATTTCGCTTTAAAAAAAAGATTTTTCAATAAACATCATTAGAAAAGTACTTTGTTTTAATGATTACTTTAAAAGTAACGAAGTTTGATTAATCATAGAAAATATAAAACCATTCAAGAACTGTCAAAATATTCATTTTAATATTTTTTAAATGTGGAATCTGCTAAAAGAAAACATTCCAACTCATTAAAAATTTCTCCATCTGAAGAAGATTTCCCGTATATAAAAAAAAAATTTATTCCTTGCTTGAAATTCGAATTAGTAGCACGGTTCGTATTGTGGCAAGCATAGCAATAAAAAAGAAAAGAAATCATTTTTTTCTTTTGTTCGTATAGTTTATAATTTTTTTAAATTTTAGTAAAATTGTTTTAGTGATATTAAATTATAAAATATTGTAAACAATTAAAATTTAATAGTGAAAAAATGATTAAATTAGCGTTATTTGTATTTGCGGCGGTTATTGCCACAACCTTAACCGAAGAAATGAAAATCGAAGAAGGTGTTTTAGTTTTAACAAAAGATAATTTCCAGACTGTCATTTCAGGAAATGAATTCGTTTTAGTTGAATTCTGTAAGTAAATTTTTTTTTTAAATTAATTTGAAAAAATTAAAGAATTTTTAACTAAAAATTAAATTTAAAAACATAATGTAGGCAAATAAAATAATATAAAATGGTGCAAAGTTGTATGCGTGTCATCAACCTAATATTGAAATGATACGCAAAGTTTTTTTTTTTTCGTTCAAGTGGCGGTCGTCTTCTGATTAGAATTTTTTTTAATACAAAATTTTCGTAATTTTAGATTAAAAATTATCAAATTAAATTATAAAAAAAGAAAATATTGAATGAAGAATAATAATCCTGAATAAAAAAGAAGAAAAGAATAAACTAGAGAAGATGGTTTTTTGATACTACCGGTGCGCCGTTCTTTCCTTTTTTCACACATGTACAAATAAAATATTTACTAGTGACGTGTCATTACGGAGAGGAAACGATAAATTGTTTAATTTTTTTTTTTAAATACCTCCAAATCTTTCAAAAAAGAATTTCTCAATCATTTTAAAATAAATTTACATTAAATTTTTTTCAATTTAATATTAAAATAAAACAGAATAATATATTAAAAATTAAAGATAGAATTTGTTTCTGATCTCACTCAGATATTTTTTTAATACATTGATTATGCATTGTATATATATCTTTATATAGGTACTAGTATTAATGTAAAATTCTTTTGACGTTTCTCGATTTGTTAAACAATCTAGCCGCTAGCTCGTTTCCAATTAATTTACCAAGCCATAAAAAAAAATAACCAATACATTGAATCAATTTAATAAAAAAAAAATCCAATGCCCAAACCCACCTTTTTACCTTTTTCAATTTCATTCTTAGCGTAAAATAAAATTCACTTGTTTACATTTTATGAAACAAGAATAGATATTCACTATATTCATATAATGCATTTTAAATTGTTAAATATGTACAAAAATTAAAATTTACTGTAACTAATAATATCGAAGCATAAATTTGTAAACAAAGGGTGGAAATCATACTTTAGACTTCAATTACATTGTTTAAAACACCAGAAAATTAAGATTATAGAGTAAAAAAAAGCTTTTAATTTTGTTTTTAAATATTTAAATAATACATATAAATATTTTATATTAAATTTATATATGTATATATATATATATACTAAGTTAAATGTAATTGTAAGTAATTAAAAGAGTTTTTTTTTTTTAGTAACTGTTATATAGTATTGAGTAGCGAAGTTTAAAAAGAATACTTTAAAAGACTTTTATTCTTTTTAAAATTCTTTTTTTTTTTTTACGTTTTGTATTTTTTTAAGATAGGAAACATGACGTGTAAACTAAGAATATGCCACGTTGCTTATTTGTTATGAAACTTATTAATAAAATAAAATAATATGTTTTTATACTATCACAGTTTAGATAAAATATGTATTAATTAGAAAAAAAACTTGGAAAATTAAATACCTAGTCAGGCTGGTCTTAAAACAAAAAGAAAAATGCAATAAAACATATTTTCAATTACTCAATGTTTAAGATAGACTTTGAACTTATGCTACAAATAGAAAATTAAATTAATCTTAGTTTTTGTTTCAAAAATTTTTAAAGATAATCAACTACATTTTTTTTAATACATTCTGATTCTTAATAGGTTGACAACAAATTTTTTTTGATAGATATTGTCGGTCGATATTGAGTAAACAAATTTTGGAAATTAATTGAATGAAAATTATCATTATCAATTATTAGCGGTTACACGTATCAGTATTAGTTAAAATTTCCTAAATAAAATTGAAAAAAAAAATCATGTGCTTTACGTACCGGTAAAAATAAATTAATTTTGATATCTTAAAGCGTTGAACTAAAATTTTAGTATAATAGACTTGCTATTTTTAAATAATTCAATATTAAATATTTGATTCTATCGTGATAAAAATGTTATATCAAAAATTATTAGTGACTAAACAAAGCGTTTATAACCAAGAAAGATGATTTGAAATCTAACAAGTTCTCCTAAAATACTTTCTATGATGCAATATAATGACTTAAATTCTTTCTAATAGAATAGAAATTGCTTATGTGGCTTTTTAAAAATATATGGTTATATAAATATGAAATAATCATTTTTGTTTAATTAAATTATTTAAAGATACTGGCAGCAAATATAAATATACATACAGTTTGTTCTAAATATTAGTCAAATTAAACATAAAGTTCGCAAAAACATATGGTTAAAAAAACAAATACATATACCTATTTACTTATTCGCTCATCGCTGATCCATTCTTAAGAATATAAATATTCTATTTAAATATGAAAAGGTTAATATGAACTAATATGTACTTGCTAATATGCACTTTACTAATATGTACTTTTAAAGTAAATACACATAATATTTTGTGGAAATATGCAATTTAAATGTTGTTTTTTTCTTTTGTATCAGGTATTACTTAAACCTGAATCATCATTTGGAGGTCATTGTTATTATCGAAATCAGTTAATGTTGCAATTATTTTATTTTATGTAAAATAATCATTAAGTAGTAAAATTTTGAAAAGCATTTTTTTAATTAATACAACAAATTAATTATTAAAATCACATTGAATTTAAGAATTGTTAAATGAAATAATTATAAAGTTTTTTATTTTTATTCTATTTATTGCATATTAATCAAATTTCGATTTAAAAAAAAATCAAAATATAAAAAGAATTTAGTTTCCCATGTATATTTAATTTTCTACAATCTAGTTAAGTTCAATTCAATGTATTCTTATGATTTCTTTAATCATAAAACTATTAGCATAAATTGAAAAACAAAAAAAAATATACGTATAGGTATTAGGTAAATGTCCCCAAAATTTTTAAAAATTATTTTTATTTTTCTTTCCACTTGTTCCTTATCGAAAGAATTTCTATTAGAACTCTTGTATAATGTATTTGGCCAATCAACTTAACTGGGTTTGTATAAATTTGGTGAGAGAAATAAAAAATAAAAGTTACATGACCTTAGAAATAGATATAAAAGAAATAAAAATAAATAACTAGTTTTCAAAAGTTTAGTATTTCTAAATTCTAATTAATGTATACATATATAATATTCACTTCGAAATTCCTAAAACTGTGAACATATATATATAACTAATTATGGGTGTGCCTATATAAAATACCTATAGAAAAAAAACTTTAAATTTAAATTGATTTTATTACACATAATATAAAATGAATTAATAACATAAAATTTTCTTACAAATCTTATATTCTAAATTTTACAAATAAAATATTCTAAAAAAAAAAAAAATAATAAATCTTAAATATGTAATGTTTTTATCAAAAAATAAATAAAACTATGAGAATGATAGTGTAGCAAGCTGTTTTAGAGGATTTTTATATTGATTAACAAATACTGTAATATGAACCATAAGAAAAAAAATAGCTTTATACAATTTAATAGAACATTTTTGATTTTTAACAATTGCATTTGTTTTCTTTTTTGCTATATTAATTATTCCTAAAATTAAACATTGTTTTTGAAATTGAGAATTAACAATTAAATGTGGTGGCAAATTTAAACGATACGTATGATCACTCAATTCAAATGAACTTAATATCCATAATAATATATATGGTAAATTATTTTCTAATTTTAATAAGATTTTTATTTGATCAAAACGTGATTTAATATTGATAAGATATGGAAATGCTGGTGTATAATCATTTAAACGATTTTGTCTATTTTGCATAAAGTAATCATGTAATATACCATTTGGTTTAAATAAAAATTTATGGGTTCTTGAAAAAGAAACATGTGTAAAAATATTATAATATAAATATTGTTTTAATTGGCTATTTATTGAATATTGTTGATCATTGGTCTCATTACTAGATGGTAAATCTTTGATGTTAATTAAATGCGGTGGATTTTTAAAATCTTTTAATATAGGTGAAATATCTATATAATCATTTAAATCTTTTTGATTTCTATTAATAAAATATTGATCATTAATCAATTGGGGAACACAATCATGATTGTTTTGGCTAAGTTCTTCTTCTAAATAAACATTTTTCGATTCACTACAAATATAATAAAATTAAATGTTTTATAGTTTCAATTTTAAAAAAATATATAATATGTATTACCTTTTATCTTTGATTAATTTACTGTTATTTGATAAATTTGAATTTTCACTAAAAACTTCCATATAATACAAAATGTATGTATTATCTGTTTCCAAATATCTGCTTACAGAATTCATAATAGATCCAAAACCATAGGGACGAAATTCTTTTTCAGAAGTTTTTATATCATCTTCATTTTCTTCCATTAAAAGAAATTTCTTTTTAAGTTGCTCTGTGTTATATTCATTATTATGACATTTTTCTAATCTCATAAAAATATCCATATCAGTCAATAATTTCTGTTTTAAGTCTTCATTTGTCCCATCACATTCACATTTTGATAGAAATACTTCTAAATTTTTCCAGAATTCGCTCTTTCTAAAGGCATATTCTTTACCAATCAAATGAAGCATTTTTAAAATTATTTTTTTTTTTTTATTTATTCCAAAAACTTGATTTTTTAAATTTAAAACTTTTTTTTATTTTGAGTAAATAATTTTTCTGTTCTGATGATGTGGAAATTTTAAAATATGAAAATTAGTAATTTTGTTCAAGTAGAACACATCATTCTTACCCTTATCGCTAAAAATATTTTTTTTAATTATATGATTTTGAAAATATTGATTTCGGTTTAATAGTACGTTTTATTGTTTTTTTTTTTAAATGTATTTTATGTTAAGATAAGAAAGGAAAGAAAAAAACTTATAAACATTTATTTAATTTCCGCCATTTAAATTATAATCTATTTAGACATTATAGTTTTTTTTCCAGAATATTGATGATAGAACTACCCGGTATTTAGTAAATAAACTGTCAATTCTTGTTCTTTTTGAAATTATTCTGAACTCAATTAAATTGGGAATTTAATAGTATGTATATATATACATTTAATACTTATATAGTTCTTTAATCAAGCGAAAGCCTGGTGTTTTTTTTAAATATATGTACCTATAATATGTATAATGATATCTTCAAAGAAATTTATAATAATTCACTCTTCTATTTTTTTTAATTATTTTTTATGTTATATTAAAATATCATAAAATATGGAATCTGTAATCTCTACCTGTACAGGTACACTAGAAAATAACAAGCCTATAGCCTAAAGTTACACATAAATGTATTTACAATTCCTATCTTAAATTAAATATTATATAAATATTCCATTCATTTGACAGTATTAAAAATGTCAAATAAAAAAAAAAACAACAATTCAATTCCAACTTGATGTGGAAGATTTTGCAAATTAAACAAGATTTCTTAACACTGACGTGTACTTTAAAAAAGAAAATATGATTCGCAATTTACAGAAAAACATGGAATTATTTTGCAGATTCCATATAATATTAAATTTTAACAAAATTGTTGCCAAGATGTCAGAATTTTGTTTTTTTTAATTTTATAATTAATTAAATAGTATTTATTGTTAAATTGCTTGTTAAAAATTGTTTAAGCATGTATTATTGTTCTATTCTAAAAATAAATATGTACTAATTTGTAATTTAAATTTTTAATTTTATATACTTCAATGTTTACTAAATATTTATTGATGTAAATTGCAAATTAAATCAAATTTATGATAAATTTTATTAAAAGGAGAAACAAATTGAAATTAAAAATACAAAAAGGCGTAGGAACTATCTTTTTATTACACGTTTCGATATTTTATTACTGATAGAATTGAAACACAGGCAAAATTAAATTAAATTTATTACTATATATTTTCTTGATTACTATATGATTAGTTTGTAAAATAAGGAACCTTTAGTAACAAATAATAGTTAAACTTTTTACATTTATATTTGAATTTACCATAAATTTCTGCAAAAACAAGATTCAACTTAGTTGAATTCTTTTCTAATTCAATTAAAAAATAATTTATACTTTAAATAGTTACCTATTAAATATTGAAACTTACTTTAAATATCCAATTATTAAATATTTACATTTTTTTTTTATTCAGATGCTCCATGGTGCGGTCATTGTAAAGCTTTAGCTCCTGAATATGCTAAAGCAGCACAAGAATTAGCTGAAGCTGGATCAACTGTGAAATTAGCTAAAGTTGATGCCACCGAAGAAAGTTCATTAGCTGAAGAATATCAAGTACGTGGATACCCAACATTGAAGTTCTTCCGTGAAGGTACAGCTATTGATTATACTGGTGGACGTCAAGCTGAAGATATCAAATCATGGATAAATAAAAAAACTGGACCAGCCGCTAAAGAATTAGAAAATAAAGATGTTGCATTAGATCTTATGAAAAATAATCCAGTAAGTGTTCTAAATATTTTAAGTAAGTTTTTTGGTGCCTTTGATGCCCAAGTTCAAGAAGGTTAAAATTTGGATTCTGGATACAATTTCTTACTTTTATGATATAATGATGAAATTTCTTTTCTATATTATGACATTTTTCTTCAATAAAACATAAAAAAAAAAAAATATATTTCTACGAGCATGTTTAAAAAAGCAAAAATTTATTGTATCAATATTTAATAATTGGGAAACATAATTTCTAAATTAGTTTTAAGTTTTACATAATTTAATATTTTTCATCTAGAGGTCTTATAGAAAAATCTTAATGATCTTCATTCAATTTTTTTTTTACACTTCCTTTGTATATTTCTTTCATTTCATTTAACATTTATCATATTCTTCTGTTTTTCAATTTTCTGATGATTGGTTTGTGAGGGGTCATTAAACTATGTACATTTTTTTACATCGTATCTGTTAAAAACACATAGAAAATAGGAACATACATATACTACAAAATAAAATAAAAAGAGTATATTTACTTTAGAGTTTAAAAAGAAAATACGAAAAAGATTAGACTAGTTTTATAATTTATATTTTATTTTATTCTTTTTCGATTTTGTTTTCTTATAATAAGAAAAACACATGATTTGTGAAAAGATTATTTAAAAAAGGCTTTTATTTAATATACATATATATACATATATTCAGTCTTCATTTAGTCAGTTTGTCGGTGGTATAATTAAATATTTGTTATTTTACATAATATGAACACAAGTATCGAGTTAAAACTGTTCTTCTGGATTAAATTTAAAAGAATTGGTGCATTAGTCAGATTCTAACTGTAAGTTTAGTTAGTTTAATGGTTTTAACAAGCCTACTATTGATTTTGGTTAAGACGAAAATTTTTGACAATTTAGAAATTATTCGCAGATTGTGAGAATAAAGGGCTAGGAAAGTACTTTTAAAAATGAAATCTTACAGTGCTATTTAATAAGTTTTATTTTTGTTATGGTAAAAGAATTTGTTGGGACAATGTTGAATACCTTTGTATATATATATATTTTTCAATTCACAAAATTAGTACAATAGGTTTAAAAGGTAAAAATAATATATGCACTATTACATTAATGAGCACGGCTGTTTAAATAAGGATCACATCATTTATGCACATGATGCACATGCATGTATGCAATAATATTCACCTAGTAATGAAAGGTAAAAAATAAAAATCTAATTTTCCTAGTTACCAAAATAGAAGGCTTCTTCCGCTCATGTGAAATTACTTAAAAATTTTTTTTTGTTGGTTTTGGTTTTATTATTTTATTTTTAAATTAATGTGCTTTTTTGCAAGATCATAAGAACTTATAAGAATAACTTAGGTATAAGACAAACATTTTTAAAATATCTAATTTTAAATTTAATTCAGCTTTTCTAACAGGTTCAATGTCAATTCAATGATTTTCTTATCCAAAGCCATGTATTTTATATTTACTTTTCATGTTATAAAAATAGATAAATCCATTTTTTTTTTAGTTTTCAAATATTTTCTTTTATTGGTTTTGTAAGTTTTTAATTTTATGTAGACGTCATCATAAGTTCAAGATCAATTTGAAATAAAAAAATTATAATTTATTATAACGTGACATTTTCTTATTGGTTCTAAATTTTTTGGATAAATCAAACAATATACAAATGTTGTTTGTTTAAAAATAAATATTTAAATAGGGAATTTAGGTGTTTTAAGTTTATTTTTGTATTGTTTTAGTATATATGTTTATTTTTGGATTAAATTTTGCAGAAACACTTGTTACAATAAAAGAAAAATATAAATATTAAACGTATAATAGAAAATGAAAAAAAAACATTAAAGAAACAAGTTTTAATTTTTTGTATGTAGTACAATTTTTATTTTATTTTTAATGTTTGCAGAATTTAAGTGTGTAAAATAAATATATGCTCATTATAAATTGTTATCCTTGGTTTTTGAAAATGGGTTTAATAAATTTAAAATTAGAACATACATCTGTATGTGTATTTTAGGTTAGAGAGATAATCCTGGGTTTATGATAGATAACAGCGAATTTTTGTTCAAATTTTTAAAATATAACTATTCGTTACTCAGAATATAATTTAGGTTATAAAATTGAACTTAATTTGAACTTTATGTGCGTATAAATGTTTTCAGCTTTGTATTATACATATATTAGTAAATATATGTATTCAAATTTAACAATGTTTAATAGATTACTGGAGCAAAAATGTAATTAACAAAGAGAAACTTATGCAGACAATTGTGTCATCATTATACTATAACTTTTTTTGTTTTAATAATAATTTTGTTAATAATAAATGATTTATTTTTCAAATTCTTATTATATTTTTATAAATTTTTCAGATTGCTGTTGTTGGTTTCTTCAAAGATCGTGAAAGTGAAGCAGCTAAAACTTTCATTTCAGTTGCCAATGCATTGGACAGTTACATTTTCGGTATTACAAGCAGCGATGAAGTTTTTAGTGAATATGAAGCAAAAGATGGTAACATTATCCTTTTCAAACCATTCGATGAAAAGAAAGCCGTATTTGAAGGAGAATCATCATTAGAAGATATCAAAAAATTCGTAACCATTCAATCACTTCCATTAATCATTGAATTTAATCACGAATCAGCACAAAAAATTTTCGGTGGTTCAATTAAATCACATTTATTGTTCTTCTTGTCAAAAGAGGCTGGTCATGTTGAAAAGTATGTTGATCCAGTACGTGAAATTGCTAAAAAATTCCGCGATGATGTTTTATTCGTTACAATTAATTCAGATGAAGAAGATAATCAACGTATCCTTGAATTCTTTGGTATGACAAAAGAAGAAGTACCAACCTTACGTTTAATTAAATTAGAAGAAGATATGGCTAAATACAAACCAGAAACAAGTGATATTAATGCTGAAGTAGTAACAGAATTCGTACAAAAATTCTTAGATGGAAAATTAAAACAACATTTATTAACTCAAGAAATTCCAGAAGATTGGGATAAACAACCAGTTAAAATTTTAGTATCTAAAAACTTTGATGAAGTTGTTTTTGATAAAACCAAAGATGTTTTGGTTGAATTCTATGCTCCATGGTATATAAAAAAAAAAATTTATACTTATAACAGTTTGTTCATTTTTTTTTTTTTTTGCAATTTTTCAGGTGCGGCCATTGTAAACAATTAACTCCAATTTATGACCAATTAGGTGAAAAATACAAGGATCATGAATCAATTGTTATTGCAAAAATGGATGCTACTGTAAATGAATTAGAACATACAAAAATAGTTTCATTCCCAACAATTAAATTCTATCGTAAAGGTGATAATGAAGTAGTTGATTACAATATGGATAGAACTTTAGATGATTTTGTTAAATTCTTGGAAGCTGGTGGTGAAGAAGTTCTTGTAAGTGAAAAAATTTTCTTAGATATAAATATTTAAAAAAAGGTTTTAATTATATTTATTTTTGCATTTTTGCAGGACACCGAAGAAGCCTCCGAATCAGAAGAAGAAAAGAAAGAAAAAGATGAATTGTAAATTTAAAATAATGAAGCAAAATATTAATTTAATTATATTTCATATTGAAAACATTCTAAAAACAAAAAAAAAAATAAAAATACCAGAATCCACACATAAAACATTCAAATCATAACAACAGTAAAAACAAAAATTTAAAAAAGTTATTCTTATAGACAGTTTTTATATGTTTGTGTTTCTCTATTTGTTTCCTTCAACATGGTAAATTTATATAATTAAGTTATCTTCTTGTTATTTAAAATGTACGTTCATCTAAAAATATAAATATACTTAAAACATTCATTAGAAACACTTGATAGAAACTTAACAAAACTAATTTTTAATTTTTTTATACTTTTAAGTCAGTTTTCGTATTAAAACAAAATTAAATAAAAATAATAATTGATTGAAAGTTAAGTAATAGAAAATATAAATAATAAATACCCTAAAGAGAGATATGAAAAAAAAAGATAAATAAACACTATTTTTGTACTCGACTGAAAAAATAAGGAAAAAATAAATGTTACAAGAATTTAACAAATTAAAAAAAAAATGAAAAAATAAAAAATATGTTCATTATTTATTTAAAAATTTTTGTAATTAGGTGTTCCATTGTAATCAAATTTTTTTTTTTATCAGATAGAATCAACTTTCATTTATTTGTATCATTTTTTCGTAGGAAAAATCTTTAAACATCCCAACTAAAAAAGATAGAAAGATTTTTTTTCAATTGGTTATCCAACAAAATTTATTAATATGTCGAAAACAATTCATATTATTCTGTGATTATTATTCATATTTTAATAGTACAACATATAACAAAATGTGCTTATTTTCCAAAAATTGTTTATAAATGTATATTCTTTTTGTTTTATAAAATTTAATTTTTCAATAAGATTTATTTTTAAATAGGATAAGTTTTAGATAAAATACCACCAAAAAAAAATTATGTACAAACATCTTTTTTTTAATTATTATATCTTCCTACATGTCTTGTAATAGCTAAGGATAATGAAAACTACATATTATTTTAATATTTGTTAGTGATTTTGTTATTTTTTTTCTACCTTACATTTATTTTGTTGAAATGGTTAAGTTGTATCAATATTTACATTGTAATCTTTCTTACAGTATACAATACATTTATTTCTTACTTTATTTTAAATTTTATATGAACCTAATTCTAAAAAAAATAAATAAAAAGAAAACAATGTATGAGAATAATTTAAAGGTTTAAAAAATACGTAGAAACTAGAAAATAAAACAATATGACTATTCCAAAATTTGAAAAGGGACAGGAAAAACAAATTTTTCTTTAAATATTAATTTAAAAAAAAAGGAAAATAAAAAATTTGAGAAATTCAAAAACTGTTTTTTTTTATTTATGCAAAATTTGAAAATTAAAAAAATTATTTTCCAGCATGAGTATTTGAATTTATTAAACTCATATGGAAGTCACTGGAATATGTGTTTTGGATCTCGAATTTTCTGTTATAAAAAAAAAA
Source organism: Dolichopus griseipennis (assembly GCA_963082915.1). NCBI lineage: Eukaryota > Metazoa > Arthropoda > Insecta > Diptera > Dolichopodidae > Dolichopus > Dolichopus griseipennis. Next base: position 88,132,594 of record OY720443.1, read on the forward strand.
AACGCCTGAAATTTTTTGTGACCCTCAGTATGGCTAGAAGGCTTAAAGTTTAAAAATTTTTTGTTTTGAAAATTCTACTATAGGCAGAAGTGATATGTATAACTAAAAATTCGTCAAGTGATATAAATTGGCTATTGTAAGTGAGAATATGGGTGAATGATTTTGATTGAAGTATTTTTTAATTTGCGATAAATAAAAATGGGTAATGGTTAATCGTCGCTTAATTGATCTCACAATTTGAAAATTGATATTTCATTTCGGTTAAATGTGTAGACCAATACTTTGCCAGATTTCAGTTTTTTTGTTGTTCTTAAATCGTGGAAACGAAATAGGGTATTGGTGTATTTATAAATAATTACTGGATTTTTAAAGGATATCTTCGATTGGTTAATTTTTTCATGTTTATAAAAACTATTAAAAAAAAAAAAAATTTTTTTTATGTCAATGTATTTAAGTAAAAATTTATTATTACATACATATCTACATTTTCATATTGGCGAGATTTTCACTAAAATTTCGGGAACATTTTTATTTAGATTTTTCTTTTCCCTTTTTATCTTTATCATCATCACCTTCTTCATCGTCGTCATCGTCATCACCATCTTCCTCATCGTCGTCTTCATCGTCATCTTCATCATCGTCGTCATCTTCATCATCGTCATCATCATCATAATTATCCCCGTAATCATTTTCAGTATCTCCATAATTATAACTACTATAACCACCGTAACCACCATATTCATCATCATCTTCACCGGCAGTTTGTTGTTGACGACCAAATTTATGACTTCTAGTTGACATACTCATTTCTTTTGTAATTGAAGTTTCATAATTACATTTTGGACAAGGTATCGCTTTATTCTTATCATATTTAAATCCTTTCCTTTTAACATGATCTTCGCAATAGCAAGTTTTACAACGTAAGCATGAGTATTGACCTAAACGATTGCAAGACTGACATTTGTAATTTTCTGACTCTAAAATTTGACAGCTAGCTTGATGTTCAAATTGATCATCTTCACATAAAAATCCATTACAAAATGAGCATCTGAAAATTCGACCTCCATGTTCCCATACTCCACGTTCACATTCAATGCATGTAGCATTTTGCAGTGGGCAAGTACAAGCATGAGTTTGTAGACATTTACGACCATGGCAAACCCATGCTTCACAAAAATCACATATTGCACCTACCATTCCAAGACCTGTTGTAAATACTCCAGCATGTTTTACAACACAATCACCAGTTTTAAGCATGCATTTTATTTTTCCTAAAAAAGTTTTGAATACTTATCTTATAAAATTGCTGTAAAAAGGAGTTGTTTTACTTACCACATTGAGCACACAATGGAAGTCTTTGTATGTTTTGACAAAAATAACAAAATGCTCGAGATTTTTGTTTCTAATTGAAAATTTTCAGAAATTAATTCAATTACATTAATAAAAAAATTATTTACTTACCCGCTCACATTTGTCACATTCCATTGGAGCATTACATGGTACATCAGCTAAAGGAATTTCTCTACTTCTAATTACTTTTTGACGAATTTTTTGCTTTTCAGCTTTTTTACGTTGGCCAGTTTTTTTCTTTGGCATTTTAATTTATTAATTATTAAAATATATTTTTCTAAATTTGTAAAATATAAAAATTTAGCTATGTAAAGCAAAAGCAATGATGTCAACTGTCAAAAAAATTATAGGTGCGTGTAACGTCATACGTCGACCGCATATATACCGTGTCTACAATGGTCTTACAGAGAGCAAGAAATGAAGTAATTAGAACCGGTTAAAACTGGACTGTCATTTATTAAAAACAAAACTATAAAATTTCAAAGTTGGAAATTGATTAAAATTAATTAATTAATACGATTACTTTTATTTTGGACATTTAAATAACTTACATATAATTAATATTTAAAATAAAATTTGATATTTATATTGTTTCGGTACTTTTGAGATTATCATTCTGCCATCGTAGCTTAAAGACGCAAAAATCCATGGATCAACACTGCTCCATTCAGCACAATAGACCGAATCTTCATGTTGATCAAATGTTTGCAATAATCCATCAGGCATAACCTTTTTTGGTTCAGTTTGTTCAATATTATCTCTTTGGGATAAATTTTCATCAACCTCTTGGGTTTCAGAGCTTACACTACCTGCACATGTTAATAAAACTTTTCCATCACTACTGCTACTTAATAAAAGTTGATCATGAAATGTATTAAATCTAACACTCCATATCCAATGATAATGATCATTTCTAAAAAAGATTGGCTCTTTAGTCATTCTTGTATCCCAAATTTTTACATAGCCATCATCTCCTGCTGTTGCTAAATGACATGATTTATTTGGATTACTATCTAAATCACGTACTAACGTACCATGAGCTTCTTCAATTGACCATGCACAATGATTTGTATCACGTATATCGAAAGATTTCACACTACATTCATGTAAAGTAACAAATTGATTTCCTTGATGATGATGTTGTGACCATTTTCCTGAAGTGAATTTTTGTGCATGTTTATTCGCATTAATTTCAGCTGCAACCCTTGTTTTACTTTCACTACGATTATAAATCAATATTTTTCCATCAATTACAGTTGCTAATATATGTTCATCTGATGGATGAAATTCGGTTGTTTTGATTTCATTTCCATAATCCTTAAAAAATGTATTTAATGTTTTATCAAAAAATTATAATTTTTTTAATTACTGCTGTTGGTAATATTTCCACGTTATGAAATGATAGAAATTCATCTTGATCTGGTTTTTTTTGTAAGTCTTCTGGTAAATCTAAAATAGCTGTTTGATTAAGAATTTGACCGCCTTTTACTGAACTAAAACATGTTACAATCTGACGACTATTATGTGGACTGCTACTTAATTTCCAAATTTCTCCTAGAGGATGGGAAAATATCTAAAAGAAATATAATTAAATCAAAATTTGTGAAAATATTAAAATATTATTACCACAGCTTTTAATGATGATTGTTCTTCATTATACTCAATAAGATGAATTTGATTATTTGGCTTTAAAGAATGTGTTGCAATAAAAAAACGAATTTCATTGCTCTCAGCTAATTGGGATGCCATAGCTCTAGCCTATAATATTAAACTGTTTAATTTTATATCACTTAATTATCAATATGATTTGTTACCTGTAATTCTAAACCGTAAATTAAAGAGTTACTTTCATCCATTTTTGAAATAAGATGAATATTTATAACACAAATTCAAAAATATTTTATTTTACTTGTTTACAAAACAAATCTATTGCGAAATTTTACAGAAAAAAAATTGTTATGATGTGTCAATTGTCATACGACTGTCAAGTTTGGTTAAGTTTATATGGAATTATTTATTGTCGGGGCGCGTTTTTAAATTAATATGTGAAAACTGAGAATTTATTTTGTCCATATGCACTCTGCCCAGGGAACTTCGAAACGAAATCTATTTGAACTTTGATAATTTTTTTTTGTTTCTGTGACCTATTTCTGTACATGAAGTTTTTAGCTTTGCGTTCCCTTTGTTGTAAACATTTATAACAAATTGTAAGTATAATAATTATTTGATTGATTTTGATTTAAAATTAAAATATATAAAATTCTTTTATATATGTACATGAATATAGATAACTATATTATATATGTATTTATAAATAAATTTATTTTTTATGTACTTTTATAGGAATTAAGTTTATACCAATCCAGAAAACTTATATTAAACGAGGAAGATTATAGTTGCCCTTGTCAACTTTTAGATACCCGTGCATACCCACTAACCGTTATTTATTTTCCCTATGCTATTATAAATATTACAAAAAAAATATAAGAAAGTAAAATAGTTAAAAAAAAATTCAACTTATTAGGTATCCCATAATTTTTGATTAACCTATCCCATAAAAAAAAAAAAAATAGCCCACCCTAAAAGTTGGTCCGAGTGATGTCCAACTTTGCCAACTAACTTGTCCTATTACTTTATCTGCCCAGTTTTGATTTTAACCTCGTAGCTTCATTAGATTCATAGTTATCAAATTGATTACTTTGTATGGCAGCTGCCCGAAAACGGGTCCGTAACATTTTGAAACTTCATATAAGTGCTCGATTCATTATATAACTAACAGTGTGTAATTTTCATCCTCGTAGTATAATCAGTTTCTAAGAAATTTATATTGGTGCAAAGAAGTTGTGTGGCAGCTCCCCAAAACCTTGATCTGGTCTTAAACAAAAAGAACCTCAAAAATGTCCAAAAAATGTTTTGTGTGATTTTCAAAACTCTTGCTCTAATTTTTCAATTCTATCTCTTATAATTAATTTTTAATTCACCAATATATTAAACTTAAGCAAAATCAACTTCATATGATCATATTCATATAATAATCATCATATCCATAATCTATCAATCTATCAATATCAATAAGCCATTTACTTAAAAAAAATCTTTGTCTTCTTTATACCCGTGCATACATATATGATACATCGGGTATATTAGATTTGCTCCTCCGTTTGTAACGCATCGATCTAGACGAGCTAGATATAGTGTCAAGGGTACGTATCGGCTCAGAATCGAAAAATGAGTCGATCTACTTATGTGTGTCTGTCCGTCCGTCCGTCTGTGTGTCAGCACGATAACTCAAAAACTAAAAGAGCTACAGTTTTGAAATTTTCACAAAATATTTTTCAATCAATTTCTAGGTTCCCTATTTTTTTTGGTTAAGATCGGACCAAAACTTCGGGTAGCTCTCGAACAACTAACTTTTTCAACTCCAACATTTTCATACAAAAATTTTAAATTTTGCTTGCATCTTGAAATTATATGAATTTTGTTTTTTTGTTTTTTTGTTTTTTTGTTTTTTGTTTTTGTTACAAAAAGTAGATAACGATTTCGAGTTAGAAATTCATATGATTTAAATGATGCGTAGTTTATTTAAGATAAGCAAAAAAGAAGACAAAGATTTTTTTTAAGTAAATGGCTTATTGATATTGATAGATTGATAGATTATGAATATGATGATTATTATATGAATATGATCATATGAAGTTGATTTTGCTTAAGTTTAATATATTGGTGAATTAAAAATTAATTATAAGAGATAGAATTGAAAAATTAGAGCAAGAGTTTTGAAAATCACACAAAACATTTTTTGGACATTTTTGAGGTTCCCTATTCTTTTTGTTTAAGACCAGATCAAGGTTTTGGGGAGCTGCCACACAACTTCTTTGCACCAATATGAATTTCTTGGAAACTGATAATACTACGAGGATAAAAATTACACACTGTGTTAGTTATATAATGAATCGAGCACTTATATGAAGTTTCAAAATGTTACGGACCCGTTTTCGGGCAGCTGCCATACAAAGTAATCAATTTGATAACTGTGAATCTAATGAAGCTACGAGGTTAAAATCAAAACTGGGCAGATAAAGTAATAGGACAAGTTAGTTGGCAAAGTTGGACATCACTCGGACCAACTTTTAGGGTGGGCTATTTTTTTTTTTTTTTATGGGATAATAAGTTAATCAAAAATTATGGGATACCTAATAAGTTAAATATTTTTTAAACTATTTTACTTTCTTATATTTTTTTTGTAATATTTATAATAGCATAGGGGAAATAAATAACGGTTAGTGGGTATGCACGGGTATCTAAAAGTTGACAAGGGCAACTATAATCTTCCTCGTTTTTGCTTATCTTAAATAAACTACGCATCATTTAAATCGTATGAAATTCTAACTCGAAATCGTTATCTACATAAAAAACAAAAAACAAAAAAACAAAAAACAAAATTCATATAATTTCATGTTAAATACAAAATGCATAGCTAAATTTCAAATTTTTGTATGAAAATGTTGGAGTTGAAAAAGTTAGTTGTTCGAGAGCTACCCGAAGTTTTAGTCCGATCTTAACCAAAAAAAATAGGGAACCTAGAAATTGATTGAAAAATATTTTGTGAAAATTTCAAAACTGTAGCTCTTTTAGTTTTTGAATTATCGTGCTGACACACAGACGGACGGACGGACGGACAGACACACATAGCTAGATCGACTCATTTTTCGATTCTGAGCCGATTCTTTTGTTGCGCAGGTACTGCAACTATGGAACGCGCATTATATCATTCGGTTAGAAATTCATATAAGTTGAAAGCCAGCTTCGAACCTCTTCCACTACACCAACTTTATTTTATTCAGACTTTTGCTATATAACCTAACTATTTTTGTCAAAATTTCAGACACCCAGCTTTAAAAGGTACAGAGTAATGCACATATAACAAAAAAAAATTGCATGGCAGGTACTCAAACCCATTGCACCACCCCAACTAAATTTTGTACAAACTTTGCCCATAAAACTAAACTACTTTTGGCAAAATTTCAAATATGCAGCTTTACCATGTATAGAGTTATTTTCATATAAAAAAAGAAGTTGTATGGCAGCTACTCGAACTCATGGAGCAAAATGGTTGGATTTCAATAGCGATGATAACTATTGCATGCATAAAAATGAATTTGTGAAAATTTAAAAATAAAGATTTTTTATAAATATTTGTATCAATTTGAAGAGGTTTTATATTAGGTTCCGAAAAAAGGTTCGCCCCTTTTTCCAGAACATTTGAATATTTTTTTTTCTGGAAAATCAAATATCCTTTGTAACCAACTCTAAAAATTTTTATTATTTAAAAAACTGTAACATGTGTGGATTAAATTACGGAACAAAAAAATTTTCTGTGTCCACCACAAAACCAATAACTATTGCAGGAAAATTATAATGTGAAATATCTTTTAAAGATTGTTTATTATTGCATTCATATAAAAATTTTTATCAAAGTAAATAATATTTCATAAGTTTCTTTTATCATAAATAACTTTATCTAACGGTATTAATTTATTCAAGATAAGTAAAATAAGTAAAACAAGTATATCTGCCTTTGCGGGGTTTCTGATTTTAGCAGTTTGCCGGGTGTTTGTCAATTCCTGAAGCTTTTATGTTAAGAGCGGAATGCGATTTTCTACTTCAGATTTTTTGGGTGGTTCTGTTCTACTACCTCTGTGTGATAGACGCAATTCAGGTTCTTCAAAAATTTCTGATACAGTTTGCTGTATAAAATTTTTGTTTTGCAAACACCTTTATAGTTACGCAATTGACACTAGAAGTCTTCCATGTTCGTCCAAGATAATACCTTGTCGCATTTTTGTTATCTTATATAAGGCCATCACTTCTTCTTACCACTATCTCTGCTTCTGTAGCAAGGTTTTCTATTTTTCTCCTTTTTTCTCGTCTTAAACTTCTTTGCGCGATTTATTGTGTTCTTCTATACTCCCTGCATAGCTTACCCAATAGCCGCGTATCCTGATTTTATTATAGTACCCGGGGTATTGTTTCCCTTCCAGTTTCTATAAATGATTGTTTTACTTTATTCCACTTTTCATCTTTAGAAACTGCACCGATCTCTTGTTCATTCGCTTCATTCAATGTGGATGCCCTTTCTAGGATTCTTTTTTACAAAATTTCCACATGTTGCGAGATTTTATAATGCGGCAATATCGAAGAGTAATATTCTAACAGCCATTTAATTTTGCATTTGAACAGCTGCTGTTTTTAACTTCATTTGTGCAATAACTAAATGGTGATTGCCTCACATAAGCGCTCCTTTTATTTGGAAATGAACTATTTCTCACATATTTTTATTATTATTTTAAGTACAATCATGCAACAATTATTTTTATTTTAAAATTTTTGACTGCAAATTGGTTTTGGAATTTCTTAAGAGGTTCTTAAACTTTCAAAATTGATCCAAAAATCATCATGACACCATTTAACATTTTTAATATTTAATTGCTTACCATAAAAAACCCAAATATTGGTGAAAATATCAATTTTCGATATTTTTAATAATAAATTTATATAATATGGTATTATTTTTGCATAAAAGTTTAATTTTAATTTAAAAATTCTATAGAGAGAGTTTAAATTTTTTAATTTAAAAAATTGATGATAAAAAATATTATTCATTTTCAATAAAAAAAAAGTTATGAAGACCTTCTTAATCTAAATAAACTTTTAAGCTATATAAAAACTAGGTAACGTTATTTTATAGCAGAAAACCCAAAAACTTTTTCAATACTTTTATCAATATAGAAAGGAAAATAATATTTTATACTTTAAAAACTTTTATTCATACAGCAATTAAAAAGAAACCTTGAAATTTATGGAAAACTTAACTTTATTTAAAACGTTTCATTAGTAGATTTGTCCTAAGGTTCCCAGGTACTTTTTTTAATTGTTTTGGAATTTTAAAGTTTTAAGTAAAGTCTGTTAGAAAACTTTTAAAATGAATTAAGTTGTTTTATATGAGGATTATATTCATAAATAATACTCTAGAAAAAATTTATGACTCTGATTTTTCAAAAAATCCTATCTATCAAAGTGATTAAGATTTAATTTTATTAAAAAATTATCGAATCTTACAATATTAGCTTTACGGTACAATTATTTATTGGAATAAAAATGTTTATAATTCGTTTCAGGTTTTATATGTAGATTTACGCAGGCTCTTTACATTTTACGTTAAAATTTTCTTAATTTCTTCATTAGATATCCCTTTGTTAATCCAAATTGCTTCATCAAATGATATAAACTTCAATGTTGTCAGAATGAGCATGAATTTTAAATTCAAGTATTATTTTGCATAATTTTAGGGGACAGTTAAAATTTTTTAATATATATTTGTAGTTTCCACCTTTAAATGTATTAAAAAATTAAATATTATATCTCATATAATAAATATATATGATGTTCTAGGGGTCGTGCAAAAATGCCCTACTAAATAAAGCCCCTTGGATGTTATTTAAAATTAAATAAGGAGTATACTCAATACTAGTAAAGTAGTTCAATTCTTATCAAACAATCATAGTATCAACAAAGTATTAAATAATTTTTATTTAAATTTATTTGATACATTAAATCTATCATATTTTTTTTTTATTATTGTTAATTTTGTAAACAACAGATTTACAAGGACAAAGATAAAATATTTGACCTTAATTTGATTTAATAGATAAAGTTAATAAAAAAAATAAAGCAAAACTTTAATCTTATATTTCAGAACAATTTAAGAAATTTTGTTTTGATTTTTCTGGTTTATCATTCATTTATTTACAAGATGTCTTTTCTTTATTATTTTTATCTCTTTCTCACCATTTGTCAATTTACATTGTTTTATATTTTTGTATCTCTATTTTTGTTTGTAATTCATTTGTGTACATTTGTATGTATTTTTGTATTTAAGTATTTTGTTATATTTTAATAAGAATAAATAAACACTCAATAAATAAAACTAATAAAAATCTTTCTAACTGTTTTCCATTTTGTACATAATTTACATAACTATAACTATAAAATAATAAATATTGTACATATATAGTATACAAGTCTATAATGGATATAAATACATACACATAAACATACAGTAATATTAATACACAAAATTGTTATTTTTTACTATTATTCTTTTTCAAATCAATTTTGTTGTTGTTAAGTTTATACATATATACATATAAAAATATATTTTATGTATATGTATGTTTGTTTGTAAAAGTAATAAGACAGTAATTGGCAACTAAATAAATATTTTTACAGTCATGAGAAAAATTAAATTATTCAAGGGAAAAAGGATATTCAATTTGTTTTGTTTTTGTTTTCAGTTTCATGTCCAAAGATTTGCTTAACAATGTTATAGAATCAAATCAAACAAATAGAGTGACCCACTGTAGAACAAAAACGTGTAAAAAGATTTAGTAGCAAAGAAATGTCTTGGTTTTTTTATTAACATTTTTAGCACATTTTCAAAAAATTTTGTAAAAATGTGCCTATATAGCTTCACTCTGTCCGTCCGTCCGTCCGTCCGTCCGTCCGTCCGTCCCTTTTTACCTACGATTGACTAAAAAATATCGGAAATGGGTAGGTTTTGCAATAAAAATAATTTAATGTTAAAACTTTTTTTTGTAGCCCCCCCCGTTACGGAGCTACAGCCCCACAAAGTCGAAAAAAGCCCCATATTTAAACAGTTATAATTAGAGTTCTATAAGGTATATTTCCAAACTGAAAATTGTAACAGACAGCTGTTTTTATAAGCTTTACAAATTTTTAAAAACCAATTGTATAGGGTTACCATACGGTACTAAAATTTACCGTTATTCAAAACTAAGTTTTACAAAATTTTTGGTCTCTCATAACTTCGGAACGGCTAAATCTAGAAACTTGAAATTTTGGGAGAAGTTAGATCCTTAGAAATAAGTAAGAGTCAGTTAACAAAATTTTTTTGTCACGCCCCCTCTTTAGGAGCTGTAAGGGGTCGAAAATTGAAATTTTGCTAAAAATTTAGCTTTTAAACACCTATAACTTGAATACCAGTTAAAATTTTTTTTTATTTGTATACAAAATTGAAAGCTCCAAAACGAAGGTTTCAATAAGTGTCAAAGGTTTTTCTTAATTTTGACTTTGTCCGTCCGTCCGTATGTTTACAAAAACTTTTACACCGTTTGAAATAGAGTAAAGAAATTTTAACCACGGGTAGATATTACAAAAAAAATAATTTCGTAGAAGAATTTTTTTCTGTAGCCCCACCCGTTACGGAGCTACAGCCCTTCAAAGTTGGAAAAAGCCCTATTTTTAAATTATTATAACATGAGTTTTGTTAAGTGTATTTTCAATCTGAAAACGGCAAAAGATAGCTGGTTTTATAAGCTTCACAAAAATATAAGGCTAAAATGTATAGGGTTACCATACGGTACTAAAATTTACCATTAAGCTAAACTCAACTTTTGCAAAATTTTTGGCCCCATATATCTTCTAAACGGTTCAACCTAGGGTCTTGAAATTTTGGAAGAAGTTAGGCCCTCCAAAATTAGTAGGAGTCGGTTAACAAAATTTTTTTGTCACGTCCCCTGTTTAGGAGCTATAAGGGCTCGAAAATTGAAATTTTGCTATTTTCAACCACCTGTAACTTTAACACCTGTTCAAATTTTTTTTTACAAATATGCAAAATTTATAGCTGCAGCATCATATTTCAACATACGTTAAAGGTTTTTCTTAAATTTGAAAGGGTCTCTTTAAATTGAAGAAATTGTTCTTTGTCTTAACCATTTTTGGTTTGATAATAATATTCTAGGTAAAATTCCAAATTTTGTTGGAGTTCAAAATTGATTTCCTAGAACCGAAAAAAATGGAAGGGTGAGGACAGGAGGGGGTGGGCAGATCCATCATAAGTTTGCTAAGCAAAAATTTGTGAACCTTCCCAATTGAAGGGCTACTAGGTCTTCAAAATTAAAACTTTTATGTTCTTATAAAACAGTAACTTATTCACCAGTGTAAGTTTTTCCAAAATTAAACGTTAACATTGAAGCTCCAACATTATATTTTGCACTTATTAACAGGTTTTCTTGAGTGCATTGGGGTTATATTCTAAGTAATTCACTATTAGTCATATAATTAATTATTAATGAAATAACAAAATTATAATATTATCATAATATATATTTTTATAAAAATACATGATAAAATACTCAGTAAGAAACCGTATATAATTTTAAAAATGTGCTTTTTAAAAACCCTTGGTTTTTTCCCCTCACTTGTTATTTTTAATTTTTAAAATCCGTTATAATGAAACTTATAAAAAGTTTATAAAATAATCTGTCAAATACTTACATTCTAAAAATTAATCTTTAGTGAAATACGAGTATGTGTACCTTTTATATTAATTTTAAGTCTAAGTTGAATAATTAATTTAATTTTATTTGTATTTTCATTTTGGGAAAATTTTGCTTTAAAATTTACTTGTAAGAAAAAACTACTAGCAAAAATCAAAAAAAAATTTTATTTCTATATTTATAATTTAAAATTTAAAATCAAACAAACTAAATTTGAATTTTTCAATGTTTCAAATATTTTTAGTAAAATTTATGCGTAAATTTTGAACGTAATTTCAACTATCGACCAACATATCAGGCAAACAATAGGAACGTTGTTGCGTTTTACATAATCTGCTTTAATTTCATTGTAACAGGGCACACACAACTTAAAGTATACAACAATTTTAACTCAATCCTACAATTTTAATCATATGGTGTTTTGACTCAAAATTTTTAAAAAACAATTTAGCTCTATGACTTATTCGATTGTGGCCTAAAGCAATATTAAAAAATTTCTCGATTATAGCTTTATAATTCAATCGAGTGTTATATAAAGCCATTATGGCATATATATATATATTATATATCACGACATAAAAAGTTTTTTAGATTTGAAATTTTCAGATATTAAACTAAAATGAAATTCATGAAGTTTTGTGCGACTTGTAATTGACGCGTACGACATGAATGGGTTAAAATTTTCATTTAAAAAAAAATAACGACATGCTCATTGTCAATTGTAAATAATATCTCCAAAATCAAATCATGTATTTAAAAAGTTTTAGTGCCAAGAGATAGATCTGATAGAGATAACGTATCCGTATGTCGCCCTAATATGGGAGAGTGTATAAAAATTTGTAAATTTACTCTTTTTTAATGGAAACCGAAATATATACAGATAAAAATTTAGAAATAAAGGTTACAAATTTTGTGGATTTGTAGCATTCATACTATTTTTATTATTAAAATGATAGTTCAAAATTCAGACTAATATAATTCATTCAAATAAATTATTATATTCAGATATTTCAAAAATTCAGTCAATTCAAAATTTAATTATTTGGCATTTATTCGATTATTCAAAATATGTTATATGTAAACTTAAAAGATATTATTTGATATTTTAATTATTATTTATAACTTTTACTAATAAGACAACTTGTAAAGATATTTAGTTCTGATATAATATGTAGGTACGTATTTATAAATAAATGTTGAATACCAAAATGGAAACAATGGGAGACACCAAGTATAATTGTTTAATTTTTTTTTTTTTGTACTTTATTCTGTTAATGTTATTTTTTTCTGTAAAAGGATATGTTTATTTTATTTTGCTGTTATTTAAATTTTATTATTTAACATTACTGTTACTTTATTATATATTTTTGATTTCTTTTAAACAATCCTGCAAGAAACTTTCATACTTTATTTTGAAAATGAAATGAATTGAAGTATATTATTTTTAAATGAGTTCCAGTTTATTTTATTTATTTTGATTTTTATTGTTTAACAAAAAATACCATTTTTTATGTCCAATTTTAATTTTTATTATTATTAACTAATAAAAAACAAAGTACATTAATTTTATTACAGTTTTCCGAAACACATTGTTTACATTTTAATTTCGAAATTTCCCATTGTTTACAATTACAAACAATTTTTAAACTTTCTAAAGGTTTATTTGAAAAGAATGAAAATTGTTGATGGTATATTAAAATTAAATTAAAAATTTGCAATTATTTTAAGATCAATAAATTAGTCATTAATACAGAGTATGGACCTCGGTGGTGCAGTGGGTAAGCATTTTGGCTTATTAACCGAGGGGGTCCGGGTTCGATTCCGGGTCAGGTCATATTTAATTAAAAAAAAAAAAAAAATTATTGAAAAATAATTTTTCTTTACGAATCCCCATGGTGACCAAATAAAATATAAATATACAAATATATAATATAAACAAAATAAATAATATAGTAGTTATAAATAAATAGAAAGTATATAATGTGCAGAAACTCATAAAAAGTTTTTTTTTATGATGTCCATCTGAATGGTTGTGTATCTATTTGTGCACACGTGTAAGCGGCCGAACGGAATTTTTTAAAATTTCACATATAAGATTTTGATGTTAATATCTTGAATTAATAAGATTTTGGAGCAAATCAGGTAAATCCAAGGAGCACTTTTCTAAGAGCGTTTTTATTTTCTCATCAGAGCAGAGTCAGAACTGTCAAGCTAAAATAATGTGTTTCTTTTTGTGCTCAGATTATCTATTTTGCGTTTCTTTTTTAAATCGCAGAGCGCTCAGAGCACGATCTGTGAGCTCATAAAAATTTTTCAGATTTCACAGAGTTGACAAACAAATAAACGTCAAATCTAAATATAATAAAAGACAAACTGCTGCTGCTGACCAGCGTGCCCTATTCAAAAGAGAAAGAAAAAATGAAACTGATAAAATGTAAATTATGAACAAGAAAAAAAAAACGTATGAGAAATCTGTTAACAGGTAGATACAGAAAATTTTAATAAAAACGTATAAAAAAAATTTTTACATTTCAGTATGTATACTATTATTTAAATATCACTTACAGAACTAATAACTAACTACAATTTGTAGTTTTTATTTTTTATAAATATAATAAAAGGCGCTGCTGCTGTTGCATTATGTTAATGTTAAATGCTATTCACACATGTAACATACTTCTAATTACAAATACTTACATACAAAAAGAAAGAAAAAATGAAACTTATAAAATGTAAATTATGAACAGAAAAAAAAAAATCAAAACGTATGAGAAATCTGTTAATAGGTAGATACAGAAAATTTTAATAAAAACGTATAAAGAAATTTTTTACACTTTAGTATGTATACTTCTATTTTATTATCACTTACAAAACTAAAACAAACTATATATAATGTTAACTTAATGTTATAATGTTAACTTAATGTTCTTTAGGTAACGAATTTCTTTTTATTGATTCAGTAGCGCAATAGAAGGAAAAAAGAATATATAAGTTAACACATCAACACCATTGTCACTTATATTCATCGCCAACCGAGACACTCGGTGCACTTTATATTTCTTATTATATTTGTTAATATGCTAAAACTGTTTGTAATTAATTATAATGAGATTATTATTGTTTTTGTATAAAATCACACCATAAAATTAACCAATCAAAAAAATGTAATTGTAACAGTAAATATTTTAAAATTTGTTTTGAAAGAAAGCTAAAAATAAAAAAGGTCACTTCAGTTCTGATCTTGTAAAGTTAAACGTAATAAAATTTAGAAATAAAATAAATAGTGTATTATTACAAAATAGTAACTGGCGCCCGAGCAAAAAATCACAATCTAATAATTAAATAAAATTTTTTTATTTGTTTAAAAGAAAAAAATTAAATTGTGAATTAATAATTAAATAAAATTTGTTTCTATTAAAAAAGAAAAAAATATAACCAAAAAATATAAGTTTTGGAGTATTTAAAGGTACTATAAAAGTGACTATATAGTGACAAAAACATTTTTTTTTGTTTAAAAGAAAGAATTAAAATTATAATATAACAATTAAATAAAATTTTTTTTTATTTGTTTAAAAGAAAAAAATTAAATTGTGTTAAAAAATTAAAATTCATTTCTATTAAAAAAAATATAACCAAAAAATCTAAGTTTTGGAGTATTCAAAGGAACTATAAAAGTGACTATATAGTGATAAAAACATTTTTTTTTTGTTTAAAAGAAAAAATTTAAATTATAATATAATAATTAAATAAAAATTATTTCGATTTAAAAACTCAAAAAAATATAAGTTTTGGAGTATTTGAAGTTCTGAATGAATTCTTGTTAAAATTTTGTGATATAAATTTTAACTAAGGAAAAAAAAGAACACAAAAAAAAGAAACCTTTAATATACAATTCTCCAAGAATCAAGATCAGGTGATCGCACCAGAGTAGGAGCCAACGACCAATCAAAGTTGGACCCAAAAAGGAGCCTGCGGTCATTAAAACTGTGAGTCATTAATAAATTTTTAATAATTGTTAAATAAAAATTTGTTCTATAAATAAAATTAATTTATAATTTAAAAACTCTAACATAAAATTTATAAATCAAAATTATAATAAAATTGATAAAAAATAAAAACAACAACTAATAGAAATTTTTAATTCAAAATTGTAATTAATTTATAATTTAAAAACTCTAACATAAAATTTATAAATCAAAATTATAATAAAATTGATAAAAAATAAAAACAACAACTAATAGAAATTTTTGATTCAAATTTGTAATTAATTTATAATTTTAAAACTGCAACATAAAATTTATAAATCAAAATTATAATAAAATTAATAAAAAATAAAAACAACAACTAATAGAAATTTTTAATTCAAAATTGTAATTAATCTATAATTTAAAAACCTTTTTGAATAAACTGCAACATAAAATTTATAAATAAAAATTATAATAAAATTAATAAAAAATAAAAACAACAACTAATAGAAATTTTTAATTCAAAATTGTAATTAATTTATAATTTAAAAACTCTAACATAAAATTTATAAATCAAAATTATAATAAAATTGATAAAAAATAAAAACAACAACTAATAGAAATTTTTGATTCAAATTTGTAATTAATTTATAATTTTAAAACTGCAACATAAAATTTATAAATCAAAATTATAATAAAATTAATAAAAAATAAAAACAACAACTAATAGAAATTTTTAATTCAAAATTGTAATTAATTTATAATTTAAAAACTCTAACATAAAATTTATAAATCAAAATTATAATAAAATTAATAAAAAATAAAAACAACAATTAATAGAAATTTTTGATTCAAATTTGTAATTAATTTATAATTTTAAAACTGCAACATAAAATTTATAAATCAAAATTATAATAAAATTAATAAAAAATAAAAACAACAACTAATAGAAATTTTTAATTCAAAATTGTAATTAATCTATAATTTAAAAACCTTTTTGAATAAACTGCAACATAAAATAAATAAATCAAAATTATAATAAAATTAATAAAAAATAAAAACAACAACTAATAGAAATTTTTAATTCAAAATTGTAATTAATCTATAATTTAAAAACCTTTTTGAATAAACTGCAACATAAAATAAATAAATCAAAATTATAATAAAATTAATAAAAAATAAAAACAACAACTAATAGAAATTTTTAATTCAAAATTGTAATTAATCTATAATTTAAAAACCTTTTTGAATAAACTGCAACATAAAATAAATAAATCAAAATTATAATAAAATTAATAAAAAAAAAAAACAACAACAAATTGAAATTTTTAATTCAAAATTGTAATTAATCTATAATTTAAAAACTGCAACATAAAATAAATAAATCAAAATTATAATAAAATTAATAAAAAATAAAAACAACAACTAGTAGAAATTTTTGATTCAAATTTGTAATTAATTTATAATTAAAAAACCTTTTTTGAATAATATAATTTAACTTAAAAAATGGATCAACTTACCGCAAGTATTGAACGAATTTCGGCACAAATTGCAAGTTTAGCAGGTGCAGTAACCTCACAAATCGATCTTACGAGGAATCTTGATGAAAGGTTGACACAAATGGAAGCCAGGGATCGCATTCAATCACAACCAAGTGGCAATAATTCACTGGTATCACCGAGAAACGAACAGGAACTAAAAGAGATAAGTAAATTACCTGATTGTGTGAAGGAATTGCCAGCATTCGAAGGTGATCCTGTACAATACGTCTCGTGGGTGCATAGAGTGGAGACTATCTTAAAAGATTACGAGCTCGTGCGAGAAAAACCGTTGTACAGAACAGTTCTACAATCAATTAGAGGAAAAATTCGGGGTAACGCCGACGCCGCTCTTATATCCTACAACATTTTCGATGAAAATTGGAAAGAAATTAAGGAATGCTTGTCACTACACTATGCGGATAAGCGTGACTTGCGCACACTAGAACACCAACTCAGTATTCTCGAGCAAGGGCGAGACAGCGTAGACAAATATTATGCAAAAATCAATCACCAGTTTTCATTAATAATTAATAAAATAAAGACGGAAACTTACTCGGACGAAACGGTGAAAGTGCTCGTAGATTCCTACAGAAATCGGGCCCTTGACGTTTTCATACGAGGCTTAAAGGGAGAAATTTCGAAATTTTTGCTAATACAACGGCCTACAACGCTCCCAGAAGCATACGCAACCTGTCTGGAGCTACAGAACTTTACTTATAGAAGCTTAACAATTCGTACCGGGAATCCAGCTAACAAAATTGCAACACCAATCAACGAGATATTTACTACAAGACCAAATGCAATACGGCCTAACCATCAAAAAGTGGTTCTTTCTGACCAACAAAGAAATGCGGCATATAATATTGAGCACGAGAGAACCAACTACCCACCACCTAGACCAATACAACCTAAACCAGACGAGCGGATGGAAATTGGTCTTTCAACTCAGACACGTCAAGTTAATTATATGAACAGGCCAGCCCAGGAGCCACAACGGGAAGCACAGACAAGCACAAGGAACCATCAAATGCAAAAGCAACCGAAATTGTTTTATTTGGAAACATCAGATCAATTTTACCAAGATTTGGAGATCAGTGACGAAGCCTATGAAAACATTTACGAACCAAATGTCGAATTATTCGACGAAGTTCATGAACTAAATTTTATGGAGGGTGCCTCTCCAGTATACCCTACCTAGAATATAAAACAAAGGAAGGACTAATCCTTAAGTTTCTGATAGACACAGGGTCCAATAAAAATTTTATACGCCCAGGCTTGGCGAAAACACCACAGCCAGCAGAAGCATCTTTCAAAATAAAATCAGCAGCCGGAAATATACACATAACGGAAAAGACTAGCGGAAGATTTTTCAAAGCTGTCGGAAACGACACAGTTTTCCACTTTTTCATTCTTCCGGGGTTAGAAAGTTTCGACGGGATAATTGGAGACGATAGCCTGAAGGAACTTGAGGCTATAATTGATAGAAAACACAATACCTTGACAATCAAACCCGGTATAACTATCCCTCTCAAAGAAAAATTTTCAACGCAGATCAACAATCTGGAAATCCGCAACGAGCATTTAGAGCCACATATAAAACAAGAATTGATAAAAATTATTACGAAACATAAAAAATTATTTGGACCAATAAACGACAGAGAACTAATTCATACAACCGTCGAAGCAGAAATAAACACCAATACCGAGGAACCGATATATACAAAATCATATCCTTACCAAGCAAACATAAGAGAAGAAGTCGAAAAGCAAATAAAACAGATGTTAGAAGATGGAATCATACGCCACTCTAAAAGCCCATACAATTCGCCATTATGGGTGGTAGCGAAAAAACCTGACTCTTCCGGTGTCAAAAAATATAGACTTGTAATTGACTTTAGGAGGTTAAATAACGTAACAATATCAGATGCATACCCCATCCCGGACATTTCGGCAACAATCGCTAATCTAGGCAAAGCAAAGTACTTTACGACCTTAGATCTAACATCCGGATTCCACCAGATCAAAATGAAAGAAATCGATGTTGCAAAAACGGCATTTTCCACCATGAATGGAAAGTATGAGTTTACAAGAATGCCATTCGGGCTGAAAAATGCCCCCTCAATATTTCAAAGGATGATCGACGATGTCCTAAGACCATACATCGGAAAAATCTGCTATGTCTATATCGACGATGTAATCGTTTTTGGTAATACACCAGAAGAACATCTGAGAAATGTGGAGACAATTTTCTCAGCATTAGAAGAAGCCAATTTGAGAGTAAATATTAGTAAAACACAATTTTTGGAACCAGACACAGAATTTTTGGGATATTTAATAAGTTCCACAGGAATTAAACCCGATCCAAAAAAAGTAGCGGCAATCAAAAATATTAAACCGCCGGAAAACCTAAAAGATCTAAAAAGTTTTCTTGGTTTGGCATCGTACTATCGCCGATTTATAAGGGATTTTGCTAAACTGGCAAAACCTTTAACAAACTTGACAAGGGGCGAAAATGGACACATTAAGGAAACCCAATCGAAAAAAATTAAAATCAAACTTGGTGAAAAAGAATTACAAGCTTTCAATCATATAAAAGAAATGCTCATATCTTCTGAAGTGCTAATATTTCCTGATTTTTCGAAGCCGTTTATTTTAACAACCGATGCCTCCGATTCAGCTCTCGGTGCTGTACTTTCACAGGGCGAAATCGGGAAAGATAATCCGATAACCTATATCTCGCGATCGTTAAATAAAACCGAAGAAAATTACGCGGTAAACGAAAAAGAGATGCTCGCGATAATATGGGCGCTTGAAAACCTTCGAAACTATCTGTACGGCGCGAAAAATATTAAAACCGTTACGGACCATCAACCGCTTACATTCGCGTTAAGCTCAAGAAATACGAACACAAAGTTGAAAAGATGGAAATCGAGACTCGAGGAGTACAACTACGAACTTTTGTATAAGCCAGGAAGAACAAATCATGTTGCGGATGCACTTTCCAGACTTCAAAGTGAAGCAAATATGCTAACTTCATCTGGAACTGAAACAATTCATAGCGCGGACGAGGACAGTTCAAATTTAATAGCCCATTGTGAGGCACCATTGAATGTCTTTCGCAATCAGCTAATAATACGGGAAGGCGGAGTTATAAATGCGCACGAAGAACCGCACCCCGGTTATAATCGTCACACTGTGGGCCTAGCGAATATATCACGGGATAGTTTAACAAACATCTTGATGGAAAAATTGAACCCAAACATAGTGAATGGCATTAAAATACCCGAGAAGTATATTCAAGTGCTTCAAGACACATATAGACAGAGCTTTTCTAAGTTTAAAATTCGAATAACCCAGAAACTGGTGGAGGATGTAAAAAACGAGGATCACAAATTTGAAATCGTAGAACGAGAACACAGACGAGCCCACAGAAATATAATCGAGAATAAAAGCCAAATTATGGAGAAATACTACTTCCCACAAATGGCCAAAGAAATAAAAAAATACATAAAAAAATGCGACATATGTAATACAAGTAAATATGATCGCCATCCAAAAAAACCAGAACTGCAAGGAACACCAATTCCTAAATACCCAGCACAAATTCTACATATGGACCTGATTGAATTTCAAGGGGAAAAGTTTATTTCATGTATTGACAAATTTTCAAAATTCACAAAACTCTTCCGAATACGCGACAAGTCGGTTCTTCATTTAAGAGAAAAAATCACCAAAATACTGCACTATTTTACAGTACCGGAGATATTAGTGACTGATAATGAAACGAGTTTCTTGAGCCCTATAATTTCACAATATATAAAAGAGCTTGGAATTCAACTTTACAAAACACCGTGCCAAAAAAGCGAGGTTAATGGAACAATCGAACGTGTTCACTCCACTATCATTGAACTAGCCAGATGCCTACAGAAAGAATACCCAGATCTTAATCTAAAAGAAATTATGAATATTTCGGTCGACAGATATAATAACTCTATTCACTCCGTCACAAAAATGAAACCCTCGAACATATTTTTCGGTAGAACGCAGAAATTGAACTACCAGAACCTAATTGACATTCGGGCGAAAGTTAACGAAAACCTAGCCGAACAAATAAAGAAAAACCAAAAAATAAAACAAAAAAGAGAAAACCAGAAAAGACAGAAACCGCAAACGTACAATCCCGGACAAACTATTTATGTCGGCGTAAAGCAAATTCAAAGTAAACACAAACCGATATACAAAAAAGAGATAGTCGCCAAAGACCATAGGGTAACCATAACAACGGAAAGCGGAAGACGAATACATAAGTCGCAAATTAAAAACATCAACTAATAAACATCCCATTCAATCTTTTTAGGTTTCCTTACAGAACAACAGTAAAGAATCTAACCATCTTTCCAACAATCACTTTGTCGGTAACACAAGGAATAGGTGCTCATAGTCTACAGGGACGCAGACATTTAAAGCGGGAGGAGTTAACACATCAACACCATTGTCACTTATATTCATCGCCAACCGAGACACTCGGTGCACTTTATATTTCTTATTATATTTGTTAATATGCTAAAACTGTTTGTAATTAATTATAATGAGATTATTATTGTTTTTGTATAAAATCACACCATAAAATTAACCAATCAAAAAAATGTAATTGTAACAGTAAATATTTTAAAATTTGTTTTGAAAGAAAGCTAAAAATAAAAAAGGTCACTTCAGTTCTGATCTTGTAAAGTTAAACGTAATAAAATTTAGAAATAAAATAAATAGTGTATTATTACAAAATAGTAACTTATATATAAAAAGAGAAATTAAAATTATACCTGTCGTCCGACAGGCTTTTTTACTAGTTAATAATAAAAGAATAAAATAATAAAAACGTCATTAAAAATATATCTCGTTTATCAAGACATTTTGTTTTTAAGTTTTTTTTTTCAATTTTGTTTTTTTAATATTAAAAGATGGAGAACGTACATTTAGAAGGATGAAATTAAAGTTTTAAATCTTTTCTATAAAATAAATTTTGATGCAATCAAACAATAATGACGTTAGAAAATAATGTAAATTAAAATTGACAAACTGAGCATTTCGTTAGCTAAAGTTATGTAGAATAAAAAAACTTTATAATTATTAACTGTTATTTGCTTTGATAAAAATTTATATACTCGTACGTATGCAATACCTAGTAAAAATCTTTGAAAGATATTTGACATTATGATTTTCCTGTAATAGCGGTTGGTGCTGTGGTGTACACAGCATATTTTTTTAAATAAATTCATGAGAGGATTGAAATAGGGTTTCAAAAGATCATAGAATATTAGATCCAATATACATTACCCTGAAATATTACTTTAAACATTTTTTTTTTAAAATCATATATTTCATGTGAAGAAATTTTTCTCAAGAAAAGTGTTATGATATAAAATGTTATTTTTTCAAATCATCAGTTTTAAAGGATTCTTTGGTATTTCTGTATACCTCTTTGTCTTTGGGACAGGTATTCTTTGAAGTAAACAAAAACGTGTTGCTGACTTTTAAATTAAATTGACGCAAAATGTTATAAGAAACACACATAAAAGACCGTAATATATTTCACTTTTTTTTTTGTTTTTTGAATTCCTTAATAAATTTAAAATTTTGAAGGTATTTTAGTATTCCGCCCTTAATGTTACATTTCATTTTCTTTTGTTTCTTTTCATACTTACTTTTCTTTATAATAAATTCTTTAAGCTTTATTTATACTTTTTTTTTTTACACTTAATGCCTTAAGAAACAACAAAGGACAAGAAAATCAGATATTTTCTTTTACTAATACATATATAAATAAGATATTTAATTGTATATAAACCTTTTTACATTTCAGATTTTTTTAACAAAATTTTAAATTGTTGGAAAACTAAGAGTTAAAAGTTTTCTAAAGCTTTAAAAAAAAACATAAATCTTAAAAAAGAGTAGAAATTTGACAAAACGTTTACAAAAACGGAATGTTCACATTTTTTCTAGCAAGTAAGTGAAGGCTTTTTCCAACAAATAAGTTCAAGCTTAACTCCAAAATAAATTTCAAATCTTAATTTGGTATTATTTTAAATAAATTTTTAAAAATATTACTTGGATTGCCCCCTTAGTTAAAATAAGAACATATTTGATTTAAGTTCAGATTATAATAAATTGTTATAATTTAAAGCCTGCATTAGCTCCGTCTTCTTAAAATTTTAAAAGATATTTTATGTTTTAAATTAAGTTACATATTTATAAAATCTAATTAAGAGTACTTATTGATTTATTTATATAAATAGACTCTTAACTCATACAATGAGGTAAAGAAGTGAATCATGCCTTTCCTTTTCAGGCGTGACAGATTGTACTATTTATTAATTATATTAGTAATATTATTTATTTTGTTTATATCATATGTTTAATATTTTACTATATATATTTGGTCACCATGGAGATTTGCAAAGAAAAATTATAATTCAATAATTCATTTTCAATTAAAAATTTATGACCCGAACGGGAATAGAACCCGCATCCCCTCGGTTAATACACCTCCGAAGCCCCTTAAGGGTATTTTAAAAGGTTTTTAAAACATTTAGTTGGCATAATTAGAGGAGTTTAACAGTAATTTTTTGTGGCCCCTAATAATATGCAATTTTATTTTGAGAGAAATTTAAAAAAGGTCTTTAAATATTTGAATACTCCAATACGTTTTAAATTTTTTGTACATTATAATCATTTTAACAATTCCTTATCAATACAGACGTTTTTCATATATATATATATATATATATTTTCGAAATAAATGAATTAAATTAAGATTCTAAGAGAAAAATTTCCAATTTTCAAAGTAAATTTCAAAATACACTTTTTGTTTTTT
The DNA here is from genome assembly GCA_963082915.1 of Dolichopus griseipennis. Classification (NCBI taxonomy): domain Eukaryota; kingdom Metazoa; phylum Arthropoda; class Insecta; order Diptera; family Dolichopodidae; genus Dolichopus; species Dolichopus griseipennis. Next base: position 88,156,679 of record OY720443.1, read on the forward strand.
AATTATTAACCTTCAAGTGCCTACACAGAAAAATGTAAACCTTGAATTATCTATAATTTCCATAGTTTCATTCTCTTAAATACGAGCAATATTAGTATTTAGATAACTTTTGGTAAAATCTTTATAAATGTAAGAAGATGAAGAAGAGTAAGAATGATGCATTAGTATATTTTTAAATTTATTTCATGGATAATAATATATCAGAGATTAAAAAAAAAAAGTTTAGAATTTTCAATTTATAAAAAAAAATTTTGTCTTACTTTGAAGTTTAATAAAGTCAAAGATAACCTTGTACATATCCAGTCGGATGAAGATTAATAAGAAAATATAAAATAAAGGTCTTTCAAATTATATTAAATTAAAAAAAAATTTAAAAGGTACCAAATATTTATTAAATTTAGACCTGATGTCTATTAGAAATTCAAGAAAAATCGAAATTTAAAAGAAGAAGGTTTCAATTACTAAAAGTTTTATTTTTTAATAATTTCAAAAGGTACAGTGGGCATTACATACAATTGATAATATTTTCCTTATAGACAATCATCTTTTTATCTCTTTTTCTAATTTTTATTTTGGATTTTATTTGATTTGGGTCGAAAATGTTTTAAATGAAATTTTATTAAATAAATAGGTACAGGATTAAGAGGAAAATTATTATTAAATTTGTCTGAAGATATATATCAAAATGGCACCCAAAATCGTACCTATCAGTGGGAATATTGTTTATCCTTAACCTGGAAAATTAGTGAAAAATTATTTACTTCATTTCATAGGCGCCCGCAAAATTTTTTCCAGGGGAGGGCAAAACAAAAATTTCTTAATAACCAATAAAAAAAATTTAATAAAAGGATTTCATTTATTTATTTTCCTTCTCATAAAATATAAAAATATAAAAACATTAATCATATTAACTTTAATCATAAAAAAAGAAATTGCAACCTCCTCTTCTCTAACCCAAAACGATTTAGAACGTTTATAAAATATCCACCTTGCATTTCGTCTATTATATGACGATGGACACTCATCATGCAAAGGCCATCCAGTCTATTCTCTGCCATAGTTGATCACAACCAGGTTTTAACCCTGCGTAGAGTACAAAATGACCTCTCTACTGTACAAGATGTCGCTGGAAGTGTTAGTGCAAGAGTAATTGCCAGAAAAACCGAAGGATAAAATACCGATGAATGCTGTAATAAATCTAAGAAGCTAAGATTTTCAATTTCTTTTATTGGTTTATCTTTCCAATAAGCAAACCAAACTGTAGCATCTGCTGTAAAATTTTCCAAAAAACAACCATACTTATTCTGAATGTTTATTATTGTGTTTTCATATTCCGCTTTTGCTAATTGACGCATATTATTAGGATGTAGCTGAAAAAGTAAATAAGCCGAATCATTCTCTTCAGAAAATCTTGCATTTAAAGATATTATTAAAGAATCCTGGTACGGAATGAAAACAGATCTTTAATAATACAATTCAGGTGAATCACAAGGTACATTTGACCGATTTTTTTGATTATTTGCAAGATGAGGTAACTTTATTTTAATATTAATTTGTTGAACGTTTTTCTCAACATTTTGCATGACAGAATGAAATTGTTGAAATGAAACATTTTGCATGACAAAAAAATTTTGCATTAACTGAAAACAAAGATACAACTGGATGATAAAGATATAATTCATTATCCAAATCACAATAAATGATTGCTAAACGGTATAAAAAATGCACAGAAAAAATATTCACCGAAGAAATTAAATTACAATTAAAAATAAACCATTGAGGTAATTCCATATTTTCATATAATAAAATTTAAACGATAATAATATAAAATATATTTTTCACTATTAATATCAAATAATAATTGAAAAAACTACTTATACAAATGAAATTATGTTTCTTGCTTTATCTTATGCATGAAAAAAAACATGGTTTTTTCTATGCATTTTAAATATAATTGAAATATTTTTAATATATAATTGAAATATTATATAATAATATTAAAATAGAAATATATTTATTTACCTGGTTTTTCAGTATTATTTAAATAGTATCAAGAATTTTCACTGAGTTTATAAAATGGATTAATATTACCAGCTAATAAACTAATATGTTACATATGATATATTCGAAAAATATTATTAAAATAATTTAACATATAAATAAGTAATTATAAAATTAAAAGCAATAATATATGTATTTTTCAACGTGCATCAACTGAGTTCACAATCACAATTAAATACCGCAACCCCACCACTCCAAAATCATATTCAGATATTTAGAATAGTTTTTCCAAAGCCTACTATGCTAAAATTTGAATATTGGCTATAAAAACTAAAACTAGAACAAAAACATTTTTTTTTAAATGCATTGGGAGTAATCTCTTCCTTTTGTTTTGAAGAAATTTTTGCAGGTTTTATCGATATGAAAAAGCGTGTGAAAAAGAGTTTGAAAAATGGAAAAAAAGCGTTTGAAAAAATATTATATATAGTGATTTATATATAGTGGTTATTGGTCTTCTGAAAAGTATTACTAAGGTTTTTTTTTAATTAAATGTTTTGATATTGTTTTGCTATTCCTCTATTTTTATTTTTTAAATTTAATAATTAATTTTTTTAAAAGCCAGGGGGAGGCAAGTGACCCACCTTGCCCCTACCTGTGGGCGCCTATGCTTCATTTTTTATCAAACCAATAAAAGTAAAGGAAAGAAAAATTATTTTTCATATTTTGTTTTCATTTTTTTTTTGTATTTTTGAAAGAAATGAAGAAATGATATTCAGCCCTTTGCTTCAATATTGTTGAAGAGTAATTGATTTGTGCCCTAACTTTTTATTTTGCAAATTTAAATATAAGTCCAGAAATTATGTAAAAAGGTGAAATATACTACATTATCCTAAACTGTAAATGTCTGGATTTTAGTATAAAGATGTCATAGTCTTTATAGTGCTAACCATAGCTGGAGCTTCTACTACTTTTAAGTACCACAGTTCGTATTACAAAATTTTACAAAAATGATTTTTTTTTATAAAAAAAATTATTAGTGTAGCATTATTATACCCGTATGACTATTAGTCAAAAGGGTATACTAAATTTGCCATTATATTTGTGACGCAGAGAAGGAAGGGGGGGGGAGTAGATATAGACTCAAGTGTATGGTTCTGATCAGAATCGAAAAATAAATTGGTTGTGCTATGTATGTCCGTTAGGATCTTGAAATTTTCACAAATTCGATATTTTGCAATAGCCGTTATCGCTATTTAAATCCAGCCATTTTGATCCATGGGTTCGTGTAGCTGCCATATAACTTTTTTTTTATATGAGAATTACTCTGTACCTATTACAGCTGCGTGTCTGGAATTTTGCCAAAAGCAGTTTTGTTTTATGGCCAAGGTTACTGCAAAATTTGGCAGGTCTACTTTAGAGGGTTCGAGTAGCTGCTACACAATTCCTTCTTTTATATTAGCATTAAACTACACTTTATTAGCTGTATGTTTAAATTTGTGCCAAAAGCAATTAACCGGATTACACAGAGTTGATACAGTCTACTCTACTACACTCTTCGTCGTTTTTTATTTATTTTATATTTAATTTGTAAAGTTTTTCTTACATTCATCAAATAACATTTCAGTCAAATTTTTTTTCAATTGAAAAATTGTCACCCCTGCATGAAATCGAACTCGAAATCCCTCAGTTAATATGTTCTATGCTTACCCACTTCCCCACTAAGGTCTCTTAAGGAAAATTTTAAATTTTTTATTTATATATTACATATCATGAATTATAATGCAATAATTTAAAACGATGAGTTACTGAGACCATTATAGGTTTGAATGCTATTTTTAGATCATATATCAATACTTTTTATTACATTTATTTAACTACAGGTATTTAGATAGATATTTTATTTTATTTGGATAATACTTTAAATTAACGATAATTACAATTTTATGGGTCCTTTTATAAAAAATATTATACTAGTATTGTCTATTATATTTTATTGTAAGGAGGAATTGAAATGAAAATAACTTACGATCTGAGCGGGGATTGAACACGAACTCCCTTGGTTGATACGCCAAGTACTCAACCTTTACGACACCGCCGCTCTAAAAACAATTTTATTTTATTTATTTATTTGGAATATTACGTTTTCAATTGAATTACACAATATTGGTCAAGACCTCGGTGGCCAGGGCCTTTGTGGGCTGATTTTAGCTTATCTTACATCTTTTATATCTTTTCTAAATTTTTTATTTTAAAACTAATTTGATAATTATCTTAATTGATCAATAAACTATTTAAATTTATTATCTTTTCTAAATTTCTACTTTATGACTACTTTCTAGGTTTTTTAATTACTCTATATACTATTTAATTTTATTATTTACCAATTTTTTATTTTTAATATTGCAAAAAAAATATTTTTAATTATTTAAAAATTTTTAAAAAATTATTGCATACTTTTAGGTCTCGATTTAAAATTTTCTGAAAATGACAATGTTTTAAAGCCATTTTCACTAAATATTCATAAGAATATAAAATGAATCGTCGTAATTTTTACATATCTAACATTCATGAACGTATGAATATAAAATAGAGATGAATTAAACAAAAATAGAATGCATTTGAAATTAAAAATCCTTCTCAACTTAACAGCTTATTTTATTATTCCTCCATCCAAACCACAGAATATTTGGTTTGATTAAATATTGAAATTCTTATGGTTCTATTCTTGTTGTTGTTACATTCCTTTTCTCTTAAATATGCTTTGTTCAGCATTCTATTTATTTATTAGAGTGTACTATTCCAGAGAAATATTTATTTTTTTTTTATCTTCAATTTGATTTGATGGTTTTTGTCACTGTCATTTATCTTTGTCCAAATGTGATAGTAGTGAATATACGAACTTGTGAAAATATATGAAAAGATTAAGTTGTCCAATGAATTATTCTCATCATCTATGTCTTATTTCAGATTTTTAAATAGATTTAAGTGGAAAGTTGACTTTAACATTCCAAATGAAAAGTAAATGAGAGTATGAGAATGTAGTATGTACATCTTCATTGTATATGCTTTTGAATTTTACAAAAATTATTATAGTAAAAATTTAAAAAAATTGTCATGTTTCTCAACATTATTTTGTTGAGTAGAAAACAGCAATGAAAAATGTGTTTGAATATGTCATAGAAATTGTTTTATAAAACAGTTTCTGCGGATTTGTTAAATAAATTAACAAATAAATTTTTAATATATTTAAAACTTCATTATTAATAAAAAAGTTTGGGGATTGATTGATGAAGTTTGGGCATTTGTCAAGGAAAGCCTCATAATTTAAAAAAAAAGAAATACAATTGACTTTTTCGCTTTTCTTCAACAAAAGGTTAAAATTTCTTCGGTGAAAAAAATAGGGTTTCTTCGGTCCTAACAAAAGTTTTTCCATTTTATCGAAAACGTGTAATTCCGAAACTTTTTTTGTCCTTTAGTGTGAATGGCGATAACTCGAATAAATTTCAAACGATTTCAATGAAATTTAGTATGAATGCTTTCTTTGTCAATAATAAGGTTTAGTTCGTTGATGGGTCACGGAATCGGGACGCTACCATGCTAAATTACCAGAGTTTTCGAATCTCGAATTTTAACTGTCGTAACAAGTTCAAACACTGAGTTCATGTCACTTTACTTAAAAACAAAGTTCCGAATGAAAAAATCTCAAAAAAAATATCCCGAATGTTCCAAAGTCCCGAAAACAAAATATTGAAATCCAAAAATCCTGAAAAACAAAAATTAGTTCACATTATATTAAATTAGGGTTCCAATAATTTGTTTGACTAAGGTTTGGGGTCGGCATCCCCGATTATTTTAAATGCTTTGTTATTAACTTGTTGTTTATAAAAAAAAGTTAGTAAGGATTTCAGAGTTGGATACAAAATCGGGAATGCTGTTTTTTCTCCAGAGTATTTATATTTGCCTTTTACTTAATATGTGTGCAAGATTTTTTTGTAACTTCGTACCAAACCTGAATTAGGTCTCGTAATTCGGGATTTTGACATTTTCGAAATTTTTTTTTCAAGATTTTAAATCATTCGGAACTTTGATATTTTCGGGATTTTTTTTTTCAAGTTTTTAAATCATTCGGAATTTTTATTCAGTAAAGTGTGATATATCCAGTCTAGAGATTCTAGGAGTTTCGGGAATGCCAAGTTCTAATAATTCATTAAAAACTCAAGCTCATAATTCATTAAAAACTTTGAAAAAAATTTGGTATGAAAGTTTTTTTGCCAAAAGAAAGAATTACAGCGAAAGTGATCAGATAGGCCAAATTGGGTCACGGGATTGGGAGGGATGCTTCTATATAAATTTATAAACACACTTTGCAAGAAATATTAACAGACTTTGGAGACTTTATTAAACAAACCACATTTTGCAAGAAGAAGAGATTGTGCAATCGATCTTGGGGTTTCTCTACGTTTTATAAACAATATCTGTGACACAAATCTTTAGTGTATAAGGATAATAATCTATCGCACTCCTTGAACAACATTGAAAAACTTTGAATGAAAAAGTTAATCATTTTATTTTTTTGAAGGATTTTTCAAAAGAAAAGAAGGAGCGCTAATCGAAATAGTTTTATATTCTAATTTTAGTCTATAATAAACGCTTTATTGATATTAAGTTGATCCTTTGTAAATATATAATTTTCTCAAAATAATATATTGTTTTTTGTATTTTAATTGAAATTTAATTTTTATTTTAAGACGTTTAATTTATTTATATAAGATGAATTCGATTGAATTGAAAATTTTCTATAATAGCTTTAATTTGAATTTCTATTTTCCCATTATTATATTTTTCCTTTTAATAAATAAATATTCCTAAAAATAGAATCAAGTACTTATTGATTTTTTTATTCTATTTTAAATTCTATTTATTGTATTTATCTCATTTAAAAGCAATTACAGATAAATAAAACGTGTATAAGAAAAACCTACACACCATAAATTTGTTTAAATCTTTTATCCAGAAGAATGTGGGAGAAAATAAAAGGACAAAAATGAAAAATTTTCCAATTAGAATCTTAAAATAGAATTTGGTGGGATACAAAATCTAAAAATTTTCCTAAGCATCCTTGAGGATTTTCAAATTCGAAATTAAACTAGAAAATAATATAAATTTTTTTTTTAAATTAACTGTATTATACTTATTATATATATGTATTTATAATTTAAAATCTATATATATTTATACTACAAAAGTTAAAAGTTTTAAGAACAGGTGCATAGTTAAATAAATAATTACAGACTCATTTAAATGAACTTAATTTTAGTTTAATGACATTTAAAACTTTTTTAAAAATAATTTTAAAGAAAAAAACTAAAAAATAGGAGTTTTTAAACTTAAAAAATAAAAATTCGAGTTTAATGGTGATTAAGTATAGATAATTGTTAGTAAATTATTCCTAAGAGACCAAGGGAATCATAAAGGAATTGTGGCACTATCTTTGAAAAAAAAATTTAAGCTTAAGATATAAAAAGTTGAAAAATTCTTTAAAATATACTTTCATACTATTAATTTTCAAACAACAACTAAAGTGAACTTTAAGTCTATACTAAATTGTGTCTAATTTAAAAAAAAAATATAAGGTTGTATAAATTATAATTTAATTGTGATATATTTAAACAAATATTAGGTAGTCCTACTAACAGCCATTAATGGTTTAATACAAACTTTTTTTGTTGACACAATGATTCAAAGTCGATTATTTTCTAATCTTCCACTTTTAATTTAACATTAGGTATATGTATATGTATATGCAAGCATTCATATGTTGGCTGGCTCTAACGAGGCATGAAGCTGTTTTCCAAACCACTACTTTCATAACTCTCAAATTTAAGAAAATTAAAAAAATTGAACATAACCCTTTTGTACTAAATTTAAATTTGCAATATTTACCAATTTCGAACATATGCTTATTAGGCCTCGAGAGGCATGTGTTAGGTAACCAAACTCCCACCTCAATTCATGACTAATTTTGTTGAAAAAATGAAAACATGGAGAACACGTTTATATTAAATTTCAAATTTCATGTCTTAATTAATATCGAATATATGTTTTAAGAACTTCGGAGGTGTGTGGGATGAATTTATTATGAATGCTTTCTTCGTCAATAGAAAAGTCAAATTCGTATATAGACCACGGGATCAGAAGGTTCCCATCCAAAAATACCAGAGTTTCGTGAGAAAAATTTCGAATTCTAGCCGTCGGAATCAGTTCAAATTTGGCACATAGATTATTAATGGGTACCCATGAAGAATAGCTTTCATAAATTGATTCTTGTATCATGGAGTCTACGGATTCTAGAAGTATCGGGAATGTCAAGTTCTAATAACATACTAAAAACGAGGAAGATTATAGTTGCCCTTGTCAACTTTTAGATACCCGTGCTTACCCACTAACCGTTATTTATTTTCCACATGCTATTATAAATATTACAAAAAAAATATAAGAAAGTAAAATAGTTAAAAAAAAATTTAGCTTATTATCCTATAATTTTTGCTTAAAAAAAATTAAATAAAAAAAAATATTAAATTTTTAATTCATTATACCATAATTTTTGCTTAAAAACAAAAAAAAAAAACCATAAAAAAAAAATAACCATAAAAAAAAATAGCCCACCCCAAAAGTTGGTCCGAGCGATGTCCAACTTTGCCAACTAACTTGCCCTATTACTTTACCTGCCCAGTTTTAATTTTAACCTCGTAGCTTCATTAGATTCACAGTTATCGAATTGACAACTTTGTATGGCAGCTGCCCGAAAATGGGGTCGCAACATTTTGAAACTCCATATTAGTGCTCGATTCATTATATAACTAACAGTGTGTAATTTTCATCCTCGTAGTATACTCAGTTTCCAAGAAATTCATATTGGTGCAAAGAAGTTGTATGGCAGCCCCCCGCAAATGAAGCCGTAAAATTTTTAAACTTCATATAAGTGCTTGATTCATTATAAAACTAACCGTGTGTAATTTTCGTCTTTCTAGTATAATTACTTTTGAAGAAATTTATATTGGTTTAAATAAGTTGTGTGACAGCTCCCCGAAACCTTGGTCTGGTCTTAACCAAAAAGAATAGGGAAGCTTAAAAATGTCCAAAAAATGTTTTGTGTGAATTTCAAAACTCTAGCTCTAATTTTTCAATTCTATCTCTTTTAATTAATTTTTAATTCACGAATATATTAAACCTAAGCAAAGTAAGCATCATATAATCATATTGATAAAATGATTCATGCAAAATATTACACATATACATATTATATGAATATACATATATAAATTATTTATGAAGCCATTTACTTAAAAAAAATCTTTGCTTCTTTTTTGCTTATCTTAAATAAACTACGCATCATTTAAATCATATGAAATTCTAACTCGAAATCGTACAAAAAAAAATACAAAAAAAATATATATGCACGGGTATAAAAATAAACAAAAAAACAAAAACAAACAAAATTCATATAATTTCATGTTACAAGGTGCATAGCTATATTTCAAATTTTTGTATGAAAATATTGGAGTTAAAAAAGTTAGCTGTTCGAGAGCTACCCGAAGTTTTGGTCCGATCTTAACCAAAAAAAATAGGGAACCTAGAAATTGATTGAAAAATATTTTGTGAAAATTTCAAAACTGTAGCTCTTTTAGTTTTTGAGTTATCGTGCTGACACACAGACGGACGGACGGACGGACGGACGGACGGACGGACGGACGGACGGACGGACAGACACACATAGCTAGATCGACTAATTTTTCGATTCTGAGCCGATACGTACCCTTGACACTATATCTAGCTCGTCTAGATCGATGCGTTACAAACGGAGGAGCAAATCTAATATACCCGATGTCATATATATATGCACGGGTATAAATAGGACAAAATAATTTTGTACTAAATTTTGATTTGCTATCTTTATCAATTCGAAGATATGCTTATTAGGTCTTGAGAGGCATGCGATAGGTACCCGAACCCCTACAATACATGCTAAATTTTAGAGAAATAATGAAAACATGGAAGAAAAAGTTTGTATCAAATTTCAAGTTTCATATCTATTTTAATTTCGAAGATATATACTTTAAGATATCGGAGGTCTGTGGGAGGTACCGAAACTACCACTTCAATTGATATTAAATTTCAGGGACACAAAGGAAATAGAAACAACGCCTCGTACCAAATTAGAAAGTTCTATTTTCATTGGTTTCGGAATTATGCTCGTTTATCCTCATTTCGATCAATAGCTTCCAGAATATGAAACCACGGTGCGATCTCACCCATTTTTAATCCCCGCCGTGCTTTTTTAACTAGTAACCTAAGTAGTAACCTAATACAGTATAAACTTCATCAGATGAAATCATTATTTTTCGAGTTACCGTGCGTGTTTACGGTTGGACAGACGGACATCGCTAAATCAACTCAGGAAGTGACGCTGTAGTTTTAAAACTTTTCAAATTTGTTTACGAATGTTTAATAATTTTTCCATGCATTAACCTAAAAATTTTATATTTTTTTACTAATGTGTTTAAATTCTTTTAATGCTCTATTAAAAAATTTATTGCTTTGTTTTTCTCACGTGTATAAAACATATATGTACTGACACCTATATTTATATGTCATTAATGATATATTTATTTTAGGTAAATACCTTAAATAATTTAATATTCATTTACCTATGCTTTTAAGTTTGGTAATGAGATGAGATATCAATAAATCGATTTAGAGGGAGACTGTATGAAGAAAAAAAAGCTTAAATCCTACTAAAATATTTAGCTTAAAATATTTTCTTGTTATGTCAATGATTAAAATTTTCTGGGACCGTGGTAATTATATTAAAAATTATTTTTAAAGTTATATTAAAATACGTGGTAAAATACTGAATAGAGAATTTAGTTATTCTAAAAATAAAATTCATTGTCCTAGGTTATGTTTTAATATGATGTCTGATATCAAAAGAATATTGAGGGAATATTAAAACATAATAATAGTTATTTTTATTAGATTATAATAATAGTTTAGCAATATAAAACGTTTATATGACTATATTATGTTTAAAATTAAACTGTTAAAACATAAAACGTTTTTTTTTGTTTTTATGATAATTGTCGAAAATGTATAATTTAATATTCATTTCTTTATAAATTTGATAATTTAAATAAATTTTTCGATATGTTATGTTTAATATAAATTTAATTCTAAAAATTGAGAAAAGTAAATTTAAAAATATAATCGAAATAAAACGTATTGAAACTAAATTTTTATTTGGGCGAAAATGCTATAAATTCATTCAGGTGCTAACCGTTTACTTTTTTTTAAACTAAGTTTCTTTATAACATAAAAATTCATTAAAAAACTAAATTTAAACTAAGATAATGTGATCACTTTGTGTATGTGTCAGATATTCCCAAATATAATTTAAGAAATTTTTTCTTTTTTTGTTTTAAGCGCGAATTGTTAAACTGTTAGGCTTATAAGCCTGTCTATACCATAGGTACATCTTGGAACAGGGGTTCATTTTATATCGTGTTATTAGAATTGGTTTTAATGAATTCCACATACAATTTAAGCATGAGATAGTTCTACGCCTTATAACATGTAATAATGTCTTAGATTTTCAATAGATACAATTCTATTTTTGTTTATATTGTTATATTTTGTATTTGAGTTATATGGTGTTCTATATCTGTGAGTTATATTATTCAATTAAATTATTTGTTTATATTTTGCATTTGTTTATGTTGTTGTATTAATGTATTTTTTTATTAAAGTTATATAATTATTAATTATTGTTTAAGCCATTAATATGAACCCAATGGCGAATGGTAGCTGAGTCGAGTCGAAAACCAGAAAAGTTTTTTTTCACATGAAAGGTCGGCACTCAACCACTGTGCCACCCAGCTGTAATTGTTAATTGTTTTAGATTAAACATGCTTACAAATGGAAAAAATTAAAAACATGCTTCTTTATACAATCACTCCACAAAATTTAAGTTCGCCACTCTTTTAAACAAACCCGTTTTATGACGTATTATTTTATTTTATTCTGTAAAAATTCTGTTAAAAAATCTGTAACTTTAACAAGAGGACAATTTTGTATTGCTGAAGCAGATTTTACTCTACTTAGGGACAGTGTAGTCTTTAAAAATTTTATTTTACCAAATTATTTCATATTTTCTAAGCGTACCTACCTATGAGTTGAATTTTGTCACAGATTTCAATTAATACGTAAATTTATCTTGTGAAGTAAAACTTGATTAGATTGAATCGGTACTGTATTGTCAGTACATCATATAATATATATATTACGAAACAAATATACAAAATATATAGAGATATAATATATTGAAAGATATATGCTTTAAAAAAAAAATATAATAAAAAAAATTCAAGAAGAAAAAATATAAAATAGGTATCAATACGATAATATTGATTTGAATGTATATTTGATATTCAAACCATATCTATAGCAAGTTATATATTACATATCAACATAAAATAGAGCTATAAAAGAAAAAAGAGCAGAACGTAGGCTCATATAAATTTCGCCAAAAACGATATAAAAAAAAAGATATAGCTTTTATTTTTAAGAAAAGACAATTCCCTAACAGCTTATTTTGGATGTACAAAAAAGTACAAAAGAAAACAACTTAAGATAATAACACCAAATTTTGTAGGCAGATCTGGTTCAAAAACTTTTTCTAATCTTTTCTTGTGTCGCATAGTTTTTAGTTTTTGATATGGGACATTTTATATCACTAGTCTATAGTTGAATAAAGTGGTTTTTTATCTGGTGGGATTATTATATAGTGTTAAATATTATGGTTTTTTTTGTATAACAGTTTTATTACAATTTCAATGGTTGACTAGAGTTTATTTAAAAGGATTAAAAAGAGCGAATAGAGAATAATAAGGGATAATATAGAGTTATTATGTGGGATAATATTTGTTCCATACTGTTAAAAGTTGTTATATTTTAATTTTGTGCAGATGAAGATTGTTTCAAAATTTTTAAAGATTAAATTTTTAATGTCATATTGAAAAAGTTTTATTTCAATTAAAATGTAGTCAAAATAATTTAGTGATACTAGCCTTCTTAGCTAGTCTAAGTCTATTAGCAACTACTTAACAATTAAAAACTAAAAGTTTTAAATTTTATAGAAGAGCTTATTCTGTTATATAACTTATTCGGTTAAAATTTTAATATCTTATGTTAATTCTAAAGATATTCAAATTGGTACTAGGATGTTAAATGGGTTTATTGAGTGTCCTATTCAAATTATAAAAAAAAACTAAGAATTTGCAAAATGCGTACAAAATTTCTTTCGAACTTGGGGGTTAAACTACTCAAGTTATACATTAATGCAATTTTAAATTACTAAATTGGTACTAGGATGTTAAATGGGTTTATTGAGTGTCCTATTCAAATTATAAAAAAAAACTAAGAATTTGCAAAATGCGTACAAAATTTCTTTCGAACTTGGGGGTTAAACTACTCAAGTTATACATTAATGCAATTTTAAATTACTAAAAATCTATCTTTCGATACTGATCCAGTCCTAACACTCGAGTTAATATCCATTATGCCTAATTTGGTACCTTATAAAAATAAGAACAACTTTAACATCCTTGTGACTATCACTATCGAAAGGAATCGTACTGTATTTGAATACAAAAAAATTGCAAAGTTCATTTTACAATTACATGTTTGATAAATGAAAATGTAAAGGAAACGCTGTAATTAAAAAACAAAAAACTGTAATTAATTTCTTTTATTTCTGGGGAACATTTTAACTCCAAAAAAAAACAAACATTCATTAACTTTATTCAATTTATATTCAAAAGAAGTAATGTTTGTTCTGAACAAAAAAATAAAATAAAATTAATTAAAAACAATTATAGTTTTGTAATAAATTCGAATAATTATTTTAAAAAAGTCACAAAAATTTATTGATAATTTTAATTAAAAATTTTTTTCAAAGATTTTGCAATACTCTTTATTTAAAGTTTATGAAAAGAAGTTCATTGCACCTTTGAATATTTAATGAATCCCCAATTGCTTTTTGTTCATAAATTTTCATTTAAAAATTTTAAAAATTTGTTTAAAATAAAAAAGAAAACAGGACTTGAATTTTTAATGACATTCTGAAATGAAAAAGGAAATGAAAACAGCAATAAATTTTTTTTCTAATTTTTATAAGTTTGTTGTACAAAAACTTCTGACTAAGAGCTGACAAATTATGTGAGAACTGCTTACAAAAGCATACATCTTTGCAGATTAAATTTCCAAAGATGTATTTACTTTGTAATGAAAGATAAAGTCTAATTAGTAATAAGTCGTTGATTATAGGCTTTATTTCTCTTCCAAAATAAAAAGTCTTAAACATTATTTAAGTAATAAAGTTTTTACACGAGTTGGTTGCAAAATCAGGATATCTGCTTTTTTAAGAATGGAATTTATTTGGAGGGATTTTATAGTTGGTTAAAAAGCCAGGTTTAGCCTTTTTTCCATAATATTTACATATATACATTCGGTGCAGGGTCACAACTCCCAGAGTGATAATTTCTAAGGGAATTAACGGGACATAACCTCCTAAAGGCCCTAAAAAGGGCAATCCTGATTTTGTAACCAAAGCCTCGAATACATGAATTAATTAAATACTCTGAAAAAAACCTCTAAAGGAGTTTGGGAGTTTTGACCCTCAGAGTTATGAACCTGCACCGATTGTATATATGTAAATATTATGGAGAAAAGGGTAAATCTGATTTTTAAAACAACTATACAATTCTTCCAAATAAATACGTAAAATAATACATACATATAGAAAGACCTTTATTTTGTTATTAACTGCCTAATTAAATTCATATGGTGCCCGCCGAAATAAACCTGAGTAGGCCAGGAGGAGTGGCTACAAATTTGAAATTGGAATAATACAATATTTTAAAATGAAATAAAGACGAATTTGGCTATAATTCTCTTTGGAATGTGAGACCTTCCACAAAATTTCGAAAATTAAGCCTTAGTTCGACAATCAAATGTGAAATAAGGCCTGTTACGCCTAATTATTCTAAACTTTATTTCCACCTGCCATTTAAGGGTTCAAATTGAATGATTCTAATAATTATAAATTAATTAGGAATTATTTTAATGCATTTTTTAATCGAATCAATAATTCCGACTATGTTAATGCAAAGTGAATCTCGGTAATGCGTTTTTAATTTCCACTAACTTCGGGATTATTGCATCTTCGGGATTTATAAAAATTACTTGAATTGTTTTTATACAATATTTAAATTAAAATCGAAATTATCTTTTCAAAAAACTAATGTTGGAACAAACGACAAGTTCTTGCAGCACAAGGCATATATATGTACATATATATATTCTCCAATTTTTAATTTAAAAACTAAAGTACCTTTTATATATTTTTGCTGTTATAACTTTTATTTCTACTGATTTAAGTTAATTAATTTTTAAATGTTAAAATAAAACGCCTTAAACAAAAATAAAAAATTGAAAATTAAATTAAAAATTTGTTCATTGTACCTTTCATTGCTTTGTTTTAAAAATTTAAAAAAAAAAAATGTAATTTTTTGATGTAAAAGTTTCTCTTTGACCTGCTGAAACCATAAATTATCAACATTATTTCATTTAAATTGTTCATATTAGCGAAAAACACGTATAGTTTTATTGCCAATGTACTAAAGAGTAAGTTAAAAAAAACATTGTACTTTGTTTTATAGTGTAATAAAAATTGTAAAATTTAGTAATTTTTAAATAACGGAAGTAGATATACAGTAACAGTCAAAACTATTGGTAATTAATATTAATTAAAAGGCTAAAGTTAGTATTCCATACATGATCCCACAACAAAGCTAAGATAAATAAATAAATTCTACATTTGGGAACTTCATTTGAATAACATTCAATGATGCCATCCTGTTTCGATCCTCACATCAATTAGTTTTAAAGCCAAAGACACAGAAGAATTTATGTTGGTTTGGTTGTGAGCTCATTATTTGAGCTCATATGAACCCACTATCGATCTCAGGGTGGTCATGGTATATTTATATTATGATTTAATAGTCAAAAAATTTTGTTATCAGTAAGGTTCTTTTGTATCTATATATATTGCTCCAATTTTTTAATATTTTAATTTTTACAGTTTGCATATTAAAAAGTTTATTATACTCGTATTAAAAAAATTTAATTAGTATTGAGTTTGATCTTATAATATTTAAGGTCACACTTTATATTTAAATAACCAAATTTAAAGCTACATAATAGATATCAGTTCGTACCGATATTAGACACATACCAAATACTAAAATATAAAAGTAATTGTAAAATTTTAAGGCAACGTTTTATTAACTGTTAATAAATGCCAAAACTGACAGCTAAAAAGATTATCATTTTAAAGTATGTTTACACCAGTAGTCCAAATGGTCTACAAATGTCAATTTTTTACTGTTAAAAAATGTCATTTTAAAGTACGTTTACACCAGTAGTCCAAACGGTCTACAAATGTTAAATTTTAGATAACATCAATTTTCTTTTATAAAGTTATACTCGTATTTTATATACAAAATGTTAATGAATATATGAAAGTAAAAAAATAAATATGTTATAAAATTCTTTAATTTTTTTTGGGAGTTTTTTTTTATCATCAGTCTTTAATATAAATTTATTAAATATTTAATATTAAAAATACATAATTATAAATGTAAAAAATTATTGATTAATTATTAAATTAATAATTAAAATAATAAACGTAAAAAATTCTACTTAAAGTTTCGGTCAAATCAAACATTCAAGTTTCGATCAGCGTGCCAAATAATTTAACCAATTTAATCAAATTACACAATTATATGAAAACTAGATTGTTTAAATTGACAAATTCTAATCTTAACATCTTAATCAAATTAATATGATTAGAAATTAATGTGTTTAACATTTTTTTTTGGACCATATGTATATTAAATTTTGTATGAAAAGAAGCATTGATTGAAAACATCCAGTTGAATAGTTAAAGTTCTTGCATAATTTATTCCCCTCCTCTTTAATTTTCATGTACATATATTCTGTACCAACCGAAGTCCGAATCTGCATAAATTTTTTTTACGATATATTAGAGTTCATGTTTCACACATGGGAACAATTATTTTAATTCAAATGTTGCGATTTATTCAACGTTGTGCAGTAGAAATTTGATGTGTGTCTGTGTAATTTTTTATCCCGTAAACTTCATACAAGTTTAAATGTACCCAGGTCAGGTACAATACTGTGCATTAGTAAAATTAAATTTTTAACTAATATTTAAAAAAAAAATAAAAGTTCACAAAACCAAACGAGATTATTTTTGTACCATGTGCATATACAAACACACTACCTATTAAATATTTTAATTAGAATTTATGGAATTAAATGTGCGTTTTTTGAATTATTTGAAAAAAGTATTTAGGTTAAAATTTTTTTTCGTTTTACCAAAAATCCGTTATGATGTGAACATTTTTATATACCTAGTTATGTTTGTAACATGTATGAAAATGTACGTTAAAAAATGCAAGTATTTAAAAGTATAAAAACGCAAGTAATGGAAAAAAGCAAGGGCTTTTAAAAAGCTCGTTTTGAAAATTTAACAATGTTCTATAATATTTTTTAGTTTTTTAAAAAATTTTAAATTAATAAAAAACTTGCATTTTAACCTTGGCTTACTTGTTAGTTGACAGATTGTCTTATGTTAACTTCTAAGTAATTCGGATCTGATTTTTAACGAATACTTAACGAAAAAAAGAATTAAAAAATAAAATCAAAATAAATTGTAAGTATGTTGTTTTTTTCGAGCTATGCGCTGTTATGTCATTATAGTTCAGGCTTAATGTTAAGCTTTTGGTTTCTGTAAATTGCATCAAAAAATTAAGAGTATTCAATGTTAAGTACCAATTAAATTCACAGCGGCTTAAGCTTAAGTAATAAATTTCTTGCTTACCTTTCACAGCTGCTAAACGGAGGGCGGATCAAAAACATTTTCGGAAATGGCTCGTACTTATTTATTCAAAGATTTAACTCAAAATTTTTTAAAATAGCTACAGAAAGCTGATTTAAGTTAATTTTTTTCTATTCTTAGTTAAAATTTTTTAATTAAACGCTGTAGGTAAGGTAGAAGTTTACAAAATATCCGGTCGGACGGACAGATTGTCAGAATAAAATCAGTTTTTTCAAAATTGATGTTAATTTGGTGAATGAGGTATAAAATAAAAATGTTCCACAATAGTATTCGGAATAGTTATTTGTTCGAGCATAATAAGTTTTGTTCTTGCCATTTTATTTTTTATTTTTATAACCTCAAATAAATAAATTCACAATATGTGGTTTTTCTTATATCCAAATATACATATTTATATATATATATATATATGTATATATATATATATATATATATATATATATATATTTGTTTTTTGTTTTGCTTTAAGGACGAATTGAAGCGAATTAAAAATTATCCTTGAATTAATTAAAAAAAAAACACACAAAAAGGGATTAAGTAGTTTTATTTCATTTTAAATTTTTCTATTGAAATGCCACAATAAAACTGTGAATTGATTCGGTTTTTTTTTTTATTTGGTTTAAAACTTATGTAAAATGGCAGCACATTGCGGGGTAATTTTTCTTTCATGTGAATCGTTAAATTACTTTGAAATTATTTTGAATGAAGTTGTATATATATAATATGTATTTTAAATTGTATTGTATTTTAATTGTAAAGTTTTACAATTTTTTTTTTGAAAAACAATGAAATTATTTTGGTCATGATTATATTAAGCATACATTTTACTTTTTCAATATTTACCTTTATAATATACATACATATTATATAAGCGATGGTACATATGATCCTAAAAGAATAGGTATGCTTTTGGATTGTGAAATTTTATTTTGCTTTTTGGTTTTTCTATGATTTTATTCGCATAAAAACCGAAAAACAAAACCATTCATTCACAAAATAAAATTTAATGTGAATAATCGGTTACAGTTTAAATTATAATTTAAAATAAATATACTCATTTTATATGATTACATTAAAATAATGACTAATGTTATAATCATGACTATTACAATTTTGATTTATGACAAGGAAATTACATTATGTACATATTATATAACGTTAATGAAGTTTAATTAGATATGGGTTTCGAAATGTAAATGTCAGGCAGAAAATAAAACCAAAATAAAACGAGGAAGAGTGTAGTAGAGTAGACTGTGTCAACCCTGGTATATCTGTATGATCGTAATATCACCATTATATCATTCGGTTAAAAATTTATACATCGCCCAAAATAAAATATAAGTTGAAAGGCAGCTCTTCGAACCTCTTCCACTACACGAACTTTATTTTATTCAGACCTTGTCCATTTAAGTTAACTACTATTGACTAAATTTCAAAGATCCACCTTTATTAGGGATAAAGTAATGTTCATAAAAAATATGAAATTTTATGTTTATAAAACTAAACTACTTTTAGCAAAATTTCAAATATCCAACCTTACCATGTATAGAGTTATTTTCATATAAAAAAAGCTACTCGAACCCGTGGAGCATAATGGCTGAATTTCAATAGCGATGAGGTATATTTCATAAAAATGAATTTGTGAAAATTTCAAAATCCTAGCTACTTTATTTTTTGAGTTATCGTGACGGACGGACATAAATAGCTGGATCGATTTATTTTTCGATTCTGACCCAATCCATACTTTTGATTTTATATATACTTTCTCCTCTTTCTCTGCGTCACAAACGTAATGCCAAATTTAGTATACTCTTTTGACTTATAGTCATGCGGGTATAATTAAGTATTTGAATATGTGCAGTGCAAACCTTGTACACAAGGACCACACGCCACTGATTAGATTCAATTTAAATGTTTTCCTAGCATGTCTAAATTCCCTTTCAAATATATTTAAGACGAATTTTACTGTTCTTCTTTAAAATAATTGGCCACCATACAAATAAAAGTTTTTTTTCAGAACCTTTGCAGATATAAACTTAAATCTAACATAGTTATAATGATAGGCAGATAGATTTTTAAAATTTTAATTATTTTCCTTCCTTCTTTGTTGCTCTTTACCTATTCGATCTTAAGGCCATTTATAAATTAATAAAAATTAATAATATATTTCTTTATTTCTTCTAAAAGTTTATCATACTTATGAAATAATACTACAAAAAAACAGTACAATTGAAAACTCAGTTAAACTTAATTTTTCTTTTGAAGTTTTTTATTGATTTTAACTTTAATTCTTATTGAGCTTTACTCATTCCTACACAACCATATAAAACCTACTAATAACTACTCATGATGAGGTAAATAGAGTCCTTAAATAATGAATTTGATTTAAGAACAAATGAACTAAAAGTTAACCTTCATCATTCATGTCTTAAAGCACATTTGATAAAATGTAACTAAATAAAAATTTTGTATAAATTTTTTTAATTATGTTTTGTTTTACTTTCGAGAACTGCCATATGAATATAACTTTTATTAGAATAGTTCATCGGAATCAATACAAATTGTAGGACGTGACGTGAGAGTGTAAAGTTTTGTAAAAAAAGAAAACAAAAGTTCAAATCAGAAAAGAATGAAAAAGTTTTTTAAGTTTAACTAAGAAAGTTGTACGTTCGATACATTCCTGGGAAATTTATTTTCTCTTGGATACTTATACTGATGTTGGGGCTCTTGTTTTACTCATGTATCTATAAAATACTTTATAGAGAATTACTATTTATAGGTACAACATATAAAAAAATATATTGAGGCACTCATAGGTAAAGAATAATAATAATCTAAAAATAATAATAATAAATTATATAGGTGAAGAATAATAATAATCTGGAATCAATGTTAACAAACATAAAAAAAAGTTTTACAAAAAGGTTTTTTTTTAAACCCCATGATAATAGATACATTTTACACATACAAACTAGTGTAGTCATAGTAGCACGTAATTTTGTTTTTGTAAATTGTTAAGAATTTTAATTTATTTATTGATTGGAATTGAACTAGAAGGATTAACTCTTCATTGCCACTTTCTTATAAATTTCAACATTTTGCGATAATGGTGTAAAGAAATAGCTGATTTTGGTAAAAGTAATACAGTTCGGTTTAATACTTCAAAAACTCAAAGCTGCCTGATTTCCTGCAAGTGAAATCAGTTAAACCCAATTCTGCGATTCAAAGGAGAAATAAAAACTAAACTAAATCAAAAAATGCTGTGTAATGAGCATATTTTTGTTATAGCTAAGAATGCTGCCAAATATTTGGGTTTTCTGTCCCGGTTCAAAAAATATTTCTCTCCTAAGGATTTATCTAATATCTATAAAGCCTATATTTGACCTAAGATAGAATATATCTCCCACATTTGGGCTGGCGCATTCCAAACTTTTTTGAGTTACCTCGATAAAATTCAAAATCGTGCCTTACGCTTAATAGGTGACCCTGTCGAGGAAGTAAGACTTACTCCACTTAAATCTCATCGAAATATTAGAGCGATTTCTCTGTTTTATAGATATTCGTTGGTAATGACACTTGCTCTATTGAGCTAAAGTTAATTATGCCCCCTTTTAAACAATTCCAACGTAACGTCAGAGGAGCAGCAAGTGCTCATTTCTACACTGTGGAAACTCCAAGATGGTTTAAAACTGGTAATAGAAACTCATTTGTCGTAAGGGCTGCTAAGATATGGAATATTCTTCCATCTAATGTGTTTCCCTCTTTTAATAATGTCCCATTCTGCAACTAGGGCTGCTAAGATATGGAACATTCTTCCATCTAATGTGTTTCCCTCTTTTAATAATGTCCCATTCTACAACTAGCAAAAATTCAAAACGAATCTTTTCAGGTTCATTTCCAATGTACCCCCAAATTCCCCTTTAATATCATATTTTCTTTCTCTTTCAAACTAAACTTACATGGTATGTAAAAGGAATCCGTTCATAGGATCACGGCCCTTTGACCCTAACAACTTATCGCTAATCAAATATAGAAATTATCATTTTTTTTATAAATTTCTAATTTCACGAAAACCATAATTGACAACAAAATAATGAAGTTTAATTAGTAAAAAGCACTCAGTTATTAAAAAAATATTTATTTGATTAGTGATAAGTTTTGAGACAATAGGGCTCTAATTTACAGTGTAATATGTATATTAAAAAGCAACTCTCATTTTGTCACAATTAAATTCAAAATCTAGGCCTCGTTGGTTAAATAATAAATTCTTCATTTCTTTTTAAAGTATGAACCCTTAATTTTCCTTAAATCTAATCTAAAACCTAGTGATAATGATACGTTAGGTGAGTTTTTAAAAATAATTTTTAAGTTGAAACCTGCTTTTCTACAATTTAAAATAAATCAAGGGCAACAAATTTTTTTAACAATTGCTTTTCAATATAATTGCTGGGTACACAGGAATCACTTTATTCAAGTGATTTCAATCAGTCATTTCATGAAAATTTATTTATTTATTAAGTACATATTTCCAAGTGCATACAGCGCATTTGTAAATTTATGCGTCATTTTCCTTTCGGATGTGGGCCAACAATATTATTTATTTTGTTTATATCATATATTTTATATTTTAATATATATATTTCGTCACCATGGGGATTTGTAAAGAAAATTATTTTTAAATATTAATTTTTTAATTAAATATTGTATGACCTGACCGGGACACCTCCGATTAATAAACCAAATGATTACCCACTACACCACCGAAGCCTCCATGAAAATTTAGAAGTTTATTTTTTCTTACGATTACATCCCATAAAAAAGAAATTACAGGAAAATTGTATAATTAAGTTTCTTACATATAGTTATTTGATCCTTCTCAATTTTCATTGGTACGAGCCAAAATAAACAATTCTTGCAACAACTATGTTAATAAAAATTTATTTCATTTAGTTTTAGTAAGTTTTCTTTATTCGAAAGAACGATTGAAGGAGTTTTAGAGTAAATAAGCTATATAATTGTAAGAATATTACTAAGAGTATTGTATTTATTTAAATGTGTCATATTGAATGCATGTACTTTAATATTTTGTTATATAAGAATTGCAGAAAAACTTTAACATAAAATTTTCATGAACAAATCATAAATTTAATATTTTTTTGAACTCTGAATAATTAAATGTAAGGCAAGAATGTTAAATTTATTGTTTTTTTTTGGAATATTTTATAAAGAATAAAGTTTTTTATTTACTTTTGGATCAAAGTTTTCAAGAAATGAGGGCATAAGTGTATTGTAAATTTTTTTTTTTAATTGTCATAAATTAACATCTACCTCAAATTATAGAGCCCATGAATAGTCTGTATTCTAATATTTATATATAATAATCTGATATACCTATCAAGCTAGCTGCCTTATATAAAATAGGTTCCTATTAAATGCCTAAGTCTATTTATCTATAGAAATGGAGTTGATCATTCTACACCCTGTATATTAAATTGTGAATGATATAACTTACTGAAATATTGAAACTTTAAAAGTTAAAGATTTTTTTATCAACTTTATGAAATATTGAAACTTAAAAAGTTAAAGAATTTTTTATTAACTTTATGAATTTAATTGAAATAAATTAAATATGAAACTGGATCAAATAAAATTTTAATATCGAAACTTTTGGGTTGATTTCTTCTGGGTTGACCAAACTTTTCCATTTTTGTATGAAAGACTTACATTTCAAATATAAAATTTATTTTAAGAAGGTCAAAAGATATATTTGGCAAGAAATAATTCATAAATATGTATTAAATACAACTTTGAAATAAAATGTTTAAACACTTATCAATTTGTTCACACTTCTTTCAGTCGAACATTAAATTTAAGTTGTCGTCATGGCTACGATCATGGAAATCAAGTGTCTGGGGCAGTTCGATTTAGCCATTTATATCCGTCTGTCCGCATGTCAACTTAAAAACTAAGAATTATGTCTTTGCTATTGAAATTAAATTTTAATAAATCATAATGGGTTCAAGTAGTTGCCATAACAACTTATTTATAAGATTATTTCTCTACCTTTAAGAAAACAGACGTTGGCGTTGACAAAACATAGTTGGTCTAGTACAACTTACATTTTCTGATATGAATAATTCAGAGTCTAGTAAGTTGTGTATTTGAAGATTTACCAAAACTAATTAAACAGGTTATACAATGTTTTTATTATAATTTCATGCGGGTATTCTAGAGTTGACACAGTCTAATTTACACTCTTATATATTTTTAAAATGAAAGTTTTTTTTAAATGCTTTTTTTAATTTTTGTTTTGGAAAATGTCAGCGATTTTCATTTACGGCAACACTACAGTGATATTCTTTGGTAGCTTTTCACCAATCCTTAATTTATTAATAATTTACAGGTTATTTAATACTTTTTATGAATATTTTTTATTAACTCCACAATATCATGATCACGATTTGTTCCTTTTGTATTTTTTTACACCTGAAAACACAATTTTAAAAAACATATATACTGTATTAAATAATATGATATATCATTAAACACATATGCAATGCACATTTATCCTCACTTTTGATCCAGGAAACTTCAACATACAAACACTTTTAAAAATAAATAAGGAAAGCAGATGGTAAGATGGAGGCAACAAGATATGATTATGATATTAAAATTAACAAAAACTTGCCTTATAAATATAAATGAAAAATTTTGATGAAAAGCGCTTTTTTTATCTTATTTTTTTTGTTTTTTTAATTTGGCTTTTTTATTCATTATTTTTTGTACTTGTTTTAGGCTTTAAATAAGGAATAAATTTAATAATAGAAAAGCATATAGGAAGTAAGAAAAATAAAGGGTTGAGTTGGGGGGCGGGAAAGTTCAAGTTTTCTATAAATTTTTTAAAACAAATGCCTGCGGTACTTTATCAATATAATGAAGCTCTCGGATATTTTTTAGTGTTTTGCTTATTAAGAAAACATTAAAACATGCAGAATATATTGATTTCTACACTAATGTGCAAAACATTATGCATGCAGTCCCAGTCGTATATTGTATAGAAATCATATAGTTTATTTTAAAATAGAGAAATTACATTCATCAACTTAGTAGCACTGTAAATTTGCAAATCCCAAAATTGTTGCTTGGTCATATTCTAGAGATCTTGGTTTTATATTCTCTGTGACGAATATCCTACATATAATGGGTGGACTCTTGTACTTTTAATATCCGAATCACTTTCCCTGTTAACAACCATATTTCACTGTCATACTGTAAGACTGGTTTTACCCTTGCTTCGTGAGGATCTTCAAAGATTCGAAATTCAGTATAACTTTAAACATGTAATAAAAATTGAACGAAAAGCAATTTTCGATTGAAAGCAAAGATTGGTGAACTTCTTTCGACTTATAATTAATCTGTTTTTAACTTTTGGTAAATTTATTGCATTTTCCCGCTACCTTTTTAATGAAGTATTAAAACAAGAAATTGTTACTGAATTAATTTTTTGGAATATTACTGTTATTTTGTTTTTAGCACATTTTCAAAAGATTTTGTAAACACTCCGTCCGTCCATCTGTCTGTATGTTAACAAAAACTTTTACACTGTTTGAAATAGAGAAAAGAAATTTTAGCTACGGGTAGGAAATGTAAAAAAAATAATTTCATGGAAGAACTCTTTTCATTAGCCTTACCCGTTACGAAGGTACAGCCTTCCACAGTTGGAAAAAGTCCTACAATTAAATTTTGATAACAAGAGTTCTGTTAAGTATATTTGCAATTTGAAAACGGTAAAAGACAACTGGCCTTATAAACTTTATAAATATTGAAAGGCAAATGTTTAGAGTTAAAGAAATTTTTTGTAACACCCTCTGTTTAGGGTTTTTTAGATGTAATTTGAATACCTGTCCAAAATTTTTTTAGTAATATACGAAATTCAAAACTCCAATATTAGGGACATCACATATTCGAGAAACATCATAAGTTTTCATAGTAAAAATTTGGGAACCTTTCTCAATGAAGGGCTATTAAAAATTAAAACTTTCGTGTTTTTATAAATCAGTAACTTATTCACCAGTGTATGTTTTTTTAAAATTAAATGCTAACATTGAAGCTCCAAAATTATATTTCGCACTTGTTAATAGGTTTTCTTGAGTGCATTGGGATTATATTCTAAGTATTGATTTCACTATTATTCATAATTAATAAGTTGATGAAATAACTAAATTATAATATAATTTATTTTTATATATATTTTTATAAAAAAAAAATGATAAAATACTCATTAAGAAACAATATAATTTTAATGTGCTTTTTAAAGAACCCTTGGATTTTTTCATCACTTATTTTTTTATGCTGAAATGACAAAAAACTTATGTGATCATAAATCACTTTTATAACTTTTGGTTTGTCACTTTCGATTCTTTTTTTTTAATTTTTTTTTAGGCTCTTAGACTCTTGCTCATACATGTTTAATAAAGTGCTATAAAATTCCTTTAAATAATTTTATAGACAGAGGGAGAAGGAAAAAATATAGATAAAAACAAAATGTGAGTGTTAGTATATTTATAAATTACATAAACAATTTTATATGTATGTTGTTTCAATTTTGATGGAGTGTAATAGTGTTGTGGTTTTATGACATTTTTGTGTTTGTGTCTTTTCATAATATTTTAGGTTGTATATGGCATCATTATTTCGGTAAAACTATAGTTTAAGTTGTATTTATTTATATTATGAATCCAAAAAAGAGATAGACTTAATATATTATAAACAAAAAAATGTGTCTATTAGCTGATTTTTGTTTTTATAATTTATTTCCCAATAAAATGTTGGGTAGAAAAACCTTTTTTTGTGAGTTTTTATTTTTATATGGATAAAATTGTAATTCAAGACTTGTTTAAGTTTAATTGACTTGATTTTGTTACAAATTATTTATGACTATAACATATATTTTGGAATTTATTATAAAACTTTTTGTTTTAAATCAACATTAAATTATAGTTAGGAAAAACTATACAGTAAAGTTTTATTAATTGTCGTATATACATATTTACTGAGTCTTAGTTTATAAATTATTTGAATGTTTTAAATTTTTTAGTAATTTTAAATTGTATTCAAATTTGTGAAATTTATAAAAAAGTTAAAATAACGTTGGCAACTTTTGTATTGATTATTAACTTAATTTTTACTCTTTCGTTGAAAAATATTTTAATTATTTTTTTGGAAAACTATTATGAGCTAGAATTTGGATGAATAGGGGTTGGTCACAATGAAAAGGAAAACCACATTATCCAAACTTTTATAATATGGATATACTGGTTTTACAAGTCACTTAATCTCAAAGAAAAATCTTAACATTTAATTATTAAAAGTTCTCAAAAGTTGTTAAATCAAAAAATTATTCAAATTAAAATATTTCATTTGCAAATACATTGAATAGAAATAACAACAACAATAATAATATATTTAATGATAATGATTATTGTACCAACAACAATAATAAAAATAATTACAATAACAATCTAACTAAATCTGATAATAACCAGACTAGTCTAGAGAATTAAATAAAAGTATATTATTATTATATTAATAAAAAAAGTTGATTATTTCGAAATGCAACTATAGATAAATAGATACAAATTATATAAAAAATATGAAAAACAAAAATAATGATTCCAATAGTTATTAATGTGAAATAATGAATCTTACTACACAAAATAAAATTGATTTAAAATTAGAAACGATAGAATTAATATAGGTGGAGATGTTACAGTTATTTGTAATAAAAAAGAAATTAAAAATGTAGAGTTTAATAATTTTAAATACATAGAATTAAGTATCATAGGTTTAAATTTAAAAAATTTCTGAAAATTATTTGTAATATCAATTGATCCAACATTATTTGTAATAATCAATTCTTCCAAAAGAAACCAACAAAAATTTTTAAACGAATTTAGTTAAATTTTCAAAATATTAAACCAATACAATAACAATCATTGTAATAATTATTGCAAAAGTCCTAAATGCAAAACATGTCTCATGGAATAATGTATGTAATAACAGTCGAAGTTCGGTTATATAAAAGTGGCTAATCGCCAACAAAATTTTGTATAAAAGTAAACAATTAACCCCGGATGCATCAACGTTTCCAAGGTGTAATTCGTATTCATACTAAATTTTGATAGATGTAAGAATAGAAACAGCTAACAATACTCTAGAAGCATTAGCACAAAAAATTTAGCATGATAACACAAATTAAGTTGAAAAATGTTATTGCATATTTTTAGGCGTTTTTTTTATTTTAATAAATTAGTGTTTAAAAAATTTCAAAATTTAATGAAAATGACTTGACTAATCCTATCCATGGCATAGTGGTTTGAAAGTCAGCCTTTCAAACAAAGGCCTGGGGTTTAAAACCCGCTCAGATTAAATTTAAAATATATAATTTATAGTTTATAGCATAATAGCAGCCTACATTTCAAATTCAAAACATAGGAAACATTACATCTACCTCGTCCATTCATGTACTATGGTTTCTAATAAATAAAAAAAATTAATAAAACCATTTCCACCCTATTCTACTAATAGAATTAATAGAACAGGGTAGAAAATGGTGTCTTTTTGCAATTTGATTAACAATTGACATTTATATGCACACACATCCTTTGGTAAAAGTTAATTTATTTATTTATAACTTAAGTTAAAGTATTCGTTTACCAGTATTAATTATGTTTTGATTCAATAAAATAAATTACATTTACATACTTTCATTTCATGTCAAAGCATGAACTTTTTGATTTCAAAGGATCTCTTTTAGACTTTTATAAGTTTTATGGGGATTTCATCAATAATCCCCGAATGTCTTCATGTGGAGTATCATTATAAAGATCTCAGCGAGCTCGACAATTTTTGTTTGGGAGGGATTGTTTCAAGTTGCTCTTCTATCGGGCGCGGAGACCATTTATAAGCCCTTAATAAAAAGCAAGCGATATATTATCATCTGGTTCCAGATCACCCTTCTTGGGTAATAATTGAAAAGGTATTGGCCAGCTTTACAACTTTTGTTTGGGCAATGCAAGCACTCAGTACTAGTTATATTTTTAATGGAAACCATGTTCATAAAGTTTTCTTATTTAATTATAATTATTAAATTGATACATGTTAGTAAGAACTAATTTAAATTTGAAACTCTTTTGTTTTTACTTTGTATGAGATGTCCGATAATGATTCATTCATAAACAAGTCATCCATCTCTTAAATTTTTAATTTAAAATCAAAGAAAGTTTTAACACTTCGTAAACTTTGCTTTTAAATAGTGATGAAGTCGTTGTAATAAGGGTAAAGTCTCTTATTAGTTCTGATAAAAATTGTATTACAAATTTTAATACCAAAATTTTTAAGATCATTAATATGGCTAGTAATAAATTAATTATACTTATACTAATTATTTTTAAATTAACATTTTTTTATATAACAATTACTCAAATGGTAAACACTCAACCATCCCCATTTTCAATTTATTTTTATAGTGTCCTTAAAAAACTATTTTTTTTTCAATTCAATTAATAAGAATCTTCAATTATTGTTTTTAAATAATTCAAGAGTTTATTAACCACAATTTTCATTATTTTCAATTGTTGATAATAAAAATTCAAAACATTAAAATTGGGTTAATTGAAATTTGGTTTCCCTTACAAAAAATCCTGGAAATAAGTTCATTGAAACCAATTATTACAACAGCTTGAGAGTGTTTATTAACACAAAAAAACCTATAAAAAATCTAAAATTTCAACCAATCAATAAAAATGCTAAAAGGCGCAAATATTTAGTAACCAATTAGTAGTAATAATCATTATTGAAACACTCTGGTATTATGTTTCAGTTTTTATTGTAATAGTTATTGTAAATGCTTTGTAAAATTTATATTGAAATTTAATTTTAAGAGGGGACCTAAATGTTTCAAGAATTTTTCAATTGGTGATTAGGGTGAAAATAATGTTTTTTCCCATTTTCAAATAGAAGAATTTTCAATTAATTGAATTGTATTTAAATTTTTTTTTTGATTATCGTTTTTATTTCATTTGAATTTCAGTAGAAATTAATTAACCACTGAAATCTGGATTTTTTTTCTATATTTTTGTATTTATTCTCTCTGAAATTTTATCCCTTGGGTTTACGAGAAAGAAAGAAAATAGAAACAGTGATTTCGATTATTGTATTTTAATTCATTTAACACTTTAAGGCGTTGAAATGTTTTATTCTAGTATATTTTGTTTGTTTGTGCATTGCCTTTAAATATTTCTAAGAACAGTTGGTATTATTAGGAACGTTCATTTATCTTCAGGGTTTTTAGATTTGGTTATAGGTTTTTTGGGGTCGATTTAATAAAAGAAAAACTTAATGATTTTCCTTTGAAATTATGGCAATTTCCATCTAACAGAATGTTGATTTTCATTTTAATTTTTATTTATATAACTATATATTTTTTTTCCTGGTTTTGGGGCTCTGTTTCCGTTTCGTTAATCGTTTTGTTCACTAAGCTAGATGATTGGTCTGATATACCTATTTCAAATGATTTTCAATCTCATGCCTTGTGGGAAAGATAACGCCAAATTTCTCCGCAAGATGTCTCCGCAAAATGTGTGGTTTTGCATATCCTTATCTCTTGATGTACAGAATAGATGTTTGTTGGGTTATGTTATGTCGCATATGCCTATGTCAATGGCGTCAATTCGACAGATGCATGTGTTTATGCAGATAAAGCGATTTGTTATTTATTATTAAGCTGTAGGTTATTTAGGGAACACGATTATAGGTAATATTATATTAATTATTATTTTTCTATTTTTATATTATTAGATATTTAATTATAAGTTATTTCTATATAATTTATATTACTATATACTAATTATTAAGTTTACCCAGCCAGGAATCGAACCCGGGACCTTCCGCATGAAAGGCCGGCACCACAACAACTGCTTCATCGGCTGGATATATCTTTATATCTTTTTTATATTATATAAAAGCGAATGTTAGTTATTTTAACTTGTAGACTCCTAAAATGCACAGCCTATTATCATGAAAATTTGTTTATAAAGAGTTTTTGGTTACGGTTAGTGTTTCTGGGTTAGCTCTAACTATAACGGACCAAGTTTGGACTGTGGTGCAAGTATTTAAACTTTTTTGTTTTAAAGTAAAATTGGATGAACGATGGTTTGTAATGGTTTGTAAACATGTCACTCTTTTACAATGGTGTTGACTATATTAATGTTAACCCACATCAGCACGACGATTGGTCCAAAAAAAATTTGAAAGGTAATTACGTCTTTATTGCAAAATAAAGTTTCAGAAATTTTTATCGAGTTTTGTTAACTCATTGCGGCACATACAACTTTTCAAAGATTTTTCGATATTTCGCTCTTAGTTAGAAATGGTTCGATCAAATGACTCTTTGCTTCTTGATTCCTCTTGAACAATGGAATTGACTCTAGGAACAGATTTTTAATTTGTTGACCTATATTGGCAAGGCGATTGGTAAAAAAAAATATTTAGAAGAGAGTTACGTCCAATTTGCATTGCTTTGGCCAAAAAGAAAGACCCAAAAAAAACTTGCATTAACCCATTGAGGTATAACAACATTTTAAAATTGTTTTCGTTATTTTTCTCTAAATAAGAAACGGTTTGACTGATTGACTGTAAAATTTCTATTGCTATTTGAAAATGGAGTTTACTTTATTAACAGACTTAGGGTTTGTTAACCCATATTGGCATGATGGTAGCTTTCTACAAAAATTACTTTACTTGTTTTATACATTCTTGGATTAACATTTACACCATATGGAATTTTTAGTTATTTTTTTCCAATAATATGAACTTCAATTAGAAACCCATTGAGGGGAGCAGCAATATGCATCGAGTATTAACTAGTTCTTTATAATAAAAAAAGTTTCGAATTAATTTGAAAGATGTCGTAAAAAATTAAACTTAACAAATTTTTTTTTACAAAACGTAGAAGTGTGAGGTTGTAAAATTATATTTTTTTTCTTCTTATTCATTATTGATTCGCCATAGACTCTTACCATAAATTACCACGGTATACGCCAAAACAGATACTTTAATTCAGTCGTTTCAGTAATGAAAGTCTAGAAAATCATACTGTTATACATTTTTTATATTTTTAATCCCGCTTTTATGTTTATAATCCCCATTTAATAACTTCCACGTCATTTCTTGTTCCAAGTCATCCAAATTTTATTAAAATCTATGTACACATTAAAAAGCATACATTATATAAATATAAACTCTTAGGTAAAAAAATTTTGTGTATATTGTGTAAATCTTTGTGCAAAAAGAAATTAATGGAATGAGAAAACATTTTTGACTTCATTAGACAGTTCTGTGTAACAATTTTTTCTTGCTTTAAAAAATCGATTTCCAATTAGTTTAAAAAAGTGAAGGAAAACGTAGGTGGTTTTAATTGAAGATTTTTCTCCCGATTTTAAAGAGCTCTTTGAAAAATTTTTATTAGAAACGAATGACTGGGATGACTTTTTCTTTGAATCCATTAAACGATTACAGAGGTAATACTTTTTTTTATGTAATTCTGAATATTTAGCATCTAATACCAGAATACCATGGTTGATCAATCATTTTCAGAATGAGTAAAAAAAAAATAACAAAGGCAAATTATGACAAAAGATGTGGTTAAAATAATTTTTACTAACTGTTTTACATTTTACTAAATTTCTTTGAAAATCGTTTGTAGCTGATTCATGTTAACATTAGAATTACAACTACAGAAGTAAAGAAAGGGAACTCTTAACTTTCCGTGTGCATAGTCATATTTAATTTGCGATGATTTCTTCTTTGAATTATTTTAAATGAGTCTTGGATGGCGTTGAAGTAATATAAAAAAATTTGAAGTTTGTGTGAGTTTTGTTTTTAGATTACAATCCAATTATTTCGTCCATCAAATCATTTTTGGGACTTGAATTATAAAACGCTTATTTTTGTGAAATACTAAAAACTACGAAAATCAATTGGAGAATTTGTTGGAAATTGAACTCGAAACCCCTCGGTTAGTAAGGCAAATGTTTACCCACTACACAACTACAAAAATTTGGACAGCTATTCAAGTTACAGGTGCTTAAAAATAGCAAAATTTTAATTCTTGAGCCCTTGCAACTCCTAAACAGGGGGTGTGACAAAAAAAATCCAATTTGCAAGGATCTAACTGTGAGAAGAATTTTCAAGTTTTTAACATGAGCCGTTTAGAAGATTGTGGGTCAAAAATTTTGCAAAAATTTAGTTTTGGATAACGGTAAATTTTAGTAACGTATGACAACCCAATGCATTTGCTTTTTGAAAAATTAATAAAGCTTATAAAAGCAACTGCTTTTAACCGCTTTCAGATTGAAAATATACCTTATGGAACTCTTGTTAAAACTGTTTAAACATAGGGCTCTTTCCGACTTTGAGGGGCTGTAGCTCCATAACGGTTGGTTCTCAGTCTTAACATTAAATTTTTTTTAATGCAATACCTACCTGTTGCTAGATTTTTTTAGTAAATCGTAGTTAAAAACAGGATGGACGAACGAACAGACAGGTTGAAACTATATAGACACATTTTTTTTTTGAACAATGTGCTACAAAGAGCTAAAATATATGAAATTAAATAAAAGGTTTAAATTAAAAAAAAAATCCCAAAAATTTTTTATCATCTGCCAAGTCAATATATTTAAAATACGGCACTGGTCACTTTATTTAACAAATAAATATAGAATTGAAAAATCAAACAAATTAAACTCAAAAAATTCAAGTCCTTTGAAAAATTAGTGGAAAATTTTTATTGTTATTTTTCAAAAGGGTTGGCATTGACATTTCGCCGTTTAAAATCTTACGTTTACAATCCAACTAATATTTTTTATTAATGAAATACTAAGTTTGGATGGCTACCATGTTCCAAAAAATAAAACATACGTCGAGTATCAACATAAGTTTGCTTAGTAAAAATTTCGGAAACTTCCCCATTGAAGGGCTATTAGAACTTATAAATCATTAACTAAGTCACCAGTATATATATCCCCAAAATTAAAATCAGTAGGAAACACTATATAATTTTCGAAATATACTTTTTTAAAAACCCTTAGTTTTCTTCATCACATGCTTTTTATTAAATATCACAAAAACGTGAGCTTTTAAGACACGAGATCTTAAAACAGGAGATTTTAATTCGCGAAATTTCGATACGCTCCATGTTTTTAAAACCTGTTTACAGAATCCTTTTAAAATGTACAACAAAGAATTAAAACAATAAAAAGTTTCTGTTTGGTTTTTTAAAACAATAATAAATCCTAAAAAAAATGTTAAAAGTAAAGTTAATAATGAACAATGAACCTCTTTAAGTAAATTGCTTTACATTTCAATTTCCTTTTTGATTTATTTTGTATTAAAGAGAGTTTAATTCAAATTACACAAAAAAATTATTCTCTTCAAAATTGCACCATTTAACTTTCGGTGAAAAAAGGAAAAATTTTGAAATAAAAGCAATACAAAAACTCTAGAAAACTTGCCAGACATACTAAATTGATTCGTTTTCCCTCATTCATTACTAAAAAAAAAAAAATAAAAGGTATCCTTACAAAACAGCAAAAAAAGTAAAAAAAAAACAAAGGAAAACAATAAAAAAACGAGGAAGAGTGTGGTAGAGTAGACTGTGTCAACTCTGGGATACCCGTATGACCGTAACATATACATTATATCATCTGGTTAATTACTTTTGGCAAAATTTCAAACATACTTTATTAAGTTTAGTGGAATACTCATACAAAAGAAGGAGTTGTATGGCAGCTACTCGAACCCTCTGCAATAGACCAACCAAATTTTGCTGTAACCTTGGTCAATACACTAAACTATTTTTGGCAAAATTTCAGACACCCAGTTACATTAGGTGGAGAGTAATGCTTATATAAAGTAGGAAGTTGTATGGCAGCTACACGAATCCACTGCAGGAGACCAACCAAATTTTGCAGAAACTTTGGCCATAAAACTAAACTACTTTTGGCAAAATTTCAGACAAGCAGCTGTAATAGGTACAGAGAAATACTCATATAAAAAAAGAAGTTGTATGGCAGCTACCCGAACCCATGGACCAAAATGGCTGGATTTAAATAGCGATGACGGCTATTGCAAAAAAATTAATTTGCGAAAATTTCAAGATTCTAGCTTCTTTAGTTTTTGAGTTATCGTGCGGACGGACGGACGGACAGACGGACGGACAGACGGACGGACAGACGGACAGACGGACGGACGGACATACATAGCTAAATCGATTTATTTTTCGATTCTGATCCGATCCATACACTTGAGTCTATATCTACCCCCCCTCCTTCTCTGCGTCACAAACGTAATGGCAAATTTATTATACCCTTTGACTATATAGTCATACGGGTATAACGAGGAAGAGTGTAGTAGAGTAGACTGTGTCAACTCTGGGATACCCGTATGACCGTTATATAAACATTATACCATTATTATTACAAACATTAATTACTTTTGGCAAAATTTCAAACATACCAGCTTTATTAGGTGAAATATAATGCTCATATAAAAGAAGGAGTTGTATGGCAGCTACTCGAACCCTTTGCAGTAGACCAACCAAATTTTGCAGTAACTCTGGCCATTAAACTAAACTATTTTTGGCAAAATTTCAGACACCCAGCTTTAATAGGTATGGAGTAATGCTCATATAAAATAAGAAGTTGTATGGCAGCTACTCGAACCCTTTGCAGTAGACCAACCAAATTTTGCAGTAACTTTGGCCATTACACTAAACTATTTTTGGCAAAATTTCAGACACACAGCTTTAATAGGTATAGAGTAATGCTCATATAAAAGAAGGAGTTGTATGGCAGCTACTCGAACTCACTGCAACAGACCAACCAAATTTTGCAGAAACTTTGGCCATAAAACTAAACTACTTTTGCCAAAATTTCAGACACGTAGCTGTAATAGGTACAGAGAAATACTCATATAAAAAAAGAAGTTGTATGGCAGCCACCCGAACCCATGGACCAAAATGGCTGGATTTAAATAGCGATGACGGCTATTGCAAAAAAACGAATTTGCGAAAATTTCAAGATCCTAGCTCCTTTAGTTTTTGAGTTATCGTGCGGACGGACGGACGGACGGACGGACGGACGGACGGACAGACGGACGGACATACATCGCTAAATCGATTTTTTTTTCGATTCTGATCCGATCCATACACTTGAGTCTATATCTACCCCCCCTCCTTCTCTGCGTTACAAACGTAATGGCAAATTTATTATACCCTTTGACTATATGGTCATACGGGTATAAAGAGTATTAAAATATCAAAGAAAAATTAAAAATAAAAGTAAAACAACAAAAATTTCAAGGGGCCAAAAGTTAAATAGAGATTATTTATACCTAATATAGCAGTACTTTCATTATACCCGTATGACTATATAGTCAAAGGGTATAATAAATTTGCCATTACGTTTGTGACGCAAAGAAGGAGGGGGGGTAGATATAGACTCAAGTGTATGGATCGGATCAGAATCGAAAAATAAATCGATTTAGCTATGTATGTCCGTCCGTCCGTCCGTCCGTCTGTCCGTCCGTCTGTCCGTCTGTCCGTCCGTCCGCACGATAACTCAAAAACTAAAGGAGCTAGAATCTTGAAATTTTCGCAAATTCATTTTTTTGCAATAGCCGTCATCGCTATTTAAATCCAGCCATTTTGGTCCATGGGTTCGGGTAGCTGCCATACAACTCCTTTTTTTATATGAGTATTTCTCTGTACCTATTACAGCTGCTTGTCTGAAATTTTGCCAAAAGTAGTTTAGTTTTATGGCCAAAGTTTCTGCAAAATTTGGTTGGTCTCCTTTAGTGGGTTCGTGTAGCTGCCATACAACTTCCTACTTTATATAAGCATTACTCTCCACCTAATGAAGCTGGGTGTCTGAAATTTTGCCAAAAATGGTTTAGTGTATTGGCCAAGGTTACAGCAAAATGTGGTTGGTCTATTGCAGAGGGTTCGAGTAGCCGCCATACAACTCCTTCTTTTATATGAGTATTCCACTAAACTTAATAAAGTTTGTTTGAAATTTTCCAAAAGTAATTAACCGGATGATATAATATATATGTTACGGTCATACGGGTATCCCAGAGTAGACACAGTCTACTCTACTACACTCTTCCTCGTTTTTGCTTAATTTTATTTTGGTAGTTATATACATATATGTAATATATTTGTATTAGTAATATGAGTTCTCTTCAATCGTTTTTCGATTAAAGACCTAATTAAATACTTGGATAATATCAGATACTTACAATATCAGACACTCTGTAAGCATTTCGATATTAATATCTTTATTACTAACTTCATACATTGATATTGCAAAAAAGGGTTTGTCTCTATATTCAAATATATCTTTGATTTATATTTTTTTTTTACTCTGGTACATGAGATAAACAATATGATACTTAGATCTAGAGAGGCGTGTGGCAACTATCTGATCCCCTGCCGAAATTTTTATCTTAGTTTTTTTCAAAGATATTCTTTTTAGATTTTGAAAAGTGTGTGGTATGTCTCCAGATTCATTTCAAATTTTAGTCACATAATGGAAACAGAAACCTGTTGTCCAAAACTCTATCTTTATTAATTTTGAATAAATACTTTTTAAGCTTTAGGAGGTGTTTGAAATGTACTTGCGCTACCAGTCCTATACATTCCAAAGACCGAATACCTTTGTAGCAAATATTACTATCTTTGCTAATTTAAAAAATTTAGTATCTTTGTTAATTTAAGTTTTGGAAGGTGGTCGAGAGGAACTATAATAGCAACTTCACTTCATTCCAAATTTTAGCTACACAAGAGAAAAAGGATGAGACACTCTTGTAAATTTTTTCAATTTTGATTTGATTCTGAGCTATGCTTGATTGCCCTTTCCTCGATCTAAAGTTTTCAGAATCGGAACCTATAGTTCAGTTTTGCTTATTCTCTCGTAATTAGTAGCCTACTGTATAAATTTCATCAAAATAGCTTCATTATTTTTTGAGTTATCAAGCGTGCAGACGTAAATCGACTGATTCAAAAGTATATTTTCAATTATTATAACTTTGAATTTTGTGCAAATTTCTTGTAAAATTTACTTTCAAAGTTATTCTAATACAGGAAAATAATTTTCAGCTACTCCGTTGTATTTAAAAAAAGTATTATATAGTTATGTCAACTATCCTCTTTGATGGTTTATTCAAGACTGATTTATTAATATTCAATTTTATAATTACTGTACATAAAACTTAAAAGTTAACTGTACACAAAATGCATAATAAGCATTCTGTGATATTTATTATACAACAACAATCATTAAGCATTCTGTGATATTTATTATACAACAACACAATAAAGTTATTTGCGTTTAACTTATGTGTTGAAATGCTGCGTTAGCATGATTGAATTATTTAAAAGATTAAAGTTAAGCTAATTTCGTGAGAAAGGAAATTAGCTTGTATAATTTAAATGGAAAGAAAGAATTTATAATTTGTAGTGTAGGAGGTTAAAGTTATATTCCGTATATAACTCCTCCACACCTAGATTTTTCCGTCTCGGAAAAATTATTAAGTGTTGCGTTCTTTATCATAGGTGTATCGCAAACTTTTTGTGCAATAGTATTAACTTTATTTTTTTCACGATATTTTAAAAGTATTATAAGCATTATAATGATAAGCATTATTACAAATGTCACAGAGCTTAGCGAGTATTGAAATATTTTGTTCTTAAAATCTATGTATGTAATAGTTTTTCTATTTTCTATATTTTCTAAATTTACATTTTCCAGAGTTAAATTATTTATTATTTTATTTATTTTTAGGTTCAACATTGGTAACATAATTTTGTTTTGATACATTTTAATTTTATTTATAAATATTACATCATTAATTGTTACATCACAATTTATAAATTTTATTAAATTATGTTTTTCAATTATAACATCTTCTTTTTGACAATTTTGTGATAATTTACTTTGTTCAATGTTTTTTGTGATTAACAAGCCCGAATCTATTTCTTCAATAGACGGTTTATTGTTAATTTTAAAGTTACATGTATTGTTTTTATTAAATAAATTTGAAATACAGTTATTTTTATGTGATTTTAATTCTTTTTTTTCAACAATTTGCTTTTCATATGTAAATATTACTTTTTTTTCAGATACTATAATATTTTCATTACTTATATCTAGTTCTTGTTTTACTTGATTTGGAAATGGAATTACAATAGCACTAAAATATTTTTCAACAGTGAATTTTGGAATTAGAATTGCTAAAATAATTTTTCTTTCTTTTAACATTACGCTACTTTTAATAAACGGAAAAGTTTCCGTTGTTATATTGAAATCTTGGATTTCGTTAGGCGAAAGAATGTCATGTGCTAGTACGTTTAGTTTACTAAGCAATATTATGTCTTTGATTCCGTCGATTTCTTTGTTCATATGTGCTATGTTTACGTATATTTGTAATACGTATTTTGAATCGTCTTGTATCATTTTGTTTGTTTCAGTAATGATTTTAGATAAATATTTTTGAATCTGTTGTTGTTGATTATTAATATGCGTTTTTATGTTATTTATTGAGGTTATTAATTTTTGGTTTATGATTATTTGTTTGTTAGATTGTTCTGTTAATTGTTGTGTATTCTGTTTTAAGTTATCCATGTAGTCAGAAATCTGTTTTGCGTCTTCTGCGTCCATTGTACCAGCGATAAATTTTAATCCCGAGCCTAATACATTTAGCAGGCCCCTTTTATTTCTATGGATGGGGGGAATAATAGTTTCAAAATTTTGTTTCAAATGCTCTAATTCTTTAACAAGTAGTAAAGAGTTAGGATTTGTTTCTCGTAAATTTAACGAATCAATATTTGTTTCAATCGTATTAATTAGATTTTGGTATTGATCTAGGTCTACAATGTGTAGTATTTTAGAATAGCTGTCTACGAGTTGTATTTCGTTTAGTTTTAAGATTGTATAACCGTTGTCTCCGAATAACGGTGTGACTTCTATTTCCTGTGCACGGTTTACTTCTAGGTTCAGCAGCATAATTAGTTTAATTATGGCTAAGATTTTAGACTCCATTCCTAAAAAGAGTAAACGTTTGGTAATTATATTTTCGTTTTAATTGGGATTTGTAAAATTTTGTATTTCTTTTTGTATTTTTGTCAATTATGTAGTCATTAATTTTTTCATAATTTGTTAGTTTCTTATATTTTGGAGTGCATTTTGCTATGTTTCTATTTTTTACAATATTTTCACTTAAATTAGGAGTGTGTTGCCTAGCTTTATTAACTTTTTCGTTATGGGTTAATTTTTGAATTAAAATTTTATTTTTTAGTTTTTCTATATCGGTTTTGTCTAAATTTTTCGTTAAAAAATCGATAGGTTTTAATTTTGTTGTCGAGTGTATAGAATTATTATAGTAATTTATTATTTTAAAAAGATTGTTGTCTAAAGTATCGTTAGTGCGTTCGACATTCATGATTCTCAAGTGTTCGTTCAAAGTTCCATGTAGTCTTTCTATGTCACTATTGCCAGTTTTTAAAGCGGCAGTTGTTTGGTGGAATTCTATACCGTTTTCTTTCAAAAACTCTTCAACGGCATTGTGGATAATGCATCTATCTCCGTCTGATACTAACTTTTTCATTTTACCTAAGTATCTTATTCTTTCTTTAATGCCTTCTAAAACGCTAATCCAATTTCTATCATTTAATTTATGCAATGTAGCATATTTAGAGAATTTGTCAATAGTTGTTAGGTACATTTGGTTTCTTTCTGGAAACCAAATATCCATATGCACTATGTCGTTAAATTGAGCTGGCATAGGGCTCAATTTGAAATGAATTTTTGCAGGATGTCTATCGTGCTTAGCAAGACTGCAAGTTTCACAATTATTTATGAATTTAGTTATTTCTTTGCGAAGATTTGGGTAAAAATATTTTTGTGTCAGTTCTAAGAAGACTTCGTTAATACCTCTATGGTTATTTTTTAAGTGCTCATTTTTGATAATTGTAATTAATTCATTTTTGTCTAAAACGTTTATAAGATTTCGAGATGTTTTTAAAATTCTCAAATTTTTATTTGTAGCAAAATTTCTAGAATAAAGCTCTTGAAATTTTAGGAATAATTTTGTATTTTCACAGTAAACACAGATCAGACCTTTGTCTGGTAGAATTCTTTGCATTAGCTGTAATAAATTGCTATTTTGTGCTATATGCACTGTATTTTGTATTTTTTTATGCACGATTTTTAAAGAAACTTTTTCTTTATTTCCTTCTTTTAGGAATATTTGGTTTTTAAATAGATTTATAGGTTTTTCCGTGATATATATAAGATCACTAGAATCTTCTTGAGCGCTATGAATCGTGGCGCCAGTTGATATAACATCTTCGTTATTACAATTTAGCCCATAATTCAAACTGTTTATCTCATTAGAAGGTTGGTTTAAATTTTCGTTTAAAAGAGGTTGTATTACTTCATCGTAATTTGTTTCCTCTTGATTTTCGTTTATTTCGTTGTTATATTGTTCGTAATTTTTTTCAACATTAATGCGGGACAAACCGTCCGCTACAACATTTTGTTTACCCTTAAGATACTCTATATCAAAGGTAAACTCATTTAGTTTGATTTTCCACCTCTGAAGCTTACAATTTGGTTCTTTCAAATTGTTGAGCCAGATAAGTGGTCTATGGTCCGTTTTGATAGTAAATTTCCTACCATATAAGTAGGGTCGGAATTGCTTAGTAGCCCAAACAATAGCAAGTAGTTCCTTTTCTATTGTTGAGTAATTTTTCTCGTGCTTATTTAAAGTACGCGAAATAAATGAAATTGGATGATTATTTTGACTTAACACGGCACCCAGTGCAAAGTCAGATGCATCCGTTGTTAAAAGAAAATTTTTACTAAAGTCAGGATATTTTAGAATGGGATCTGATGTGATCAAACGTTTTAATGTTTCAAAACCTTTAGAATATTCTTTATCCTTTAAATTAATTTTTGCTCCCTTTTTTAAATATTTTGTTAATGGATACGCTACTTTAGCATAATCACGTATAAATTTTCTGTAATAGCCTGTGATGCCGAGAAAACTCTTTATTTCCCTTTGCGTCGTAGGCAATGAAATTTTTAAAATTGAATCTATTTTTTTTGGGTTGGGTTTAACACCTTCTTTCGTTACGATGTGTCCCAAAAATTCGGTTTCCCGATTTAAAAATGAACATTTGTCTAACTGTATTTTTAGATTTTCCTTCGATAAGGTTTGAAATATTTTTTGCAAAGAGTCTAAATGTTCTTGCAAAGATGAAGAGAAAATAAGGATATCATCCATATAAACTATACAAATTTTGTTTATGTATTTTTCCAACACTTGATTCATTAGTCTTTGGAATGTGGAGGGTGCATTCTTTAACCCGAATGGCATCCTCATAAATTCATAATGTCCCGTAGATGTTGAAAACGCGGTTTTCTTTCTGTCTTTCGGGTCCACTTCTATCTGGTGGAACCCTTTGGCAAGGTCTAAGGTGGTAAAATAATTTGCTTTTCCTAATTTATCAAAAATGTCTTCCAAATTAGGTATTGGGAATTTGTCATCGACGGTTATGTTGTTTAATTTTCTATAGTCGATAACAATTCTCCATTTTTGCTTTCCACTGTTGTCAAGTTTTTTAGGGACAACCCAAATTGGGGAATTGTATGGGGAATTTGAGTGTTGAATGATGTTATCTTTCAACATCTCATCTATTTGTCTGTTGACTTCGTCCTTATGAATTTCTGGGTATCTGTATAGTTTGGTATATATAGGTATTTCGTTTTGAGTATTTATTGAGTGCTTAATTTTGTTAGTAAATGAAAGATTGTCGTTTTCTTTATAGAAAACATTTTTATTATTCAGTATAATTTTCCTTAATGAATTTTGCTCTTCTTTATTTAAATGTGATATATTTATGTGGTCAAGAACGTTAAAATTATTAACTTCGTTTGAAAATAGTTCAATAGGATTATCTTGGAAACTTTTGGCAAGATAATTTTCCTCATCTCTTGTCAAAAAGAAAGGAAGAATCGCGTTGTTAGTTTTTATAGTTCGATTTTTATAGTCGATAATAGCATTTAGAGGATCAAGAATATTGTTTCCGATTAAACCGTCAAAAATTTTGTGAAAATCTATTTCTAGAAATTCAACTGAAAAGTTTTCTTTAAAGATTTCAAAAAGTGGAAACTTATATTTGGTATTTGTTTGTACTTTGTGTTTTAAAGTTTTAAGTTCTTGGACATTAGAATTAATTTTATATTTAGGATGACACAAATTTGGATTTATTATGCTGAATTCAGCACCTGTGTCAATAATAAATCTCAATATTTTTAAAGGAGTATTGATAATAATATAGGGCATTTGTTTTAGTCAGGCGATCGGCCAGCTTTGGTTAGATGCGATGTCCATTGCATCCGAATTATTTGTATTTCTAGATATTTTAGACTGATTTGTTCTGTTATCATTGTGAAAATTTTTGTTATTTGGAGTATTATATTTATTAAAATAACTAGAGTTTTGATAATTTTTTTTGTTAAAATTTGAATTTGTTTGGCCTGAGTATGCTTGATGTGGATTACTTTTATTAGAATTATTTGGGTTTTTATAATTTATTTTATTTGTATTTAGGTATGCCTGATTTGAATTTGAATAATTTGGTTTTGATGTGAAATTTTTTTTATTATAATATTTTTTGTTGAAATTATTATTATAATTTAAATTTGGTTTGAAGTTCTCCGCACGAAGGTTTTGATAATTACCTTCTTTTATTATTTCGTATGCCTCGTCTAAGGTCTTAGGTCTCCTGCTGTATATAATACTGCGTGCAGGTTCAGGTAAATTAGTTTCAAATATTTTTAAAGCTATTCTTTTATTGCTTTCTACATTTTCACTGTTTAAATTTTTATTTAAGAGATAATAGTTGTTTAATCTACAGAGGTAATTATTAATTTCCTCATAAAATTTTTCAATATTTTTTGTGACACGACATAATCTCATTTCGTCTAAGAGTGTCTCAGCTGATAACTTTTCGCCATGATTTGTTATCAAAATTTGTTTTATTTGGTCCCAAGTATTAGGATTTCCATTTTTCCTTAATGATACCCTAGCTTCGCCAATAATTCTGTCTTTTATGTACCCTATTATAAGCGCTGTATTTGTAGCGTCAAAAGTATTGAGTGATGGTATGAGCACATCTACTCGTTCAATAAACTCAGTCAAGTCGTTTGTATTTTTTCCCGTGAAGGGTGAAATTTTGCTCACAACTTCGAGCATAATTTTAAATTTGT
This sequence comes from Dolichopus griseipennis, assembly GCA_963082915.1. Taxonomy (NCBI): domain Eukaryota; kingdom Metazoa; phylum Arthropoda; class Insecta; order Diptera; family Dolichopodidae; genus Dolichopus; species Dolichopus griseipennis. Next base: position 88,201,109 of record OY720443.1, read on the forward strand.
CTATTTCCATTTTTTTTTTTTTTTTTTTATTTAAATTTATAAATTATTTATTTAATAATTTTTTTTTGTTAAATTATAGACTTATTATTTTTTTTTTTGATTTAAGTTTATAAATTATTTACTTAAATTTTTTTTTGTTAAATTATAGATTTAAGAGCGGAAGAAAAAATATTCCGTTAAATTTTGTTGAATCTATTTACTAATGAATTTTAATTTAAAATTATTAATAGTTTTTCTATAAAGGACTTATTTTTTCTTTTTTTTTTTTTTCAAGTCAAAGAGAAATTTATTAATAGGTATTTCATAATTTTTTTTTTTTTTGATTATTTTGTCAATATAATCATAATATAGATTTAGATAAAAACCATTTGTTTTTTTTTTTTTGTAAATTAAATTCATAAAAATTCTGTTTTTATTTTATTTTAATTTAAGCTTAAGTTGAGAATAAAATTATTTTTTTTTGTATTAAAATATAATATTTTGTATATAAAACTGTGATTTTACGCTAAGTAAAAAATTTTAATTATTACGATATTTGTTTACTTTTCTAAACTTTTTCATAGGCACATACATACATTTTTTCTTTAAAATTGTAATTTAAAAAAAATTTTTTTTTTGATTTAATTGTAAATTAAGTTTTATATTTGTAATTTTTATGAAAAGATTTTTTTTTTTTTTTTTTTAAATTTTTTTTTGATTTAATTGTAAATTAAGTTTTATATTTGTAATTTTTATGAAAAGATTTTTTTTTTTTTTTTTTAAATTTTTTTTGATTTAATTGTAAATTAAGTTTTATATTTGTAATTTTTATAAAAAGATTTTTTTTTAAAATTTTTTTTGATTTAGATTAAAAATATTGTACTTAACTTTTTTTGTTGTGGAGTTGATTAGTTGGAACTAAGATGACTCGTTGATTTTGATGTTAAGATGGTGATGATTTGTTGATTTTGATGTTAAAATTATGATAATTTGTTGATTTTGATGTTAAAATGATGATAATTTGTTGATTTTGATGTTAAAATGATGATAATTTGTTGATTATGATGTTAAAATGATGATAATGTGTTGATTTTGATGTTAAAATGATGATAATTTGTTGATTTTGGTGTTAAAATAATGATGATTTGTTGATTTTGATGTTAAAATGATGATAATTTGTTGATTTTGGTTTACTTGGTAATAGTGATTAGACAGATGTTTAAATTTCAGTCACTAATTGTTGAACACTTTCTTTTTTTTGTTTTATTAAATTAATTATTAAAATATTTTTGGTATTAATTTGATTGATTATTTAATAATTATAAATCTTTTCATAATTATTTTAAAATATTTTTGGTATTAATTTGGTTGATTATTTAATAATTATAAATCTTTTTATAATTATTTGATTGATTATTTAATAATTATAATTCTTTTTATAATTATTTGATTGATTATTTAATAATTATAATTCTTTTTATAATTATTTGATTGATTATTTAATAATTATAATTCTTTTTATAATTATTTGCTTTTAGTTTTCACCGACTGCGCCAGTTATGTCAACTATCCTCTTTGATGGTTTATTCAAGACTGATTTATTAATATTCAATTTTATAATTACTGTACATAAAACTTAAAAGTTAACTGTACACAAAATGCATAATAAGCATTCTGTGATATTTATTATACAACAACAATCATTAAGCATTCTGTGATATTTATTATACAACAACACAATAAAGTTATTTGCGTTTAACTTATGTGTTGAAATGCTGCGTTAGCATGATTGAATTATTTAAAAGATTAAAGTTAAGCTAATTTCGTGAGAAAGGAAATTAGCTTGTATAATTTAAATGGAAAGAAAGAATTTATAATTTGTAGTGTAGGAGGTTAAAGTTATATTCCGTATATAACTATATAGAAACCTATTCTATCTGCATTTATTAAAAATAACTGTTTTTCTAAAATGAAAGCATATGTCAAAAAAGCATTCATACGTAATTGCTTACAAGAATCTAGTTTTTAATTTTAAACTCTTTGCAATCTGGGTTGTTTTTATTATATTTACAATTTTGAAAGCAAAGATTAAATTAGGTTTTTCTATTTTTGTTAAATGTTGATGCTAATAATAAAGAAAAAACAAGAAAAATTGGAAAAAAAAAATTTATACAACTTTTCTTTCATTTGTTATTAATTTAAAGTGCGAATGAAAAAACCAAATAAAAACAAGATTAAACTTTATAATTAATGAATGAATGGAAAGAATGAAGGATTGTCTTATTCTAAGAAAATAATTCTTTTTCTATTTTAATTTTTATAAAATTAAATTACACTTTCTTTATTATCAAATTAAGAAAGTTGGTGATGAATTGTGGATTGTAAACAATTAAATAAAAAATAAATATTGTGAACTGATATAAAGTATTGTGAATTCAATTGTGATTTATTATGAAAATTTCTTCTGAATTAATTTAAATTTCAATCTTATTAGGATCTTAGAAATATTTGGAGTGATTTTCGTCTTTAGTTTAAATTTTTAGCACATTTTCAAAAAATTTTGTAAAAATGTGCCTATATAACTTCACTCTGTCCGTCCGTCCGTCCGTCCGTATGTTTACAAAAACTTTTACACCGTTTGAAATAGAGAAAAGAAATTTTAACCATGGGTAGTTTTTGCAAAAAAAATAATTTCGTAGAAGAATTTTTTTCTGTAGCCCCCCAAATTTGGAAAAAGCCCTATATTTAAATTATTATAACAAGAGTTCTGTTACATATATTTTCAATCTGAAAACGGCAAATGATAGCTGGTTTCATAAAATTTATAAATTTTTACAAGAATAAAATTTAACATTACGCAAAACTCAATTTTCGCAAAATTTTTGGCCACACATATCTTCTAAACGGTTCAAGCTACGGTCTTGAAATTTTGGGAGAAGTTAGATACTCAGAAATTACTAGGAGTCGGTTAACAAAATTTTTTTGTCAAGCCCATGTTTTGGAGCTATAAAGGCTCGAAAATTGAAATTTTGCTATTTTTAAACACCTGTAATTTGAATACCTGTCCAAATTATTTTTTTGTGATAGACAATATTCAAAGCCCTATAATTATATTTCAACATGTGTCAAAGGTTTTTCTTAATTTTGAAGGGTGACGAAGTTACAGCCCCTGAAAATTCCAAAAAAGCCCTATATTTAAATTGATATAACATGGGTTCTGTTAGGTTTATTTTCAATCGAAAAACGGTATTAGAGAGCCATTGAAGGGTTATAACAACTTTAAAATGAAAACTTTATTGTTAGCAGTAAATTTTATAATTAAGCAGTAACTATTTCCAAGTAAATATTTCCAAAGTTAAACTCAGTATGTAATACAATATAATTTTGAAAATGTGCTTTTTTAAAAACCCTTGGTTTTTTTTCATCACTTGTTTTAAATTAAATTAGAAATTGAAGTTATTATATTTTGTTTATACTACTATGTTATGGCATAGTTTCTATTTAAAATAATTTTAAATAATTAATTACTTAAATTATTCATTACTAAAAATTTTTTTTTTTTTATTTTATTTTTATTTTTTTTATTTTTACGTAGGTTGGAATGGAATCTTCAAAAGACACAATGAGCCCCGTAGCTTGCCATTGCGTGTTGGATTCTTACCCACTAAACCACACCCTTCCTCTATTGCGATCTAGTCCTATAGGGCTAACGAGCAATTTTTTTTCTGGCTTTATTTTAGTTTTAAATGTAGATTCCATCCAGCGATGTCTATCTAACTGTTTCTTTCTCTTATTATAGCTACATTAACTCAAAAGGCTTTACTCTTTTGAGTCGTCTGGATATATTTGTATTATCCAGAAGCTGGACTACTTCGACATTTACATGGTTTTTACAAAAAATAAAAAAAAAATTAAACTTAATTTAACTTAAAATTCTTATGGTGACCAAATATATATAGTAAAATATAAAATCTAAGATATAAACAAAATAAATAGTATTAATTAAAAAATAGTATTATTGGCCTACAAACGAAAGGAAAAGAGCCTTTCAATTTGCAAAGGCATTGTATGAACTTGGAAATACTAAATAAATAAATTAATAATGAAATTTTATTAAACGGATGAAAGCCAAAAAACGTTTACTGAAAAATGTTTAATCATTTTATAATTATAACGAGGAAGAGTGTAGTAGAGTAGACTGGGTCAAATCTGGGATACCCGTATGACCGTTATATAAACATTATATCATTATTATCATAAACATTAATTACTTTTGGCAAAATTTCAAACATACCAGCTTCATTAGGTGTAGTGTAATGCTCATATAAAAGAAGGAGTTAGGGCAGCTACTCGAACCCTCAGCAGTAGACCAACCAAATTTTGCAGTAACTTTGGCCATTACACTAAACTATTTTTGGCAAAATTTCAGACACCTAACTTCAATAGCTATAGAGTAATGCTCATATAAAATAAGAAGTTGTATGGCAGCTACTCGAACCCTTTGCAGTAAACCAACCAAATTCTGCAACAACTTTAGCCATTACACTAAACTATTTTTGGTAAAATTTCAGACACCCAGCTTTAATAGGTATAGAGTAATGCTCATATAAAAGAAGGAGTTGTATGGCAGCTACTCGAACTCACTGAAACTGACCAACCAAATTTTGCAGAAACTTTGGCCATAAAACTAAACTACTTTTGCCAAAATTTCAGACACGTAGCTGTAATAGGTACAGAGAAATACTCATATAAAAAAAGAAGTTGTATGGCAGCTACCCGAACCCATGGACCAAAATGGCTGGATTTAAATAGCGATGAAAAATTAATTTGCGAAAATTTCAACTCCTTTAGTTTTTGAGTTATCGTGCGGACGGACGGACGGACATACATAGCTAAATCGATTTTTTTTTCGATTCTGATCCGATCCAAACACTTGAGTCTCTTCCTGTCAATATTTAATACTATATTTTTTGATTGATCGGAGTAACTGTCAAAAACTCATTACTAAAATAAAATGTCGTGTACATTTGAACATGAAAAGCTTTTAATAAAAACATTTTTTTAAGGTTTTTACTAACGGTTCAAATAAATTACTTAAACTTTAAATGAAAATTTCAATCAAAATTATTTACTCAAAAGTTATATTAAAAGAAAGGTTTGAAATTAAGTTAAATAACTTTAAAATTTTCGAATTCTTATTTGTTATATTTATATTTATCAAAGAATCGGTTTTTTGTTAACTAAAATGCTAAATTAGTAGTTAAATTAATTTGCATGGTGAAAATAGTTTTCAAATATTGTTTTATTAATTAAACATACGGCATTTGCCATAACTCTAGCTTTATGCCACGTACATTTACGAAACTGCTTCATTAGAAAAATTTTCGATTGTGTAAAGGATTCCTAAAAGTTTCGACCACAGTTCTGAAATCAGATTATCCCATTGAATACTATTTGTGTTTGAATTCCATTATTTTCTTAAATTTCATTATTTATCAATCTCCGAATGGTAAATTAACTAATTTTATTTATGACTTTTCTACTTTTGTATAATTTTATATTTATATTAAAGAAAGTCTGGGACTAAACTGTTTTTCAAAGATCCAATTCTTAGAAGTGGTATTTACTTGAAAATCTTATCTAATGGCGTCTCCTTGAATTTTTAAATAATTTGCTAAAAAAAAATATTTAATAAAATTTTTTTTTCTAAGAAAACTTTTCAAAACAAGTTTCACAAAAAAATAATTTTTCGCCGGAACAAATGGGGACAAATTTAATAATAACATTAAAAAAAACCGTGTATAATTTTTTTTGGCGTCAGACATTTTTATAATAAAAACAAACTTTTCGGAAAATTCTGGAAAAAAAAATTGTTTTTGTTGGACTCGTTGTAATTCTTTTATACAATAAATAATATCAAGTTTATGATTAATTATTTTATTTAAGATTATCTTCGACGATGATTTGGGATAATCATACAAATTCCAAAAAAGCCTTCAGCTTTATATTTTTTATAAATCGTTTGTAGAAAAATTACAAATACTGATGCTTTTGCCATGTGGAGACACTTTAATTCTGAGGAGAAGAAGAAAGCTTCATTGTTGGCACTTTTAGGAAATATTTATCCTTTTCCTTTCATGAATTTTAAAATATATTATAATGGCATAATAACACCTTGAAATCTATTAAAAATAAATTACCAATTACAGATTAGATTACAGTATAGTGTTTCACAAAACATCACAAAAAGGAGTGATTAGAAGTGAAAAGAAAGTTATGTGTATTTTAATTAATAATAATCTTATAAATAAACAAAAAAAAAAGTAAGCGAGGAAGAGTGTAGTAGAGAAGACTTTATCGACTCGAATAATAGATTTCGACAAATTTTAAATACACAACTTATTAGGCTTTCAGTTATGAACAAAAGAAAATATAATTTAAAAGGCAGCTCTTCGAACCTCTTCCACTCCACCAACTTATTTTATTCAGAGGCCATTAAAATTAACTACAATTGATAAAATTTCAGTCATCCACCTTTGCGGAAATGCTTATATAAATAAAGAAGTTGTATGCAAGGTACTCGAACCCGTGGAGCAAAATGGCTGGATTTCTATAGGAAATGTTCTGTTGCATAAAAACGAATTTGTGAAAATTTCAAAATAAAATTTTTTTTAAATATATACTTTTATTTGCCCTCTAAACTATAAAAAAATTAATGGTAGGTAGATCTTTTGCATTTAGGAATGCTATAATATAAAAGTAAATTGCTGAAATTAGAACTAATGTTAATTAACCCTAATCCAGCAATTTACTTTTATATAATAGAACTCCTAAATTAAAAAGATTTACTTAATATGAGTTTTTTTTATTTTCTACATTTTAGGGGGCGAGTTTTACTTTTGACATATGTATATTTTGGGTCATTTTATAATCAATGTCATTTATATTCACAAGTTTGCGTTAAAAAACTGAAAATAAATCGTAGTTTTTTAATTACATTGTAAAAACTAAAAAATTAAGTCGTGATACTCTATTTTACATCTTCATGCTAGCTCCTAAGTAAATAGAAAATATAAAATATACCTATAATTTAAGAAAAAGTAAAACTGTTCTACAATAAACTTCAAGTTAAAAAATGTTATATTCATTTAATTATTTGGCTATTCTAGGGTTTAACTAGTATCCGCGTAGCACCAAATGACTATATATAAAAGATAGCTGGTGTTGCCAGCTTTCAAAAAATATATAGCTTTAATGATGCATGTTATCCTTTAAGGACGAAAAGGACATTTAAAAGTATCCTTGTTATTTTAGTCTATTTTACAAAACCGTTATAACTAGCAATCTGTTCAATATATATATATTCAATCAAAACTATTAATTAAGATGACGGTCTGGAGAATATTTTAACGTTTATTTGATGACGATAGGTGCTGCCGTTTTGGAGATATTGCAATTTCAAGTGGAAATTTAAAACAAAAAAAAAAAAATTTTGAACTTTCAAAAAAACCACTATAACTATGAAATTTTCAAAAACACCCTGTATTTTTTATTATACTGTTAGAAAGATCTTTTGACACTCTGTCCAACGGTATATAATAAGTATGGTATATATCGATAAATAGCCCCACCAGAGAACATGAATGAAAAACTGACACAACAATTTTATTAAAAAATACATTTTCATACTTTATTTCTCATAAATTTATTTTGCCTTTTTGTTGGGATGGTGTCATAATTCCAAAAAAAAATTCCAAATTTACAAAATTCCAAAGAAAGAAAAAAAATAATTCCAAAAAAAAAATTCCAAAAAAAAATCCAAAAAATATTTCCATAGCTTTAGCGAGCAAGAATTTTAGAGTTTGTTACAAAATCAGGATTATACGCTTTTTCCAGAATATTTATATATTTGGATACGTGAGATTCTGAATTAGGAGGAATTTTAGAGTTGGATTCAAAATCAGGGTTTCAATAATTTGTTTAGCGGGGGTTTGGGGGCGGTAGCCCCCACTATTTTTAAATTTTTATTTGTTGAAATATGCAAGTAAAAAATTACTGTTTTTAAAAAATAGTTTGTCATTAAATTTTGATGTTTGGAATTTTTTTTTTGGAATTTTTTTTTTTGGAATTATTTTTTTTGAAATTTATTTTTTTGGAATTATTTTTTTTGAAATTTTTGTTTTTGGAATTATTTTTTTTCTTTCTTTGGAATTTTTTTTTTAGAATTATGACACCATCCCAACAAAAAGGCAAAATAAATTTATGAAAAATAAAGTATGAAAATGTATTTTTTAATAAAATTGTTGTGTAAGTTTTTCATTCATGTTCTCTGGTGGGGCTATTTATCGATATATACCATACTTATTATATACCGTTGGACAGAGTGTCAAAAGATCTTTCTAACAGTATAATAAAAAATACAGGGTGTTTTTGAAAATTTCATAGTTATAGTGGTTTTTTTGAAAGTTCAAAAATTTATTTTTTTTTTGTTTTAAATTTCCACTTGAAATTGCAATATCTCCAAAACGGCAGCACCTATCGTCATCAAATAAACGTTAAAATATTTTCCAGACCGTCATTTTAATTAGTAGCTTTGGATGAATATATATATATTGAACAGATTGCTAGTTATATGGGTTTTGTTAAAATAGACTAAAATAACAAGGATACCTTTAAATGTCCTTTTCATCCTTAAAGGATAATATGCGCCATTAAAGCTATATATTTTTTGAAAGCTGGCAGCACCAGCTATCTTTTATATATAGTCATTTGGTCCTACGCGGATACTAGTTAAACCGTAGAATCCCCAATTATTTTTTTTGTATTATAATTTACTAATCAAATTCTAATAAAATTTAATAAATATTACTTTTTTAAGTTTAAAAAGTTTAAATTCTAAATATTTTTAATAATTTTCCCTTTAAAAAGTTTTTTCCTTAAAATACAAATATGTACACATTTTTGTATCCTTTAAAATACGACCACACATATTCATTAAATTTATCCGGGATTCTTTTGATCTATTTGAAAACGGAAAATTTTTTTTTCAAAAAAGAGGAAAGTATGAAAGAATATGAAAATCCAGAAAAAAAAATAAATTTAGATAAACATAGAAAATAAAAAATCAATCTTTTCATCTCAACTAATTTTTAATTCTGTTTTTGTATTCTATGTGGTCTGCTATAAATAGAAAATTTCGAAAAGAAAAATATTAAATGGAATTCATCAAAGGATTAATTCCACTTTTGTATATTAATATTTATTTTAAATTAGTAATAGTATTTAGTTTTCATGAATATTAAATAAATGTTTAATATGCATGTGCGTTTCATAAAAAAGAATTAATAATAAAAGAATTAATGTTATTTTTTTAATTATAAAATAAAATATTTCTAAATAGAAAGTATTAAAATATTTATGCAATGATGATAATTAAAATATAAAATTGAAAAAAACTATTTTTTTAATTTATTTATTTATGCACTGGTTAATAAATATATTTAATTGATTATATTAATATTAAATTGAATATATAATTTTAATATAATTAAAAAAAATAAATTTACATTATATTTGTTTATTTATTTAAGGTTAAAAATTGTATTGTATTTTTATCTACCAGGGCCACTACAGGTTCAATACTAGTATTAAACTATAAGATATATATTAATTTCCTTTATATTATATATTTACTTATTTATTTGTAGTACCATACAATAGTAAATATTATCTGGTAATATTAATCTAATAAATTAATATTATAATTTATATTAATAAGTTATTGTAATATACCCTATATTTTATATTAGATATGTGATCCGACCAGGTTTTGAACCCGAGACATTTCGATTGAAAAGCTGCCACTTTACCACTACCGTCCAGGTGTTGAACTCATCTCACTTGATTAAAAACCATGTGCTTACCTACTCCACTTAATAATACATACTTATATTTAATTTTTAAATTAAATTTATATATAATATGATATAATTTAAAAAATAATTTAAAAAATTAAACGAAAAATTACTAAAAAAGGGTTTCTTTGATTTCAATAAACATTTAAATTAAATTAGAAGCCAACATTTATACTTTAGTATTTTGAATTGGATCTCAAACCCTAATTTTATTTAGCTTTTTTACTTAATATAACAAATCATAAATGAGAAACCATGGTTACGGATATCATTATAGGTTTGGATACTATTAATAGATTATATAAATAATATTTATTATATTTATTTATTTTTTTTTATATTATTGCTATATTTGATCGGAAGGGGTGTCATATAAAATACATAAGTGGTGAATATCATAATGAATTATCCTTATTAACTTAAATATAAGAATTATACAGGTCGTCAACCTTTTGCTTAATTTGAAAATTTTACTAAATTCCTTTGAATGCACTAATATCAATAAACTAAGAAATGCAATAATTATGCTATCCTACTTATTGTATTATTTATTGATAAGAATGTAAATATCGTTTTATATATATGATTCGTAATTAAAAGTAATGTATTAGTATTAGTAGCGTTAGTTCTAATAAATAAGGTAAAATATGAAAATAAATAAATAGTTAAGTAAGAGAAGTCAGACTGAGTTTTTTTTTTGAATTATTCTGGCAAAGCAAATCTAACTGGAGGGGGTATTGTAATGAAAACCGGCGCCGTGAAATAAAAATAGAAATTGATAAATTAGTGTAATTAGCAAGTTTCTAATTTTTTTAACATACTGAAATAAAATATGTTAAAAAATATTATATTTTTATTACGAAGGCTGTCACCGCCGGGGCTTACTGAATTATTGAAGCTAGATTTTATCCGAAAAATAATACCAATCAGAATCTCACACACGCACATGTAATAAATATTCTGTAAAAGGGAGAGGTCCCAATTTTGAATCCCACTCTAAAACCCTCTTAATTCAGAATGTCACATATACATATATATAAATATTCTGGAAAAACGTGTAAAATTTATTTTGAATCCAATTCTAAATGTCCTTCCTAACTATTGCAATAGCAAAGTGATTAAAATAGTGCAAGCTGTCTTTTACAGAATATTTATATATACGTGATATATGAGATTCTGTATATGTGTATATGTTAGATTCTCAATTAGGAGGGTTTTTGAAATTGGATTCAAAATCAGGATTGCCGCTTTTTCCAGAAAATGTATACCTATATATATTAAATTTTAAAATATGTTTTTTTTTAGAATTTTAATTATTTTTGTTTGGAAAATTAAATTGCTGTTATTTTCACAAATAAAATTACATTTTTAAAAAGGAAATAAAGCCATATGGCTTCTCATTCAATAGCATAATAAAGCAATTATGGC
>OY720443.1:88212629-88429298 GCA_963082915.1 Dolichopus griseipennis
AGAAAACGAGGAAGAGTGTAGTAGAGTAGACTGTGTCAATTCTGGGATACCCGCATGACCGTACCATATACATTATGTCATCCGGTTAATTACTTTTGGCAAAATTTCAAACATTCAGCTTTGTTAGGTGTAGAGTAATGCTCATATAAAAGAAGGAGTTGTATGGCAGCTACTCGAACCCTTTTCAGTAGACCAACCAAAATTTGCAGTAACTTTGGCCATTACACTAAACTATTTTTGGCAAAATTTCAGACACCCAGCTTCATTTGGTGTAGCGTTATCCTCATATAAAAGAAGTAGTTGTATGGCAGCTACTCGAACCCTCAGCAGTAGACCAACCAAATTTTGCAGTAACTTTGGCCATTACACTAAACTATTTTTTGCAAAATTTCAGGCACCTAGCTTCATCAGGTGTAGTGTAAAGCTCATATAAAAAAAGAAGTTGTATGGCAGCTACTCGAACCCTCTACAGTAGACCAACCAAATTTTGCAGTAACTTTGGCCATTACACTAAACTACTTTTGGCAAAATTTCAGACACGCAGCTTCCATAGGTATAGAGTAATGTTTTTATAAAATTAGAAGTTGTATGGCAGGTACTCGAACTCGTGGACCAAAAAGGTTGGATTTAAATAGCGATTCCGGTTTTTGCATAAAAACGAATTTGTGAAAATTTCATAAACCTAGCTCCTTTATTTTTTGAGTTATCGTGATTACGGACGGACGGACGGACGGACATACATAGCTAAATCGATTTACTTTTCGATTCTGATCCGATCCATACACTTGAGTCTATATCTACCCCCCTTCCTTCTCTGCGTCACAAACGTAATGGCAACTTTATTATACCCTTTGACTATATAGTCATACGGGTATAAAAACCATACGCGAAAAAATTTGCGATATGGCTTTATTTCTCATTCAATAGCGAAATAAAGCCATTATGGCTTTATTTCGTATGGCGTTATTTCACGGCACCATGAAAACCACTTTTTTCAGTAATTTTCCATGAAAAAGACTTACAACCGCTTTACCTCGGTTGATATGTCAGGTATTTAACCACTGTTTCACCAAGGCCCTTTACATAATATTGCTTCAAAATCTTACTTCATAAAATTTTTTAAAAATATTGCATACTTTTAGGTCGTTTATTCTTTTTATTACCGTTACTGATAATTTCGCATTTGAAACACTTATTAATTATTAGTATCTTATTAATAATTTATTTAGAAACAAAAGATGTACAAACTAGTTATTTATATAATGATCTTTATCAACCTCACGATCAAGCAATATCAAAGGTTATATAATCTTGAACTTAGGTTACCGATTTCTAAAAAAAAACTAAAACCATTGTACTACAAAACAAAAAAAAAATTAGAATAGTAAACCACAGACTGATATTTTCTCTCTATTCAACTTTTTACTCATCTGTCTTTAAATAAATACTTTTATTTTATATGAATACCAAATTTACGGTATCTATTATTTTATTTTTAGATCCAATGAATAAAAATCTGGATATAAAATAAAGTTTATATATTTTTTTAATGATATTCCTAATAATAAACTAAAATTTTCCATTATACAGAACTGCTTTATACAAAAAAATTTAATATCAACAATATAAACTGATATAAAATCAAATGGAGTAGACCATAAAATGTTTTTAAGAAGTATCTATTAGAATGATTGATAGTTTATTATAAGTCCGTTTGAAAAGAATTTATTTTTTCATATTATTTTTTTTCTTATAGCAGAAGTATAGCAGAAATTGAATTGTATTTATTAGTATTAAGATAGACGTTTGGTTATTTTTATATTTTCAAGTATCTATGATTATTAAAACTGATCACAAATTTATTCAACCCTTTTTTTATTCATTTAAATAAACTATAAAAGGTTTTCAGAGAAGTAAATTTAACAAAAGGAGACTTAATAGAACGCAAATCAAGGGAAAATCCGAAGTAATAATATGTAAAATCTTTTGAATTGATTTGCAAATACTGTAAAAGGATTTTTATTAGGTAATATGAGGGGCTGTTTTTTGTGTGGTTTCCTTTTATTAATATTAATGTTATTATTAAAAAAATATTTTAACAGGGTGTTTAAAATTTACTTTTTTTTCAGTAACATATTTTTATGGAGTGTAAAAAATGTAAAGGGTGTAAAGGGTAAGAAAGTGTAAAAAGTATAAAATTAGACTATAGTTTTAAAAATTGATTTAAAATTCTATTGAAGAAGTATTTTGCTAAAATTTAAAAAAAGCTGTTATATGAGCTGTCATTCACAAGAAAGAGGCAAAACATTGTTTTAAAATGAAAAATAAAGCATTCCAGAGCCTTTAAGTACTTAAGCAAAAGTCAAAAGCATTTGAATTTTTTAAATAAATCTTTTTTACTAATAATGTAATAATAAATATACTCCATAAATATATTTTAATAATATTTATAAACTCATGCCTAAAAAAGCTTTGTAAAAATATAAAATACCCTGTATTTTTAAAACCGGGTATTTTACATTTTGTTTGACTTTATAATCACAAATACAAAAACAAAAATTAAATGAAAATTTTTATTTCTAAGGTGGGAAAAAAATAAACGAGTGTGTAAAAAAAGCATATAAAAGATATAAAAAACGGAAAAGGATAGGGTTTCAATACTGCCCTTGAGTTATTCGATATTTTTTCTATTGTTATGCATTCATATTTTCCAGTATAAAAAAATCTTACTATTTAAACAAAATTATTATCTGAGACAGGGGTACTAAACAATTTTATAAAAAATTATATTTATTAATATTTAAACAAAGAAAATGGCGCAGTGATTGTGGCGCCGGTCTTTCAAGCAAATTTCATTTGCCTGAATTTTCATTTGCCTCTATTTCATTTACCTGTATTTTGCACTATTATTTTCACTTTTATTAATATTAGCTAAGGCCAAATTAATTTAATTGCTAATTCAATGCACTACTCCCATATATGATAAACATTGCCTAGATAAATCTTTTCATAATTTTATGGATAATTAGGAGATATTTTAGAGTTGGATTCAAAAGCATGGCTATACGCCTTTTACAGAATATTACAGGAAATCTAGAAAAACACACCGAAATCTTGCGGAGAATAATATTTACTGTAAAACCATACTTTAAATTTTTTTTTCCCATTTCATTTTAAATATTTTTTTACCAAGTAAAAGTAATTGTCTATTTTTTTTTGAACGGGCAACACTTCAACATTCAATTAAATGTGTTTTGTTGGATGTGTTCAATTATAAAAAATTAAAATATTAATGTTTTGTTGAATGTGTTTTATTTTAGAAAATAAAATATCATAAATTATCATAAGTAGGCCAAAAAATATTTTATTAATTTTTAATAAAAAAAAAAAACAAAAAACAAAAAAAAATTTTTTTTTTGAAATTAAATTTAATTATTAGCTTATGATTTAGTTCATTTCAGTTTTAAAAATCACAGATGATTTTCTGGAAATTTTAAATAAATAGTAAAACATTTTGTAAGTAAAAATTAAGAAGACTATGCTTCACAAGAACATTTGTGTAGTAAGTCTTAATTATTTTCAGTGAAATCTGGAATCAGAGCGAAGGTCCAATGTACGCTTTGATGCATTGCTTGGTGTGCTTAACAAATATACCAAGCAATGTATTCAAAGTATTTTTAAAGTTTCCCTCATGTCTTAGGGTGCGTTTATGTTGGAGCTGCGATAAGTGATAAGAGCATCGATGAGAGCATCGATAAGAGCATAGAAAAAGCTATGCTCTTATTGAGTGTTTATATTGGAGCTTCGATTGTAGCCATAAACTGAAGTAAATATTATCCTTTTTAATTGGAAAATAGTTTTATTTTCTTTCAAAAAAATTTAATTTAATTGATTTTTTATATTTGATGTTGATATAATATATTGTGATTTTTTATATTTGATGTTGATATGATATAAATTTTATATTGAATGTTGAATTTTATAATAATATAAAATTAGTTCGATTATTACTGTGAGTTCAAGCATTTTCTATAATTCGCATCATAAAGGTATGATCTAATCAATTTTTCTCTGATCACAGTTTCACCTCCATCACTATTTGAACCAAATTTTATTTGATTATATTTTATAATTAAAATTATAAAAATCATTCTATTTTATGAATTAAAAACTATATTTATAATTATTTATATTAATTATTTAATATTATTGCACCTGCTTGAGATTTTGTATTAAAGAAAAAATTAACGAACAAAAATAACATAACATTTATATAAAAAATTTAAATAATAAACGAGAGCAAAACAATTATTTATACATTTTGATCATCGATAAGAGCGTAGAAAACTGAATAAAGAGTTTTCTATGCTCTTATCGTTTATCGATGATGAAAGCGATGCTCCAACATAAACACCTCTATTTAAATTATGTATATAGTTTTCTTCGCTATGCTCTTATCGACGCTCTTATCACTTATCGCAGCTCCAACATAAACGCACCCTAACTCATCTCTCCTTCATCTCTCCTTCATCTCTCCTTCATCTATCCGTCATCTATCCGTCATCTATCCTTCATCTAACCCTTATAATCTTTTAATTATATTTATTTTTTTATAGGTTGGGAAAGTGGCTTCGGATGTACAAATACCTGAGTTGCACCATGAAGCCAAACAAAATAATTTTTTTTAAAATTAATTAGGTATATTTAAAAAAATTCCAAATAAAATTTATGATTTGCATTTGAAAATGCAAATTTCAATTCTTCAAAAATCAACACTTATTTAATACAATTTTACGTACATATAAATAGATACATTATTGTATTTATTTATACATTATAGAATGTTAGCAACAAACAAGTATAGAATGTATAGCAACATTTTTTAAAAATATACATACGAAACATTAATAGATGGAGAAATAGATCATTATTGAAACAAAATAAACCTATAAAAAAATTTAAAATCTTTTATTAATTTATTTATTTTAAGCAAGTACGAACTTAAATAAAAAAAAATATTAATTGAAATTAAAAAAAAATTATACCAAGAAGGGATTTGAACTAACGACCCCAACATTTTATACAACACGAAACATACAAAAAGTAGACTACCTAACTTATTCATCTTCAAGTTTTTAAGATACAGCAAGAAATTATATGAGTCATTTATTTATTTTTTGTGTGTCTATTACTAGAATCGAAGCATAATCTGCGTTATACAAAATGTAACGGTTGCAATTTTTTTTAACATACTTTTAACATAATGCACATAATGAAATTAGAAATAGTTCTTCTTCCAGTTAACCTTCCGTCATTCTGTGACGGGCCAACAGCTAGTTTTAAAAGAATTGTTAAAATGAAATGTGTCCAGAGTTTATAAATATGGATATTACAGATGCGGAAAATTGTTAATAAAGACAGGATTACACTATAAAACTGAATTTCTTTTTTTCTTAAACTTCTACTTTTATAATTGGTTAAAGGAAAACTAATACTGGTTTTCCCTTACTTCAGTGCCATATCTCTAAGATCTTCGATTCTAATTCAGTTTTTATTAGATTTTCAAGAAAATTTAACTTACATTCCTTAACAAATTTTTGCATTTTTATGAAAGATCTAGGATCAGTAATTAAGAGTTTAATAATTTTAAGTAACGAAAACCAAAATAATGATATGTTGTATTTTTAAATGCTTTCTTTATTTAAATGGATTATCTTAAACTTGAATAAGGTACGCGTCCATTAGTTTCTTATTTTTTTCAGTAACTTTAAAAAAAATTATCTTAAAAACGTGCACAACAGTAAAATTCTACATATTATGTAACTAGTTTTTTTATCACATTGACTTTAAAATAATTTTCAATTTTAATTTAATTATTTATTAATTTTGAGTCAAAGTTTTAAAATTTTTTTTTTCAATTTAACTTTATTTTAAATTGAATAATTTTTTTTCTCTTACTTTATAAAATAAAGTTTATAATTAAAATATTCTTTTCTTTTAAACTTTCTTATAAATTAAAATTTTATAATTTAAACAAAAGAGTTTTACACAATTGTAATATGTTAAGTAATATTTTATATAATTCAAGTAATACCTACACTCTATGTATACAATAAGGAAATTGATTTTTTTTTTAAGTCGATCTACAAAAATGTTCTAAATTAAATTTAAAATAAAAACTATTTTAAAATACAAAAGATTATTTTAAAAACAAAATTTATAATCATTATTTTATTCGAATAATTGTAGAAATATTTTTTGAATAAAATAAAATACAAATTTCTGAAAAAAACGAGGAAGAGTGTAGTAGAGTAGACTGTGTCAACTCTGGGATACCCGTATGACCGTTATATAAACATTATATCATTATTATTATAAACATTAATTACTTTTGGCAAAATTTCAAACATATCAGATTTATTAGGTGTAGTGTAATGCTCTTATAAAAGAAGGAGTTGTATGGCAGCTACTCGAACTCTTGGCAGTAGAGCAACCAAATTTTGCAGTAACTTTGGCCATTACACTAAACTATTTTTGGCAAAATTTCAGACACGTAGCTGTAATAGGTACAGAGAAATACTCATATAAACAAGTGAGGGAAAAAAACCAAGGGTTTTTAAAAAGCACATTTTCAAAATTATATACGGTTTCTTACTGAGTATTTTATCATTTATTTTTATAAAAATATATATTATGATAATATTATAATTTTGTTATTTCATTAATAATTAATTATATGACTAATAGTGAAATACTTATACAACCCCAATGCATTCAAGAAAACCTGTTAATAAGTGCAAAATATAATGTTGGAGCTTCAATGTTAACGTTTAATTTTAGAAAAACTTACACTGGTGAATAAGTTACTGTTTTATAAGAACATAAAAGTTTTAATTTTGAAGACCTAGTAGCCCTTCAATGGGGAAGGTTCCCAAATTTTTGCTTAGCAAACTTATGATGGATCTGCTCACCCCCCTCCTGTGTTCACCCTTCCATTTTTTTCCGGTTCTAGGAAATCAATTTGGAACTCCAACAAAATTTGGAATTTTACCTAGAATATTATTATCTAACCAAAAATGGTTAAGACTAAGAAACAATTTCTTCAATTTAAAGAGACCCTTTCAAATTTAAGAAAAACCTTTAACGGATGTTGAAATATAATGCTGCAGCTGTAAATTTTGCATATTTGTAAAAAAAAATTTGAACAGGTGTTAAAGTTACAGGTGGTTAAAAATAGCAAAATTTCAATTTTCGAGCCCTTATAGCTCCTAAACAGGGGACGTGACAAAAAAATTTTGTTAACCGACTCCTATTAATTTTGGAGGACCTAACTTCTCCCAAAATATCAAGAGCCTAGGTTGAACCGTTTAGAAGATATATGGGGCCAAAAATTTTGCAAAATTTGAGTTTAGCTTAATGGTAAATTTTAGTACCGTATGGTAACCCTATACATTTTAACCTTATATTTTTGTAAAGCTTATATAACCAGCTATCTTTTGCCGTTTTCAGATTGAAAATACACTTAACAAAACTCTTGTTATAATAATTTTAAAATAGGGCTTTTTCAACTTTGGAGGGCTGTAGCTCCGTAACGGGTGGGGCTACAGAAAAAAATTCTTCTACGAAATTAATTTTTTTGTAATATCTACTCGTGGTTAAAATTTCTTTACTCTATTTCAAACGGTGTAAAAGTTTTTGTAAACATACGGACGGACGGACGGACGGACAAAGTCAAAATTAAGAAAAACCTTTGACACTAATTGAAACTTTCGTTTTTGAGCTTTTAATTTTGTATACAAATAAAAAAAAATTTTGACAGGTATTCAAGTTATAGGTGTTTAAAAGCTAAATTTTTAGCAAAATTTCAATTTTCGACCCCTTACAGCTCCTAAAGAGGGGCCGTGACAAAAAAATTTTGTTAACTGACTCTTACTTATTTCTAAGGATCTAACTTCTCCCAAAATTTCTAGTTTCTAGATTTAGCCGTTCCGAAGTTATGAGGGATCAATAATTTTGTAAAACTTAGTTTTGAATAACGGTAAATTTTAGTACTGTATGGTAACCCTATACAATTGGCTTTTAAAAAATTGTAAAGCTTATAAAAGCAGCTGTCTGTTACCGTTTTCAGGTTGGAGATATACCTTATAGAACTCTAATTATAACTGTTTAAATATGGGGCTTTTTTCAACTTTGTGGGGCTGTAGCTCCGAAACGGGGGGGGCTACAAAAAAAAGTTTGAACATTAAATTATTTTTATTGCAATACCTATCCATTCCTGATATTTTTTTGTCAATCGTAGATAAAAAGGGACGGACGGACGGACGGACGGACGGACGGACAGAGTGAAGCTATATAGGCACATTTTTACAAAATTTTTTGAAAATGTGCTAAAAAGGAAGTTGTATGGCAGCTACCCGAACCCATGGACCAAAATGGCTGGATTTAAATAGCGATGACGGCTATTGCAAAAAAACGAATTTGCGAAAATTTCAAGATCCTAGCTCCTTTAGTTTTTGAGTTATCGTGCGGACCGACGGACATACATAGCTAAATCGATTTTTTTTTCGATTCTGATCCGATCCATACACTTGAGTCTATATCTACCCCCCCTCCTTCTCTGCGTTACAAACGTAATGGCAAATTTATTATACCCTTTGACTATATAGTCATACGGGTATAAAAATAAAGACTTATAAAAATATTTATAACTTGCTGTTAGCCCGTCACAGAATGACGGAAGTTCAATTGAAAGAAGAACTTTTTCTAATTAAGAACTATTTCTAATTTCATTATGTGCATTATGTTAAAAGTATGTTAAATAAAATTGCAAACCGTTACATTTTGTATAACGCATATTATGCTTCGATTGTAGTAATAGATACACAAAAAATAAATAAATGACTCATATAATTTCTTGTTGTATCTTTAAAATTTGATGACGAATAAGTTAGGTAGTCTACTTTTTGTATGTTTCGTATTTTAAAAAATGTTGGGGTCGTTAGTTCAAATCCCTTCTTGGTATAATTTTTTTTTTTAATTTCAATTAATATTTTTTTTTATTTAAGTGCGCACTTGCTTAAATTAAATAAATTAATAAAAAATTTTAACTTTTTTTAAAGGTTTATTTTGTTTCAATAATGATCTATTTCTCTTTATATTAATGTTTTGTATATTTTTAAAAAATGTTGTTATACATTTTATATTGTTTCTTTTGTTTAGATTCAAGTCAAAATACTTGTTTGAAGGCTAACGTTCTATAATGTACCTACTCAACATGCTAAATGATGTATCTATTTATATGTACGTATAATTGTATTAAATAAATGTTGATTTCTGAATTGAGTTTTGCATTATCAAATGCAAATTATAAATTTTATTTGAAATTTTTTTAATATAACTAACCTAACTAAGTTTAAATAAAATTTATTTTGTTTGGTTTCTAGGGTGCATTGAACTCAGGGTATTGTATACCCGAATCCACCTTCCCAACCGTTAGTCGTTACATCATTTTTTTTAACATTAATATTTTATTTTTTTATAATTGAACACATCCAACAAAACACATTTAATTGAATGCGTTTGTTACACCTAATTTTAGACTAGTTACTCCAAAACAATTAAAAGTGTGTAAGACTATGAGCTTTGAAAAATGTGTAAGACTTTGAGTTTTACTTCTTATGAGGTTTAAAAAATTGGCTAGTCACTTTCTAGGATAACGAAATGATGCCTGAAAAAATTTAAAGCACAATAATAAGAAGATACTTAGGCTTTGGCTCGAAAAATATGTGAAAAAAATATCCATAAATATCATATAATATATATCTTAAATTTTGTAATATATTTAAAACCGGATCCCAAATTAACGAAGGATTTGGGTGTTATTTGCAATTCTTCTGGCTTTTTTTTTTAATTTTTAATTTTTTGCGTTATTTCTTTAGGTGTTATCACACGGTGTTTTACTAAAACTTTTGGGGGCAGAGTCATAAATCCCAGGGTCAAAAGTCTAATTTATAAAAAAAATTATTTATTTTGTGGAAAATAAGTGACTAAGGGCTTTTTAATGCACTTTATATTTTTAAGTGAGTTCAAGAAAGTCTTTATATTTTCGTACCACTCACACATGTTATTATAACTAAAATTAATAGTTGTTTTTATTATTACTAATAACCCCTCAGATAAGAACTGTGTAAGGGAGTTATAACCCACCTTTCAGAGCCAAATCTTTAAGGGTTATAAGTTTCTTTATAAGGGTGTTATGTCCCATAGAAACTTATGTCTAATTAAGTGAGTCATAAGTCCATAAGGGAATTATGACCCTTGGAGTTATGACCCGGCATCATATATTATTTGAAAACAAAAATTTGAAAAAAGATATTATAATTCACAATAGTATATCAACTAACAAAATACAGATTATATATGAGAAGTCTCTGGAATAGACTTTAAATGATTTTGGAATCAAAAATAAAACTTTTTTTGTTCCTGTTAATTAAATTTGAAAAGAAAATAGGATTATTTTTAATTCAGGATAATTTTTCTTATATTGATGACTTCATGATTAGATGCTTTTATGGTAGGATAAAATTACGATTTATAAGATTTTGTCAAGATTTTGTCAATTTAATTTTGCTTAGTTTTTGTATTGAAGTTCTTGTTTGAATATGACCTCCGTCCTAATTCTTTAAGCAATAAGAATTTTATTTTTTTCGGTTTTGTAAAGAATAATTTCATTTATCCGATTATTTTTTATAATAGGATTAACATGTATTTAAGCCAGGATATTAAAAATGTTATAATTATACTGAATAGATTGGATAGAATATACATACATATAAAAAAATCATTTAGTAGTTAAAAGACATTAGAATAGGATTTCAACAGGTTTTAGTATGCATATATAAAAATATTAATCAACTTTTGAGTATCCCATTGACTTTAATCATTTGTGGTTTATTAGTTTATAATTTTTAAAATGCTTCCAGTTGTTTTTTTTTTGTAAGTACTAACTGTTCAGCTGTTAGGCTAATAATCCTGTCTATACTATAGGTACATGTTTAGTGTTTTGAGTTTGAGTGACATACGGACGGACGGACAAACACACAAAGCTAGATCGATAACTTGTCGATGCTGATCCAATACGTACCTTTGACACTTTATCAAGCTCGTTTGGATCGATGCATTACAAACGGAGTCGCTATATTAATATATCCATTGCCTTATTTATATAGGTACACTTCTAAAGAACTTTTAAAGAAATTAAAATGTTTGAACTTGAAAAAAAAAATATCCTCATATTAAATGAAAGTTTTTCACTTTAAATGAAAATGTTTTTATAAACTTAAAATGTCTGCTACTCTAAAAATTATATATAAATTTTAGTTCTTTATTAGAATCAATATGGCTTTCCAGGAAATGCCTTGTTTTATGAGTTCTTTTTACTGCATCCGTTCCAGGGTGCCATCCGTCTTCTCTTGACTAAAATTAACAGTTCGTCTGTTTTTTTTAACCGACCCATTATGAAATAAAATTTTCGTATATATGGAATTTTGACGTTTTGTATGTATATCGGCTTTAGGATCTTAGTATGTTTAAAATAGTTTACATTAATTTTTTTATATAGTACATATCCCTTATAAAATCCGATCGGTGGCATAGTGGTTAGTTGGCGTTGGTCATTCAATTGAGGTGTTTTGGGTCGCATGATATCTAATAAAAAAATATAATTTATAATTTATATCATAATATAAAAATATATACGTGCCACACCTTAGAAGGAAATGATGATTCACTCACTTATAACATTGTATTTGTAGAGGACTGTTAAAAAAAAAAAAAAAAAAATCCCTCCTAAAACTATGCAATAAATTTATTAGCCAGATAATTTGGAAAATTTGATTGTACAACTAAAATAACTGATCCAGAATTTGTATATTTCAGATAGTATCTATAAGTTTATCATTGTTATTATTAATTTTAAAATTTTCCACAATTTTAATTATATCCTGTGGAGTTTTTGAACAAATTGTTTTGGTATGAATTAACATTAGATAGACTTTAGCCCAAAAAAAATTGTGCAATAATGTATAATAATTAAAAATTCTTAACAATAAGTGAATTCTTTTTATCTTGTTACTTGAATTATTAAATTATTACTTATTTTTAATTGAATTTTCATGGTTCATTAGAAGGATCCCAATTGAAGTCTTAAAATTAATTAAATGAAGGGTCTAAAAGAAAAATTGTTTTAAGGAATTCTTTTGAAATTTTTTGATTTTTCATTAATATGATAATTAAATATTTAAAATAAAAATGTTTTTCCACCGATTTATTTTTAGATATTTAATTAATTATGTAAGTTTGTGTGTATCATTTTAGCTTTAGAATTTTTGAACATAAATCATCATAAAATAAAATTAATTTTTTTCCTTCTTTTCTTTGTTTTGATAATATTGGGTTTCTTTTTTTGTTTAAGGCTTTATGATCCTATTGAAAGTTGTGGGGTGTCTTGAATTTAAAGAATAGAATTTGTTCTACAACTTTGGGTATCTAAAAACTTTTTAACATATTTATTTCAGTGTGCTCAAGTTCAATTCGATTCAAATCAATTTTAGTATATTGGTTTATAAACTTTGATTTTGAAAAACATGGCTGGTAATGAAAGGAAAAACTCCGACGTTGCCGGTCCCAAGCTCGGTTGAGAAAGGAGGAAGAAGAATAGTTGCAACCTAAATGGCCACATACATCGAAGTTTCAGGAAGTAGGAAAAGGTTATATAATGCAGTTAAACTCGAAACATTGTTATGAGAACTTGAACGCATTATATCACAAGTTCTGAAGCCACTTTTCAAATCAACGGCTCTTTAAAGATACGGTTTGGCATACGATTAACAGTCGTACACAGAAAAAAATATTGTTACAAAACCTAAATCAAAGCCTCGGTTAAGGAGGCCAAGATTCGTTAACGAACTGTAGCGCCGTAGAAGAAGAAAAATAAAAGGTATAGTAGGAAGTAATGTGGGAGTACAATAAGAAACTTCACCTTTCCTTTTCCTATGATTTCTGTTCATCCATTATACTGCACAAGAATTATAATCCATTTTAGTTCATTTAAAAGTTTAATTTTAAAATGGGATGGTTTGGTTGAGTGTAAACTTCTAAGCCAAAATATCAAAAATTTTAAATGCTTTTCGAAGCTTTTACCTTCAAAGTTAATACGGGCACAAAAACGTGTAAAGAAAGTTAGATACGCTAACAATTTTCAAACCCATATGAAAAAAAGCATGTGGCAACACTACTCAGGAGAGCCTAATATTCTTTGTGTTTGAATTCACTGTACGCCTTTTCTTTATTAGTCTTTTTGATTAAATACAAATTTCAAAAAATCTTATTTCTTTTTCATTTTCTGTAATCCTTCATTTTGATTTTTCTTTTAGGCACCTGCTATAAAGAGAGGGTAACTTAAAAAGGATTCAGTTTTATTATTCTTTTATTTATTCATACTTAACATATACATACAAATATAAAATACAAAACGAAAACACACAAAATTGTAAAAGTTTTTTTTGTCCCAAACTTCCACTTCTCAAATGCACATGTATCATAAATTCCAAGTAGACAAGGAATACGGGAATAAAGAAAACAAATTGTCATGGGTATTTATAATGTAATAACAGTGGTGCCCCCAGACAATTTACAAAGGGTTAGTTCGGTTTTTTTTTGAGTGAACAGAAATTCATCATTTGGGAAAAGAATAAACGATATGTCCGATTGCGTAAAATATCACAATCATATCCACTGCATTTTTTTATTATTTATAATTAAAGGTTAATTAGTTAAGTCTTTCCGACATCCTATTAGGAGAGAAATATATTTAGTGAATTAGAATTTGAAGATTCTAATTCACGTGTGATTACATAAGATGCTTAAAATCATTGACGTCATCGTATAGCCGTAATATGTCAAACGTCAACGTAATCAACCTTAAGAATTATAACAAAATATATTAAAATTTTATGGTGTGCAGGGAACACATTGCATTGTCGAAGAATACGCCACTAAATGTTTATACGTAAAATGAAAAAATTTTCATCATATCAACTGTATTACAATTTCGATTAATGAAAAAAAGGATAACAGAAATGAACAGTAGTTATAAAAAAAATTCCCTTAAGAGGATGATAAATTTTCATTAAAAGAAATAAAAGGTACGGAAGGTTCCCTCCCCTCCCGAAAATAAAAAATGGGAAAACAAAAACAATTTTTAATAAAATTAAAAAATCGAAACTATCGTTCTGTTTTAAGATTTTGATTTTGAAAATGAAAATATATTTTGAATAGAATTTTTCCGATTTTTTGAAAACCCTTGTGATATGACATAGATACAATATTGAATTGAATTCAGTTCAATAGAATTTGGAAAATTATTTTATGATTTGATACAAATATTTATTCTTCCTGTTATTTCTCTTTTTTACTATTTGTTATATATTTTTTTTTTAAGTGCATGTTAGATAATGGGTTATATTATATTCATGTTAATTAAATTGGTGCTAATGAACTCTACTTAAGATTTAAACATGAGTTAATTTTATAACATTTAGAAACGTTTTAGATTTTCAATAGATAATATATATTTGAGTAATATATCTGTGAGTTATATTCTTCAACTAAATTATTTGTTTGTTTTTTGTGCTTATTAATATCGTTATATTAATGCATTTTTTATTAAAGATATATAATTATTAATTGTTGAATAAGCCCTTAATTTGAATACAATGGCGAATGGCAGAAGAGTCGAGTCAAAAACTAGATAAAAGTTTTTTCACTTTCACTGGGAATCGAACCCTGGCCTTTCGCATTAAAATTCGGTACTCTATCCTCTGCGCCACCCAGCTGTTGTATATATATGTGAATATGATTTATGTCTATGTAATTTTTTTAAAAATTGCCTTATAATTAATATTTTTTAAAATTTTTAAAATTTTTTTATAATTCTCTTGCTTGCAACAATTGTGATAAGAAATACGCCTGTGAATATGCAATTATAATACCAACTAATTAGTGGGAAAAGAAAATTTGTTTACCTATTAATCTGTAGTTAATAAATTAAATTGTTTATGTTTATAGTAAGTTTGAAAAATCAGAGTATGTCAAGATTATAATACTAAATGCTTTTAATAATATTAAAACTAATTTAAATTAATTGTAAAAGTAAGGAATGCCAAATAATTATTACATATTTGACATGATTTTAGAGTAGATTTTTTTAAAATTTTTTAATTTTTAGTTGTTCAAAATGTGCATAAACTAAAACCATATAAAATTTTCCACTTCATTTTGTTTTAAATTTTTATTTATTTATTAAAGTTTTATTTATTTTATTCAACATAAAATGCTACGGGAATTAAATGTTATGGATATAAAACGATTCTTGGAATAAAATGTTTATTGGAATAAAATGATTCCTGGAATGAAATAATATTCTCGGAATAACAGGATTAATATTCCAATATACTACGGAATGAAAATTTTCAGTATGCAATTCATTGGGAAATATCAAATACTTCATGGAAATTCGAAAAATTTATACTGCCCTTGTTGTTGATTATGAGAATCGATTTCAATATTCTTACACTTCGATTAATGATTTTGTGTATTCAATCTTTTTTAGAAATTTTTGCACCCATCATAAGACCCCAATGTTGGAGTTGATTTTCCATGATAATGTTGACATTTGAAAAGAAATTAAACTGATGAACATTTTCATATTGATATTTGGAATTTATTCTATTTCTAAATTAATATTCTACTAAAATTGATACAAACTTTTGAAATTATTTGCTCTAAATATTTTTCAAGAGAATAGCAATGCAAAATAGCAATGCAAATAATTTAAATTGGAATCTATTTCAATTATATTTAAAGTAAGTAAATTTGGTGCCTTTTCACCTATGAAATCATTTTACTAAATTAATTCTGTATTACAATTTTAGTTAATACATTCACAAAGTTTATTTAATTTTTAACAATTATTATTTAAATTCCAATTTTTAATTTATAAATATTCAAAATTCACATTTGAAGAAGATTCCCAAAGCAAATGAAAATTTATATATACATATTGGTGCAGGGTCTGAACTCCCAGGGTCATAAGTCCCTAAGGGAGTGCTATAACTCTCTAGGGGACTTATGACGCTGAGAGTTTTGACTTATCGTGGTGGGTCATAATCCCCTTATACAGTTCTCAGCTTAACGGGTACACATTTTAGGGTTTAATTCGAAATCAGAGTATTCCCTTTTTCCAAAATTAAGAATTAAAAATTTTGCCAAAACTAATTAACGACATGATATAACGTTTATTACGGTCATATGGGTATCTCAGAGTTGACACAGCCTACTCTACTACACTCTTCTTCGTTTTTAATTTAAATTAAATTTTCGCGGGAGTCCAATAATAAATCGGTTTGTTCGGTTTCTGTACACTTAGTTTTTTTTAATAATTTAAAAATCTTACCTTAAAGACAAATTAACAAAATTAAATATTTTTATTTTAGTATATTTTTTATTCCAAACCCTAAAAGTAAAAGTATTTGACCTTCAAACATTTTTACAAAAGTCTACTTTACTTTTTCATCAAATAAAAGTAACAACAAATACCTGTTATTTAATCTTGTAATGGAATTCTTTAAGTAATAAAGCCCTTAGGTGATGATAATCTTTGAAAGAAAAACAAAAACCCCTCCATCAATAATAAATAAAATATTTTTATGGACTTTTAGATATTGAATATTGATTATATTTCTAAATCTTTATTATATACAATATTAAAAAAGAATATTTGAGTGTCCTTGGAAGTATTTAAAGTATATTTTAAACTCTTTTCAACCTTAGAAACTCTAATATACGAGTATATATATGTATTAAACATTATTCTTAAAGTTAAATATGTCGAATTAATGTAAAAAATATGAATTTACTTAAGATAAATTTAATTATCAAATAATAAGTAGGTATAATAATTTAAAATATATGAAACATATACCTATTTGGATAATCAAATTATTATCCTTCAAATTTCTCTTTCATTTAGCTTTCATTTTTGTATTTGTATGAAAGTAGTTCTAAGGCAAATGATATACTATCTATGTCCATTACATTTGTGACACTGAAGGAGACGACAAAAATAAAGACTCCAGTGTATGGATTGGATCAGAATTGAAAAGTTAATTGCCATACAATTTTTTTTTCTATTAGAGCACAACTTTGTATGTATAATAAAGCATGGGTGTCTGAAAATTTTATGACAAACGTTATTGTACACAATATGATTTATGGAGGGTGGGAGGTTCGAATTGTTTTCATTTAGTTATTATTGCGGATGTTGTTGCTGTTGTTGTTCTGTTTCTTTTACTGGTCTAGATGGCAATAAAGAAATTATATGATTTTATTACTAGCGCCATATTTAAATATTATTTTAACACCTGATTAATATCCTGTGTTTGAAAAGTGATAATGGAAAAGTGATAAATAAACGGATTTTAATTGATTTTGATACATGTATTATGCAAATTTTATTTGCAGAATCATTAATCCGATTAAGTGTTGTCAATCGATTTCTTAATTTAATTTAAATTAATCAGGAAAATACAACAACACCACAGAGTACGGATAATTCCGAATTAAAAATTATTTTAATATGTATGTATTTGTACAGAAAATTTTTTTTAATTAATTCAAAAAGTTTCAAAACATAATCATGTATTAATTAAGGATTGAAAAAATTTTTATTTTTAATTAATTATAAATTTTATAATTTTGCCATAGATTTTGTTAATTAAGTACTAAGACTGAGGAAGTCTGCATGTCGTAGACAAAATACTGGTATTTGTAAAAATAAATAATTTTAGTGAAAAGTAACTACTTACTCGATTTTTTTTTTCAAATTTCATGTATTAACTAGCTAATACCCGGTGCACGTTGCTGCACCTCCCAATGGATGTATAATTAAAGTTGATGTTTTAAAAAAATTTAACACAAAAATTACACATGGTGTAAATATTAATCTAAAAATGTATTAAGAAAATTTTTTTAAAACGATTTTGCTAGCAATTTTTCAACAAATTTATCTAATTTCCCTTGAAAATTTTTATAATTATTAAAAATGCACAGAAATATTAATTTTCTTGATATTATTCGCCAGAAATCCTACATCCTCAACTCCATCGTCAAGGAGCACCACGTATATAAAAATTAAAGATAATCATTCAAACTGTTTTAGAAAAAATTTTTTGAAGGTTTTGTTTCGAAATCGGCTAAAGGAACTCAACAAAACAAAATTTTGTTTTTAATTTTCCCCTAATTCAACATCAAGTATTAACTTCTTCCCAAAATTGAACGTAATTTACTTAGACATGTACAATTTTTAAATATACAGTTTAAAGTTATATATTATAAATTTTTTACAAGAATTAAGAATAAAATATTCAATGAAATTCATTCAATACAAAGTTTTTAAATCTACATTTATTTATTTAATACGCAGAGTTGTAAAAACAAGAAACTATAACAAGGAGAAGTTTTGTTAAACCCTTTCTATTTAAATTGTTTTTTTAGGCTGGACACAAAAACTCAAATTAATAAATCCAAAATTTCTAATACACATATAGAAACCTAAATTTTGCAACCAACTTTTGAAGTTTCAAACTAGCTCCAGCACTATTTTGGGAGTCTTTGAAAATTTAAAATAAAGGATTTTGAAAATTGAGATTTTGATTTTTGGTATTTTGTTGCTTAGGATTTTGTGATTCTTCATAAATTTTTAAATGTATTAAACTTAACTTTTTTTAAGAATGAACGAAACATATTTGTTTAGCTAGATACATACATCAAATAATATATATTGTATTTAAGTAGTTCTCGAAACACAGTTTTACCTTTGAAAATTATCTCGAGCATGTATTTTGCATTTTTCTTAAAAATTCTTCATTTTTATTATAAAGATTTCAGGTTACAATAGAATAAGATTTTATTTTTGCATGGATTTCTATTTGCAAAACTTCCATTGTAAAATTCTATAGAATTACTTAAAGATGGTGCATTAAATGAATGAATTAGAGTAGACCAGTATTCAAATACATATTCTAATGTTGTAAAGTATCTTGAACGTGACATTTAAATCGTTGAAATGGTTAAAAAAATAAAATAACTGTAAGACTATAGCACTTTTTTTTATTTTTTGCTGTATGTTTTGGATTTTGGTCCTGAATATCCTGAAAAATATTTTTGCTAATGTGAAGTATATAAAGGTTTTTGACTTCTAATGAATCATCATCGTCTGAACAATAGTCACGTGTATATTCAAATTGCTCCTCCGTTAGTAACGCATTGATGCAGACATGGTAAATATAAACTCAAATGTATGAATAGGATCGGCATCGTAAAGTAAATCAGTTAAGTGTTGTGTATCCATCCGTCTGACCACCGGCACCAAAACTCGAAGAATAAAGAGTTAGATACTTCTTCCAAAATTGTGAAACGCATAAGCAGAACTAAAACAAAATACAAAGTAGATAAAACAAGTAGGTGCGTAAAATTATAAGGCAAGCGCGCTTACAAAAAGTGAAGTTGCGTGGGGGAAGCTAGACCTAGCTGCTAAATAGAAATGTAGGGTAAATACTTTTGCAACTGTAACTGAAAGTCAAAAATTTAAAATTAATATTATAAAAATTTTTGCAAAGTCTTAAAATATTTGGACCGCATTTTTAGATAGCTGCCTTACAAAGTTCCCAACCCGATTGCTATAATATGATTCATACTATGAGGTTAAAACTGAAAATGGGCAATTTAAGTTAAAGGAAAGGTGTTTTAATAAAACTTGAAACTCTTTGATTTGGAGGATTCAAATTTTTTTTAACTGTAACGGATTCGTACGCATATCAGACTACCCTAGAATTGATAAATGTAATTGTAAACTTACTCGTTCCTTATATGTTTGCACAAGGAGATATGTTGTGTTGTAAGTCATATTCTTCACTAAATCATTAAATAAATTTAGAGTTTCGCACACACACATTAGTTTATATAAGTTAAGAACACACACAGTGAAAATAGCAATAATTTACAAAAGTATTTTTTGATATTTTTTTATTTTGGTAACATCATGAGACGTCATTTAATTTCAAATCTTTTTGGAAATAGTATTTTTTTGGCATTTTTTGAATGGATTTAAAAAAAAAGAGGAAGAGTGAAGTAGAGTAAACAGTGTCAACTCTGGGATACCCGTATGACAGTAACATATACATTATATCATCCGGTTAATGACTTTTAGCAAAATTTCAAACTCAAAGCTTTATTAGATGTAGTGTAATGCTCATATAAAATAAGAAGTTGTATGGCAGCTACTCGAACCCTCTTCAGTAGACCAACCAAATTTTGCTGTAACTTTGGCCATTATACTAAACTACTTTTGGCAAAATTTGAGACACGCAGCTGTAATAGGTACAGAGTAATACTCTTATAAAAAAAGAAGTTGTATGACAGTTACCCGAACCCATGGACCAAAATGGCTGGATTTAAATAGCGATGACGGCTATTGCAAAAAAACGAATTTGCGAAAATTTCAAAATCCTAGCTCCTTTAGTTTTTGAGTTATAGTGGTGACGAACGGACATACATAGCTAAATCGATTTATTTTTCGATTCTGATCCGATCCATACACTTGAGTCTATATCTACACTCCCTTCTTTTGTGCGTCACAAACGTAATGGAAAATTTATTATACCCTTTGACTATATAGTCATACGGGTATAATAAGATAAATTGAAGTAAAATCAAAAACATGAACTTAAGAGCAATGAAATAGTTTACTTTAAAAATATAAGTGGAAATATATTTGAATTTGTCGGCTTACAATACAAAATGATGCAAATCTTAGAGGATTTGTAAATTTCGATTATGTAAATAGAGAGAGTACATTGTGTACGTGACATCTAATAATGGCATGTATTCTACAAAACAAATAGTGAAAGGGGGAAAAAAATAGAATCGTCAATTAAATTTAGATTTAAGAAAATACCTATTGAAATCTTTATGGTTTTTTTAATTTAATAAAATAAAAGTAATTTAAATTGTATTAAATGATACAGTAATAGCATTAGATAGTATTTAATCTTAATCCAACAAAAGAGGGGTCTATCCTATGTTAGTGCAAAGGACTCTAGTATTAAAGAAAATGTTTGTCAATATTATAGAACTGATTAAGTCGGAAGAGACGCAAAGCATAATAAATTAGGTATGTCTTTCGACCCATATGATCCACATCCAAAGCGACAGTGACCCTCTAACCAAGATGCTTTATCCTGACTGAGTAACTGTATAACTACAATAAATGTTTTCAGTAAAACACCTGAGTGATTATCTTTATTGTTCCAATTACATTGTTTAGAAATTGTCAGTTCTAAACCTTTTAAAGACTAGAATATTGCAAATTTTTATAAATTCACAAGTTTTGAAAAAATGTTGTTTTAAATTACGAAAAAGTAAACGAATCTATTTTTCAAATCACTTGGTTAACTTTTAACTTTATGATTTAAAAAAGTTTTTATTGAAGTCAACATGATCAAAAAACAAAAATAGTTTTCCAAAAAACTTTTGTTAAAAAATTTTCTTTTCAACAATAATAAAATTATCATTGTGTAGAATATTTCTTCCGTGAACTTAGTTTCCGTTTTAGTAAAATTTCAACAAATTTTGGAAAAAATGTGCATAAATAGTTTTGCTTCATGCGTCTATCCGCTGCTCCGTTCATCCGGTTGCCACAGCTTTTACACTGTGTGAAATAAAAGCAATTAAATTTTCACTACTAAAGTAAATCACAAAAAAAAAATAAATTTGTGAAACATTTTTATTACTGCAACCGACCCCGTTATGGAACTCCAGCCCTCCAAAGTTTTGAAGAGCTCTATATTAAAATTAATGTAACACAAATTTTATAGAGCATGACTCTAAACGCGAAACGTTGGCTATGAAAACAGCTTTATAAATATTTATTAAATAACTTAATAGAGTTGCCATATGATATTTAACCGTAATGCGAAATTAAATTTTTGTAAAATTTTTGCTTCCTATTAGAGAAGAGTGAATTCTTTGGAAATAAGTATGATTCATATAAGAAAATAACTTTGTTTCGCCCGCAATTTTGTATATTTGAAATTACTTGACATTTAAGACTTCAACACTATATTTTACTAGCGTTAGAAGTTTTTTGCAATTATAGAAAACACTTTCCTTAAAATGGAAGAGTGTGTACTGAACGAATAAAAGACGAGTAGTTTCCTTTTAATTTCACTAAAATTATTTATTTCTACAAATACCAGTACTTCGTTTACGACATGCAGACGACATTCAGTGGTAGTAATCGATTAATATTTATTTCGAATGTCTCGAGTGTTTTTTGCAACTTTTGCTTATATAATAAACTTTTAAAAAAATTTCTAAGGAACTATTTTACTATTTATCAGTATACTTCTTACCAAAACCTTTTATGAAACACTGTTTAGTTTTAAAAATGAGCTTTTTTAAAAACCCTTGGTTTTCAATCCTGTTAAAAAGAAATTTTAAAATGTTAATATTTTTCCACAAAAATATTTACAGCATCTTCAATACACTTTTTCAAACGACTCAATGTAGTGCAGTAAGAGACGAATAATAGCTAACAATTCGGGAAGAAGATAGAAAAAGTTCTAAACCTAAAAGTTTTTATATTTTGACAATAAGCTTTTATCTTTAACATATTTAATACAATGATCAACAGTTAGATAGTCAGGAATCGCTAAAAACGTTTTATAAATTTTAAAAGTAAGAAATGTTTTTTTTTTATTGAATTTCGAAATGAATGCATTTAAAGAATTAAGACATGATAAATAGAGTGTAAACTTTTGGCATAAAAAAAATTATATTTTGGAAAAAATTTTGAACTCAACCCAAAAAAAAAAAAACTTGTAAATCGCAAAATATTTTGATATTGAGAAAAAAACTCATTGTTATCGGAATATTTGGCAAAAATTTTATACAGTTTTTATTCAATTCCTATCAGTTTTCCTTTACATTAAATTTGAGTTTGAAAAGAGTTGTTATTACTGTGCCACGACTTGATATCTTTTTAACCCAGTTTCCCTTTGTTTTTTACTCTCTTCCTTATTACCGAACGTTCTGAGAAAATCCAGGAAAAATAATTTGATAAAAATTGTAGATTTGTTAAAGTAACTTTTGGATATTACACAGAATTAGTTTTTTCGTATTAG
This sequence comes from Dolichopus griseipennis, assembly GCA_963082915.1. Classification (NCBI taxonomy): domain Eukaryota; kingdom Metazoa; phylum Arthropoda; class Insecta; order Diptera; family Dolichopodidae; genus Dolichopus; species Dolichopus griseipennis. The sequence goes on from OY720443.1 coordinate 88,235,930, forward strand.
TTCTGGTTCAATGGTTTTGACTTTGGAGTTAAACTGTTTAAGTAAAATCGTTGTGTTTTTCGCAATATTGTATTATAGGTATTGGAATTCTAACTTATTTCGGTTCGAGCAGCTTTTCGAAATCCAGATGATCATGCATATTTAGACATGGTTAGCTCCATTTCCTTACACCTTTTGAGATCATTAGTCTTCTACCTCTTGAAGCGAATTTTGCAATTTTGGCAGATTATTTTGCGGCCACTAAAATTTTGCCGAGCGCTTCCTTTTCTTACTTCCTGCGGCTCCACTGTCCTCTAAAAACTTTCTGCTGCATTGATCTCTATTTTCTGTTCCTAATTGCTGAGCTAATAGCTCATTAATTTTCGTAAGTGCTAATTGGAGAATATATTCTGACACACTTATATTATCTTCCGGCACGTCTTACCATATTATATACTTCGTAAAGTGGGATTTTGATAGGCAGATTAATTTTCTATCAAATGCTATTAGGTAAATTGGATTTTTGCAAAATGAATTTAGGTAAACTGGTATATACCATTAATTTTGTTATTTTCTAACAAGTGACAGGTAGTGACATATATACAATAACAATTTTGTAACTAAGTTTTGTGTAAACTTTGCCGGAAATAAATTTTTCAAATGTGAACTTTTTTGTTAAAGTGGTTATTCGGAAAAAAACAAAAGTCATCTAGTCAACTTTAAAAAAAATTTAATTTGTTAGAATTAAAAATTAAAATTGTTTTAAATGAAATTTGTGACAATAACAAAAATATAGTTGAAGAGTTCATGCACTTTCTAAAGAAGAGTACTCTAAAAAATGTGATATGAATTCTATAGATTCTGCTTTTTCAGGGACTTACGTTTAATTAAAAATTAAGTTTGTATATTTATAATTTGTTTTTAAAGTTATAAAAATTAACTAACTTCAAATTGGTAAATTTGACAATTGTTAGTTTTTTTGATAAATTAAATGAAATAAATATAATACAATTCTATTCGAGGTTAAAAGAATGATATGCTCTTTAAAAGTTGACGATGAAAGCACGAGACTCGAAGCACATACAGTTTTAAATACATACAGTAAGAGTTATGTTTAGTAATAAAACTAATATTAAGATAACCATCTGCGTTAAAATCATATGTTAAAAAAAATATAAGAAAATAACTGTAAAAACACAAAAAACTTTATTTTTATAAGTATCAGCAATTTAAAATAACAAAACTGAAATGTACGAGTATTACTTACATATGTACAAGTTTTGTTTATATATATATATATATATATATATATATGTTAATAGGTATATATATAAAAATACAGAATGAAGAAAAATTTTGTATAATAAATAGTAAGAATAACTGTACATTATATTAATAGCTTGATATTTGCTTAACTGTTATTACACTAAGTTACAATAAAAAACCGCAATATATTTTATACGTGCGTAGATAGGTATACATATATTTTGAAATGTAGGGTAAAGATGTTAGAGCTTAAAAATAAATAATGTACATTTTTTTATTATTATAAAACTGCAAAAAAAAAATGCTTTAAAGAATTTTGGTCTTTATAGTAACATTTTTGTTCGAAATTTTTTTTTTTTTTTGCACGGGAAATGCAAAGGTGAGGGTTTTTTGGATTATGAGAGATTGGGAAAATTTACAGGGATATTAAGGAGAAAGATGTTAATATTCTAAATTTTACATACACATACGAATTACAAACTTTAGAGAACACATTGGATGGAATATGGTTTCACAATCTTGATACACGCATAATAAACGAATTTCAATAAACCGTGTTACGCCATCTTAACAATTTGCACAGGGTTTATTGGAACCAAGGTTTAAAGCCAATGTTATGGAAAAATATATAAATTTGTGTTATTGAAGACAAATACAACGGTTTCGAATTTTCAGTTCAATTTATTATTAAGAGCTCCAATATTAAGGTTGAGCCAAAATATCAGATAATCTAAAAAAAATCTAATAATCTATCACGTTTTTCCTCAAAGATAAAATAAAAATTTTTTTTTAAAAACTTTTAATTTTTCCATTACTGTTAAATATTTTTAAATTTGTTTAATTCTAAATTTTTATAATAAGAGAAGTCTTAAATAAATTTCATTTGATTGATATGAAGCAAACAACTTGAACGAATGATGCGAAAATAAACAAAAGTATTAAAATATAAAAAATAAAAAAAACCAAAATTTTTAAGTCCTTTTGTCAACATAGTGCATTATGTCAATTTTTTGGCATGATATGACAAGCGATATATTTATAGAGCGTATTGAAATCCGCATGTCGTGTTTCTGAATCTCGTGTGTTAAAGTTTTCCTCTCTCGCGATATTTTTTAAAAAACTTGCGAAAAAATTGAAAACTTGTTTTAATGCTTTGTTGGTGACGTATTATGTGAGAGAAAAAAAAAATTATGAAGGTTCTTGTAGTTGGATACAGTTGGACCAGGTCTGGAGGAATTTTATAGTTCGCTTCAAAATCGGGATTGTACGCGTTTTACAGAATATGAGTATATATTTATTTACAAAGATTTTAGAATTCACATACTATTTAAATTATTTTAGCTTTAATGAGTAATTTAGCGGGGGTTCAGGTGCGGCATGTCTTTTAGCACCTGATACGCAAAATTCAGTACTTTTAGCTAATATTTTCAATATTTTATTTAAATTTCTTTGTGTAGGCATACTGAAATATAAAATATACCAGAGTTGGTTAGAAAAATCAGAATATTGCCTTATATCATGCGAGATTCTGAATTAGATTAATTTACTTTCGGAGTTTCGAATCCGCCTTACTTAATTTAAAACAAAAAAATATTTGGTTGTAAAATGCGAGATTTTTAGACACGAGACTTTAAGATACGAGATTTTGACACGCGAGATTTTGTATGCAACCCATATATTTTATTATTTTCATTGTTTATTTTTTATTTTTTTCGCCTACGCCATTTTCATAATTCGTAGTATCGATATGTATATTTTAATATGTATATAGATTCTAGAATAACATTTTGTGATTAAGTTTATATGGTAATGTTTATGATTTTTATGTGTATTTGTATTTGAAGGTTTATTGAATTATATATGTATACATCATTTTATTATAAATTGCAAAGTATTTGTATAAGTACTTGTTCAGGTATATCTAGCTTTAAAGAATTAAATGAAAAAGGAAAACTGAATGAAGGAAAATCCTTGTTAGACATTGAATTTGTAGATGAAAGTCAATTGAAAAGTTGTTTTTATAATATGATAAATTGAAGTTAAATGAGATTTTAAAATCAGACAAATGCCATTATTCCATAAAATTTCAATCAACTTTAATCGATAAAATATTACAACCACAATTACATACGTTAACGGTTCAATAGAACTGAAATATTTTAGAAATGGAATTGATATTTAAAATTCAAATGAAATTTTCATGTACTTTATTTTAAAATAATTTCTGATCAATTTTTATTTTAATTGGTTTTGAATATATTCTTGTGTTTCTAATAGATAATTACTTTCAATTATGTATTCTCATATTTTTATGTGGTTTATGATTAAGGCGAACTTTTGTATTTTTGAATTAGAAAAATAAAACCATTAAAAAATTATTCTCATATTATATTTTTTTTTGTCTGTCAATACCATAGGTACATATTGGAACAGGGGGTCATATTATATTAACGAATTCAACATACAATTTAAACATGAGATGATATATTAATGTATTTTTTATTAAAGATATATCATTATTAATTATTGATTAAGCCATTGATTTGAACCCAAGAATGGTAGCTCAGACGAGTAGAAAACTAGAAAATTTTTTTAACTTTCACTGCGATTCGAACCCGAGGCTTTCGCATGTGTCTATAGCTCTTTTATGTGGAATATAAAATCCAAAAACATATTAAACTATATTATTAATAATATAATTAATTAAAAAATATATTTAATTTATAATATTTTATGTAGGGAAAAGAGAGTGTTAACAACTTTTGTAGATTTTTGATGTTAAATTATTTTAGCTACTAAAAGCAACCTAAAAAATTACTGGACTCATCAGAAAGCCTGTGGTATTACATCGCCTAGAAACTCGCCTGATTAAAATTTTATGAATTTTTATAACTTAAAATAAAAATAACGAAAATTTCATGCCAGTTATAAAAATGAATCAAAAGTTTTTTTTTTTGTAAAACTCATTAATTTGAAAGTAAACAATTTATTATAAATATTTTTTAAAAATAATTATTTAAAATAATAATTAATATAATTCAATTAAAATATTTATTGTTAAAAATGGTAAAACTTTATAAGTTAAAATATTTATATTATTTTTAATTGAAATTCAAAGAATAATTTTTAAAAAAATTCAATACCCAAATTATCAATAATAAATTGTTTACTTTTAATTAACAAAACATTTGCTTTATTTATTGTATGTTTATATATTTTTTAATCTCAAATTTTATTTATACCGTTAATATTAAAATACGAATAATTAAATTAAAAATTTATACAATTAAATTATTTACCGGTAGAAGGAAATATAAACGTTTGCAATAATTGACTGCCCACGAGAATATGGTTTAAATTTCAATAGTTTCTTTTCTTTATAATATATAATATAATAAATAATAAATTAGTATACTTATTACTTTTTATAATTTTTCTCAATTCTCAATTATTATAATCATTTATCATATGGTTATATTCCGTACTCTCTTAAGCATTCTCTGTATTTATATTTAAATTTACTCAAGTCTTAAAGTTTTAATTTTTTCTATGTATTGTGTAAAAGATATCTACACACATAACATGTCACTAAATAAATTTATTTGACATTAAAATGTTGCACAACAATTTTTTTTCCGAGTAAAGTTTCTAGAAATTTTTTCAGTAAAAATTTAATATGATTAAATAATTTTTGGTTGAGTTAAAACGTTTAAATTTAATTTTGAAAATGTGCGGTTGATTATTATTTAATTGTAATAATAGTGTTAATCGGTTAATGATTTATGTTTTAATTTAAAAAAAAAAATTGTTTAAATAATTTAATAAATTAAAGATAAAATTTAAGACAAACTTTAGACTAAACTATGTTTTTCTCAATTATTTTAATGGAAAATTGTATTCTGCATTTTCTCAAACAACTAATTCTGCGGATTCAGATTTTATCAGGGCCCAAACAGAAAAAAACCTCGGAAAGAACAGTGAATGAAAATTTAATTTATAAATCAGTTCTTTTCTAACACTTTTATATTCATCATTTAATCTTTTAAAATAACACAGAGGAGAAAATTTACTGAGGAAACCTCTTTAAATAATACCCTCCTATTGTAAAAAAAAGGTTCGCAATCGGTTCTATGAGATTTCGCATTCCATACATGTACATAATTCATTTCCCATTTCCTATCCTACACTTTGAAAAAAATGGATAGAAATGGAAATTTTTGTTACTTGCATGTTCCAAATTAATTTGATAAAAATTTTTTTTATTTTAATAGGTAATATTTAAAAAAAATTTGAAGAACTCATTAAATGATTGTAATGAATTTTTCATATTTTTTTTTAGATTTTCTTTATTATACTGAAATCTCTCCTATAGTCATAACTAGGGCAAATAAAAATATGCTCTAAAAAATCCGTTTTAAGCGCTTAAAATATGCTCTAAAAAATCTATTTTAAGCATTTAAAATATGCTCTATGAAAAGGATATCTAATACATAAAAAAAGATCCATTTCTTAGAAAGCTTGAAATAAAATGAATATTAATAGGGTGGGCTAGTGACACCATCTTCAAAAGTTGTTTAAATTTAAGAATTAAAAGCAGATAGATTTTTACTTTTTTATATATTATTTTTATTATAATTTTTTATTTTAGAGTTAAATTTAATAAAGTAAAAAAAAATTAATTCATGAAATTAAAAAATTAAAACAAGATAAATTAGAGAGTAGAATAAGTTAAAATTAAAAAAAATAAATAAACATAAATTAAGTAAACATAAATTAAAATAAAAATTAATCCAAATAACGAAAATCTTGCATCTAGTAAAATTAAAAACTAAGTTTAACTGAAATTTTAGTTGCAATATATCACAACCATTTCACTTAAATTTTCAAATAAGAACTTATTCCGGTTCGATCGCAGGACGCTTTTGTACAATTAAAAGCTCCTTTCTACATTAACTGAGTTGATTGGTGCGAATTTAAATGTAATAGTTTCGTTTATAGTGTAATTCATTGTAGCATTGTGTATCGCTTCACCAGTCAAAGCTGCAGCAGACATAGTTTTTAATCAAGTTGAAAGTTTCTGAATCAAGTTGAAAGGAATAATAAAATAAATATGTATATTTACATGCATACATAGAGATTTCTTTAAATACATAATACCTACATGTTTATTTTAAAAGAATGATATTTTAAATAAATAAATATCTAAATAGTGAAATTAATTTTTATGTTTTTTTATGAAAAATATTTTAAATGCAAGAAAAATAAAAAAATTATGATCTTTCGAACGAAAATTGTCAAAATATACCAAAAAAATGCTCTTAAAAGTTAAAATATGCAAAATATGCTCTAACAAAAATATTTTAAATGCAAGAAAATTAAAAAAATTATGATCTTTTGAACGAAAATTGTCAAAATAAACCAAAATATGCTCTTAAAAGTTAAAATATGCAAAATATGATCTTAAAAGATGAAATATGCAAAATATGCTCTAACAAGTGAAATATGCAAAAATATGCCCTAACAAAACTAGCTTAAAATTCATAATTTTTGTTGAAACGAACTTCTATCTTGTTCATTTATCAATAAGACATAAGGAAAAAAACATGCTAATGCATATTTTTATTTGCCCTAGTCATAACACTGCAGAAGATTGGTTTTATTTTAAAAAGTTAACGGCCACTAATGAAACTCCACTCGCCGAATGCGGGACGGCCATCACATCACTGACGGAGACTTTGACGGCAACGTGATCGTTTCTGAGTTAGTTATTTGACTTCAATACCATTTTGAAACAAAGGAAATAAAGTCAACTGACTAAAAATTGGAAGTAAAATAAATGAGTTTAATTTCTTTAATTCAATTAATGCACTATACCCTTGTAAGTTGGTTTTATATATGTATATAATATATATGTATATTCGAATCACTAGAAATTGGAATGTTCTGAAAAATTATTAAAAACCTATGAAAAAGGAGTAAAAAATATAAAAAAGTATTTGAACTACATTAAAGAAATAGGTTAAAGAAAAGCAAGCAACCGATTTTTCAAAAAATTTTTTTTGGAAGTAAATTACGTCAAAATTTGGAAAGTAGTTTGTACTGCTTTGAACTACAGAAAATTTCAAAAATTACTAGAATAATCCTAGAAAAATCGTTTTAAAAAGATTGCTTTCACACATTTTAAAATTTACATGTGTAAACCGTGTGTAAGTTTTGTGTTAACTTTTTGCAGTAACATCAAATTCAATTAAACCTCCATTGAGAGGCGCAGCAACGCGCACCGGGTATTAGCTAGTGCTAAATAAAAATTCAATAATTTACAATAGTTATGATTATATATTATTTTTACTTGGATGTTTACATATATATTTTATAAAATGTAATCTTGACCACGGTGTTTGGTAATTGGATTTTTTCTGTTTTCACATTGTATTATTTAATTGACCTAGATTTGTAAAAATTAAACATTCATTGCAGAGTAGATGTTCATTTCTAGGTATATAATTTTAAATAGAATTCAATTCAATGCTTCACACAACTTCAACCATTTTATAAAAAAACTCAAATTTCCCCATTGAAAATATAAAGGAAACTAAGAAAAGATGTTAACACATACTTTAATCCAAAAATAGCATCGCTAATTGCCCATATCCTTTTATTATCCTGTTAAAATTATACAATTTAAAAAAATCCAAAATTTCTTTGAATGATTTTGAACAGTGAGATGGTTGTAATAGAAGTTAACATACATTATATGTAGTTGCTTCATAATTTAATGAAAGTTCTACAAAAAATAGTTTGCATAAAGAAACTTGAAATTAGAAACGAAAGTGGGAAACACAGAAATAATCAAAACAAAATTTTAATTCATCAAGTGAACATCCGGAAATAAGCTTAAGGACCCCAAAATATACTTCAAAATTTCTTAAAATTAGGTTTAAAATCACAAAATGAAAGAAAATAGAAATAATATTCTTACATTCGTTAATTGCATTTTTTATAGTTTAATAGTAACAGCCCCCTAGTCTAGTATCCACAACAACAATCTTTTAAGGAAATATTTTAAGGTCTAATTATATATTAATAATTGAGGTATTTTTTGTTTTATTCTTTTTGACTCCTTTTAAGGAGTATAGGACATTCACTAAGTCTATTTAGACTAGGCTTCAGTTTCTTTAATTGTTATATTTACTAAGCGCCGTTGATTTCTCGGCTGCAGCAATTGTAAAAGATTATGAAAACACAAATGTTAATTTTGTGCGCCATCTATTATCTTACACGACAGTAATTGATTTATTAAATCTTATTTTATATTACGATATAAACTCTTACGATATAATTATACAATTTTACGATATCTTCTTATTAGATACGATCTGGCCGGGGTTTGAATCCGAAACCTTGAGGCGGCTAATTAAAGGCGGCGACTACGCTCTTGGTCAGAAGTACTTTAAAGTTCTTATTCTGGATAGTAATAGAAAAATTTTTTACCGTAAGACCCATTCATCTCTTACACCGTTTTAAATATTCCTTTAAAAATTTTTTTTTTTAAATATCTTTAAGGTCTTTCTTAAGTGCTAAAGTACTAGAGGTAAATATCATTAGAGTTCGAATAAGCATTTTAAAATATAAATTTCATAAAACCGTTTGTACGTTTTTCTGAAAAATTAATTGCACAGTGAAAAAAAATACAAAAACACCTAAATATAAATAAAATGAATAATTAAATTGCTATTATACAACCTGCTTTAGTTTCCTTCCTGTTTATATCCATTTTAATTATGATATATATATGTGAACCAAATTGGTATACGAGCTGTAAATGTGAATAGTTCGAACAACACAAACCTTTTGATATAAATAAATAAAATTTTCTTAAATTTGAAAAATTTAGTTTATAACCTTTACATAAATGGATGGAATTTTCAAATTCTTTAAATAACACTTCTTGAAGCAATAGTGTAATAATGCTTGAAGATGTAGTGTAGTATTATTTTATTTGTGTATGTAGAATAACATGTGTACAAGACATGTTATACACAACATAATCATATTTAGCTATAATATAAATTTTAGAAGCAATAACTCACATACACTTATGAATTAGTTAAAAATAAAAATTATCCCGGAAAATGAACAGAATTTTTCTTTATATAATAATATATATACAATATACATATATATATTTATGCTTTTACCTATGTATATAGAAAACAAATTAAAAAGCTATTTAATTCCAGAATTATGTAGAGCATAATATGCTTTAAAAGAAATAAAATTGTATATTAACTGTAAATTATACCATTTAGGTCTACATTCTAACACATTTATATTTATATATATTCATTAATGATTTTGTCAAGTTAATTATGTCAGTAAAATTAAACCTTTACAGTATTAGTAACATTTTATAAAATTGTATTTGTGTATACATAATCGATCTAAAGGTAAATGCCAACAAAACCAAGGTAATGATTATAAAGTAGGACAGCCAGAGCCTTGAATGGTTAGAAGATGCTTAAGTTTAAGGAATACCACAGTAGAATTACTGGGGCAGTACAAAAGCTACAAGTGCAGCTTATAAAAAAATAGAGACAAGTTGTTCAAAATAAACATGCTACATTCGCCAGAGTCTACGAAAAATGTGGAAATCTACAACCATATTAATAAACCCTAAAATAGTCTACATGATTATTGGTTAACCGTGGTAGCGAACATACAGAACGTACAGGTCTTTACAAACATGGACTTGTAGACTTTATGTTTTTAGACGCCTGTTCTAAAGTAATTAAACAACCTATGTTTCCATTCAAGATTTTCCAACTAGAAACAAGGAGGGTAACAGATGCTCATCCTGACACAGTTAAGCAAGCCAGATAGCAAGGCGGAACATAGCTTATGAAAATTCGTTTGTCATGCGCTCATAACGTTCATGGAACCATATTCCACCAAATGTGTTCCCCAAAATTGATATTGTATGTATGTAGGATTTAGCCAAATTTAAGAAGAACATTAAATCTTTCTTTAAATATTTCATCCAATTTTCTCCATCCACCATGATCCGGAAATCCCAAATAACTTCCACCATAGTCCTAAATCCTTCTATATCCCCATCTCTGTATTCAAACTGTAATTTGTACCACAGGTTCCTTGGTTAAAAAAGGGTGTGGTATTAGTGGGTTAAAGTTGCACACTACCCGAAGAAACACCGCTTTTCGACGTTTCCATTCTATCGCAAAAAAAAGCATTTTCAGTTAAATACTTTGATTCTAAAAGGAATAAATTTCCTTAATATAGTTTTGTTAGTTAATTAAATACTCCACAAAAATAAAGTTATATTTGAAACTTATACAATTTTAAATTAGTTTTAAATACAAATGAATATGTTTTAAAATGAGATAATGAATATTCATTCAAATTGTTTTGAACTGCAAGTGATAGTCAAATGGATCTATCAATTATGTATTGTATAATTAAAATTAAAAAAGTCATATTAGTTTTTGGTATTCGTACTGCAGTTTAATGTAGGAATCTAACTAAAAACAATATGTATTTAATATAAATTTCCCACCTATATACAGGGTGATCAGTGAGAAGAGACGAGCAAAAATTGTTACACAAGGAGACGAGGGGTCTATTGCCTCCTTATTGAGCTATAAGGCTTCAAAGTCATATAGTGCGATTTGTTACTCGAACCAATAAAAAGTTACAGTAAGCTACGTAAACCAAATATATGGCTCATTTTGAAGCTCTAAAGCCCGGTTAGTAAGTCGATTTCTAACCAACTAAAGCACCGAGGCCCCTTTATTAGAGAAATTTTGTTTTAATGATGAAGTTTTGTTAATTAAATGTTGTTTTTAATATTTCATCACTGAGAATAACTAAGCGCTGGACACCCTGTTTATTAAAAAAATTGTATTTCTTCTATAAACCAGTTGTAATTATGGCAGTGTAATTAATTTTAGTGAGTAATTTAATCATTAAATTATATGAAATTTGTAATAGGTATTTAGGTCTAGGTAAAATTTTAACTCAATTGAAAAACATAATTATGATTTAAAGAAAAAAAATTAAAAAACAACTGCATTAATTTTGTTTTTGAATTATTGAAGAGTAGAGCAATTTCAAAAATTTAATTAAAAAAAAAATGTTGAATTAAATTTTTATTAAAAAATTAATATTATGTTAGTTTCACAGGGCTTGGTATATATTAAGATATTTTTAAAAAATGTCCAAGCTTATGAAGATCTTAAGAAAAAACGAGGAAGAGTGTAGTAGAGTAGACTGTGTCAACTCTGGGATACCCGTATGACCGTAACATATACATTATATCATCCGGTTAATTACTTTTGGCAAAATTTCAAACATTCAGCTTTATTAGGTGTAGAGTAATGCTCATATAAAAGAAGAAGTTGTTTGGCAGCTTCTCGAACCCTTTGCAGTAGACCAAACAAATTTTGCAGTAACCTTGGCCATTACACTAAACTATTTTTGGCAAAATTTCAGACACCCAGCTTCATCAGGTGTAGTGTAAAGCTCATATAAAAGAAGGAGTTGTATGGCAGCTACTCGAACCCTTTGCAGTAGACCAACCAAATTTTGCAGTAACTTTGGCCATTATACTAAACTACTTTTGGCAAAATTTCAGACACGCAGCTTCCATAGGTATAGAGTAATGCTCATATAAAATTAGAAGTTGTATGGCAGGTACTCGAACCCGTGGACCAAAATGGCTGAATTTAAAACTCGATTCCGTTTTTTGCATAAAAACGAATTTGTGAAAATTTCAAAATCCTATAGCTCCTTTACTTTTTGAGTTATCGTGATGACGGACGGACGGACGGACATACATCGCTAAATCGATTTAATTTTCGATTCTGATCCGATCCATACACTTGAGTCTATATCTACCCCCCCTCCTTCTCTGCGTCACAAACGTAATGGCAAATTTATCCAAGGTATACCCTTGGACTATATAGTCATACGGGTATAAAAACTATAGATTTAATAAGAAATTATATTGGAACATGTTGCAATAAGTTAAATCTGTACTGAAATTTATGAAATATTGCATATCTATAGGCGTCCCGAAATTCTTAATTATATTTTAAAATAATTTTAAGTTTACAAGATACTTGTTAAATGGCTTTATATCAATATTAGTATATAAAAATAATCGTAGGAAATAAATAAAGGGTTATTCTATATATTTTGGCTTCGTACCACAGAAATTGAATTTTAATAAAAGAAAATAAAATGTCCTTTGAAATTAATTTGAAATAAATTTTTTAAATCAGTCAAAATTTTAGATAAATTTTCATTTTAAATGCAAGGAGATGTTGTTCCATTTGAATAATTAATTAAATGAAAATATTCTATTAATTGTATTAATATCCCTAAAAATTCATTTAATTTCTGAAATAAAGTGTTTTAAAGTACAAACAATTTAAACTAATTTTAATTGTATTATTAGATATTTAAATTAATTGTTTCCTTATACAATTAACATATTATATAGTTTTTAAATTATTAAATATTATTTAAGTTTTTTGCTCTTTAATAATTTTTTTAATTTAATTTAATTCATTTTATTAAATTTAATTAATTATGAATATTAAGTACTTAATTTTTTACATAAGATTATAAAATATCTAAAAATATTTTTTAATTAAATTTTCAATGAAAATTATTTTATATTTAAATTTAATAATTATTATTATTTTCATAAATTGATTAAAAACTGAATGTAATAATAATTATACATTTTCATAAATACATTATTGTATTGTAATTAATCTTTTCCGGACAAAATTAATTTTATTATATAAAATATTAAAAAAAAAGTAATAAATGATTTGAATAGAATTATTTTTAGATAGAAAATTCAAAATAAAATATTTTCAAAAGATTAATATTATAAAATTGAATAGGTATTATAATATACTGATATGTTACAGTAACGAATATAATATAAGAGTATATATATATATAAGTTATTGTTTAAAAATATATTTTGGGAAAAAAACAATATTTTACTAAATTAATTTCAGAAAAATTCCTGTTTTTTGAAATTTATTATAAACTATTTTTAAAATTAGTTTTAAAGTTAAATAGAGTAATATTCAGAAATCGAAAACAAATTATAGATTATTTTCTTTAAATGTACTTTTATTGTAATAATTTTGTATTTTAGTTATTATTTTGTAATATATTATTTCTGTATCTGCGAGTTTTATTGTTTAATTAAATTATTTTATTACTTTTCACTAATTTCATATATATTACTTATCTATAAGATAACTCATAGCTTTTGATCCACATTTAATGTAAAAAATAACCGATATGTAAATTTTTAATTAAAAATAATATAAAATAAAATATTAATATTTTTACTTTCTCATTAATAGGAATAAGATAAAATTTATCAATGCCTTTCCATATCATGTAAACCTTAGATCGAGCTCCAAAGTTTAAATGAAAGAAAACCAAAAAAAAAAATATGAAAAATAACTCTAGAGTAAAATAATATCAGGTTAAATAAAGAACCAAAAGGAATATATAAATATAAAAACGAGGAAAAGTGTAGTAGAGTAGACTGTGTCAACTCTGGGATACCCGTATGACCGTTATATAAATATTATATCATTATTATTATAAACATTAATTACTTTTGGCAAAATTTCAAACATACCAGCTTTATTAGGTATAGTGTAATGCTCATATAAAAGAAGGAGTTGTATGGCAGCTACTCGAACCCTCTGCAGTAGACCAATCAAATTTTGCAGTAACTTTGGCCATTACACTAAACTATTTTTGGCAAAATTGCAGACACCCAGCTTTATTAGGTATAGTGTAATGCTTATATAAAAGAAGGAGTTGTATGGTAGCTACTCGAACCCACTGCAGTAGGTCAACCAAATTTTGCAGAAACTTTGGTCATAAAACTAAACTACTTTTGGCAAGATTTCAGATACATAGCTGTAATAGGTACCGAGAAATACTTATATAAAAAAGAAGTTGTATGGCAGCTACCTGAACCCATGGACCAAAATGGCTGGATTTAAATAGCGATGACGGCTATTGCAAAAAACGAATTTGTGAAAATTTTAAGATCCTAGCTCCTTTAGTTTTTGAGTTATAGTTCGGACGGACGGTCGGGCAGAGCTAAATCGATTTTTTTTTCGATTCTGATCCGATCCATACACTTGAGTCTATATCTACCCCCTCTCCTTCTCTGCGGCACAAACGTAATGGCAAATTTATTATACCCTTTGACTATATAGTCATACGGGTATAAAAATATGTAAAAATATGTAAAATTTGTACATACTATTTATATAGTAATAAAAGCAAGAGACATAATAAGAACCACAACCAAACTAACAAAAAATAGGTCTGTTCACAGGGCAAAATTTTGAGCGGTTTTAAAACAAAACAAAATTAAAAAAAACGAATTCGGCTCACCCTTAAAGTTGATCCGAGTAATGTCCAACTTTGTCAAGTAACTTGCCCAGTTTTAATTTTAACCTCTTAGCTTCATTAGATTCCCAGTTATTAAATTGACAACTATAACTGTTTACTATATAAAAAGTGCTAGACCTACTACATAACTAAACGTGTGTAATTTAAAAAAATTGTATTGCTCCCCGAAGCCTTGGTTCAATTTTAACCAAAAACAAGAGGGAACCTGTAAATTGTCTAAAAAATTTGTGTGAAGTTCAAAACTGTAGCTCTTTTAGTTTTCGTTTTATCGAGTTATCGTGCATTAAAATTACTAATTATCAAAAGTAACACTTAACAAACAATGCATAAGAAGCCAAAAGGTTGGGTGGTTAGGGTGCTGGTCTTCAAATTATATTAGTGTTTAGGTTGTTTAGGTTCAATTTAATTTTAAAGGAGAAATACTTATTCTAATATGTAAATATTATAAAATCATGAAATCTATTTCAAAAAAAATATTATAATGCAATATAAAATTTGAACAGAAAAAACAAAGGATAGGTTACTTGTTTCTTGTTCTGCATGTTTTTTTACAGGAAATCTAATAACATTATTTCATCCTATCTTATTTATTCCATGAATGTCATTAACTGTATATTGGAAATAAGGGGAGATATAAAATTAATGATAGTTTCTTTATGGAACCATATATTCTACTGACGGTCTAGTTATCTTGCTAATATGAAACTTAAAAATATGTCTAAACTTTTTTATTTTAAAAAAAAGTTTTTAAAATACATTCAAACTTCCATAACCCGAACTCTCTAAATGTCCGAAAATCTGTTCGAGCTTAAGAAATGTCGAGTTCGAGGGAAACACAAAAACATTATTGAAATATGGTTTTACTTATTTATTAGGTTTAGGGTATATGTTAGAAAAATATTAGTTTTCATATAAGTGTCCATATTGAAAAGAAAGAAGTGAGCGCAAATTAATTTAATTAATAAAATAGTTCAACAAATAAATTTGATTCAAAGAAATATACCAGTATATCATATCAGTTTTTTTAACATCTTATTTTTGATCGCTTTAATATAATTTTGTTCCTTTCCTTTGCTATTTCCCTTGCTAACCATACCCCTCTATTTTGTAATAAACATTAGGATTATACGGTTATATGATAACAGTTAATTTAAAAATTGTAGCCGATAAGAGATATATCATATACATAATTATGTAAGAGGGATTAATGCAAATTTCAAATAAAGATTGATAAACTACTCACTACTGCATTAATATTTATTAGGCAAACCCCTATGAAATTGCACAAAGAGTTATCAAGAGTCGCTTAGTTAAAGTTTTTTTAGGTGCATTAATATATAACAAAATGCAAAATGTTGCCCTTTTTAGTTTCCTCAGTAAGTCTAGATTCTAATTGATGAATATAAAAGTGTTATAAAAGAACTTCCATATAAAGTAAATTTTCAGTTACTGTTCCTTCAGAGTATTGTTTTTGTTTGGGTTCTGATAAAATTTGAATTTTTAAATATGCTGAATTAGTTGCTCGAGAAATTGCGGTATGCAATTGGCAATATGAATAAAGCAAGGTTCTTAATAAATTAAACAAAAACAAATTTCATAATTAAACCCTATTTCATAAATTTAAAAAAATATTATGTGTAATAATGAATTGTGAACATCAATATCCAGTATTGATGTATAGATGATATTAGAACTTTCATCAACCAAAAAAATATTCAAAAGTAATCAAAGGAGGCTGTGATTTTCGGTTAAAATATAAAAAAAAAAATAATTATTTTAAATGTGCACATATTTGGACTAGAAATTATAATCGTTTTGAATTTTTTTCGTATTTTTTTTTTGTTTTTTTTTTAATAATCAATATTCAATCAAAAATGTTTGAACTTCTAAAATTTAGTTTTTAAACACAATCAGATTTCAAAAGTTTTATAACTGAATACCACTGAATACAAATTCAAAGATTATAGAAACGGAAATGTCAACAGTTTCCTAGGTTTTGAAAAAATAATTAATTTATTATTTTCAATTTTAATTAATAGTTTTGCATAAATAAATTTTTTAAAAATTTTCAAAGTTTAAACTATCACAAAAATATTATGGTACATTGTTTGCATAAATAAATTTTTTAAAAATTTTCAAAGTTTAAACTATCACAAAAATATTATGGTACATTGTATTCTTTCATCTTTGCATTTGTAGTTGTATTCAGTTATAAAAGTTTTGAAATCTGATTGTGTTTAAAAACTACATTTTAGAAGTTCAAACATTTTTGATTGAATATTGATTATTAAAAAAAAAACAAAAAAAAATATACGAAAAAAATTCAAAACGATTATAATTTCTAGTCCAAATATATGTACGCATTTAAAATGTACCTACACAACACTGTGCACCCTACTTTATAAATTACATATTCTTGTATTTTTAAGAATCTGCTACATTTATTTTAAAAAAGTATTAAATTAAAAAGTACTTTACAATTAGAAAACTTGTATGAAAAAATTGGATTCAATTTTGTCAAAGAATTTTACAATCGGATAAATTCACTATAATTAAAAACTGAAGAACTTGCAATAAATAATGAAAATATCTAGAGAGCAAAGGACATTATAAATAAAAAAAAAAACAACAAGAAAAAACAAAAAGATGTGTTCAAAACATGAATGAATTTTAATTTTTTAAATGTACTTTTTCCAATATTACAAAATTGGTTCTTGTTTCAATTTAATTTTAAAAAATTTTGTTTTTACGCAATTGTAACATTTAACTTATATCTATTTATATATATGTGTTTGGATGTTTATAAACATTCAATTGAAGTGTGCATTATTTTCAATTGAGTGCTACATGACCAAATAAACAACATTTGTATCCCTAATGTAAGTACTATTTGTTAGAGAGCTTTTAACAATCACAATTCTATCACCTGAAATTGTATGAAACAATTAATTTCGTACACAATAATATAAAGTTTGTTTGTTTGTTTATGTAATATAGGTTTGTATATATATTAACGTCAAGTAAATTTTTATAAATTTAAATTGACATTTTAAATTTAATGTACAGGCGTGACAAAAATATTTTATTTTGTAATAAAATTAGTTAAACTGGGGTTCAATAAAGGTGCAATGAAATGAAAAAGGTATATTTTGACAGTTTAAACTATTTTCAAATTTTTAATTTATTTTAAACTTCTTTTGTCTGACTGTTTGTTTATCTTGTGTTATAGACGATAATTTTTAGGGGGCGGGGAAATAAAGTCTATTCGAATTTATAACCAAAAATAGTGGTAAGAGATTCGAATTATCAATTCTATCTTATTTTCAAAAAAATAGATCAAAAAATAAAGTCAAATGCAAAAATACAAAATAACTTCGAACTGGTCAGAATGTTTTATTTCAAAAAATAAAAAAACGGGAAAGGGGTAACTGATTTCAAATCAACCTCTTATATCTCTAATTATAAATCGAAAAACCTTTTTCAGAATATTTATAAGCTAGGAGAGATTTTATGGTTGGTTATAAAATTTAGGTTACTTTCTTTTCCGGAGTTTTAACACTGAATGAAAAGCAGGATTTAAGTAATTTGCTTAACAGAAGTTTGAGGAAGGTATCAAAAAATGGTTTCAAAAGAATCAGTAGAAGGATTTTATCATTACTTACAAAATGAAAGTTTCAATATTTTGTTTGGTGGAAGCTTTAGTGCGGTATCCTTCGATTGCTTTCTTTAGAAGATATGTTCGAAGAAAACCATGAGGAAGGATCAATATCAAAATATTCCCTTTTTTCAGAAATACTTACATATTTTTATACACAAGATTGTGAAAACAAAAAAAGCGATTCTTATTTATGCAGTGATTTGGATTCGATTTCACTTTTTTTGATAGTTTTTTTGAAATATTAAATATATTTTATAAAAATATTTTAATAAATATTAAATATACTACTTCGGCAGGCTTCCATTCTTTTGCCAAAATTCTGAATCACGTTGTTCAATAAACGGTTCTCAATGGTTGAAATCTGCTCGATAATGTTGTTTTTAAGCTCTTATATTTTGTTGTTTTTCTTATGTCAGTCAATCCTTTTAACTTTCTTACCTTTGATTACTTAAGTTCAAACTTATTTCTATTTCAATTCAATGCACTTTTCAGTTTAAAACAATTTCCTTCTACTTTAAAACCTTTTTAAATTAGAAATCTTCGTTTGTTGTTGAATTTACTCGTAATTTTTAATTTTGAAAATTTATAGAATCCAAAAATTAAAAATATTCAATTTTGACCCTTGAATAAATACTTAGGTACTTTTCAATGATATTTTTAAATTTTTGGAAGGTTTAAAAGTTCATCAAGCGCAAAAATGTAAAAAAATATTTGGAAGACAGTGGTTTTTACTACTACTTGGTATTGTATCGAATTATATGAGAAGTATTTTGAAAAAATATAGAAAATCTGTCTTTAGTTTAGATTAATTTTCTTTAAATAAATTAATTAAATTTTTGGAAAAGCTAATAGAAAAAAAAATAAAATATAAAGTTAATGAAAATTAAGGGTAATGACCCTTGAAATTAGTCGATAGACTCGTTTGCTTTGTTACTTACGTGCTTATCAATTTAAAGGTATAGTAGAATTTCAAATAAGAGTGTCAAATGATTGGTAGTTTTAATTTCGTATAAGTTAATCGAATTCAAAAGTTGTGTAGAGATGCTACCCGAAAACATGGTCCTAATAAGTTGTAACTATCCTTAAGTCTTTCTAATACATAATTCTCATACAATTTAATTTTTAGAATGCTAATGCAATTAGGTTTAAAAATAATTACAAACTTTATTTCAACGACTTGTATCATATTTAGGCAAAAGTGCTTTACGATTTTTATTAAATAATTGATATAGTTTTGTTTATAATCTCTAATTTTTTATGATTTTCGAATTTTGGTGAGGTGGATGAGGTTACGTAACGACAGATATATATCTATATTGAATATCCAATTGAAATAGATAGTATTTTGAAAGAAGTTACAAATTAAGAGCAATTTTACAATACCAGAACTTGTGCAGTCTTAAAAATTAGTTATTTAAGTATAACTACTAGTTATAGATGTTTTTAAAAAAGGTATTTAAAAGAATTATTTTAATCTCAGATTACTTTGCGGTTTTGAACTTCCCGCTATCAAAGCACTATGTAATCAATAAAAATTGTAGTATTGTTCTGCTTTTCAAAATACCATTAATGTTGATCATATTAAAAAATTCCTTCCATAAAACAATTAAATCTTTGCTTTTGTGGGTTAACAATCTCTTTTATTTATCTTTTATTTAAAAATTTTAAGAAAATCGCCTACAAGTATGCAATTAAATATAAAATTTTCACGGAATAAACAACGACTTATATTACAGAATTATCAGCCCACAATGGCCCTGGCAGCCGATGGCTTTACCAATATTGCGTAGTTATTGCAATGCGTAATATTCGAATAAATAAATAATTAAATAAATATTACAGAATTTTTTAATTTTTTTATGTTGTACTGTAAAAATTTATGGTCATAAAAAATCAATATTATGATTTACTCTATTTTAAAAAAATAACTAAGCCCATTCCTTATTCTACTTTATCTATCTTAAAACTATACTAAGTCTAAACTGAAACTTAATTTGTAATTATAATACTTCATTTTGTTAATTGTGTGCTAACAGCAATGGTCTTTTTTAATTGTTTCATCTTTATTAGTATAATAGACATAATAATTCATATGTTCCCCGTTAATATTGGCCGGATTTTACTTTATTGCTTTACAGTGATATAGTATAGGGACATGCTCTTGGTTTTGGCTATAACCATTTTTATCAGGAAAAATTAAATGCGCAGGGGTTTTACAGTTTTGCTTATGTATTCCTCATTGTAGTAGTATATAATGTGATATAAGACCATTTTCTTTAGTGTTATGTGCTCTAATATAGCATTTTCGAAAAAGTCTTAAAACCGTATATTATGTGTATGTTTGATACCTCATATAAATATTTGATTGAGTAAAAATGCTTTTAATCGGAGTTGGGTTTTTGATTTTAATTGGTACAAATTCTTATGCACTTTCTTTCCAACTTACGTAGTTTTTCCATTAAACTTGCGGTGATGTTGTACCATATGGATATCCCATACACATATCCCAAAGGTGTTGGCCCTAAAAATGATAGAAAAATAAATTTATTTGCCAAAAAAAAAAGATTTATAAAAATGACTAATGTTGCATTAAGTGTTTGTTCTATTTTTAATATCCTTGTTCTTTTTATACCTTAAATATTTAGTTAACACATAAGTTACTATATGTTTAACAACCTATTTATTTGATTTGTTTTTTCTTTGTTTCAATGTACATGTCTGACAAAATAATAGCAATTTAGTATCAAGTTAAATGAATCACATCTAACATTACGATGTACATGCGAGTATATATATGTGTAAGATTTATGTTTCCAATTCATATCAATTTGCTTGTAAGGAATATCCTTTTTTCTCCTCAAGTAACACATTTAATCCAAATTTTACATACCACCTATACATAGCTTTTTTACATTCAATTTCTTTAGGTGGTTACTTAGGTAGAATATTTGGTCATACAATCATTTTGTACTTTAAATTTTTTCGTACAAAAATTGTTTTTCCTGATTGCTGAAACTACAACAGAATCATTTTTTTAAAGTACTCTAATTCCAACAGGATAATAACAGGATAAGAGGAATGATTTTGAATAGTATTTCTTTTTAAGATAAATTATATGTGTTTATTTTGTATTTTTTTTTCTTTGCATTATACAATTGTAAACTTTTGAGTTTTAATGCATCTTTAGACATCTATAAAGTATCTTAAGGGTGTTGTTGGTTATCTTAGTTGAAAAATAAAAAATTATATTTTTTAATCCGATTTTGTGAAAGATTTAGTAACTAAATCTAGGTTAATTGATTGTGGTATTAAAGTTTTTTAAAGAAATTTAGGTATACACTTCAAGACCTATTTTTTTCATAATTGAATTTTCATAAAGATTTTTCAATAAGGGGCAATTGTTTTGTTTTTTTGAATATAAAATTTCATTTAAAAATGCCTGCACTATAAATAAAAACTTAAGCCAAAATTAAAAAATTCTGGTTTTCGAGGTTTTCTGGAAAAAGTTTATAATACTATTTTTCAATGCAACCTCGAAATAAGATCAAAATTTATAAAATCTTTTTTTGGCTTTATTTTAAATATGACAATGAAATAAAATCAATTGGTTTTATTTCAGAGAACCGATAACATGAATTGTTTAGCTATTTTCAACAAGTTTTCAAAACAAGTTATGTTTTTTTTTTAAGTCTTGAACTGTTTTGAATCTCTGGTTTTCGAGGTGCTTTTGAATTTTTAAAATAGAAAAATTAGATTAAACTCAACAGTTTTAAAAATACTAGTCAATCTTTTTTGATTGTTAAATAAGTATAGCTTATTTAGTATCTTATCTAACATTCATTTGTTTCAAAATTCTATCAATGCAAATTGAAAGCCCATACAAGTCTGACAGTTGAGTTTTTCTTAAATTTTTCTTGTAAGTTTTCCAGCAACATTTAAGTTAATCGATTCTTAACTTCAATATTTTTTGAAAATGTTGATGAAACATTTTTTGGCTGTTTTAATTTATGAAAAAATATATTGTGTAGAACAGTTATATATTTTTGATGAAAAGAAAACTCTATCAAACTTGGTATAAAAACTGTTATATACTCGTAAGTGCTATACGTGTATAAGATTTGAAAACAAGAGTACAAAATTAAACGATGTATATAACAAATTAACAATTAGATTAGATTTAAATTATAAGACAAAATACACTAGTCAGAAAATTTTGTAAGAGAAAAATTGAGGAAATTTAAAAAATACTCAACTATATACGAATGACGAATGAGATCAGGAATTCATCCAGAATCTTCTTGAATGTCAATGATTATGGAGGTTGGAATGCATTACGGATACTGCAGCTGTGACCTCACAAAATTTGGCTTATACATTAAATTCATTCAATTATTGGAATTGAGAAAAATAAAAATTAAAAAAAATTTATGAAAAAAACGAGGAAGAGTGTAGTAGAGTAGACTGTGTCAACTCTGGGATACCCGTATGACCGTAACATATATATTATATCATCCGGTTAATTACTTTTGGCAAAATTTCAAACATTCAGCTTTATTAGGTGTAGAGTAATGCTCACATAAAAGAAGGAGTTGTATGGCAGCAACTAGAACCCTTTGCAGTAGACCAACCAAATTTTGCAGTAACTTTGTCTATTACACTAAACTATTTTTGGCAAAATTTTAGACACCCAGCTTCATTTGGTGTAGTGTAATCCTCATATAAAAAAAGGAGTTGTATGGCAGCTACTCGAACCCTCAGCAGTAGACCAACTAAATTTTGCAGTAACTTTGGCCATTACACTAAACTATTTTTTGCAAAATTTCAGACACCCAGCTTCATCAGGTGTAGTGTAAAGCTCATATAAAAGAAGGAGTTGTATGGCAGCTACTCGAACCCTCTGCAGTAGGCCAAACAAATTTTGCAGTAACTTTGGCCATTATACTAAACTACTTTTGGCAAAATTTCAGACACGCAGCTTCCATAGGTATAGAGTAATGCTCATATAAAATTATAAGTTGTATGGCAGGTACTCGAACCCGTGGACCAAAATGGCTGAATTTCAAACTCGATTCCGTTTTTTGCATAAAAACGAATTTGTGAAAATTTCATAATCCTAGCTCCTTTACTTTTTGAGTTATCGTGATGACGGACGGACAGACGGACGGACAGACGGACAGACGGACAGACGGACGGACAGACGGACGGACATACATAGCTAAATCGATTTATTTTTCGATTCTGATCCGATCCATACGCTTGAGTCTATATCTACCCCCCCTCCTTCTCTGCGTCACAAACGTAATGGCAAATTTATTATACCCTTGGACTATATAGTCATACGGGTATAAAAACCACCGGCATATTGATTGACAGGGTGAATAAATAATTTATTTTTCAACTTTTATGATTTTTCAGCTATAATATTTTTTTTAAACAATTTTTATTAATTTTTTTCTTCTGATATAAACAATTGTAAAAAATTTTTATCCAATGACTTTTTAAAAATTATTTAGTTAAAAAACAATTCTCTGACTTGTATTTTAGCTGTTATTATTTCATATTGAAAATTGAAATAATTTAGTGTTGGAAGAGAAATTTAGTATAAAAGTTATTTTTCAGAAAATATTGAATAATAACAAAAAAACGAGAAATAAATGTACAAACAAAGTAAGGAAAGTTATATATAATATAACTGTGCGCAGTTTTATATCCCAATTCTAAAGGAGGAACGAAACACAAAGCAAATATAAAAAAAATGGAAATGCTAAAGGATTCATAAGAAGGGAGGCTGATAGGAATTGTGTAGGAGACGAATAGAAATTATAATAAACAAATAAAAAAAAATAAGATTAAGTTAGAATAAAAATTGAAAGATTTTTAAAATGCGGCAATTTGTTGTAAACTTAAATTCTAGGATTGGGAGAGACAAAAATTAAATTTTGCTTCATTATTTAATGAATTATATCATGTACTTTTAAATGAAGTAAAATGTATATCTTACAATTTGCATATGAATAAATGTCTCATTGATAGAAAATATCATATAAGCAATTAGAAATTGAAACCTTGTATAAATTAAATAGCGTATAAATTGAAAATTGAAGGGTACACAAGTTAAAAAATTATTTACATTTAGATTGAGTACTATTTTGTTTTATCAAAAATAAATATAAATTCTCAATATTATTCATTTCTTTGAATGTAGGAATAAAATTTGTCTTATGTAGGTACGTACTGATAGGTGTACGACTGGACTGTCATATATAAGTGTTAGGAATTGATTTCGCACCTAAAATTGGAACCTGAGATTATGTATTACTCCGGTGCGTACAAACCCAAACGTATTCTGCCTGTGCTCACGTGTGTGACCTAAACGGCTGAACGGATATTTTCAAACTCCATATATATCTAAGGCTTTGGTGTTGAATTGATAAGGTTTTTTTTGAATATTTCATTGATTAATATATAATAGTTGGTACACATATAAAGAGCTATAACTTTGCCATGGATTTTTTTTTTTATTCGATGAACTTTCGAGTTCCCTTAATTAATGTTTTCTAAGTTTAAATTTTTTTAAGTTTATTTGCAAGTTAAATATTGTATAAAAATTTGTAGATATGTTTTGCTTATGATGCATTGTAAAATTCAAACTGAAAAAAAAGAACACCCTGGTAAATATGAAAATTTTTGTGTATTAGATCTTTCAAAAACTTTGTTGGAAATTATTAACACAATAATTAGTTACGATATTAACGATATTATATCTTAAATAAATATCTGAGGATTGGTGCCGGAAAGAGTGTTAAAAACGCCGTCTTTCATGTGTAAGGTCTCGGTTTCTAACCCCAGCAAGGTCATATCTAAAAAAAATATCGTAAAGCTATACAATTATATTGTAATTGTTTTTATCGTAATATAAAATAAAATATAATAAAATTATATAAATAATTCTTGGGTTAGTGGGTTATGGCGCACATAATTAACATTTGTGTAATCATAATCTTTTACAATAGCTATAGCCGAGTAATCACCGTTCTTGTGAATGTAACGATTAAAGAAACCGAAGCTTATATAGTTTTTTGAGAATATAATTTTTGTTTATATCAATTTAAATTAATTAACGACAATTCATATTGGCTATTGACGTCATATCCTTTTGCTCTAATATTACGTATTCATTTTTGTTCCTTAAGATTTAAATTATTTTATTATTGTGATTTTTATAAAAAATTTTAATTTATCACAAGACAATAAGAATAAAAACAAACTTTGCAAATAACGGCAACTTTTATGTTTTAAAGTCTGACAGAATGCTACACATGATTTCCGTCATCTTTTTTTTTTGATCTGACATATTATGTTTAAACTTCTATTGAAATATATATATATACTTATATAACTGTACATTTGAACAAACCGTGAAAAATAAATAACCGAAAGAATGATTTTAAAAAATCATAATGTTTGTTTTAAATACACAATTTTTTTTGGAATGAATGGTGTGGAAGAACAAAATACTTCAAATTTCAAAAAATTGACGTAATGCATCATATTGACAAAAGGACTTTAGTTTTTGTTTATTTTAACATATTTCCTGTGCTTTCATTGTAATAAAGTTTTATTTAAAGCATTTTTTTTTTAACATTTTCTTTTATTAAAATAAAGAAAATAAAAAATATTTTAAATTTAATGAAATTTAAAGATGAAGAAATATACATCAGAGAAATATAACGAAATAAATAACAACTTTTCTTTTTATTGCTGCATGAAGTTTCATTTTTGACTGTTGACAAAATATAATAAAGGTAAGAAACTTTTTAAAAAAAAACGGAAGATAGAACAGACATTCTTAAAAAATATTTACAAAAAGTGAAAGTTTTTTATCCTCGATAGGCATTTAACCGGGGCAGAATACCCTTTTGACTTATAGTCATAAGGGTATAAAAATGTATACTAATATTATGTTGTCTAAATAAAAGAAATGTGACAAATTTTGTTAATAAAAGATACACTTGCCAATTGTAACTTGTAACAGATTTTAAACAAAACAAATCATGAAACAACAGTAAGTCCACGCAACTGACTTAGTAATACTCTACACCTGAAAAGTTCAATTATTAGGAACACGACATCCATTTCAACTCATCTCAGGAGCATTAAGCAAACAGGACAGAGCTGCCTTGTAACAAATTATGAAATTCTATCTTTATTATTTTCGAAGATATGCTGGTAAGATCTAAGGAGGCATGTTGTGGCTTTTTAAAGCACTATTTCCATTCGTTTAAAATTTCAGAAATATAATATAAAACAAGTGAGGGAAAAAAACCAAGGGTTTTTAAAAAGCACATTTTCAAAATTATATACGGTTTCTTACTGAGTATTTTATCATTTATTTTTATAAAAATATATATTATGATAATATTATAATTTTGTTATTTCATTAATAATTAATTATATGACTAATAGTGAAATACTTAGAATATAACCCCAATGCACTCAAGAAAACCTGTTAATAAGTGCAAAATATAATGTTGGAGCTTCAATGTTAACGTTTAATTTTGGAAAAACTTACACTGGTGAATAAGTTACTGTTTTATAAGAACATAAAAGTTATAATTTTGAAGACCTAGTAGCCCTTCAATGGGGAAGGTTCCCAAATTTTTGCTTAGCAAACTTATGATTGATCAGCTGTCTTCACCCTTCCATTTCCGGTTCTAGGAAATCAATTTTGAACTCCAACAAAATTTGGAATTTTGCCTAGAATATTATTATCTAACCAAAAATGGTTAAGACTAAGAAACAATTTCTTCAATTTAAAGAGACCCTTTCAAATTTAAGAAAAACCTTTAACGTATGTTGAAATATATGGCTGCAGCTGTAAATTTTGCATATTTGTAAAACAAAATTTGAACAGGTGTTAAAGTTATAAGTGGTTGAAAATAACAAAATTTTAATTTTTGAGCCCTAATAGCTCCTAAACAGGGGAACCGACTCCTACTAATTTCGGAAGATCTAACTTCTCCCAAAATTTCAAGACCCTAGGTTGAACCGTTTAGAAGATATACGGGGCCAAAAATTTTGCAAAAGGTGAGTTTAGCTTAATGGTAAATTTTAGTACCGTGGTAACACTATACATTTAACCCTATAGTTTTGTGAAGCCTATAAAACCAGCTATCTTTTGCCGTTTTCAAATTGAAAATACACTTAACAAAACTCTTGTGATAACAATTTAAAAATAGGCTTTTTCGAAATTTGGGGACTGTAGCTCCGTAACGGGTGGGGCTACAGAAAAGAACATTAAATTATTTTAATTGCAATACCTACCCATTTCTGATATTTTTTAGTCAGCCGTAGGTAAAAAGGGACGGACGGACGGACGGACGGACAGAGTGAAGCTATATAGGCACATTTTTACAAAATTTTTTGAAAATGTGCTGAAAACAGAACACTCTTGTACCAAATTTCAAGCTGTTGCCTTTATCAATTTTAAAAATATGTTTATTAAATCTTGGGAAGTGCATGCGACGTACCCGAACCCCAAGGGATTTCACATACATAAGGAAAATAAGAAGAAACACCCTTGTACCGATAGGTAACTTTGGAGACTCAATTGTTTCAGGAGGTGACTCTGATCAAAAATATGTATACATTTCTATATCTAGTTTACTTCCTTTTGGTGGTTACAAACATCATATCAAAGTTAATATACCCTTACACCTATTTCTAGGTGTATATTTTAAAAACATTAAGGCAGAATGCAATATATCAAATTTTCCTTAACATTTTTGTACATACATTTATCATAATCTATATATTTATATTTCTTATATTTTATATATTTGTAAAATAAGACAAATGTTAAGCTTTTTTGATAATGTAATCATAATGTATACAAAATGTAATATTTATCTTTTATTTTTACTTTTTTACATTTAAAATGACTTATACTTAAGGAATTTAAGATACAATTTTTTTTAAATTTTTTTATTATGTACTGTTGTTTTTCAATTTTCATATCTTTTTTGCCTCCTGAATTTCTATTTTATTGTTTTTATTTAAGAATCATGTTATATTCTTAAGTACCTCATACATCTATAAATTTGTATGCTTATATTAAAAACATAGATTTATACACATACTCATACATAATTGTATACGCACAAGGATCCTTAAAAAAATAGATAATATTTTTGAATTATAAAAATTGATTTCTATATTTCAAAAAGACTTAAGTGGTTATTGAGTATTTGTTTAAAAGAATTCAAGTTTTATTTTGATTGATCCAATTATACTTTGATTAAAATTTTTAAATTATATATTATATTTTATAAACTTTTTTTTTAATTAATTTGTGATCGAATTTATTTTATTCATATAACTTTTATTTATTTTGAACAAATAGAGCGTATTAAGTAACAGATTTATTTTGAATTTTAAAAGTAAGAAATTCTGATTTTTTTTAATATTTTTTTTAATTGGCAAAGCAAATTAATAAGACAAAATAAACTAACTAATAAAATATTTTAAGTTTAAGATTAATTAATAAGGGAAATAGTTGTATAAATCATTTTAGTTAAAGGAAAATATTAAACAAAATTAATTTTAATTTTTAAACCAGGCTGTATCTAAAACCGTAAGTTCATTATAAGGAAGTATATCCGTAATATCGACATTATATCATCCGGTTTATTATTTTTGATAAAATTTTAAATGTATAACTTATTAGGCTTTCAGTTATGAAAAAATGAGAATATAAATTGAAAGGCAGCTCGTCGAACATCTTCCACTACGCCGACTACATTTTATTCAGACTTTGGCCATTAAAGTTAACTACTATTGACAAAATTTCAAACATCCAGCTTGATTTTGTATAAAGTAATGCTCATATGAAATATGAAGTTGTATGCAGTAGACCAACCAAATTTTGCAAAAATTTTGGGCTCTGGCCCTAAAACTAAAATACTTTTAGAAAAATTTCAAACACCCAGCATCAATAACTTTAAAGTAATGCTCATAAAAAAAAAAAAGGTTGCATGGCATATACGCGAATCCGTGGACCAAAATGGCTGGATTTCAATAGCGGCTATTGCATAAAAACGAATTTGGGAAAACTTCAAAATCCTTGCTCCTTTATATTTTGAGTTATCGTGGGGTCGGACGGACATACATAGCTTGATCGATTTTCTTTTCAATTCTGATCCGATCCACACATTTGAATCTATATCTACTCCCCCTCCTTCCCAGCGTCACAAACGTTGTGGCAAATTTAGTATACTCTTTTTTCCTAGATTTTCGAAATTTTTAAATTCGTTTGTTTTTTAAATCTTAAATTTTTGTTTTGGATTTCTATTTACTCGGCAATTTCAAACTTCAAATAAATTGACTCCTTTTAAATAAATTGTCTTTGCCTCATTAACTCTTATTTATTTATCTTTATTTTATTTATCACTCTTCTATTTTGTCTACGTCAGATTATATTTTCTTCTGTCATTTACATGGAGTATAACCATAATATATACATATAAAATAATAATTTCTCTTTATAGTATTGAAAGATTCGGATTTGTAAATCGTTTTGTCTTTCAAATTGCTGATAAATCTAAATAGACCTCCCCATTTTCATTTGGTTTTGTTCAGTTTGTTTGTTGTATACAATATTCCTATTTCTACCCTAAATTTCAATGATTTCCATTTAACACTTTTTTTTTTTGTTTTGTTTCTGTTTAAAATCTGCCATAGGAAGTCTTCGAGAAACTCGAAAACTAAATGACGAGTCATGATGCTATTTTTCTTCAATAAACTTTTGTATATTCACTCTATTTATAGACTTTTTAAGAAAAAATATAAAAACAAGGAATATCATAAATGTTTATATTCCTGTTGTAGTTGCAGTCATCACAGTTTATATAAACTAATACGTATATCATCAGTAAAACTCAGGGTATTCCAGCAAAATACCAAGTAGAATCCTGTCTGAACTTAAGGAAATAATCAGGCGATATCATAAAAATCTCGGAGTCAAAAGTTACTCAAAAATTTTTTGACATATTATTTTAAAGTCATAATTGTAGATTAAATGGATGAGCCAATAATAGATATTTTAAGTGAGTCGAATGAGTGTGTCAAAAGTTTCCCGGACATTTATGATTTCATAAACTAAATAAAGTTCAGTATTAAAACAATTAAGAATTTCCGAATTCTATAAAAATATAATCAATGACCAAAAATAAAAAATTTAAACAAAAAATTAATTTGAGTTTATATTCGAAATTGGTAATTTACTCTTTTTCCATTCTAATTTTTAGGCCATCTACAAATCGCTGCTAATTCAAAATTTCAAATTTTTTTTTAAAGCACTAACTGTTCAACTTTTAGGCTAATTAGACTGTCTGAATGTTGGAACAGGAGGTAATATTGAATTAATGAACCCCATATACAGTTTAAACATGAGATAGTATTAGGCCTTATAACATATAGAAACGTTTAAGATTTTCAAAAGATACAATTCTATTTTTCTTTATATTGTAATATTATGTATATGATTTATATGCTATTCTATGTCTGTGAGTTATAATATTCAATTAAATTATTTCTTTATATTTTGTATTTGTTTATATTGTTATATTAATGTAGTTTTTTATTAAAGACTTATAATTATTAATTATTGATTAAGCCATTAATTTAAACCCAATGGTTATTACAAGTTATAACTTTTAAGGAGTTTTTTGGCTTATTTTTTGAGTCATAAGATCTCAGAGAATTTTTGACACCGGGATTTTTATTATATCGCTAAACAATCACAGAAATAACAATGCATAATTTTCTTACTTTTTTGTTGCATTGTGATTCATAAGAAAGTTAAGAATTTTAATATAAGGTATATTTTACCTTATTTAATACAATACATACATATTCTTTTTAAAGCAAGTTCTGCAACATACATTTATGCATATGTTACAAAGTATCTAATAATAAGGAATACAAAACAGCTTTAACCGTTACTTTCTATATCATTAATTCTCATTATAACTGTTTTAAAGTCATGTTAAAAATGTGTTTTTATAGTGTTGAATATTGTTATACTATACATATATTACAGTCACTTCGGGCATCCGGTACGAAATAATAGAATACATATTTTCCAAGCATATCGTAGGTGATGTAAATTTCCCTTTTAAACATCGTCGTATAACCTAAAATCTCTACTAAAAAGAAAGTAGGGTAAATGCACTTGGTTGGTTTTTTTTTTAAAATAATTTTATTCAGAAGCACATGTGTACAATAGGGAAGATTAAGTGGGTTCAGAGATTCTTCTTTAATATTAGTTTATTTATAGTTGATGATGTCTAAAAGCATGCTTCCTTTAATTATTGTAGATTTATGTATACTGACTTTTGTTTTTAGTTGAATTTTTTCCTTCAAACACAAGCAAAAGTTTAATGTTAGCACTTAAAAAAACGTCTCTGCATAATTATTTCTACTTTTCGTTCCCAGTTTCCTGCTTTTATTTTTTATTTTTTTCTTTAAATAAATAAATATTAACTCGTATCCATGGTAATTTTATTTGGAGAAATTTATAACGTTAAGTTAAAATGAACTCGAGTAGTTTTTCCATGTTTATGTATAATAGTGTAGTTGTAAAATGGAAAACATCCAGGTATTTATTTAAAAATATTATGATACATCCTTAAAATAAATTTTTATTATTGAGAAGATATTTATATAATATGTATATATATTATATGCATATGCATATTATGTAGTAATATAATATTATGCAGGTGCTATAATTGTAGATAGAAATTAAGATTTAAAACAGGATCTCTATCTTGAAATATTTTAAAATTAGAATACGAGTATGTAAATAAGTAAAAATTTTAATATTATATTTGCAGTGTTACTATAGTGATGAAACACAAACTAAGATGATTTGTAATAGGTTTTTTATTTTTGAGTAATAGAATAATTATTATTTCTTATATATTATTAAATTTACTTCTATTTAGTAAAGAAAAATTTATGAATATTAAGTAAAAATATTATTATTATTAATATATTTGTCTAGAATGAGGTGTAACAAACGCATTCAATTAAATGTGTTTTGTTGGATGTGTTTTATTTTAAAAAATAAAATATCATAAATTATCATAAGCAGGCCAAAAAATATTTTATTAATTTTTAATAAAAAAAAATAAACAAAAAAAAATTTTTTTTTAGTTAATGAAAAAATTGATTTTAGTTTTAAAAATCACAGAAGATTTTCTGGGAATTTTAAATAAATAGTAAATCATTTTGGTATTTAAAACTAAGACTATGCTTCACATGAACAGTTTTGTAGTAAGTCTTCATTAGTTTCAGTTTAAAACTGAAATAATGACGAAGGCCAAATGTACGCTTTGTTGCGTTGCTTTTTGCTTTGGAAAGTAAATAAAGCAAGCAATGTTTCAAAGCAATTTCAAAGCTTCCCTCAACTCATCCCTGAAATAAAGCCAAATGAACTGCACCTTTGTAATCAAAGCAAATATATTTTTTTTACTTAATTAGGTAGGTATAATAAAAAAAATCAAAAAATGAATTTGCATTTGATAATGCAAAACTCAATTCATAATTCAATTTTATGTCCATAAAAATAGGTACATAATTAAACATGTTGAGTAGGTCATTGTAGAATGTTGGCAACATACAAGTATTTCGATTTGAATCTAAACAAAAGTTATGAAACAATATACAGAGCTTAGCAACATTTTAAAAATATATCTATATAAAGTTAATAGATGGAGAAATAGATCATTATTGAAACAAAATAAACATATAAAAAAATTTCAAATCTTTTAACAAACAATTTTATCGAATTTAAATTTAAAAATTTAAACAAGTACGTAATTGAATAAAAAAAAAATTAATTGAAATTAAAAAAAAAATTCACCAAGAAGAGTTTTGAACTAAGGACCCCGAAATTTTATCAAATTTAAAACATACAAAAGGTAGACTACATAACTTATTATTCATCAATATATGTACTTGTATATAATGAAATTAAAAATAGTTCTAATTAGAAAAAGTTTTTCTTTCAATTGACATTCCGTCATTCTGTGACGGGCCAACAGCTAGTTACAAATAATTTTTGAATATTACGTAATAAATCTAATTATTACGTTATTATTTAATTTAATTATTTTTCTGACCAATGGCATAAGTGGTCAAAACGCCACCAATCACGTGGAAGGTCCTGGGTTCAAACCTCGGTCAAATCATACCTAATAAAAAAATATCGTAAATTTGTTTAATTATGTTGTAATAGTTTTTATCGCAATATAAAATAAGATTTTTTAAAAATTAAATAAATAACTCTAGTGTAAGATAATAGATGGCGCACAAACCTAGCATTTGTGTATTCATAATCTTATAAAGTAACTAAAGCAGAGCAATCAACGGCTTAGTGAATATATGATGGGTAAAGAAACTTAAGCCTAGTGTAAATAGACTTGGTAAATGCCCTATGCTTCTTAAAGGAGTGTAAAAGCCTTTTGAAGGTTTTTTCCTCTCTTAGGAAAAAAAAAGAAATAAAAAAAACATAGAAAACGATCTTTAATGGTGTTGTGAGTAACCGAAATTGTGGGAGTTCGATTGTCTAATACGTTACAAATATTAAATTTTCCTAAGGGAAGAAAAACCTTCAAAAGGCACCTGAAATCCTATTCCCCCGGGTAGTGTGAGATTTTTACTACAGTAAAACAACCTCCCCCGTAGCCAAAATAATGGGATAAGCACCCTAGAAGTTTGCGCAGTATTATGGCTGAAAAGTAAAAAATAAAGTCATAAATATAAATGATGGTGACTAAATTTAAAAATAAAATATTTAACATAAAAAAAAGTAATCAGTTGTGACCACCACAGCACCAACTGCTATCACAGAAAACACGTAACGTGAAATTTCTTTTAAATATTGTTTTTTTTTAGATAATCAGACAGATCAACAGGCAAACTGACACGCAGACGGACATAACAAAAAAATACGTGTTTTTTGGCTTCTGCGAACTGAAGTACTGAAAAATATCAGTTTCCAATTTTTGCTGCGAAAACTTATTGTATTTCATATATAGCGGTTGATTAATTAATAATATTACTTATAATTTAATATTTAATATTGGGAATGAGATGCTTAACGGTTTAAGAGGCTTGGCTATCAAATACAACAACAAGGTCAACAACAAATGAAAATTATATATTCGACTATTTAAAAAATAAGATACACATTACTATTTCAGTCTTTGGCACTGTAACTTTAATAAAATTTGATTTCATCTAATATACCAAAAGAAAGCAATATTTATCATTATATTAATTCAATTACTCTAGAAATTTAATTTTCCTATAAAGTTAACGAAAGAAGTTTAAATTATTATTAAGAAGTATAACCAAAGGTATTTTAAGAAGTATATTTAACAAGTGAGGGAAAAAAACCAAGGGTTTTTAAAAAGCACATTTTCAAAATTATATACGGTTTCTTACTGAGTATTTTATCATTTATTTTTATAAAAATATATATTATGATAATATTATAATTTTGTTATTTCATTAATAATTAATTATATGACTAATAGTGAATTACTTAGAATATAACCCCAATGCACTCAAAAAAACTTGTTAATAAGTGCAAAATATAATGTTGGAGCTTCAATGTTAACGTTTAATTTTGGAAAAACTTACACTGGTAAATAAGTTACTGTTTTATAAAAACATAAAAGTTTTAATTTTGAAACCTAGTAGCCCTTCAATGGGGAAGGTTCCCAAATTTTTGCTTAGCAAACTTATGATGGATCTGCTCACCCCCCTCCTGTCTTCACCCTTCCATTTTTTTCCGGTTCTAGGAAATCAATTTTGAACTCCAACAAAATTTGGAATTTTACCTAGAATATTATTATCAAACCAAAAATGGTTAAGACTAAGAAACAATTTCTTCAATTTAAAGAGACCCTTTCAAATTTAAGAAAAACCTTTAACGTATGTTGAAAAATAATGCTGCAGCTATAAGTTTTGTGAAAAAAAATTTGAACAGTTATTAAAGTTACAGCTGGTTGAAAATAGCAAAATTTAAATTTTCGAGCCCTTATAGCTCCTAAACTGGGGGCGTGACAAAAAAATTTTGTTAACCGACTCCTACTAATTTTGGAAGACCTAACTTCTCCCAGAATTTCAAGACCCTAGGTTGAACCGTTTAGAAGATATATGGGGCCCAAAAATTTTGCAAAAGTTGAGTTTAGCTTAATGGTAAATTTTTGTACCGTATGGTAACCCTATATATTTTAACTTTACATTTTTGTAAAGCCTATAAAACCAGCTATCTTTTGCCGTTTTCAAATTGAAAATACACTTTACAAAACTCTTGTTATAACAATTTAAAAATAGGGCTTTTTCCAACTTTGGAGGGATGTAGCTCTGTAACGGGTGGGGCTACAGAAAAAAATTCTTCTACGAAATTAATTTTTTTGTAATATCTACCCGTGGTTAAAATTTCTTTAATCTATTTCAAACGGTGTAAAAGTTTTTGTAAACATACGGACGGACGGACGAACGGACGGACGGACAAAGTCAAAATTAAGAAAAACTTTTGACACTTATTGAAACTTTCGTTTTGGAGCTTTCAATTTTGTATACAAATAAAAAAAAATTTTGACAGGTATTCAAGTTATAGGTGTTTAAAAGCTAAATTTTTAGCAAAATTTCAATTTTCGACCCCTTACAGCTCCTAAAGAAGGGGCGTGACAAAAAAATTTTGTTAACTGACTTTTACTTATTTCTAAGGATCTAACTTCTCCCAAAATTTCAAGTTTCTAGATTTGGCCGTTCCGAAGTTATGAGGGACCAAAAATTATGTAAAACTTAGTTTTGAATAACGGTAATTTTTAGTATCGTATGGTAACCCTATACAATTGGTTTTTAAAAATTTGTAAAGCTTATAAAAACAGCTGTCTGTTGCCGTTTTCAGGTTGGAAATATACCTTATAGAACTCTAATTATAACTGTTTAAATATGGGGCTTTTTTCGACTTTGTGGGGCTGTAGCTCCGTAACGGGGGGGGGGCTACAAAAAAAAGTTTTAACATTAAATTATTTTTATTGCAATACCTACTAATTTCTGATATTTTTTAGTCAATCGTAGGTAAAAAGGGACGGACGGACGGACAAAGTAAAGCTATATAGGCACATTTTTACAAAATTTTTTGAAAATGTGCTAAAAATGAAAGGTCTTCAAAGAAATTAAATAAAACATTATATTTTTATGAACTAACGTGTAAGGCAAATTAGAAAGAATTGCAAGCCTCTTTTGTTTATTTTAAACAATCATTATTCATAGAATATTTATAATGAAAATAAAGCCATCATCCTTAAAATCCCTAAAATTAATATATTTCCAATTTTTTGTTACTAAATTCCAATGCCTTTTCGTTTGAATTCAAGCTTTGTAGAATTTTAATCGAAATAATTAAAATTTTAATTAGAATAATTTATTTTGGAACTATGTTAGCAGATACATAACACGTTCTTAAGACTATACCTAAGTTGGACGAATAGAAATATATGTAAAAGTTTCAAAAACAATTTAAATTATGTATTTCAAAAAGTACTCGTATTTTTAATTAATTTTTGAAATATATAAAAATTATCTACTAAATTAATTTAGTAAAATTAAGTGCTATCAAAGACACTTTACAGAAACCTTCTTTACCACATCCGAAACTAAGATGTTATATTTACCTATACCATAGTTACAAATATTCTTTAAAATTAAATTGCAAGTTCCTTTAAAACTCTTTTGTTAAAATTACAATTAAAATTATTTTTACAAAATTTTTCAAAAAGGTTTTGCGATTTTTATACGAAAATCTTAAATATCTGATTTTCTATAAATACTATATTGTTATCTTTCCGAATTGGAAGTTCTTAAAGATCCTTAAGATTTGAAAAAAAAAATCATTTCATTAAAGTATCGCATAATTAATTGAGTAATTAATATTCTCAATTTTTAATTTGGGTCCCTTTCTTCATAATACCTGAGATTTGCAAACGCAACAACAAAAGCTTAGGAGAATCGAGTAAAAAAAGTTTATGTAAATAGTTTTAATAAAATTTCAAATATTTTTCTTATTTTTATTCCTTAAAAATTTATATTAACTAATCCTTTTAAGGATCAAATAAAATCCTACAAAACCTTTAAGATGATTTAACAAAGTACAACAACAAATAGCTGCCGCAATTTCAAGTATTTTGTTGTCTAATGCAATTGAATTCATCTACGAGAATTTGTAAATATATTTCCTTAGAAACTTGTATATATACTTTAATATAAAATGCTTAAACTAATTAAATTATTATTAATATATATATATATAGATCTATTTCTTGTAATTTTATGAGAAATTAAATTGAAAAAAAAATTAGTAATTGTTTGGGACTTACAATTATCTTTCAAATAAAATGCAATTTTTCCTTGGTTTCCTTTTAATTTAATTTGAAAAATTAAAAGAAAAGGAAAAACCATTTTTATATCCTTTATGGTCCTTAAAAGTATTAATTCTTAAAAAATTTTATCTTAATAAAATCCATTTAAATGGAACAGAATCTGGTGTCATCATTATTACTTGCTTCGTCTTGGGACTCGAAAATATAAACAATTTTATACTGAAATTGCAATTTTTAAATAAAAATCTTAAATGAAATTAAAAAGAAAATTTTATAAAGAAAATTAAATAATAATAAAATTAAAGCAAGGGTTTTCAAAAAGCACATTTTTAAAATGAAAATGTTTTCCATACTAAGTTTTAGGAAAAGAGTATGTTGAAAAAATAATGAAACAACAGTAAGTCGATGCAGCCAACTTAGTAACAGCGTACACATTGTAAATTCAATTCACAGTTACAGGAACCCTCAATTTAACTAATCTCTTATTTAAGGAACATTAAGCAAAGAGAGCAGAATTACCTTGTACCAAATTTTAAGTTTCAATCACTATTATTTTTGAAAATATGCTTCTGAATTGTTGAGCATTGTGAGGTTGTTACCCGATTCCCAACTCCAATCGATCCCAAATTTAAAGAATACAAGGTTTATAAGAAAAAACAGCTTTTACCGAATTTGAAGCTTCTATCTTTAGTTCAAGATACTATATTTATAAATTTCGAAGACAAGATTTTAAGTTTTCGGACGTGTGTGGTAGATTTCTGAACCACCACTACAATTGATCTCAGAAAAACTAGGAAAATAAGAAGGAACGCCTTTGTACCGAATTTAATGTTAATTGTTTTTTTAGTGGACACAAACATCGTACCAAAGTTAATATACCAGGCAGACAGACGGACAGTTTTAAACTATATAGTCAGATTTTTCAAAATTTTTTGAATATAATTTCTTGTTTACGAAAGTTCGAAAATTAAAATTTTCAGTATTTTCTCCACTTCACGATTACCAGCCCCACACAAAACATCTAAAAATCCATTTTCAAGAATCAATTAGGAAAAAAGTATTCATTAATTCTTTTGCAAAATGAACAGCTCTTCAAAATTAATTTAATTAAGTTGACAGAATCCTTAGAAATAGACCATCTGAAAATTCATTTAAAACTAAACATCTTGGTGTAACAATAAAAGAAGATATGAAAGTAAAATCTCTTTCTAAGATCCCAAAAATCCCTTCTTTATTTTAAAAAACACAACATCTTCTTTATATAGATACTCTATTTGTAAATACCATTTTCAATTCACCTCCGCATTTTAAATTCGTTCATCGTTTTACTGCATTCGTATATAAATGGAATATAAAAGAGTATCTATCCTTGTTTGCATAATCTATCATAAACTTTCGAATTTTACCGTTAACATTTAGAAAATTTTCTGTAATTCATCTTTGAATTCTGCCAAAAAAATAAAATAATAAAAATAAAGAAAACAATTCAATATAAACGGAAATCTAATAAAATTTATAAGAAATGAAAGTAGTAAAGAAGGAGATATATAACAATTTTCTGATGATGGTTGGAAAATTTTATACAAGAATGAGTTGCGGATTTTAATAAAATAATATATTTAATAAAAAAAGTATATATTTGAACGTGTATTTAAAAAATATTTAAAGTGGGATGTTAAACCTTTTATTTGATCGCTATCATCTGGACCTTATTGTACCAAAAATTTAAGTTTTAATAATTTTAATTGTAATAATTATCCCGCCGATGGCACAGTGCTTGTGGCGCCGAACTTTCATGCGAAAGCTCCCGGGTTCGATCCTTGGCTGGGAAAACTCAATAAATAGTATATAGTAATATAAAAAAAAATATATAAAAATAACTTATAATTAAATATTTAATAGTTTAAAAATAGAAAAATTATAATTAATAAACAAAAAATATATAAAACATTACCTAAAATCTATTTTCCGAAATAACCTACAGCTTAATAGGAAATAAAAAACTAACTTTATAGAAATATATATATCTATTAAATAGATACCATTGACATATGCATATGCGATATGACATAACCCAACAAACATCTATTCCCGACGTCAAGAGATAGGGGTATGCAAAATCGCAGTGACACCTTGTGGGAAATCTAGGAAAAACGCAGTTACATCTTGCGGAGAAATTTGGCGTCGTCTTTTCCACAAGGCGTGAGATTGAAAATAATGTGGAATAGCTACGGCATATCAGTCATCTAGCTTAGTGAACAAATGATTAACGAAACGCTAACAGAGTCTCGGATACAAACGCTTTGTGGATGTCCTATGCTCCTCCAGGGTGTAAAAGAGAAACAAAAAAATTTTATAATTGAATTGTCAAAAATTTTGTTCCATCAATATCATATTTGACAACAAACATATGAATGTTGATTATTGAAAAATACTCACTTATCAAAAAAATTATTATTTCATTAGTGATTACTGATTAGTTTTGGTAAAATGAGGTCCTGGTATCATTAGTGTTCAAAAATCCTGAAATAAAATAACTTTAAGGTAATAAAGGTTTGATAAGCTTTATTTTAATTACTGAAAGCATAAATTGTATCGTACATTACAATCATTTTGTTTTATTAGTTTAATCATAATTTTGTATTATTTTTAAGAGAGGAAAATAATTTTTATTGGGTTATTATTGTGGTGCATCCCCTATCCCTTAACCATTTTATCTTAGATTCTGTATATTCTAATGAAACTAATCATAAGTAAAATATTGATTTATAAAATAGGTACACGATAAGAAAGACTCTTTATATAATTCAGTATGTAATTCTTCTGCTGAAATTGGATGGACTAAATTTAGTTGCGCCAATTAAAAGCCCTGCACAATATAGCGTTCCTTGAAATCTTGATTCTAAAATTTTCACACTTTCTAAAAGTAAGTAAAGAGTTTTCGAATACTAATTCTAATGTATGTATTATGTATAATATATATACATTTAATTCATTGATGTATATATACTTATATTAAGAAAGCCGACATTTTGTCTGTCGACTTAATAGATGTCTATATAACGTAAGAATTTCTCTGAAATTTTCTATGCTTTTGAGTATTTAATAGAATATTTAAATGCTAACTAGTGACGATTAATTTAAATATTTACTAAGATGTTTATTGAAGAATTTACACTGTGCGATTTTTCCTTCTCTACGCTTTTATCGGAATCAAAAATTTAAAGCATGAAGCAAAATTTAAAGTTTTTCCCATAAATTTTATTTTTTCCTTTTTTTGTCCTCAATTTTCCTTTTATTTTTTTCTGAGAGGAATTACAGTTATTTTTTGTTTATGGTTTCTTTTTTCGAAAGGATTCCTTCTAAAGCATGAAATTAAAATGTTGTTTAGATTGGACTATCGGGTAAACAAAGATAGCATAGTATTATAGAAATATATATATTAAATGTTTGTTCTATAATTAGAACAACAACCAAGATATCACCGAATATTGATAAAAGGAATAATAATGGGTTTCTTAAATAAAGAATCTTCGATGTCTACAAACATTAATTTAAGAGTTCTTAAAACTTATTTTTTAATGTTTTTTTTTTTTAAACAAAAGTTTATTCTATTTTTAGAACTTTTAAGAATATTGTTAAAATACATACAAGTATACATAAACGATGGTAAATTGAATAATTTGTGGGTTTTTGAATTTTTAAATATAAATTTCCAACGATTTTTGGACTCAACAATAAATCTTCAACGAAATTAAGAAAGCGGAAAGAGATAATACTTGAGGGACAATTTAATTTCCATGTCATTTAGATGACTTTATTCTTCAGTAGCTTCAGGATTTTTAAGGATTTTTGAAATTTTCTAATTTTTCCACTCGTGTGTTTCAGTTATTTTCAATCATTTTTGGAAGGGATTGATATAAAATATTCTTCGGCATCTTTTAATAGGATCATTTTATACCCGTTTGACTGTAGGGTAAAGGGTATAATAAATTTGCCATTACATTTGTGACGCAGAGAAGGAGGTGGGGTAGATATAGACTCAAGTGTGCTATGTATGTCCGTCCGCACGATAACTCAAAAACTAAAGGAGCTAGGATCTTGAAATTTTCTGAAATTCGTGTTTTTGCAATAGCCGTCATCGCTATTTAAATCCAGCCATTTTGTTCCATGGGTTTGGGTAGCTTCCATACAACTTCTTTTTTTATATGAGCATGATTCTGTACCTATTACAGCTGCGTTTCTGAAATTTTACCAAAAGTTGTTTAATTTTATGGCAAAGTTTCTGCCAAATTTGGTTGGTCTACTGCAGTGGGTGCGGGTAGCTGCCATACAACTCTGCTGGGTGTTTGAAATTTTTTCATAAATAGGTTAGTGTAATTGCCAAAGTTACTGCAAAATGTGGTTGGTCTGCTGCAGAAAGTTCGAGTAGCTGCTACACAACTCCTTCTTTTATATGAGCATTACACTACACCTAATAAAACTGTATGTTTGAAATTTGGCCAAAAGAAGTTAACCGGATGGTATAATGCTTATATTACGGTCGTACGGGTATCCTAGAGTTGAAACAGCCTACTTTACTACACTCTAACTCGTTTTATTTCTTTTTGCAGGAGTTGATTTGAAATAAATCAATTAAGTTTTTCTTTAGTACCTCATTTTAAGTTATTTAAAAATTTTTATTAGAATTTGCTTCCTAATGGAATATGTAGATGATTGTAAATTTTAGTATAATATATGTGAAGACATGAAAACTTTTTTTTCAAATTTATAATGTAATAAAATGCTAGATTGTATCGAGTATTAGCACAGAAGAAGTCTGCATGTAGTAGATGATTTTTGTTAAAATAAAAGGAAACTACTCGTTTTTTTACTTCTTTCACAAACACTTCACTTAAATGCTCAATAATATATTAAATATTCAGAATTTCAATACTATAAGCTAAAATTTCAATTCTATAAACTTAGATTAGCCGTTGCTCGATAGAGAGTGAGTGTGTTAGACAAAATTTTTAAGTCTTATAAGGTAAATCAGAAGTTAAAGGTTTTACAGGCGCTATCTTAAATCCTCTTTTATTTTTTATTCCAAATAAAACAAAACTGAAATATTTGATAATTTTCTAGGTTTTATTTCGTATAATAAGTAGTATTTTCCTTTTTTGTTAATTAATTCGTTTCTTCTAAAAAAACAAGATTTTATTATTTTACTTATTATTTACAGAAACCACCCATGAACATAAAATCCTAATTAATCCTAGACTAAAACAACCAAAAATTTTAATAACAACTGGTAATTATTAACAAACATTCATTTCAATTACTTACAAATTAAGTTAATAATAGACTGAAAATTTACAAAACAAAAACTTATCATGTAATAATCTTCTTTGTACATCATTATTAACATTATCTTAATCATTTTCTTGTATATATAGAATATATTTAAACTTTTGTACACAAATTATAAATACCAACCCATTATTAAAAATTAAAATTAAATTGTGTTAAACTGAATTTTTTGTAACATTGTTTTAGTTTTCAATAGAAGAGAACGAAACAATAGCTACGAAGTGAAAGAGATAGAACACAAAATTTCTGTTTCTAGTTTCCCAAACTTTTCAGTTTTAGTTTTAAAAATTTTGTGAAATAAAAGTTGAATTAATTTTTGTTTTATATTCAAAGTCACTGCAAATGTGGCATGTTTCTTTTTCAAAAAATTGTAAACAAATGTACCTATATATATTTTCAAACTGTCTGTCCGTGTATTTCGAAAACTTCTACATCGTTTGAAATAAAGAAATGAAATTTTGACCACGGGTAGATATTGCAAAAAAAATAATTTCGTAGAAGAACTTTTTCCTTAGCCTCACTCGTTACGGAGCTGCAACTCCCAAAGTCAAAAAAAGTCCTATATTTAATTTGTTATAAAAGTGTTCTATAAAAGTGTTTATATTCAATCTGAAACGGTAAAAGACAACTGCTTTTACAAGGTTTAGATGTTTAAAAATATCAAATAGGTACATAGGGTTGCCATACGGTACTTTAAATAACCATTTTTCGAAACTCAATTTATGCAAAATTTTTGACTATTCATATCTTGTAAATGATTTATAACTTATAACTACATTGAACTTATAACTATAAAACTTGGTGTAGGTTTAGAAATTTACTTTTTAAAATTACTTGATTCTATTAATCGCTTGTTGTTTTGTTGTTCAAATAGATGTGGAAAGATTTTGGAGTATAGAATGCAAACTTTTTCCTAGAATTTGTATGTAATTTGAATGAAAATTTACATTGTAATAATTGATAAAATGAATATTTGATTTTTAGATATTTTTCAAAAGATAAAGTGGATTTTTGACAACCCAGTTTTAAAAGACAGCTTAACAACAATTTTTCATGCTCCTTTTATTTCGTATATGTAAAATCAAATTACTTTTAAACAATTAATTTTCAGGAACAAAAGCAACATTTTTAAAAGAAAAGTAAAATTTAATGAAACAAGTAATGGAAAAAACCAAGAGTTTTTAAAAAAACACATTTTCAAAATTATATAGTGTTTCATACTGAGAATTTTATCGAAATATAATGTTGGAGCTTTGAAGTTTGTATGTTACTAATTCAAGTTATAGGTGTTTAAAATAGCATAAATAGCAAAAGCTCAATTTTCGAACCATTACAGCCTTTAAACAGGGGGCGTGGAAAAAAAATTTGGTTAATCGACTCCTACTAAATTCTGGGGATTTCACTTCTTCCAAAATGTCATGACTTTAGGTTGAACCGTTTAGAAGATATGTGGGGCCAAAAATTTTGCACAAACTAAGTTTTGTTTTGTTTTAATTTTAGTACCGTATGGTAACCTTACACATTTGTTTTTT
Source organism: Dolichopus griseipennis (assembly GCA_963082915.1). NCBI lineage: Eukaryota > Metazoa > Arthropoda > Insecta > Diptera > Dolichopodidae > Dolichopus > Dolichopus griseipennis. The sequence goes on from OY720443.1 coordinate 88,280,659, forward strand.
AAAAGTTTATAAAGCTTATCAGCTGTTTTTTATCGTTTTCAGATTGAAAATATACTTAACAGAACTGTTGTTATAACAATTTAAATATAGGGCTTTTTCCGATTTTGGGGGGCTGTAGCTCTCAATGTCTTTCAATGCTTACCCGTGATTAAAATTTCTTTTCTCTATTTTAAACGATGTAAAAGTTTTTGTAAACATACCAACGGACGGACGAACGAACAGAGCGAGACTATATAGGCACATATTTACAAAATATTTTGAAAATGTGCTAAAAATACCTAAAATACTCTAAAATCCGTAGGATTTATATTCAATTATTTTTGAATTTTATGTCACATATACTCGTATGTCTATTTGAAAGTAATTTTTCATTTAAATCTTAAAACAAAGAAGAAAAAATTTAATCGATTCAAAATAAATAAATGTCTTTTCAAAACACAAACAGTAAAATGGAAATAAATTTTCATTCTATTTAAATTATCTCGTGAAAATTTCCAGCAAAAAGGCATGGAGCTTACCTAGATTTACATCCCAACACCGAGTATAAAAAAAAAGAAATCGAATTCACGAATATATCTTTAGAATAACATTTTGCATTAAATTTTATAGATTCAATATCAGAATTAAAAGTACTTGATGTTCTCAAAGATGGCAATAAGTAAACCTACTTGTACATATATCTATTTTAATTAATTTTTTATTTTAATTTAATTTAAAAAATTGAATTGAAATCAATTAATTTTTTATCATAATCTTGATGTAAATGGAAAAATGAATAGTATTGATTTGATACGATTCAATATACAGGGTGTGCAGCGTTCAGAAGTCCATAGAACAAGAGGTGATAGAGGGAGTCCAGACAAACAAAAAGTATTGTTCCACAAGAGAGGGTCGGTCATCCTTTTCGATCTAGAGGGCTTCAAAGTCGTTAAGTGCAATTTGTCATTTTAACTTGTATAAAGTTACCTAACTCTAGAACGGTTACATCTCAAACCAGCTTATTATGAAGCTCTAAATGTGAGCCTTCTATTATTACTATCTATTCAAGCTATACTTTCTAGAGATATTTTGTTTCGTTGATTTATTGCCGAAGTCAATAATTTTTTGTTTAAACTTTATTAATTAAAACACCTTAACGGTAAGTTTTTATTACTTTACTTTGTTCCGTTACGTTAAGTTAAGTTTTTATTACTTTTAACTTGAGAGGAGGCAAAATAGACCCCCCCTAGTGGAAAAATTTTTTCTTCATCTGAACGCTCTTTATCACTTCCATGTCTATGGACCACTGAGCGTCGAACACCCTGTATATGTGTGCATGTTTGTTATTTTCTTTCAGTTCGATTATTTGAAATCCTATATTATTAATGTTTAAACTGTCAACTCTGAGGTACGAATTCGTGATAGTATTTCTAATGTATTTTACTATTACTTAGCATAGGTCCGGAACGAAACGAAATAAAAATGAAAAGTTCCGGAACGATATTTATTTATTCAAAATTGGTTGAATTTAATGACTCTAGCTTAATTAGTTTTTGAGTTATGAGTCTGCTCATCCGGAAAATTGTCAGACGGACTGATAGATGATCAGAATTTAATCCTTAGCAAGGATATATGTATATATTCATCTTTTATAATATAAATCATGTATCGTTCGACGCATTACAAACGTAAAGGTAATTTTAATATACCGATGATTTCGGTAGATTTTCGATTATTTTCAATTATAAATTACAGAAAATAGTTATATAAAATATATACCTGTATATGTATTTATACATTAATACAAATACATACATTCACAAGAGGCATAGAAATATAAAAATCTCAAAACACTGTATAATTTTAATGGCATATAAATTAAGAGCTTTTACATGAATAGTTATCGATTCAGTTTGCCAAGATTAGCGTAAATTTTTCGATGAATTGTTTTTTAACATTGTTCATAAAGTAAAAAATCGTATTGAAATCAATAAATCTCTTCTAACTTTTCACTCATAAAGCTATTCGTTCCGTGTTTATTTTTGTTTTTTCATTGATTATAAGTTTTGAAAATCAGCGGAAAACTTAGCTATTGTGTATAGTTCTACGTAATTTCTAGAAATTTTTATACTTTTCAAATTGTTTTTTATTAGTGCACCATTGAAACCTTGTACATACAGATTTATTAATAAGTGTATTGATTAAAAATTAAAAATTTAAAGAATTGAAAGTTCAATCATGTGAGAAGCATTCAAACAATGTTGTGTTTTGAAAAAACAAGTAAATGAAAAATCAAATGTTGGGTAAACTTCCGCAGAAGGGTTCCGAGCTTTCAAAATGACGTCATCACATAACGGTACTTTATATCTCTATTAGTGGCTATGTCGGCATCTAGAGGGCGAAAAATGCACTACAAAATTTTCCTAACTACGTTACAATATTAAATTTTGTATAAAAAGAATACTGACATGACAACCCATTGTACCAATCAACAAATCAAACAACTACAACATATTTCTTTTTTAAGAATTATAAATCCTGTAACTATTCCAAAGCAAAAAAAAATTAAATAAAATTGAAAGACTCCCTAGTTTCTCTGGTTCTTTCGAAATCCAGAAACTTAAAAGAATGAAAAACAAATTTTATAAAATAACTGTTATCTTCAATTTGTTCTTTCAATATAGCAATCGTCTAAGTTATTTCAAGATGAATGAATTTTAAAAAAATACTATCGTGTCCCATCCGTTGTTGTCATCGTTCATGTTTCCTTTCTTCTACAATTATTTGTTTTTTTTTTATTTAAACTGTTATAAAGATAGGAATACTTGATAACAAAAAACAAAAAATAACAAGAAAATTGGAAAAAACAAGATAGTGATTGTCACATCATTTATTTTCCACCAAATTCAGCTAAAAATTGCTAAAGGGAATTTTATATTATAAGGATATTACAAATCTTGTTATTTGTTGTCTCTTTTTATTATTTATTTATTTTAAACTAAAAAAAATGTTCACTCGTTGTCTGAGCGTTTAATTCGTGTTTTATTCACTCATAAAACCAAAATAATGTAATTATTTCTTAAAAAAAATGGCGGAATATTATAAAGATTAAGCAAAAATTTTCTAAATAATTCAAAAATATTATTATTTTTGTTATTATACATAGTTTTTGCTATTGTTGCTGTTAGTAAAGATTATGTAATTTACAGTTACATAGTAAAATCAAATTAAAAAGGATTGTAAAGAAAAAGAACATTTGCATAGTACAAACATAGTTGTTTAGAATGGAGGCTGAAATTTATTTTTGCATTTTCTTATTTTTAAATAATTACAAATGCTGACACTCCTTTATTGTGTAATCTTAAGGTCTTTTTTAGCTAGGTATACAAAAAAGTTGCTAAAATAATTTCGAATAACAATTTAATTTTTTATGGGATTTTTTATACGTATTTTTTAGATAATGAAATTAAATAATAAATAAAACAATCCAAATTTCCAAAATCAGAAGAGTCTTTCCAAAAAAAAAAAATCCGTTTCATCCAATATAAATTGAATAAGAAAAAAGTCAATATCAAATATAGTACGGTATATTTTAAATTGTAATAAAACCACAATATTTTAAGGTTTAAATACTATACACCTACTTAAGAAGTTCTTAAAATAATTATCAAGGCCTTGTCGATGAATGTTTTAAATGTATTTGCTAAAATTATCAATTTATTGTAAAATAAAGTGTCAGTTATTTTTTCGATAAAACGACAATGCCTCGACTTTTTAAAATATTTTTAGGTTATGTTTTTTTTTAGAAAAACGTTCATTTTTACCAATTTCAGTTTTACAACTTTTGTATGACAACTTTATTAATGTTTATTGAATATTATGTTAAATATTTCCCTACCATTTAATGGTCAGTATTTTTTAACTTTCGTCAATTCTTTTAATTGTTTTAATTCCAAAAGTTCTTCAATGATTAACTTAATAAAAAGTGATAAAAATATAACCTAATACTGTAGTGGCATAAACAAAATATGTTATGTATATCATACTGTACATACATTATAGAATCATTTAATAAACATTTATTCAAAAATACCGTTATTACACGTTTATCGTAATTTAAATTAATACTTTTAAAATACCACTAAAAAACCCTAAATACACAATTAAATATCACATTTTTGTATTGAAAAATAAAGGAATGGTTTAATTTGGATTTAACGAAACAAATAAGTCCTATACGTATTTAATATTTATTTAATTTTTGTACTGAATAATAATCTTCCACTCTTAATCAGATCAACAGATTACATTTAAATTAAATGTATTTGAAAAAAGGTATTTTAAAAAAATTTCATTAAGGATATACATACGTATGTATATAAGTATGTATATTGCATGTATTTCTTTAGGCCAATTAAGTTTTGTGTAAACGCTGGCCATAAAAATTAACTACTTTTGGCAAAATTTCACACACTCATTTTTATTAGACGTAACTAATATAAATGGATCATAAATTTCGCATTTATAAAGCAGTTATAATAACTTCTCATCCAACTCTGATGATATAGTGGTAGTGGCGCCGACCGTTCATGCGAAAATTGGGTTCGACCGGGTTCGATCCCTGGCTGGGTAAACTCAATAAATAGTATTTAGCAATATAAAATTTTATAAAAGTAAATTATAATTAAATATCTAATAGTCAAAAATAGAAAAATAAATTATAATAAACAAATAAAATATAGAATATTACATATAATCGTGTTCCCGAAATATTCTTAGCTTAATAAACATATGCATCTGTCAAATTAAAAGATATGTGTCATGGCATAACCCAACAAACATCTATTCTGTACGTCAAGAGATAGCTGTATGCAAAAATCGTTGTGACACATTGCGGAAAATCTAAGAAAACGCAGTGACATCTTGTGGATAAATTTGGAGTCGTCTTTCCACAAGGCGTTAAATTGAAAATCATGTGGAATAGTTACAGCAGACCAATCATCTAGCTAAAAAAATATTTTCAAAATATTTAAGATTAATGAAATTTATAAGAAATAACTGAATTTCTTTTACTAAAGTTTCAGAAACCAATAAAATATGGAGAACTATGTGTATAGTTCTCCATATATTATTAGTTTGTGAAACTCAAACAAGATACTTTATAATCTATCCCAGGGCTTCTCAAACTTTTTTACTTGGCGACCCCATTAACGGAAGCAAATATTTTGGAGACCCTAAGTATAAAGGTAAAAATAGGAATATGAAATAAAATATTTGTTTTATGTATTCAAAAAAATAATATATTTTATTTCAAAAAAATCATTTATTTTATTTCAAAGAAATAATTTATTTTAAAGTCAAAAACTAATGAGCTGGGTGTGCTTGTTTATTTTTGCATAAAGATTTAAATTCTGGAATAATATTTGATATTGCTGGACGTAGAGCATTTTCAACATTTTGCAGAGTTGACCGATTTTTAGATTTTATGTATGTTAATGTTGAAAATGACACTTCGCATAAATACGTAGTGCAAAATGGTAAAAGTATGTTTAGAGCCATTTCAGAAAGAATTGGAAATTCTATCTAACTCCCAACCAAAATTAATTCAATGATTTTTTAGAAAACACCAATTTTAATCCTGTATCGCTCGATAGCTCAGCAAACTCTTCTTGGGCTTTTAATGGTAAATGACCAACATTAATCATATCGATTGAATATGGTTTAAGAATCCAATCTTCTTTTTCAACAATAAAATTTGAAGGAAAGTATTTTTCAAATTGTGTATCCAGACACTTCAAATGTTCAATTATTAATTTTACAATTACATCTTTCGTGAGATTATTTTCAATTATGAAAGCATCTATAGCCGTTAACATTTCCAAAGATCCTTTTTCCACTCTAGTTTTTCATATATTTAATTTTTTAACAAAACTTTCAATTTTATTTTTTAATGTAAATATATTGCAATTATTTCCTTGAAGTGAAATGTTTAAATCGTTTAATTTTTCAAAAATATCTGACAAATAAAACAATTTTAGAAGCCATAACTCATTGTGGCAAAAATCAACTAAATCAGAATTCTGCTCAGTTAGAAATATAATAACTTCATCTTTCAATTGCAATAATCGATATAAACTTCGTCCTCTTGAGAGCCACCGTACTTCTGCATGTATCAATAATGTTTGGTAATTGGAATTCATATCTTTACAAAGGTTTGAAAATAAACGACTATTAAGCGCTCGGCTTTTGATAAAATTTATGATTTTGATAGCAAAGCATACCATATAAATCTGCTGATATTTTTTTGGCTATAAGCGCTTCCCGATGAATCATACAGTGTGTAACAAGGATCTGATAATTTCCAGCAGTTTTAACTTTTGCTATAAATTCAATATTCTTACCTACCATTGCCCCAGCACCATCTGTACAAACACCGACGCAATTCCTCCATTCTTAACCCTCATTTGTGAAAAATTAATCAACCTTTAAATATATGTCTTCGCCTTTTGTATGAGCTTCCAAAGCACGACAAAACAATAAATCTTCATATATAATTTCTTCATACACATATCGAACATAAACTAATAATTGCGCCAAGTTAGAAATATCTGTTGTTTCATCCAATTGAATTGCAAAATTTGGGCTGTTTTTAAGCCTAGTAATAAGCTGCTGTAATTGGTCATTACTAATTTCAGAAATTCTTCTAGAAACTGTATCATTCGATAAAGGAATTTTACAAATTTCATCTCCAAATTTTTTTCCATGAAGTATTTCCGATATTTTTATTCCAGCAGGTAACACAAGATCTTCTCTTATCGTGTAGGGCTTTTTATTTTTTGCTATTAAATAAGAAACTTCGTAAGATGCAAGTAAATACTTTTCATTAACAGCAATATAATCATTAGGATTAGGATTTTAGTAGTCGTTCAAAGTATTCCTTTGGTTTATCGGAGTATTTTGCATGCTTCGTCGTAAGATGTCGTTTAAGTTTGGGTGGTTTCATACTTTCAGCAGCCAGAATTTCGTCACAAATTACGCAAATAGGTTTTTCCACATTATTAATATTTACATAAGAAAATCCAATTCTTTTTCAAATTTAGCCACTTATCCATAACACAAAAAATATATTTCGTCTGAAATGTAGACATAAAAGTAAAATAAAATATATTTTAAAAAACCTAATAACTATTCATCTTTTTCGAAATTAAGTTTATTTACCGTTAGAAAATTTCAAGCACCAGTAATTTTTTGAAAACGAGCAAGTAAAAATTTTATTCTTTAAAAGTACCTATATTTCTTATCAAGTAGACTCTGAACACCTTTAAAAAAAGAAGTTAATTTCAAAAATACAAATCTCGTAATTATTTTTATTTCACTTCCGAAAAATTTTTGTGATTGGAAACTTAAAATATGTATGTATGTCTAATAAAATAAAATTTTATACTTACTTGTCAATAAATAAAACAATAATATTTTTATTACACTAATAATTATTTAACACACTATAAAATTCAGCGCATGTAAACGAAGGCGTAAGCAAAATACATAGATCAAACAATCCAATTGCAGTAGCTTAAAAGAAATAAACTTTATCCAATTCCAATCGCAGTAGCCGAAGGGTTATTTCCCTATTAAGACTAAATATATGTATTCATAAGTTTTGATAAGGGTTTGAATTAAAAAAAAATTTTGTTTTACATACTAAAAAATGTTTTGCTAAAATTTCTGCGACCCCAAAAATTTAGATACGCGACCCCATTTAGGGTCGCGACCCACAGTTTGAGAAACCCTGATCTATCCGAATCTCTTGCACTGGACGCATCAAATCTTGTAAAGATGTGACAACGATTGAATTAAACTCATTTTTGCCAAAGTTAAGAATTACTAATAATCAATCCACACCATCAATGTGTCTAGATATTTTAAAACAAAATATATAATTTTACAACATTTTAAAGTTTAAACCTTTTAATTAACAGAGTAAATAAATAATGAACAAATATTTGAATTTATACTTATAAATCACAGAAACACATATTCAAATCTAACATTTATCTTATATATCTTTTTTTATTTTTATTTTTTTTTTATTCCTTTTCCACTCCTTTAAGGAGTATAGGGCATTCACCAAGTTTATTTTAAACTAGGCTTCAGTTTCTTTAATCATAATATTCACTAAGCCGTTGATTACTCGGCTGTAGCTATTGTATAAGGTTATGAAATATGAATGCACAAATGTTAACTTTGTGCGCCATCTTTAAGCTTTCACAAGAATTATTTATATATTTTTATTAAATCTTATTTTACATTACGATATAAACTATTACGATATAATTATACAATTTTACGATATTTTTTTTATTAGATATGATCTGACGGGGGTTTGAACCCGAGACCTTCTACATGAAAGGCGGCGTCTTTACCACTACGCCATTGGTCAGATTATATATCTTCCAAGTCAAGTATTAATTAGTTATAGTACCATTGGATATATGAATTTAATATCAATTGAAATTCAAGACAATATATTACATAGATAAGTCCTCTAGTATGGCACATTTAGTAATTGTGTCTTAAATCATTTAAATTAATTGTAATAATGAGGCCCATGTTATATATTTAGAATTTTCCATTGTACAGGTTTGGAAGGCTTTAAAGTCTAACAGTATAACAATTAAAGCATAACCCTTGGTAATTTATGTTTCAAAAATATTAAAAATAAATTCATAAAACTTAAAATTGATTTTATTCTACTTGAATGTCGTTTTACAATTAGTCTTAAAATAAGTTAAAGCTTCAAATAATCAAATCAATATTTAACCCTTTATAACTTTTTTAAATTTTCATGAAAAAAATATAGTTTTTATAATTAAATTATTAAATTTGCAAATATAAGTTTTCCATAAATATACATATATATATATTATGAATTAAATAAAATTATGAATTAATTAAATTATATTTTTTGATAGCGTGTGGTTTGGATGTGGTTAGCCAATGATTTATGGAATTAAATTTAAAATTATAAATCAAAAATGATAATTTTTAAAATGTTTTTTATTTTTTTTAATTCCATTTAATTTATTGCCATTTTTTTCCACCCCCTTTTCGTTTTAATTATTATAATATTCTGATATTAAAATATAAAAAGATATTAAATATTTTTTTATCCAGAATTCAATGGACTTGACATTAAAATTGCTCATAAATACTTAATTAGAATTGTTTCAAATTTTGACTTATGTCAATTAGTTCACCTAAATATTGTGATCATTCATAATTTGAACTAAACATACTTGTGCTCATAAATTGAAAGCAGTCAAGGGTGACTAGATTCCACGTTTGAAGAAGGTAAATGTTTGGTCCTTTACATCAACTAGTTTAATTTTGTTAATATAAAAACTTTAGCAAAATTAAATTTAAATGATTATAAATAACATATTTTAATTTTAGGGAAATCGTTAATTACATTTAAATATTCTGTAATAAATATTATTGGTAATATAATAATTACAATAAGTGGTAGAGTCTTAATTTAAGAATATTTACCTTTAATTTTAAAAGTTATTGAATTGGTAGTGATAAAAACTTAGAAAATACAATAAAAAAATATATCTTTTTCCAAAATATTAAAATTAAATTTTCGATCCTGTTCCAGGCTTAAAAACAGTTTTTTTTTAAATAACTTATACTTATTTCCAAGGATTTAACTTCTCCAAAAACTATGGAGTTTAAATCGCTTGGAAATATAAGAGTTGAAACATTTAGCAAAAATTGTGTTTCCCATAATTGTAATATAAAATATTCTATGGTACCTAACACTATAAACTTATTGTACGTACATACTCAGATTTATGTTATAAATAATTTTAAACAATTTGACTCCTAATTAAGCGCTACATGCTACTCATGAGACACTTACATAAAAGTATTTTTTTTTGGGTTGAGTACGTGGAAGTACTTTCAGTGGTAAGTATACAGTAGTATATAGTAGTTTACTTAACTCTGTATATGTATTTATTATAAAAATTAAAAATAAAAGGCTTTTCGAACAGGCAGTAACGTTTGGGGCTACAGAAAAATGTAATCAAATAAATATAATAGATTTAAATTATATTTGGTCACCATGGGGATTTGGAAAGAAAAATTATTTTTTCAATAACTTTTTTTAATTAAAAAAATTCATGACCCGTACGGGAATCAAATGAGAACCCCTTCGGTTAGTAAGTTAAATGCCAATTAACTCACCAAATTCCCTGGTTTTTCTCTTAAAGCAAATCACTAAACTGTTTTATAACACTGCAAGAGTCCATTCTATCTATCCCTTGTGCCATGAATGATATTGTACAGTGTTTGCATAATTTAAATAATTTTATACAATAAGTTTTTGCATAAATATGTTTAAATAATCGCAAAATTTCTGTTTTGCAACTCAAATCATTTGTGTTCAAGAATTTTGTAAAAATTCAATTTCGCATAACAGAAACTTGAAACATCCTATGGCAACACTGTGTATTTATTTTACAAATATTTTTCAATGAGTTTTGTTTTACATTTTCATACTGAATATAAACTGTTAGAACTTTTGTTATACCAATTTAAATATAGGTCTTTTGGCTCAATGATGGACATTTCTAATAAAAGGGAGCCAATGTTTATTTGGAAATGTGAAAAATCCAGAATTGTGACTGCTTTTTTAATTATTAATTATCTTATTATTTTTTTCCTATTAAAACATAAGAAGTCCGAGAAGCGGTGACATCACTAACATTTTCTTTTGTAAATAACTTAAAGTCTAATAATTTTTGTATTTCAATTTTTTTTCAAAATTAATTAACCGGATGATATAATCTTTATATTACGGTCATACGGGTATCCCAGAGTTGACACAGTCTACTCTTCTAGCTTCTTCTAATAATAGAATAATAATGGGGTAAACAAGTGTAATTAGTAGTTAATTTTAGTCTTAAATAGTGGATTGCCCTATAATGGGACATTTAACCAAGTTTTCTAATAATTACGAGTTTAAGATTAAATTAAGGTTTAAGAAAAAAAAGCAATTTTTAAAGAAGGAATTGCATGGATTTAACTGTCGGATTTTATGCATAATATTCTTTTTATTTTTCATTTTTATTTCTAATTTTTTGACTCCTATTTTCTTTTGTGTTTATTTTTATTTTCTTTATATTTAAAAAACATTTAAAGGAGAAAGAAATAAAATAAATTTATTCTATTCTTCTCTCTTTCATTCTGTTTTTCTTTTTATACCCGTATGACTATATAGTCAAAGGGTATAATAAATTTGCCATTACGTTTGTGACGCAGAGAAGGAGGGGGGGTAGATATAGACTCAAGTGTATGGATCGGATCAGAATCGAAAAATAAATCGATTTAGCTATGTATGTCCGTCCGTCCGTCCGTCTGTCCGTCCGTCCGCACGATAACTCAAAAACTAAAGGAGCTAGGATCTTGAAATTTTCGCAAATTCGTTTTTTTGCAATAGCCCTCATCGCTATTTAAATCCAGCCATTTTGGTCCATGGGTTCGGGTAGCTTCCATGCAACTTCTTTTTTTATATGAGCATTACTCTGTACCTATTACAGCTGCGTGTCTTAAATTTTGCCAAAAGAAGTTTAGTTTTATGGCCAAAGTTTCTGCAAAATTTGGTTGGTCTAGTGGAGTGGGTTCGAGTAGCTGCCATACAACTTCTTATTTTATATGAGCATTACTCTCCACCTAATGAAACTGGGTGTCTGAATTTTTGCCAACAATTGTTTAGTGTAATGGCCAAAGTTTCTGCAAAATTTGGTTGGTCTGCTGCAGAGGGTTCGAGTAGCTGCCATACAACTCCTTATTTTATATGAGCATTACTCTCCACCTAATGAAGCTGGGTGTCTGAATTTTTGCCAAAAATTGTTTAGTGTAATGGCCAAAGTTTCTGCAAAATTTGGTTGATCTTCTTTCGAGTAGCTGCCATACAAATCTTTATTTTATATGAGTGTTCCACTACACTTAATAAAGCCGGATGATATAATGTATATGTTACGGTCATACGGGTATCCCAGAGTTGACACAGTCTACTCTACTACACTCTTCCTCGTTTTTCTCTAAATTTAAATAGAACGACAAAAAATACTTGTGCGTCTGGTAAGTTTTATATGTATGAAAATTTTTATTTTGAATCCTTCAGCAGGCGCTTTCATTTCCTATTTTTATTTCTACAAAAGTTCTATCTACAGTTAAACGGTGCATCTTCCGGAAAATTATGTACGGTATTGAATCGCAGAGGAAATAAGTGTTCCTTGCAATTTAAGTTCAAAGTTGATAAGAAACAATTCAAGACAATTTCACTATTTTTCTTTGTTTTCTATTTTGACCCTAAGCGAATTTTTTATTTGGCCTCAGGATTTGTTGTTGTTGTAGTTTTTGTTTTTGGAACGTGAGATGCAATGTGAAATGCAAGCGGTATAGAAAATTTTATTATTCATTTAATTAGTGAAAATTTAAACACTTAAAAAAATGTTTTTATACCCGGATGATTATAGTTTAAAAGGGTATACTAAATTTGCCATTACGTTTGTGACGTAGGGAAAGAATTTCTCTGTGCCTTTTGAAGCAGGGTTTTTGAAATTTTGCAAAAACAGTTTTGACTTATAGCCAAAGGTTGTGAAAAATTTGGTTGGTCTACTGCAGTGAGTTCGAGTAGCTGCCATTCAACTTCTTCTTTTATTAGAGCATTACTCTATACCTCCTAAAGTCTCCCCAACTTCGTTTTTTGTATGAGCATTACTCTATATATAATAAAGCTGGTAAAGTATGATTGAAATTTTGTTAATAGTAATTAACTCTAATGGCCAACGTCTGAATAACATAAAGTTGGTGTAGTGGAAGACGTTTGGAGAGCTGCCTTTCAATTATATTTTCTTTTGGTAAATGTATGAATTTCTAATCGAATGCTTACAAAGCTTACAAAGTCTACTCTACTACACTCTACCTCGTTTCACTTATTTTTTAAATGTTAAAAAAAGCAGTTTTTATAAATAACTAATGAGTAGAAAATTATTTGTGTTAAATTAAATTAGAATAAAACGAGGAAGAGTGTAGTAGAGTAGACTGTGTCAACTCTGGGATACCCGTATGGCCCTTATATAAACATTATATCATTGTTTGTCATAAAATTTCAAACATACCAGCTTTATTAGGTGAAATATAATACTCATATAAAAGAAGGAGTTGCATGGCAGCTACTCGAACCCTCTGCAGTAGACCAACCAAATTTTGCAGTAACTTTGGCCAGTACACTAAACTATTTTTGGCAAAATTTCAGACACCCAGCTTTAATAGGTATAGAGTAATGCTCATATAAAAGAAGGAGTTGTATGGCAGTTACTCGAACTCACTGCAACAGACCAACCAAATTTTGCAGAAACTTTGGCCATAGAACTAAACTACTTTTGCCAAAATTTCAGACACGTAGCTGTAGTAGGTACAAAGAAATACTCATATAAAAAAAGAAGTTGTATGGCAGCCACCCGAACCCATGGACCAAAATCGCTGGATTTAAATAGCGATGACGGCTATTGCAAAAAAACGAATTTGCGAAAATTTCAAGATCCTAGCTCCTTTAGTTTTTGAGTTATCGTGCGGACGGACGGACAGACGGACGGACATACATCGCTAAATCGATTTTTTTTTCGATTCTGATCCGATCCATACACTTGAGTCTATATCTACCCCCCCTCCTTCTCTGCGTTACAAACGTAATGGCAAATTTATTATACCCTTTGACTATATAGTCATACGGGTATAATGACTATATAGTCATACGGGTATAAAAAAGAATGAGAAACAAATAAAAATGGAACTTATGAACTCTAGAAAACTTAATTTAGTTTAATTTTACTTGGTTTTTAGTTAAATGAACTGTAAATTATAAATAATTGAAAAATGGTGGAAACTATAATTAATGAAAATTAAAAACTAATAAAATAAAATGAAAAAGCATTATAAATTAAACAAACACTCATTAATTATTTAAATGAACATAGGAAAAATATAGGGAGCACTGCAAAATCTCGTTTTGTCAAAGTTTAAATTTTTCTTTAAAACCACGATATTTTTAAATCTCCTTTTTTCGAGAAAATTTAAAAGTATTGTAGAAATAGAATCAAAATCAGGACTGCCTCTTTTTCCAGAATATTTACATATAAAAATCTATTCTTGGGATTCTCAATTATAGTAGGATATAAAATCAAAGTTTCAATAATTTATATAGTTGAAAATTGCTTACTTTTGAAAGTTGATATATCCAAGTTAACATTTTATCCAAATCGACAAAAATCCATCATTTGGGGGTCGATATTTTGAAAATGGTCTTAAATTCCATGACCTAAAAAAATAAAAGTGAAATACGGTAAAAAGAAACCAAAAACGAGGATTTAAGAAAAACCATTTTAAAAAATTCAATAATGATAAAACGAGATTTTAAGATACGGACATTCGTACCTAACCTAAATATTTATTATAACTGTAGTATACTCTAAATTTGAAAGAAAAAAAAATAAACACAACTATTATGGAAAGAGCTGCGAAAACAGTTTGGAAGTGGAGTGGTATACGAACTATGGGAGAGGCTGTTCACGGGACGATAAACAGAAAACAGAAAGTCAATATTATTGAAGAGTTTAAGACTTTTCTTCTAACAGTTGATGCTTCACAAGGGCTGTATAATAGTTTACAGGCTGTTCTTTAACAAAACTTCACCCTTTTAAAATAAACTTAAACCCTGATCCTTTTTTTGCATTTTCAAAAGTCCGCGTTGCTGTTAAAGTCTCCGCCAGTGCCACCAGTGGCCAATATCTTTTTAAAATAAAACCAATCATTTGCAGTGTTATGACTTACAACCGATAAGATAGAAGAGAGGTGAAAAGAGATTTTAGACTTAGATCCAAAATTAGGGTATTCCTTTTTTATAGAATAGTTATATAAGTGTATATGAAGGATTCTGAATTAAGAGAGTATTCCCCCTTTCCAGAATATTTATATGTACACATATACGTTATAAAGTCAAATACAGAAAGGAATTAAAGTCAATTGGCTTTATTACCAATTAAATATTATGATATTAAGGTCAATTGATTTAATTTCGAAATTTTTTCGGACATTATTGCGTGGGGTGTTATTTAACCTCACTGTTTTTTTTTAAATAAAATAGAACATAAAAAACAATAAAAATATAAATTTTCTATTGGTTCTATTCAAATTATTAATCTGCTTTTGATAGAAAAGAATAATGTTGTCATTTTCACAATTTTTACACAAAAAAAAAATAGTCAATCTTTAAAATTTTAAAACAAAAATCAAGAAAAAGCGATTAAAAAAATATATTTTGCATCTCTATTGGAATTATTTCACTTTAGAAATATTATATTATTATTATCAGATTCCGAGTTTGTAGACGACTGTAAAATCCGAATGTTTTCAACAGGTTTCAAATAATTTTCTATATTCTGGTCAATCCAATTAATTAGATTTTATTAGATTTTATTTCACTTTGAATGAGAAATAAGACATATTTCGAGAAATTTCGTGATTAAGACTTTTTTTCTCATTCCAATGTAAAATAAAGCCTATTAGCCCTTATTGCTCTAGGTCTTATTTCCCCACGCTGTATTGTATATATATTAAATATGTGTATAATTTATAATAAACAATTAAAATATTTTTTCTATTTTTTTCTAAATGTATGGTAGACAAATCATTTTACATTATTTAAAATAGTATGACGGGAACAAAAAATGAAAGAGAAAAAACATTAAAAGAAAAAAAAACTACATAACCACAACCTCATTAACCACACTCATATGTCAAAAAGATTGTGTGGCTACCAGCTTTTTTCCATATTCAGTGAAAGTTTTCTTGAGGATTATTTTTTTTTTTTAAATTATTTTTTTATATCTCTTTTTTTCTTATTCTGTCTCTTTCTGTTTTCATTGTAATCATTTATCAGAATCCAAAAGTCAAAATAAAAAATCGATCACATAAATACTTAGTGTTAGAATAATAGGATGAAGCGTTTTGTAGAGTGTTAGAAACAAGTAACAATGAATTTACTCCAAATTGATCCGGGTTAGGCTCAAAACAAAGGTTGTATGTATGTAAATATGTAAATTATTTCTTATTTTTATTTTTTATTAATATTTTTGAATTAATTGGATATCGATTCGATTGGAATGTTTCGTATAACGGAATGAAGTGAATAAAAAATAGAAATCTTTATTTGGTTTTATGACTAATGTTCTAGACTACGAAAATATGGGATTTCTAAACTGAGAAGAAAGAAAGAAATAATAGAGGGAAAATTTACAATATTTGTTCAGGAAATTTGAACGATTATATGCTTTAAGGTTCTTTTAAAGGGTGTTTTTCATGTTAAGATGAAACGTGAGTGAGAAAATAAATAACGGTAAAAGCATATGTAAATGTAGTTATGTGGATTCAATATTTGTTTCAAAAAAGATGAAAAACTCGTTTTCATTCAAGTTTTCAAAGATAATTTGATTTAATTTAAATTTTTATTGAACCAATCAATTATTTTTGAGTGCAATGTTTGTTTTCGAAGTTAAGCAATATGTGTTAATTAGTTGAATGTGTATAGTGTTGATCATGGTAATAATTCAAGTAAATCAATTTATATTTATTTTAGATAAATTTAGTAATTGTTAACTTAACTAATTAAGAAAAGCGTTTTATTAGTTTCTCATACTAAAATAATTATATAACTTTTGCAGTAAAATTTTTGAAATGACGTTTCAGCTGCTTTCTGATTTTTTTTCATTTAATCAAAACAGCGATAAGTTGATAATGTAAATATAAATTTATAGTTATAAATTTTTATATAATATATCTATATTTATTATAAAATTTTATTACATAAAATTAAAATAAAGCGTAAAATTATAGGACTCATTATCTAAAAGTATCAATTTAGAACGCGACGCAACGACGCAGAGCTATACGATGTATAAACCGACAATGATGTTGTGACATACATCAAGCTAAAATGCCTTAGGTGGGCCGGTCAAATACAACATATGCCAGATTCTTGCATTCCAAAGAAAGCATTGAACGGGAAAATAGATAGAAAAATACCAGCAGAGACTTTGAGAAAACGATGTATTGATGCCGTCGAGGGAGACGCTGTATTAATGTTCCAAGAGCAAAATTGGGTAACTGCTGCCCCAGATCGAGTGAACTGGAAGAGGATGTCTAAGAAGGTTAAGGTTTGACAACGAACTGTAGCACTATAGAAGAAGAAATTATAATATACTAGCTAATACCCGGTGCGCGTTGCTGCGCCTCTCAATGGAGGTTTAATTGAATTTGATGTTACTGCAAAAAGTTAACACAAAACTTACACACGGTTTACACATGTAAATTTTAAAATGTGTGAAAGCAATCTTTTTAAAACGATTTTTCTAGGATTATTCTAGTAATTTTTGAAACTTTCTGTAATTCAAAGCAGTACGAACTACTTTCCAAATTTTGACGTAATTTACTTCCAAAAAAAATTTTTTGAAAAATCGCAGGACCGACTGTTAACAGACTCAACTCCATTTTCAAGTTGCTTCACACATATAAAATTTGAGGTAAACCGGTCAAATCGTTTCTAATTTAGAGTTAAGTAACGCAAAAATCTATTAAAAGCCACTGTGCCCCACTGGGTTAACGGAACTACACTTTCTCTTTGGGCAAAGCAGTATTGCGCAAAATTGGACGTAATTTGTTTCCAAATCACTCAACAAACAAACTCCAAATCTGTTAATAGTGTCAACTCAATTCTCACAGGGGAGCACGTATACAAAATTTAAAGAAAATCGGTCAAACCGTTTTTAATTTAGAGTTAAATATTGAAAAAATCTATAAAAAGCTTTTGGACCGCAATGGGTTAATGGAACTCAACAAAATTTTTTTTGGGGATTTCTTTAAAGCTAAAGCAGAATTTCGTAAAATCGAACAAAATTTGGACCCAAAATTTTTTTTGACCACCCGTCGGCCCGACATGTGTTAACAAATTCCAAAACTGTTAATAGTGTCAACTCAATTCTCAAGGAGAATCACGTATACAAAATTTGAAGTCAATCGGTCAAACCGTTTCGAATTTAGAGTAAAATATTGAAAAAACCTATTAAAAGCTGTTGGGCCGCAATGAGTTAATGGAACTCAACAAAATTTTTTTTGGGGCTTTTTTTTAAGCCAAAGCAGAATTTCGTAAGATCGGACAAAATTTGGACCCAAAGTTTTTTTTGACCATCCGTCGGCCCGACATGGGTTAACAAATTCCAAAACTGTTAATAGTGTTTACTCAATTCTCAAGGAGCATCACGTATACAAAATTTGAAGTCAATCGGTCAAACCGTTTTCATTTTAGAACAAAGAAGTTTAAATACTTGCACCACATCCCCAACTTGTCGGTCCGTTAGAGCAAAATTTTTGGCCACGATATCTTTCCGTATTCAAAAACCCCTATATACAAATTTTCATGAAAATCGGCTGGGCAGTTTAGGAATCTATTCGCTACATACAAACAAACAAACAAACAAACATACAAACAAACTTTCCCTTTTATATATATAGATATATATATTTTATATAACATATACTTTTTTATTTAACTTACATTATTTTCTTGTTTCCTATTAAAATATTGATACTACTAAAAAACTGAGAACTTTACCTTACCAAACCCGTTTTATTTGTAATTTTTTCGTAATCTGAATAACGAATTCCACTTAAAAACTCTAAAAAAAGTTCATTATAGGATTTAAACTGAATTTAAAGTTTTCTAAAATAAAAAAACCGTTTTTATATGAAAAATTTAATTTTCGGATTACCTCCGCACACATGGTTTTTATGTACTAAAACCAGTAGTCATTGGTAAGTTGTGTTCGAGTTCATATCAATGGTATAAAAATATATCTTTTCTGCAGCCCTGTAAAATTGAAGAACCATTACAATTACCAGTATCATTACTTGGTAAGCAGTGCTTGCTAATTAATATAACCTAAATATTTTTTGTAATTTTACTTTGAGAATTTAATTATCAGTAAAAATAATTTAATTTTAACTTTATAATTCCTAAAAAGTAATTAATTTTGGATTTCAATTACTTTTGTATTTATTTTTTAAAATTAATTAGTTTTGTAATTATTTTTCCTACTTTAATTACTTTTGTAATTATTTTAGATAATTAATTACTTGTAAATAATAAAATACCAAAAAATACTAAGTAAATTTCGAAAAAATCGAGTAATTTCTTTATAACTTCGTCTACGACATGCAGACTTCTTCAGGGCTTGTATTTGATTTTTCAGAAAACACTTGTTTATCCTTATGATAATTTAGTAAATTTTTGGTGTTTAATTATTTTAAAGTAATTAATAATCAAAAATAATTAAAAAAGTAATTTAAGTATCAAAAATAATCACAAAAGTAATTAAATTTCAAAAATGATTACAAAAGTAATTGAAATCCAAATTTAATTACTTTCTAGTAATTATCAAGTAAATATTTAAATTCTTTTCACTGATGATTAAATTTTCAAAGTATTATTACGAAAATTTTTGAATGGAAAGGAAGTAATGATTACCAAGTAATGGTACTAACACAGTATTTAAGTAATCATTACTATATAAGTCTGCTTTTTTGTATGAACCACTTTCAAAAAGTTTTAAGAATATATTCATGATTTTAATTTGTTTTTTTATTTTTAAGGAAAGTTTTTCAGTAGCCCCCTTCTTGATAAAATAGCTATTTAATTAATTCTATACATATTTAAATTTTGTTAAAAATCATTACTCAAATACGTTTCTTGTAGTTTAATAATTAATTTCAACTTCATGATTATGAAAGTACTGCTTGAATAAATTTAAATTTTATTTCTATTATAATTTAAAATTTTTATCTTTGTATTTAGATTTCAGTAGAAAATGGAACTCTAATATTTAAAAATAGTTTTTCAAATATATCTAAGTGTCTTTATACCCGTGCATACATATATGAACATCGGGTATATTAAAATTACTCCTCCGTTTGTAACGCATCGAAATATAAGATCTAGATATAGTGTCAAGGTTACGTATCGAATCAGCATCGAAAAGTGAATCGATCTAGCTATGTGTGTCTGTCCGTCCGTCCGTCCGTCAGCACGATAACTCAAAAACTATAAGAGCTAGAGTTCTGAAACTTTCACAAAGTAATTTTTAGACAATTTGTAGGTTCCCTATTGTTTTTGGTTAAAATCGGAGAAAGGCTTCGGGTAGCTGCCATACAAATTTTTCGCAATTTTATGAGTATTTTCAAATTTAATAACGAAATAGAAACCAAATATAACGAGGAAGATTATAGTTGCCCTTGTCAACTTTTAGATACCCGTGCATACCCACTAACCGTTATTTATTTCCCCTATGCTATTATAAATATTACAAAAAAAATATAAGAAAGTAAAATAGTTTAAAAAATATTTAACTTATTAGGTATCCCATAATTTTTGATTAACTTATTATCCCATAAAAAAAAAAAAAAATAGCCCACCCTAAAAGTTGGTCCGAGTGATGGCCAACTTTGCCAACTAACTTGTCCTATTACTTTACTTGCCCAGTTTTGATTTTAACTTCGTAGCTTCATTAGATTCACAGTTATCGAATTGATTACTTTGTATGGTAGCTGCCCGAAAACGGGTCCGTAACATTTTGAAACTTCATATAAGTGCTCGATTCATTATATAACTAACAGTGTGTAATTTTTATCCTCGTAGTATTATCAGTTTCCAAGAAATTGATATTGGTGCAAAGAAGTTGTATAGCAGCCCCCCGAAAATGGGGCCGTAACATTTTGAAACTTCATATAAGTGCTCGATCCATTATATAACTAACAGTGTGTAATTTTCATCCTCGTAGTATAATCAGTTTCCAAGAAATTCATATTGGTGCAAAGAAGTTGTATAGCAGCCCCCCGAAAATGGGGCCGTAACATTTTGAAACTTCATATAAATGCTCGATTCATTATATAACTAACAGTGTGTAATTTTCATCCTCGTAGTATAATCAGTTTCTTAGAAATTCATATTGGTGCAAAGAAGTTGTGTGGCAGCTCCCCAAAACCTTGATCTGGTCTTAACCAAAAAGAATAGGGAACCTCAAAAATGTCCCAAAAATGTTTTGTGTGAATTTCAAAACTCTTGCTCTAATTTTTCAATTCCATCTCTTATAATTAATTTTTAATTCACGAATATATTAAACTTAAGCCAAATCAACTTCATATGATCATTATTCATATAATAATCATCATGATGATTCATCATATATATTCATAAATATCTATCAATATCAATAAGCCATTTACTTAAAAAAAATCTTTGTCTTCTTTTTTGCTTATCTTAAATAAACTACGCATCATTTAAATCATATGAAATTCTAACTCGAAATCGTACAAAAAAAAATACAAAAAAAAAAAATAAACAAAATAACAAAAAAACAAAAACAAACAAAATTCATATAATTTCATGTTACAAGGTGCATAGCTAAATTTAAAATTTTTGTATGAAAATATTGGAATTAAAAAAGTTAGCTGTTCGAGAGCTACCCGAAGTTTTGGTCCGATCTTAACCAAAAAAAATAGGGAACCTAGAAATTGATTGAAAAATATTTTGTGAAAATTTCAAAACTGTAGCTCTTTTAGTTTTTGAGTTATCGTGCTGACACACAGACGGATGGACGGACGGACGGACAGACACACATAGCTAGATCGACTAATTTTTCGATTCTGAGCCGATACGTACCCTTGACACTATATCTAGCTCGTCTAGATCGATGCGTTACAAACGGAGGAGCAAATCTAATATACCCGATGTCATATATGTATGCACGGGTATAATGATGATTAGAAAATAAAATTCTAAGAAGAATCCCAAATATTGTTGGAAATTACAATTTAATTTCTCGAACCTGAAAATTTTGGACGGACGCGGTGGGATTAGATCAGAGGTCAACAATCCCCATAAGTGTGCTTAGTACAAATCTAGGAACCTTGCCCATTAAAGAGTTATTAGGACTTAACAATTTCCAAGATTCTTGACCGCATTTGGGATTATATTCTTAGTTTTGATTTCACTCTTATTCATAATTAATAATGAATTCATGAAATAACTAAATTATAATATAAACCAATGAGGATGGGTTCGAGTAGCTGCCATACAACTCCTTCTTTTATAATAAAGCTGAAAGTTTAAAATTTTGCCAAAAGTAATTAACCGAATGATATAATGTTTACATTACGGTCATACGGGAATCCCAGAGTTAACACAGTCTACTCTACTACACTCTTCCTCGTCTTCTGCATCTTAAATCTTTATAAAGTAAATTTTTAATATTTTTATATTACAAAATATTAAATTTAAAGGACAACTTTATTTCCCCAAAAATACAGGGGAATTTTTCAAGAATTAAAGGATTATTTTATTTTCTTCTTTCCTTTTCTTTCTCATATTGTATTTAAGTAATTTTTAATCATTTTTGAAAGGGATTGACATAAATATTATATAATATGGTCTGGCATATTTTATTGTTGAAGGCGTTGATTTGGGATAAATCAATTATGGATTTTCTATATCCTGTCCAATAATAAGGGTTTTCATATTCTTTATAACAGAATATTATCTAAAGTTCAGTTTATTGTGATGTTAATAGATTATTTAATAATCAATAATCTAAGAATAATGATTAAATATTAGAATGGGCCATCAAGTGAAGGACGATGAATTATACTGGTGAAGGATAATTAGAATAAAAATGAGAATATTTAAATATAAATTATATTAAAGATATTACTGTATAATGGAATAATAATATATTATATATGCATATATATTAGATATTTAATTTTAAGATTATACCAACAAAATTTAAATATGTAATAAATAAGTATATAGGAAAAGTTATTTAACTCAAAATAATTTATATTAAATAATAAATCAATCTCGAAAAATCAATTCAGTGCATTAATTGTATCTAATGTATATCTTAATTTAAATTTACTTATATAAATAATATTTTAAATAAAACGGAACGAAATAAATAATTTAAATTTAAGATAAAACAATTTAATTAAATTTGAATTACTTTATTTATTTAAAATTTAATTTATTTGGAATTTCGTTATAGAAACATTAAGATAAACTCTATATTAAATCAATATAAATCTAAAAATATTTATTTCACCTAAATAATTAAGTAGAATTTGGTTTTTAAGGCGGATTTAATCCAGCATTGGTCACAAACCGATGCTTCTCAATCTTTTGCCAACTTCTGAATTGCTTAATCCAGAAACTTATAATTTAAGTGCTTGCATTCGAAATTATAACAAAATTATTTAGTTTTTTGGATAATTCAATTTCTTGTACTTAATTTGTCAAATTTTTCTATCCAGCTATTAATTAAGATGACGGTTTGGAGAATATTTTAACGTTTATTTGATGACAATAGGTGCTACCGTTTTGGAGATATTGCAATTTCAAGTAGAAATTTAAAATAAAAAAAAAAAAATTTTTGAACTTTCAAAAAAACCACTATAACTATGAAATTTTCAAAAACACCCTGTATTTTTTATTATACTGTTAGAAAGGTCTTTTGACACTCTTTCCAACGGTATATAATAATTTATTTTGCCTTTTTGTTGGGATGGTGTCATAATTCCAAAAAAAAAATTCCAAATTTACAAAATTCCAAAGAAAGAAAAAAAATTATTTCAAAAAAAAAAATTCCAAAAAAAAAATTCCAAAAATCAAAATTTAATTACAAACTATTTTTTAAAAACAGTAATTTTTTAAAAACAGTAACTTTTTACATGCATATCTCAAAAAATAAACATTCAAAAATAGAGGGGGCTGCCGCTAATCAAATCATCTTAATTAATAGCTTTGATTGAATATATATATATTAAACAGATTGCTAGTTATAACGGTTTTTGTAAAATAGACTAAAATAACAAGGATACTTTTAAATGTCCTTTTCGTCCTTAAAGGATAGTATGCGCCATTAAAGCTATATATTTTTTGAAAGCTGGCAACACCAGCTATCTTCTATATATAGTCATTTGGTCCTACGCGGATACTACTTAAACCTTAGAATCCCCCTAGTTTTAAACTATATATCACTATTTTGTAGTTTTGTAATCTTCTATATGTACACTTACATAAAAGCTAAAATGTTTGAAAATTCGCTATGTTCGAAAAAATCGCTTGCTCACTCTTTCAACTAAAACGGCTGGCAACCAAGTTTATTTCTTAAATGAATTGTATTTTATTTCAAAGGATCTAAATCCTATTAAGGTTCCATGTTTTGTAACGTTTTAACAGATATTTTTTTTCCTTACTCCTCTTGGGAGCATAAGACTTCGACTTGACACCTCCATCTTACGCGAATCCGGAATCATATTTTAATGTCATCCAAGGAGATGTTTCATTTAGTCATTTCTTGATGAATTGTCCTGCGCCATGTCATGTTGAAAAGATATTATAAAGAGCCAAAATATTGCAAAATTCCATATAACGGTAAATTAATATACTTTAGATGGCAACCTTAAATAGGTTTTTAACAATTTATTTATTTATGAAGCAGCCGTCGGTCGGCATTCGATCTTCGAGATATATCTTATAGGGATTGGTCCATAAAATTTAGCACAACCTATCCGTTGCTGAAAATCGGAACAGACGGCCAGTCGAACAGAGTATTAAAATGTATTCAAAAATTGTTTACTTTAATCAAATATCACTATGTAGTTATGGGATATATATGGATTAGGACTCTATTGCACCAACAACTTATCACACAAATTAAATTATCACAATTATCACAATTTTTGTTGCACCAACACCATATTTGAGAACAAACATATTTGAGAACAAACAATTGAATTTTGATTAATAACAAACATTCACCTACCAAAAAAATTATTATTTCATTAGCGATTACTGTTGATACAACTCTAGGGCCCAGGTGTTGAATTTAACCAATTTTATTTATAAATAATAAAATCATAAAATTTTCTTTATTACCAACCTGACCAGTAAAAAAAACAACAAAAACCAGTAAAAGAAATATTAGAAGGATAAGAATTCGATTGCTCCTTTATAAATATCATAAATTATAAATTATTTTAATGTATTTTATGAATACTTTAACTTATTTATGAATTAAATTTAATCATGAATAAAATTTTCGACATTAATTTGATATATTCGAATTTAATATTTAAGATTTTAAATATGGGAAAAAGGGTAAAATATACTTAAAAAACTTTCAAGGACATACAATCTTTGTTAACATAATTTATATGGGGGTTGGTGAAGGATGTGTAATCAATAACCAAAACACCTAAAAGTTCATGAAAATATTTGATTTATTACTGATAGGGGCATTATTTTTCGTTCAATGATTTTCATCACCTATGGATTATATTATTTTAAGAATTCCATTACAGGATTAATGCAGGCATTTCTTAATGTTTCAGGAAAAAGTAAACATTAATTTTTAATGGTTATTATTGTAAAGGTAACTGAAGGTTTTTAGGTTATATATTGGGTTTGGTTGGAATTACATTATTGAAGTATAAATATATGTATTAATAAGTTAGGATAATTTCTCGCTTTTACATAAATGTTTCTAGGCATTCAATGATCTTTCACCTATAATATATACACATATAAAATAAGTAACAAAATAACAGTAAGTCGATGCAACTGAAAAACAGCTTCCTTATGGAAGCATGACGCAGCTTTCCACACCACTACTTTAATTCCTCTCAAATTTCAGTAACATAAAGAAAACAGGACAGAACACTTTTCTACCATTTTTCAGGTTGCTACCTTTGAAAATATTTAAATATTTGAAAATATCAATTTCGAAGATATGCTTGTTAGATTTTAGGACGCGCAGGAGCTACCTGTACCACAATTCTTCAAAGACTCAGAATTTCATGGACACAAAGTAAACAGAAAGGAACACCGTTATACCAAATTTGAATGCTCTATATTTTGTTTAAGTTGCCAACTTTGTTAATTTGAAATATATGCTTTAAGGTCTTGGGAGTTGTTTGGGAGAAACCCAAACAACCACTTCAATTGATCTCAAATTTCAGAATACAAAGGAAAGTGAGAAACACCCTTGTACAAAATTTGAAAGCTTTTATATTTATTTTCTATATTTGGCTCTATATTTATTGGTATCGGAATTATTCTCGGTTGTCCTCGATTCGATCAAAAGCTCCTAGAATTCGAACTCACTGTCTGGTATATTCCATTTTCAATTCCCGCAGTACTTTTGTTACCTGTAACCTACAGTATAAATTGCATCAGAATTTCTGGACGGAGAGACAGAGAGGCTAAAACAGTACAAATATAAAATTAAGTTTATAAATATTGCCTGGTTTAATAAATTTGATGCTTACCTACATTTTTTTATACAATTCTCTTGCATTTCATGACATCGGTTTCTCAACAAATAATGTAAATATCTAAGTATTTATTTGAACGTTTAAGTTTTAAAAAATAAACGGTACCCAGAGACTAATATTATTCCCTAAATATTTCGAATTTATTTAATTTTGAAATATGTTTCAATTCCTAATAACACTATTTTCTTAAAATATTAGGAATACTAAAATTTATCAACTTTTTTTTAACAACATTCAAAGCACAAAAAAAATTTTAAAGTTTTTATCAATATTCTAAATAAACAATTTAAAAATCAAATTCAATCACTGAAGACTTCAAGCATGAATTTAAAATGTCACTTTTTTATCTTTTAACTTTATTGTTCTTCAAAACCTCACTCTTCTACATTTCACTTCCGTTGTGTACTGAAATTTTGAGAAAACATTGAATGAACGCCATTTTCAATCGAAGCGTAAAAAATTATCAATTGTATAGGAATCGATTCTTATATTCTAAAACAATACAAATATTTCGACTTTTCAGGAAGTATTTCATTTATTCCCAATGAACACGCAAATATTCTGTTTTTCTGGAAAATAAATTTGATGTAATTTAAATTCATGTTGTGTTTTTATGAAATATTTTTTTTCATACTTCAAACTTTGCGCAATTTTCCTTCATTTAAATCAATAATTTCTTTTTTAGAAGATAGCATTTGAATTTATAACAGGAGAGGGATATGAAAAACCTGAATGAATAAAATTAAACGATTTTGTTTTTTTTTCACAATATTGACATAGCAAAATTATTTCAGTCATAGTTTATAGAAAAATAATATATATTTAGTTGAACGTTTTCTAAGCATGGCGTTTTTAAAAATTTTCTAGACTTTTTTGCTTTTAATTCAATTAAAATGCAAATAAGGTTTAACATCATTATTGGTGAAATTAATATGAACCTATGTTCTACTCCTTTTTTTTTATTAGCTGAATGTTATGTTGATATATAATAATATATAGCTTGCTATAGACATGGTTTGAATAATATGAATTATACATACAATTCAATATTAAATCGTATTCGTAGCTATTTTATATTTTTTCTTCTCGAATTTTTTTTGTTATATTTTTTTTCAATGCATAAACCATATAATATAACTCTACATATTTATTTTGTCTATCATTTTGGTAAAATATATTATATGATGTACCGATAGTACAGTGCCGACATATTCATTTTATACTATAGCTATTTATATTATATAATCGATTCTAATCGATTTTTGCATCACAAGATCTATTTACGTATTGATTGAAAATGTGGCAAAATTCAACGCATAGATAGGTACGCATAGATAATAATTAATAAAATTTCATACTTAGCTGTTTACATTAGTTTTAATAACTTTGCCATGTTTGCACAATTTTTTTCTGATACCAGTCCTGTCACTTCTTATTTGACAATTCTATTCAGTTACAAAAATTATTCAAGTGTTAGCGCATTTTTTAATCTAGATATTTTTTTTTTTGAGAATTTAAAATTTCATTTGAGAGGTAAATTAATTGTGCTTCTCTGTCTAATGCCGTCACTTTAATAAATGATGCCTCCGATTAACATCACTTGTATAACTGGTTCCTCAAAATTTAAACCACAAAAATGAAAATTTCATTTTATAGAACATTATAAAGCCCAGAATTTCTTTCTGTACGGCTAATAATCGGCTGAGCAGTCTTAGAGTCTATTAACTACGTTCCAAAAAAACAATCATACTTTCGCTTTTATATATGCAGATGATATAATATCTATGCCAGCTGATTTATACAAAATCTTTTTTTTCTGACTAAGGGTGCGTTGATGTTGTAGCTGCGATAAGTGATAAGAGCATAGCGCAGAAAACTAAATACATAATTTAAATAGAGGTGTTTATGTTGGAGCATCGCTTTAATCATCGATAAACGATAAGAGCATAGAAAACTCTTAATTCATTTTTCTACGCTCTTATCGATAATCAAAATGTTTAAATAATTGTTTTGCTCTCGTTTGTTGTTTAAATTTTTTATATAAATGTTATGTTATTTTTGTTTGTTAATTTTTTCTTTAAAATCAAATCTGTGCAATTATACATTTTTATAATATAATAAAATAAAAATTATTTTTATTGATAATAAAATAATTTTGTGTTTTATTTTTTATAATTATAAAATAATCTTTTAAAAAATATAATTTTATTTTTTTTCAACTCAATATATTTTTATTATTACTTACACCTTCCAATGAATAAACAATTATAATTATGCTTTATTATCATATTTAATTTAAAAGTTTTGTAATTTAATTTTGGTTTTCTTTTTTTTAAAAAAATATTACTAGATAAATCTAAAACAACCATAAATAATATTATTTTTTTTTATTCTACATTGCTTTTATCGAAGCTCCAATATAAAGACTGCATAAGGGTGCGTTTATGTTGGAGCTGCGATAAGTGATAAGAGCGTCGATAAGAGCATAGCGTAGAAAACTATATACATGTTTTAAATAGAAGTGTTTATGTTGGAGCATCGCTTTGATCATCGATAAGCGATAAGAGCATAGAAAACTCTTTATTCAGTTTTCTACGCTCTTATCGATGATCAAAATTTTTAAATAAATGCTTTTCTCTCTTTTGTTATTGTAATTTTTTAAATAAATGTTTTGTTATTTTTGTTTGTTATTTTTTTTTTTTAATATAAAATTTCAAGCAGGTGCAATTGTAAATTTTTAATTATAATAAAATAAAATTTTTTTTTATTTTTGATAAAATAATTTTTTGTTTTATTTTTTTTTTTGTATAATTTTCAATAAATAAAATTAGTTTAAATAGTAATTTAAATAGTAATGGACGTGGAACTATTAATAAGCGAAATATATATCAGACCATCCATTTGGGACCAGAGGGATAAAAATCACCATAACAGGTTCATTTTGGACAAGTTATGGACTGAGGTGGCCGTGAAGCTTAATACAACATGTAAATAATAATTTTAATTTTTTAAAAATAATTTTTTTTTATTGGAAATTAATAAAACAAATTAACAAAATCAATTAGGTATTATATTAGGTATAAACTATTTAGGGTAAAAATTTAAGATGTAAATATTATAACAAAATTTTAGTTTTAACTTTTGTCTACAAATATTTTTTAAAATCCTATGTAAAATATGTTTAAAAAATTTTTTTAAGTACCTTTGAATGCATGTTTAACGAACTTTAACTTATTTTATAGGTTTAATAATATTATATTTATATTTCATCTGTTTTTCATAAAATAAAATTTCAAGAACTTGATTGTTAATTTAAATACGAGTTTTATATTGTCTTTTAAATAAATATCACGGTACGAGAAACTGTTGCAAACTTACTTTTTTTAATGACTTAAAATTAAAACACTTATAAGTACTAAGTAACAATTTAATATTCTTTTGTTATTACTTTACCCTTCCAATAAATAAACAATTATAATTATGTTTTATTATTTTATTTAATTCTTAAAAGCTTTTTAATTTCATTTTGTTTTTTTTTTTTTTTCAAAATATAACCAAATATTTAATACAACCATAAATAATATTATTTGTTTATTTTACATCGATTATCGCTTATCGAAGCTCCAATATAAACACTGCATAAGAGCATAGCTTTTTCTATGCTCTTATCGATGCTCTTATCGACGCTCTAATCACTTATCGCAGCTCCAACATAAACGCACCCTAAGAGTATAGCTTTTTCTATGTTCTTATCGATGCTTTTATCGACGTTCTTATCACTTATCGCAGCTCCAACATAAACGCACTCTTATACACCTGTACTTTATTTCTAATATGAAATTAATAACTTTCTTGAAATCCTAAGAATTTTTCCTAATAAGGATTGCAAAATATTTATCTTTTATTAAATTAACACTTTTGTTCTAAATATACCTGAATACAAAATCTAAATTCAATTCAATTTGCAAATTCTTCTAAATCCAGATTTAGTCTTATCATAATAGTCTTATAATTGGATCATAAAGTCTTCCGTGTTCTAAAATTATTTAAAGTAAATATGTCACGTTCTAAATAAAATAATCTGATTCTTACAGTTGATTTTTGTTTCTTTCTTTATTTAATAATTATGTGAAAATGAGTTTTTTAAAAATCTAACTTTTCTTTTCAAATTTAATTAAGATGTACAAAAAAAAGTTTTTATTTTTTCAAACATGTCTTTACAATAAATCTATTCCAGAGACTTATCATATATAATCTGTATTTTGTTATTTGATACTATTGTGAATTTTGAGAATCCTTTTTAAGAAATTTGTTTAATTAGATTTTTCGTATTTATGTTATATAGTTTGTTGAAATTTGAGGGAAGGGATACAATGCCCAAAAATTCAGATAATGAAATTAAGGCACAAAATTTAGGATATAAATTGAAAATTATGTCTTCTCTCACACTTCTCTCTTCTCTTTTCTTACATGAAATCATATTATTCGGGAGGCATTTTTATTTTAAAGTGGAATCTCAATGAAAGTGAAAAACCTTTATCTGTTTTTCTACTTGACTCAGCTACCATTCGCCATTGGGAACAAATTAATGTCTTAATCAATAATTATATATATTTAATAAGAATATACATTTATACAGGGTGGCGCAAAACGACCGATATGGTTTGAATGTTTAATAACTTTTTTATTTAATGGTTAATTATTACTATTATTTTGTTGTTATACAGTATTAATATTAATGGGGAATATTTTTAGCTTAAGTAGAAAAAAATATACCCCTCAAGTGGTGACAATTTTCGACTTCGCACATTCGTGCTCTTCGTGCTTTCAGTACATTTTCCATAACTTTTCGTAATTTTTGATCGCTGTTCTGTTGAGTACTGTTCCATTTCTAATTCCCCAAGTTTTCTTCACAAAATTCTGAAATAAAAATAAAAAATATAAACAAATTCAAAAAGTTATTAAACATATAAACCATATCGGTCGTTTTGCGCCACCCTGTATAAAAATATAAAGAAATAACCTACTTGAAGAATATAAGTCACAGATATAGAATATCATATAACTCTAATACAAAATCATTACAATATAAATAAAATTGAACTATATCTATTAAAAATCTAAGACATTCTACATGTTATAAGGGGTAGTTCTATCTCATGTTTAATTGTATGTGGAATTCATTTGATCAGTTCTAATAAAAATATAATATTTCCCCCTGCTCCAACATGCTCCTATATAGTCTGGCTCTTTAACCTATAACAGTGAACAGTTAGCACGTAGATGTGTTTCCTTAATTTGTCAGAGTCTCGATTCACAAAAATATCTACTTTGATTATAGTTTCTCATCAAATCTTTTCATATTCTAAAAATAAATTCATTTGATATAGCTTTTTATTTTGGTCAAATTTTTTTTTTAATTTTTTTTTTTTTTTTTTTATTGTTGTTATTTTTATTTTACTATTATATACATATCTAATCTGGTTTATATGCTTTATGTATCCTTATTTATGTTGTTTAACAACAATCAACATATTGTACAGAATATTTCTTTTATCAATTTTATTTATTTAATTTTTTTATTCTAAATATTAAATAGAAATATACCTAGGCCCTATGAATGGTTCTTTCATACTTTTTTTTGGAATAATATTTTCTATTTTATGATTTGAAATTGAATTAAGTACAATTATTTTTCAAATACCCCATTGTCCTTATAACACATACAGCTATGGATAAAATATTATAAATCTTTGCATACATTAAAATAATATTTTTAAAAATTGAACAAGTAAAGATAAAAACCAAAGGTTTTTAAAAAAGCACTACTGAGCACTACTTCATACTGAGTTTCATTTTAAGAATATATACACTAGTGACTTAGTTATTGATTTATATAAATAGAAAATTTTTATGTCCTAATAGAACTTCAAAGGTTAGGTTCCCAAATTTTTACTAAGCAAACTTATAGTGATCCTCAAGGACTTAATCCCTGCTACCCATCCAAAATTTTCAAGTTTTCATGCAAAATCTAAGCAAAAATGGGTAAAACTAAGAGACACTTCTTAAATTTTAAGAACCTCCTTTAACTGAATTTTAAGGAAAATAGCAGTTGCATGAAACTATCAGAGAAGACTTAATAAATTGAGATCCGAAACCGTTGTTTCTTAAAACTTTTTTGACAAAATTTAAAATGCAAAACTTAATTTATAATTAGACTCTGAGTAAGGCATATAATAATAAAATTTTATGGAAACTCCTAGAACCTTTTTTCCAATACAAACCAAATAATTTGCAAACGCTAGCTGCAATATTTTACAAAATTATAAAAAAAAATGTAAACTACTACGTGCAGAGTCCTTTAATATTAGCTCTATTTCGTAAAACTAAAAAATTCTTCAGTTTCAGGATTATAACTGGGAATCACATATGAAACATTCTTTTCAATTAAATAACAATTAAATTCATAAAAGGATTCAAACAAAAATATATCATTTAATCAATATCATTACTACTATCATCATTATAATCATTTACATTATTATTATATATACTAATCTTATTTAAAATTTTACTTATATAATTTTTAAAGACGCATGTTTTTTTTTAAGACCCAAGAATTATCATAAATAATAAAATTAAATTTTGGAAATAAGGTTCTTTAATAGTGCTTTCCAAAATAAAAAAAAAACTCATTAGCGAAGAAAAAAAAGATAGTCATATAAATAAAAATATTAAAGTATAAGTGCTCAGAGATGTGCCTTTTCAATTATTTAAAATGTTAAGTAAAAATAAAATTGAAAAAAAAAAATAGTATTATAAACTTTAAACATTAGACACGACTTCCTTAAGGAGTTAAAAGGTCGATATAATAATGGATTTTTTCAATTTTTTACCCGTTTATAACATTCGTGAATATATCTGAAGATTATTGGATGTTAAAACATAAATATAAGTCCCAAAAATAAAATGAAAAATGAAGAATCAAAAATTGAGGGGAATCATTCAATTCTTTTGTCCATTTTTTGAACTCGGATTTCCTTTTATCCTGTTGTCCTATATATTTAAAAATTTAAAAATAAAGTAAAATACAAAAAGGATCTTAAAGCCGTACCAGCAAAATAAATTTCATTATTATTATTACAACTCTCCTTACTTCTTCTTCTTGTGTTGCATATTCTTTACAGAATGTTAGCGTCATATGATAGTTTGTGTGATTTGTTTGTATCGCTCCCTGTCCCTTGCTGATTCTACCAGTGCACCAATTTCTGATATGCCAGTCCAATTTCTAATATTTCGGAGCCAAGACAGTTGTTTTCTACCAACTCCCCTTCGCCCTTCGATCTTCCCCTGCACGATGAGCTGCAACATCTCGTATTTCGCACTCCTCATTACATGGCCAAAGTATGCTGTTTTTCGACGTTTGACAGTTGTGATTAGTTCTCTTGTCACGTTCATTCTTCTGAGAACCTCCTCGTTCGAGACACGGTCTACCCATGAAATCTTGAGCATTCTTCTGTATGTCCACATTTCGAATGCTTCAAGCTTATTCATATCTTTTACTTTTACTGTCCATGCTTCTACACCATATAATAAAACAGACCAGACATAACATTTAACGAAACGTATCCGCAGTTTCATGCTGAGGTTCCTGCTGCAAAAAAGCTCCTTATATTTAAGAAATGCCTTCCTGGCCATTTCAATTCGGCATTTTATTTCCCCATTACAACTCCAGTCTTCGTTTAGCCAGCATCCAAGGTACTTGAAAGTGGACACTTTTTCGATTTGACTGTTGTTAATTGTAATAGTCGCACCAGGATATGGTTTTCTATTTCTGCTGACTATCATAAATTTCGTTTTTTGAGTGTTGATGTTAAGCCCAAAATTGTTACTGTAGTGGTTGACTCTATCTACTATATGTTGTAAATCGATAATATAATAATCTCCTTACTATTTGTATTTTATTTATGTTTTGTATGTTTTTAAAAATTCGTGCAGATTTCAGGGGAAATTAAATAGCGGTTTGAAAATTATTATTTTTATAAAATAACTTAAAAAAAGCCTCTACATGCAAATAATATCGCATATAAGATTCAAAAATATTTATTTAAAGGAAATATGCAATTTAAATAGATCTTTTATAATTGCAAGTGTGTCTTAGTTGACCATGTTTCCTTTTAAACCGCAGTTTTAATAATATCTTGTACTTTGTCCCTTAAAAATATAATAAAAAACGCATTCATTCACTCATGAAAATTCAAAAGTCGAAAAAAAAAACAATTACAAGCTTCACCTTTATTATTTTGAAAGCAAATAATAACAGTTCTGTGCAATTCTATGTGGATTTAGTAATTAAATATTTTGCTTAATAATTAAAAAGTTCATTATCCCTGCCTCAGATTACCTATTAACATTTTATTTGAATGGAAGATGATTTACTGGAAGATGTAAATGCAAAACAATAACGGAAAGTTGAATTGCTCAAGGGCAATATCAAGACCTTACACTTCTATTTTTATACATTTTACACGCTCTCTATACACGTCTAGCCACTCTGGCAATAAAAATTTTCTTTTATATGCAAAATAAATTTTGTTTCAGTTTTTTATTAATGAAAAAAAAATATACATAATTTTTAAAATCACAGGGTGGTTTAACTATGTAAGACAATTTAAGCGATAATGAAACTGAATTTAAATTATTTGTTCAAATCATATTGTTAATAATGTACACTTCTTAATGTTGAGTCTTTTATTAAGTTAGTTCAGAAGAAACCAACATAAAGACTTTTACAATACAAGGTATTGGAAGCACCCTATAATAAAATTTATTGGCAATAACAATATTCTTAATAAGGAAAATTTATATAATAAAAATAAATTTATATTATTTAATAATGTTTCCAAATCATTTCAGCAGTTTTTAGGTTTTGTATTGTTTATGGTTAAAGTCGGACCAAGGCTTTGCAGAGCTGCCAACTTCTTTGCGTCAATATGAATTTTTTCAAAACTAATAATACTAGGAGGATGAAAATTACACACGTTGCGGTAATTTTCTATTTTAAATTTTTTTTTAATTTAATTAAATTTTTTTTTAATTTATTTGCTAAAAAGTGGAAAACAAAATTGAATTCAGATAATGTGACTCAGTCATGCTCCATCTAACTTTGAAAACTTATAAAGGCTTCTTTACTTTTTTGAAATCATAAATCGACGACTTCTTTGAACATTGTGAATCAATTTTTATATTTAACAAAATGAAAACCATTCTACTAAAGAAATGTAACGGGAAATGAACTTCTAAAGAGTTTTATTACTGCAAAAATTCGTCAAAAGAAATTTCTCAAATCCATTAATACAAAAATTTTATTGATTGCTTTCAAAAATTGTTAAAAAAAATTTCCAAAAAAAGACAAATTATTTGCAATTAAATGCATATTTTGTATTGAAATTATATGTTGCACGCATTGCAAAATTTCATCATTAATTGAAAGAAATTAAGAATTGATGGGATGAAAATGTGTATTGTCTCATAATTTTATAAATCGTCCGTTAATTAATCTATGCAAGTATTTTAAGGAAATTTCAAATATGATGTTAATTGTGATAAAATTTCAAATTTATTACAAGTTTCAAACTTATTATTAATTAGTATTAATTCCATTGACGGCAATCGGAATAGATCGTCATTTCTTACAGGAAGTGAATGCATAAATAAGAATAAAATTTATCAGACTAAATAAAAATTTTTAAAGTTGGTTGCTTAAATAGAGGTTAACTTTTAAAATTTTAAATTAACATTTATTAATCTAATATCTAGCATAATATAAACAAAAGTTTCCGAAAAACCTAAAAGTATGCAATATTTTAAAGTTATCAATTTATTAACCCACTAACTGTTATATAACGTAATATTGAATAGTTTCTCAACCTAATATTTCTATAACTCTATTTTTAAGACACACTCGAGTACACGTTATGGCTTTATAACTCATTCGGGTAAGTTTTAAAGCTTTATGACTCATTCGGGTAAGTCGTAAAGATTTATGACACATTCGAGTAAGTTTTAAAGCTTTATGACTCACTCAAGTAAGTCTTAAAGCCATATCAAAAAATTTCGCATAAGGCGTTATATCACGGTACCGTATCTACATATACTTGTATATATGTAAGGAAAGGAATTTATCTTTTGAAAATTTCTATTAATAGTTTCCTTTTCTGAAAGTTTCCCTATGTAAAGAACCATATAGAAAATGGAATTAAAAAATTAGTTGAGATGAAAAGTTTTTTTATTTATTTTCCGTTTATTTTTACCTGTGTTTTTTGTAGTTCATGCATTTTTTTCTTTTATAAAAAACCAATTTTCTCTTTCGGACAGATCAAAGGAATCCCGGATAAATTAAATGAATCTATACCATATATGTATATTTATATATTTATATTTATAAAAGGTATAATTTAAAAATTTACAAAGTTCAGGAAAGTTAAAAATAAATATAAAATTTTAAATTTCAATTTCTGAAGAACTCGAGAATGAATTGCATTTCTCTAAAATCAATATTAGAAAAAATTAATATTAGTTCTAATCCTTTTTTCTTATACATACATATAAATCGTAACAAAATACGCATTAATTTAATAATCAGATGATAAAAAATGCACTTACAAATTTAACACACATAAACTGTATGTTTGATGAAAAAGTTATTTGAGAGCTACCCGAAGTTGTGGTCAGATCATAATCTGAAAATGGAACGATGATAAACGGATAAACGGATAAACGGGAATACATAGCTAAATCGATTTACTTTTCCAAGTAAATACCATCAATACACTATAGTCTAAGTTTATCGTGCCCAGATCGATGCGTGGAATTTTAAAATAACCCTGAATTATTGTTTCCAAGTGTATTAAAACAACTTTTTTTTTCCTAAAAAAAAGTTTAAATTAAGAGCGCTAATTGGGTCTATTTCATGCTCCACTTCTGGTAAAAAACCTCTTTTCAACTTCCTTATCACTATTAAAATGAAAACTTTTGAAATATTTCTACTGATGATAATCGAAAATACGGAGTGGAGAAACTTTTTAAGAAATACTATAATTATCCAAAATCATCATGAAAGTTAATCTAAAGTGAGATAATTAGTCAAAAAAAAAAAATTGAAAAATAACGAGTTTGTTGATTTTTTACTTTGATGAAAACTTTTGGAAAAACAAAATTTTCATTTACAAAAGTGTCTGACACCAAAAAAATTACTCAGCACTTTTTTTCAGCAAAGTTTTCCTGTTAAAAATGTTTTTCTATAATTTGTATTTGTCAACTTTTTAAATTTTGTATTATAATTCAAATATTTGAAAAAACTTTATTAGACATGTTTTTGAAGGGAAATCAGAATTGAATTTGATTTGCAAACAATTTCATTTTCTTCTAATTAAATAGTGTACAAATAATTTAAACAAAAGAAAATTCCTAGACACTGTTTAATATAAATAACAAATTATATTGTAGAAAATTAAGAGAATCCATTATGAAAATTAATTAATTAAATTGTGTTGTAAGACAATTATGTAATAAATTTTAAAATATAAAAAATAGATAGTAAAATGCGATAATTTTATTTTATAATTCGGAAAGTGATTGTTTCCAAAAATCGATTTTTTAATAAGTGTACTCCAACACTGTTGTTTAGGTAATCGTGAAATAAATATTAACTTTTTTATTTTTATTAAAATTTGAAGGGGTCCTTAAAAACTGATGGAATCCTTCAAAAAGGTTTAACTTTTAACTCTATATTTAGATAGTTATAACAAAAGTTCTATGAGTTCTATATTCAATCTGAAAATAGTAAAAGATAACTGCTATTATAAGCTTTATAAAAATATATTGCACAAACATATAGGGTTGCCATATGGCAATAAAATTTACCGTTATGAAAGACTTAATTTTTTACCTCTCATATCTTCTGAACAGCTTTAGTTAGATACTTTAAGTTTTAGAAAATTAGATCTTCAGAAATTATTAAGGGTTATTAAAAATTGTGAGGAGTTGTAAATTTCAATAGTTGTGAAGAGTCGATAATTGAAATTTTACTATTTTTAAGCGCCTGTTACTTAAATATCTGTCCAAATTTTTTTTAGTATTTTACAAAATTTAAAACTCTTGAAAAAATTGAAGAAAGTGTCTCTTAGTTTCTACAATTTTTGCTCAAATAATAAAATTATAAAAAAATTACATATTTTAATAGAAATCACAATTTAATTCCTAGAAACTGAAATTTTGTGGCGGGGAGAGGTGAGGTTGGGTCCTCGAGAATCACGGTAAGTTTGCTTAGTAGAAATTGGGAACCTTCCCTATTGAAGGACTATTAGGACTTAACAATTTCGGATTTTTATAAATCAGTAAGTTAATGACCAGTGTATATATTTCCTAAATTTTGTTCAGTATGAAACATTATATAAATTTGAAAATGTGCTATTTTTAAAACCCTTGGTTTTTTCATCACTTGATTTATGTTTTTTTATTAAAATTTCACATCTTTACACATTAAATCATTAAATACAAACTCCAAATATTTTTATTTATAAATTTCTTCCACACCATTCAAAAATCATTTTAAAAAGAAAATTTTAAAGAAAAATTTTACAAATTAAACATGACTGTGTAGAAATAAAATTAACAAATTCTCGTTTACTTTTCTTGTAAATTTTTCGCTGATTGTCATCACAATTTTAAGCGGAATAGCGTCAAATGAAATTAAGCGGAAATTAATGGCATGAAAAGCAATTTAAAAAAAAAAATTCCATTCATCATTTGTACAATAATTTGCCTTTTAATTTTTTTACCCAGTTAAAAAATGATTGATGAATTTTGATGGTTTTGTGGTATTGGATGGTAAACATTTCTAATGTCATAGGGGGAATATTACCTTGTTAAAATCAATTTTATTCTTATTAAAATTGTATAGCGATTATAGAGAAATGAGAAATGTGAAAAAAAAATTCTATGGCTGAATATTAGAATTAAAAAAATATACAAAAACTTTTTAACGGATTTTATAAGATTTTACAACATATGTAAAGCATAGACAAGTTATAGACAAGTTAGAAACAACATATACTCAGCCAATTAATGTCAAAGAAATGATCAATGCCTTTAAGCTACAACACCGTCCGCAACGCCATTTAAAACTACAAAGTACCCAAAACTAAAGGAATCAAAGTTCAGCATAATCAAGTCTAAAACAAAATATTACAATTAGATCATTAAAAGAAAATAGCTAGGGCACTCAGGAGCCATTATTCCAAGTAGAAAAGGTTTTAAGTGAAATACACTTTCTTAGTAGAAATTTACACTTAAGTAAAACATTCTTTAATTTAGCTTCCAAAGCTTGTGATGGAAAACTTACAGAAATTTTTGTATTCTTAACAAATTATTAATCTTTATGTTGAACTGCAATTGAACCGTTACAATATTTACCAGTTTCCACTTTTACAAATTAAAAGCGATATTTTTTACAAAATATGTTACCACCGCTTTATGTCTTCTTTAATATTTAAAAAATTTAACAAAACCGTGTTTAAGGAATTTGACAAACATAAATTGTTCCAAATGTATTGAATTTAATGGAAAAGTCATAGAAACCCTTCGTCTCTTACAAAACCTTAAAAGTCTTCTTTGAAGTTGAAGGAAAAAACCCTGGATTATACCATTATTTTTCAAAAATTTCTTCATTTTTTCACTAATTGGATAACGATTCTCTAAAATAAGCAAAAATCGTTTCATATATAACTGCTTAATAAAGTCAATAAACATTTTCTCCATTCATTGCACAAACATTCAAAACACGAAATTTTAATACTTATAGGTATGTGTTTATTTATATAAGAACACACATTTTTAACCATATTTTACTTCAAACTTAAATGAAAGGAGGAAATAATGTAAGGTTATTAAATAAATTGGAGTTATTAATGAAAAAATTGAAAGGAAGAAAATATTTCCTCTCACACCACGCCATTTTGTAAAATTATGTAGATCCAATATTTGACAACATCATTATTGATTATAAAAAAAACAAAAATGAACATCAATATTCTGGTTATGGAAATTAACGGAATTTCGATAAAGTTAAATTATAACTGTACTTTAATTGAATATCTTAAAGATAAAATAATTGTACCATCAGTTTGATATTCTTAAGAATGTCATACTTTAAAATGCATAGGGGACAAAGAATGAAAAATATACTATATGAAAGAAGAATAAAACACTATAACGTCTTCGAATCATTCATCCGAATCATACCTTCTGTTGTACATCTTTCACCCAAACCTAAAGAACAAAAATTTAGAGAATGAAAATCTTATGAAAACGTAAACGGAAACCCAAGACTTCTGTGGTATATTAATTTCTATTAAAACTCAAATAAAATAAAAATAAAAATCGACAGTATCATGCGATATTATGTATTACATGATATTTGACAGTTGAATTCAAAATCAGGATATACCTTTCTTCCAGAACATTAATATATGAGGACTATAGAATCAAAAATTAAAAAAACTCCTTTTGAACCACATTTTGAATTTATAGATTTCGGTTTGGAAAATGTTAGATCCTCAAAAATTAGTAAAAGTTGTTTAAGAAAATTTTTCTGTCACGCCCACTGCTTTGGAGCTGTAAGGGGTTCAACATTGAAATTTTGCTATTTTTAAGCTAATTGTAACTTAAATACCCGTCCAAATTTTTTTTAAGTAATATACAAGTATTTTAAACTCAAACATTATATCTTAACACATGTTAATGATTAAAGTTTAGATAATAAAATTCTTAAATTTTATGAAAGTGTCTCTAAGTTTTAACCAATTTTGCTTAGATAATAAAATTCTAAGAAAATTTCCAAATTTTATAGAAAGTCACAATTTAATTAATAGAACCTGAAAATTTTGAGTAAGAAAAAGTGTGCTTATATTTTGATACTTGTTAACAGATTTTCTTGAGTTCATTGGGATTATATTTTAAATATTGATTTCACTGTTATTCATAATTAATAATAAATTAAATAACTAAATTATAATATTATCATTATTTTTATATATGTTTTTACATTAAACTCTTTCAAAGCTTTCCCTTGGTTTTTTCATCATTTGTTTTATTATTAAGGCATAATAAATAAAATTTAAAAAACAATAATTGATGTCATATTCATACATCATAAAAGATACAGAGGAAAAGAGACAAATACAAAAATACCATAATTGTGGTTTTATGTGGTTTTAATTGTGGTTTCACAACATCAATTTTAAAACCATTTAGATACAAACCGTTATACACTTTATAAAATTACTAATGATTTACATTATAATTTTTGTTGCCTATGCTCTTCTCATGTTCCCCTTCTACCTAATTGTGCTAAACAATATTAAAAATAAAAAACGTAAGTGACAGACCAAAAGTTATTAAAGTTATTTATGACCACATATAAGTCTTTATTAATTTTGGCATTAGAGCAATCAAACCAAATTAATCTTCAATTTTCTTCATTTCGCCTGTCAAAAAATGTTTTATCGAAATTTAAAAAAATCGAAAATCTTTTTTGTTTCGAAAAAAGAATTCGAAAGAGAACAAACAGTTGAAGTAACATTCGAAACTGTTTCAATATCGTTTCGTTCCATATTACTGGATTACACATAAGACTAAAATAATTTAACAATCTTGCCTTACATTTTACCTTACAAAGTTCAAAATAATATTAAATGCTATAATTTTTTCATTAAATTTTAGGTTAAGTTGTTTCTGCAGTATGTTTCAAAACAAAATTTTATATTGCAACAATTTTCACCTAAATGCTCTCAATATTACATAGTTTATTTAATTCATTCTTAGTAATGTTCTAACAATAACATAACTTTTCTACTTAAAAATTCTTTCAATCCTTTTCAATAAAAAACTTGCTAACATGAAATGAAATAAATTTTTTAAAATTTTATTTACAAAGTTATTACGAAATAAAGTAAACAAGTTTACTTTCGTTAGAACCTATGAAGATTGAATAGAATTAAATAACAGTATATAAGAAAACTTTTTTATATCATCTAGCAATAACATTTATTACTATCATTATTTCGAAGAAGGTAATGCCATCGTACGAAAAAAATATGTACTAACAGTTAGTTTGTACAGTAGGTAAGAGTACTAACTTTTCAATTGAAAGATCACGGTTCGATTTCCGGTAGAAGAGAAAAAAAAAACTTTTATCTTGTTTTGACAAAGACTCAGCTACCATTCACCATGTGGTTCAAATTTATGGCATAAACAATATAAAGCAATTATATATATTTAATATAAAATGCATTTAAATAACAAAGTAAACAAATACAAAATAATTTAAATTAATAATACAATTCACAGATATAGAAATACTTTAAATATACAATTATAGCATATGAAATTTAACCTATTGAAAATTTAAGAACTTTCTACATTTAAAGTTAAGTTCAATTTTAATAGTAAGAATGTAATATGTCTCCTGTGTTTCAAATTATGTCTATTGCATGATGGTTTATTAGGCTAATAGTTGAACAGTTACAACTTAAAAAACTAGATATATGTTCAAATAAAGGTATAAATCGGATCGGAATTGAAAAATAAATTAATTTGGCTCCGTTTGTCCATTCGTCTTCCCGATAATTCAAACCCCAAAGGAGCTAGGAGTTTGGAATTTTCACAAAACCGTTTTATAAAAGAACTATCATCGCTATTTAAATCCAGTCAGTTTTCCCAATGGGTTCGGATAGTTGCTATACAACTTCTTTTTTTAATATGAGAATAACTTAATACACAAATGAGCTATGTATCTGAAATTTGGTCAAAAGTAGATAATTTTAATAACCAACGCCTAAATAAAATATGGTTATACATAGAACTTATATTTGTTATAAGTTATGTGTCTGAAATTTATCGAAAGTAATTAATCGGATTATTATAATGCGGGTTCATACGGGTATCCATGAGTTTCATACGGGTATCCATTGAGCGTTTCGAACTAGATTTGACATATAAAGTCATTTGATAATTAAGACCTAGAATAAATCATACAACATATATTAACTACATTTCTAGGAAAGAAATGAGACCTCAATTAATCTAATATACAAGGCTATATATACTGGCTACGCTAAAGGAAAGTTTGGACTTCATTTGAG
Source organism: Dolichopus griseipennis (assembly GCA_963082915.1). Lineage (NCBI taxonomy): Eukaryota > Metazoa > Arthropoda > Insecta > Diptera > Dolichopodidae > Dolichopus > Dolichopus griseipennis. Next base: position 88,324,350 of record OY720443.1, read on the forward strand.
AACTAACTTAACTTCTTTAGAACATAACTTAAACTTAATTTAGTGCACTACTACGTAATATACAAGGTTACCAGAAAGTGTTCTGGAATACATACAATAAATGAATTGAAATTTTACAATAATAAACTTTTTTCTGAACTAAATTACATGCTTCTATAACTACCTTAGTTTGTATGTGTAGAGTGTATCCATTATCATGAGGCTAGAATAAAAACTTATAAAACTTTTTTTTTTTTTAACATTGATTCCATATTATTATTAAACTTTACCTATGAGTAGTTTCTTATACCTATGAGTACCTCAATGTAACTTTATTGGATATTGTATCAGTAAAAAGTAATTTTCTAAGAAATTTTCTAAAGAAAAAATCTTTTAAGAAAGGATCTTAAAAATACAATAAGTAACAAAACAAAAAATACAGCCTGAAAAAGAATAAAAATATCAGCAAAACATACAATTTATTCTATGGTGAGCAAATAAATTTCCCAAGGTTATCAAAAGTACAACTTTCTTAGTTAAACTTGGAAATAACTTTTTTTTTTCTTTTTTCCTTACTTTTGTGTTCTATATTTTCTCAAAACTTTACGTTCTCACGTCTTAATATTGGTTTCGTTACTTTGTTCATCTTCGTTCTCAATACAACCATTGTATCATGTTTAATAAAACAAAGCACGATACATGAGATGAAAACTTTATTCGATTTTGTTATCCTTTATATTATCTATGTGTTATAAGACATGATTGAAAAGGGTAAGGATCTAGTTCACCTGTTCATTTATTAGATTATTCAAGGACTCTACTTGCTTCATCATGAGTTATTAGCACATTTTATATATACATTTATATTTTGATCGGAAAAAATATAATAACAATTAAAGTTAGTCAATAAAATTTGAAAAGAAATAAAAAGAATAACTTTTAGTTTAACCCAGTTCATGCTGATGTAAAAAAAAATTCGAAGTTTATAAAAGTTAAAAACTTTTTTGTATTGAAGAAAAATGTTAGTATATAATTTGTAGACACCGTCTTAACCACCCACCCCTTTGATTACTTATAAATTGTTTGCTAAGTGATTCTTTTGAGTGTTCCCCATTAGGGCATGCACAAATTGCTAAATCTAGTTTTTGTAAATATCTTAAGACAAAACTTGTAATTCTTAAACCGTGGCTTTTCGAATACAATAGCCCACATCTCCCAAAACTATGAGAAAATGGCTTTCCGAAAGAATTTTTGATTTATTTGAAGCCTAAAAAGTACATTAAGTTTAGAGCAGGTTACTCACAAAACATCCTGTATATGTCTTAATATACAAAGTGCTCGGGATTAAACTAACTGTAGAGCTAATGAATATTTTTGAAAAAAAAAATTCTTTTGGAAGAAGGGCTAATCCACATCCGTTCATAATCATCATCAATAGGATATTATAATAGTCGCCTTTACCTATTTGACCTCCTTTGGAGTTTTGATTTTTCAGTGTTTTGTTTATAAATTTAGAAACAAAAATAATTTTCAGATTTGGTCTTTGTTGTCTTTGTTTCGAAATTTTTAAAAATAATTTTTAGCTTCTAGCTCCGATAAATCTAGTTCTAAGAGACGAATAACTCTAGTTAACATAGTAAGGAAGTTAACGAAGCTTTAGTTTCCAAATTTATAGATCAAAGCCTAAACATTTTTTGATAGGTCAATCTCAAACGGAAGAGAAAACGCCCTACCTCCAAACAATTTTTCGGTAGCTTCAACCAATAAAATATCACCTAGCTCTATAGCAGAGGTTTGGCGAAACACCCTGAATATATTTGGATTAAAAAAACAAATATGGATTGATTTGACTTTATAGAAATAAGACCCAAAAAAATAAAAACTATTATAAGCTCAAATTAATTATACCGTTTTAAAACTGTAAAACAAATGTTTTTTTACCGAATCACCAAACTACCATTGTTTTTTTTATTCTTTTTAAATAACTGTTTCACTCTTAATAAATTTAATTTCATACACACACAACTACAAAAATGATAACAGCCAAACGATTCTTTTATTTAGATAAAAAATTTTAACCTTCATAGTTATTTATATGATATAAAAACAGCACATTAAACTTCAAAAATTCTAATTAAAATATTTTTAGCACATTTTCAAAAAAAGTTGTAAAATTGTGCCTAGCTAAAACTAGCTAATACCCGGTGAGCGTCGCTGCGCCTCTCAATGGAGGTTTAGTCGAAGTTGAAATGAATGCAAAAAGTTAACACAAAAATTGCACATGGTGGAAATGTTAATTTTAACATGTATAAAATTAATTTTTGAAACTTTCTGGAATTCAAAGCAGTACTAACAACTTTCCAAAATTGGACGTAATTTACTTCCACAAAGTTTTTTTTTTACCAATCGTAGGACCGACATGTGTTACCAAACACCAAGCCTGTTAACAGACTCAACTCCATTTTCAAGGTGCTTCACGCATACAATTTGAAGAAAATCGGTCGAACCGTTTCTAATTTAGAGTAACGTATTGAAAAAACCTATAAAAAGATGTTGGGCCGTAATGGGTTAATGGAACTCAACAAAATTTTTTTTTGCGGCTTTCTTTTTAGCCAAAGCAGTATTTCGTAAAATCGGACACAATTTGGACCCAAAATTTTTTTTTGACCAACCGTCGGGCCGACATGGGTTAACAAATTCCAAAACTGCTAACAGTGTCTACTCAATTCTCAAGGAGCATCACGTATACAAAATTTGAAGTCAATTGGTCAAATAGTTTTCATTTTAGAACAAAAAAATTTAAATACTGGCGGTATTTAAATTTAATATTGCACCACAGCCCAAACTTGGCGGTCCGTTAGAGCAATATTTTTAGGTCTATGATTCATTCCGTACCCAAAAACCCCTATACACAAATATTCATGAGAATCGGCTGGCCAGTTTAGGAGTCTATTCGTAACATACAAACAAACAAACAAACAAGCAAACTTTCGCTTTTATATATATAGATTTCATACTGAGTTTAACTTTGTATTAATAATAATTTTGTATTTGTATTAATATATATACACTGGTGGCTAAGTTACTGATTAAAAAAAATCCGAAATTTTTTATTTATACACTTAATAGCTCCTAAATTTTTTGAAATTTTTAAGAAGCAAACTTATGGTCTAAGGATCAAACTTCTTCCAAAATTTCGAGTCTCTAGCTCGAGCTGTTCAGAAGATATGAGAGGCCAAACATTTTTCAAAAACTGAGTTTCTCATAACAGTTCATTATGGTACCGTATGGCAACTGTATACAATTAAGCGATATATTTTTGTATAATCTATTCAAGCAGCAGTCTTGTACTGTTTTCAAATTGAAAATATACGTAACAAAACTCTTGTTATAAAAATTTAAATATAGAGCTTTTTTCGACTATAGGAGGCTGTAGCTTCGTAGGGGATTGAGCTACAGAAAAAAGTTCTTCCATGAAATCATTTGTTTTGCAAACCTACCAGTAGTTAAAATACTTTTCTCTATTTCAAACGTTGTAAAAGATTTTTTAATCATACGGACGGACGAAAACGGACAGAGTGAAACTAATAAAAAGGTATGTCACACAAACATCGCAATTTCAGTGCAAAAACTATTAAAAAAAATTTTATACATTTGAATTTAAATAATTGATCCCATGTTTCAACCTCTTAAATATCCTAAATAAAAATCTTAACAAAGCAAACTGATGAAATAACTTATGGGAAATCCGTTTTGTTTTATCCCGTTTTTTAAGTGCTTTTTTTGTTAAAACGAGATTTTTAAGTTAAATACATAGCTGTTAATATTATTTTTTTACCAAATGTTTTTTTGTACTTTACTACTAAATTTTTCAACAATAGAAGTTATAAAATAAAATTATTTTTTTTGTACTCTGTAGTAAATTAGAAGTAACACCTTTACGTGTTTTTGGTTAATATGATTAATTTTAATTTTCAGAATTGTTTCAGAATAGGTTTAAATGAAATAAAGTTGAAAATTTATTGTTAAACGAGGTCAAAGAAAAACTTTTAAAACAATGTGCAGTTAAAAGTGCAATTAACAAATTTTTTAATTTTATTCTCATTGTTTTTAGAACGTTTTGTTACAACTTTTAAAAATTAATCAAGTTAAATTACTAGAAAAATAAATTAAAATAAAAAGTATGTATTGAGTAAAGATAATAGGAAGAGGCACAAATTCATATAAACTTTTTTAGTATGCAATATTTTTGAGAAAAATAAAACATGTTCCAAGTTTTGACTGTATTAGTGAACACTTATTCTATTGAGAAAAAATTTTGTTTACTTAATAAATAAAAATATATATTTACTCTTTTTGTAATAATATTATTTATAGACTCGCTCACATAAATATATTTCCTTAAAAATAAAATTTTAAAATATACTAACAATACACACATTAACGCACACGGCAGTTATTAAATACACACAATACATAGTCATTACTTCCGAATGACTTCATGAATTCATATTGAAAATAATGGAAGCATCTCTTTCTGTTTTCTCATGTTTTTAATTGTAGTATAAAAATTTAAACGTTTGCAGGTTCCATGCTTTTTATCTGTTTTTATATTACGAAAATTCATTCTTTCGAAAATTCACTATTTTCATTTTTAATTTTTTCATGGGATCAATTAAAATATTTATGAATTTTTAACAATTACCATAAAATCGAAAAAAAAAATATTTAACTTATATAATATAGTTTTAAAGATAATATAGTCATGTAAGCGTTTTATGTTGTTTAACTATTTTTAATGCTGTAATGCAATTAACTGTTATTACATATTTAAAATTTCTTCAATAACCATTTATAAGTTATCAAACGATCCAAACCATAAAAACATAAACATGGATAATGATTTCTATTTTATGAATAAATAAACTCTCTATTGAATAGATAACATAGAAAGTTCATTATATTAAATATATATATAAATTTTCAATACAATTATTATAGTCCCAGAAAATTTTAGACCAATAGCATAACAAATATAGTACAGCCTTATTTCACTACTACTCATCTCATTTATAAAGAAACATATTAAAATGGTAATTTAATTTTTATAGAGAGTTGGAGACTGGAGCATATGAAAAATTAAAGCATTCAACATTGGTATTGAAATGGACAAATATCTATTCAAACTTAACGTAATTTGGTGAAAAAATTAAGACTACAAAACGTTTTAGATTTTTTAGGAGAAAATGGTTATCTGTTATTATAAATTATGAATTTTAAGAATAAGGTGAAACACTTTAAATGGCTTGGTAGCACAGTGGCTAGAGTGCCGACCTTTCATGCGAAAGACCTGGGTTCGAATTCCAGTGAAAGTAACAACTTTTATCAGGATTTCGACTTGACTCAGCTACCATTCGCTTGGGTTCAAATTAATGACTTAATTAATATATTAATAATTATATATATTTAATAAAAAATGCATTAATATAACAATATATACAAAAACAATAATTAATAATTTCCAACAAGGTTTTTGAAGAATTCCAATACATATAAACAAAAATTTTTTTATCTATCAAAGTTTAATTTTTTTCCAGTTTAAATTTTGCAATGCGTCATCAACAATGCATCGTCATCGGACTTAGCAAAGACTTAGAAAACACAAAATTTTTTTAAAATTATTTAAAGAACAGTAAAGTTCGTGGGATCAAAAAACTTTTTATCACAAATTTGTAGATCTTTAGTTGTGTAACAGTTTTTACATAGTAGATTTTTCGTACTATTTTTGGTTTACGAAATATTCGCAAGCAACCTATTAAACCTAAATTACCCTAGTGAAGGGTTTTCCCATTTTTAGCACATTTTCAAAGAATTTTGTAAAAATGTGCCTATATAGCTTCACTCTGTCCGTCCGTCTGTCCGTCTGTCCGTCTGTCCGTCTGTCCGTCTGTCCGTCTGTCCGTCTGTCCGTCTGTCCGTCTGTCCGTCTGTCCGTCTGTCCGTCTGTCCGTATGTTTACAAAAACTTTTACATCGTTTGAAATAGAGAAAAGAAGTTTTAACCACTAGTAGGTATTAGAAAAAAAATAATTTCGTAGAAGAATTTTTTTCTGTAGCCCCACCTGTTACGGGGCTACAGCCCCCCAAAGTTGGAAAAAGCCCTATATTTAATTTGTTATAACAAGAGTTCTGTTAGATATATTTTCAATGTGAAAACGGAAAACGATAGCTGGTTTCATAAGCTTTATAAATATTTAAAAGACAAATGTTTAGGGTTGCCATACGGTACTAAAATTTCACATTACACAAAACACAATTTTTACAAAATTTTTGGCCACACATATTTTCTAAACGGTTCAAGCTAGGGTTCAAGCTAGGAGAAGTTAGATACTCAGAAATTAGTAGGAGTCGGTTAACAAAATTTTTTTGTCAAGCCCCATGTTTTGGAGCTATAAGGGCTCGAAAATTGAAATTTTGCAATTTTTAAACACCTGTAACTTGAATATCTGTCCAAATTTTTTTTTAGTGATATACAAAATTCAAAGCCCTATAATTATATTTAAAGATGTGTCAAAGGTTTTTCTTAATTTTGAAGGGTGACGAAGCTACAGCCCCTGCAAATTCCAAAAAAGCCCTATATTTCAATTGATATAATAAGAGTTCTGTTAGGTTTATTTTCAATCGAAAAACGGTAGAAGAGAGCTGATTTTATAGGCTTTACAAAGATATGTTGCTTAAATGTATAGGGTTGCCATACGGTACTAAAATTTACCATTATATAAAACTCAATTTTTGCAAAATTTTTGGTCCGATGTATCTCCTAAACGGTTTAAGATAGTGTCCTGAAATTTTGGGGGAAGTTAGATCCTCAAATATTAGTAGGAGTCGGTTAACAAAATTTTGTTGTCAAGCCCCCTGTTTAGGAGCTATAAGGGCTCGAAAATTTAACTTTTGCTATTTTTAAGCACCTGTAACTTGAATACCTGTCCAATTTTTTTTTTATTAATATACAAAATTTAAAGGCCCAACATTATATTTTAACATATGTTAAAGGTTTTTCTTAAATTTAAAAGCGGTTCCTTAAATTAAAGAAAGTGTCTCACAGTTTTACCCATTTTTGCTTAGATTGTATAATTCTAAGTAAAATTCCAAATTTTTGTGGAATTCACAATTTAATTCCTAGAACCTAAAAACATGGAGGAGGGCGGAGGGGGGGTGGAGTTAGATGAAGTTAGATCCTTGTGAAACTTGTCAACCTTGAAGGGCTATAACAACTTAAAAATAAAAACTTTACTGTAAGCAGTAAATTTTATAAGTAAGCAGTAACTATTTCCAAGTAAATATTTCCAAAGTTAAACTCAGTGTGTAATACAATATAATTTTAAAAATGTGCTTTTTTAAAAACCCTTGGTTTTTTTTCATCACTTGTTTATTCTTGTTAACATCAAAATTTAATATATTAAATTTAAAAGAATTCTGTTCATGCATTTAAGCTGTACATGTGTGCACATACACACATAAAATAAACACATTTTTTTTGCGCATCGGAATAATTCATATATGCAAAAATTTCACGGTAAATTTTTTGGTGCGAAAACAATACCTACCACTTATTCTTTTTTTATATTAGCGGTTGACTAAAATTAATGGGCTTTATCGTGAGTGTCAGTTGTCAGTGAAATGTTTATTTAACAACTTTTCACTTATCACATTCAATTTATCTACCGAATTAATCAACCGATAAATGTCACATATTTGAATATTCGCGATACCAAAATATTAGTTCACATTTCATTAAATTCATTATAGATATGAAATTTTTCATGCATTTGATACTCACGATTAGGAAAATAAAAGTTGTTGATAGCTATCACAAATTGTGATAAATGACTACTGATAATTGACACTCACAATAAGGCCCAATACAGAAAAACTTCAAAGTTTAAAAATAGTTTTTTCTATTTAACCTTTTAAATATAAAAACTTATAAACTATTTACTCGTTAACCAAAACTTTTCACGGAACATTTTTTAATTATGAAAATGTTCGTTTTTAAAAATTTTGGTTTTTTTCATTCCTTTTTCAATATGTATTCGGAATACTTTTATTATGATTCTGTTTTTATTTAATAATAAATACCACCTCCTTATATTCTTAATATCCTAACCAAATAACCCATCCCACCCAATTTATTCAAGGTTTATAAAAATTTATTGATTATTCAACCCAAGAATATTTTTGTAATACATGCCTCTTCTTATTATTATTAACTATATTTTCGTTTTATTTTATCAGATCTATACATTGCCCTCCTGGTCATGACCAAGGACATTAATTTCTAAAAATAATTCACTTTTTCCCTTTTTTTTGCTTAGAATTTTGATATCAGAATCGATTACAGCCAAATTATTAAGTAAATGAGTAAAAATTCAAAATTTTCCACTATCATAAATTTTCCATTCACAAATTTTACCAAAATATAAAAAAACCAGCTTTAATGGAAACCTACACACTCAAATAATTCTAAAAATATAAAAATGTATGTACAAAATAAAAACCAGCTTGAAACACTACATTGTATATTTCAATGCTTTGAGATTTTTAATTTTTTTTTATTGAAGTACATTTGGAAAAACAGTCACGTACGTAGCAAATCATTTAAGTCCTTTGTAACACTTGCAATGTATTTCTTGGAAATATAAAATACAAAAACAACTAAATATATCTTAACTAAACCTTGGAAATTTAAAATATCAAAAAATTCTAAGAAAATTTTGTATATAATATTATATATGTTGGTTGATGTCATATACAGTATTAAATTTATATGAAAAACTGAGCATTTAGTTTTAGAAATGTAAATAAACTCACATACGTTGTTCTCAATATATTTTATACTAGGTTCTTACGTATAATATGGAAACATTCCCTTGTTCTAATGGAGGCAAATAAAATTATTTATTATGACAAATAAAACTTAAAGTTATTTTTTACTTCTGTGTAAATAAAAAAAATTAATTTTTATTTATTTGTTTAAATTCAAGAAAAAATATTTTAAAAAATAATTCATATAATTTGTTTAAGAATAAATTCACACGGCAACACTTTTAAATATATACTTCTTTTTATAATTGACTTTCTATTTTAGTAATCAAATAACAACAAACCTATTAAACGCCTACGTATATGCAATTTTATTTATATTTTTATTTTACAAAGTTTTTGGGTTGATTTTAGAACATTTTTTAAGCATGTGCTTATATAGTTTCAATACCTTCGGATGTCCCGATGTTTTTAAAACTTTTACAAAGTTTGAAATGAAGTATTGAAGTTTGAACAAAAGATAAGTATTGCAAAATCATTTGAAATGAAGCATTGAGGTTTTAACAACAGATAAGTACAGCAAAAAAATGAATATTGGGAATAAACTCTTTTCTGAAGCCTTATTAATAATAACGGAGCTAAAGTCCCAAAAATTTTGAACAACCCCCCAAATTTATAAGTTTTATAACTAGTTCTTTTAAGTATAGGTATATCTTAAAACCCTAAAACGAATTTGTCTTCCTCAACTTTTTTTGAATCTAAATTTCATTAAAATTTTGGGCTGATAATCCCTTCCAAATGGTTTAAGTTAGTCAGTTTAAATTGACAAGAGTTAGATTCTTACTAAATAAGTGTAAGTCATTAACAAAATATTTTTGTTAAGCTTGCCATTTATTAGCTGAAAATAGTCAAAACTTCTCATCCAAATTAAAGAAATAAGGAATACCTTATTGCCATTGGTTTATTGTAACCGATGTTCAATATGTACCCGAACTTTCTAGAAAAGTTTCATTGCTTTTATCTAATAATATATTCTAAAAACATTCCGACAGTATTTTTTCTAATTTTCTAAATGTACTTATTTACATAAATTCATTGACATTGACATATATGTAATATATGTATAAAATATATATAATAATATACAAATAGCAACCAAAAGCAAATCCAAATCCATAAAAGTTATCCATAAAATATATTATTATTTAGTAAAACAAGAAGAGCAAATTGGGAAAATGTCTGAATTATTAATGGATTTTTTATTAGTTCTTAATAACTGATTAAACACCTAATGATTGTTCACAACCGAATTATAATTTGCCAAATACAATTTTTTCTATAAAATTTTACATGTTTTAGTGGACGACTAGTGAAATTAATTCATTGTTTAAAAATAACCATTAGAGCACTTTCTAGGGATGGTTGGTAGTAGCGACTTTATAACCTAATCATGTGTTGTCTTTTATAACCTTTACCGTCAAACATTCGATTTATAGTTATTTCTATAAAATGGATTTTCATTCATTTGCATATCAAAATCTCGAACAAAATCTGTACACTCGAACCATAAAATTCAAATTCTTTTAAAAAATTTTGAATTAACTGTTATCTGTAATGTAAAAATGTATGTTTATGATTTTTTCGTAAATTCTCAGTAAAAGCTCAATCTCTTAATTGACATTCGACTTCAAATAGTCGTTAATAATAGATACTTAATGACCTCCTAGGCGATATGACAAAAGTCCGGATACAAAATCTCTGGGATATTATAATCCGAGAGAGTAAATCTAAAGTTCTAGGAGATTATAGCTCGATTGAGTAAGGCCAATTAAATTCCCCGGCAACTTTTTATTCCATAAGCTGAAATATTTAAAATTCGATATCAAAACAATTAGAAGTAAACCCAAAATTTATAAAATAATAATCATTATCAAAAAATAATATATTTTGAATTAAGTTCGTATTGAAAAACCGCAACTTCCACTTTTCCAAAACTCAAATTTCATGACCAACTTAAAAATCCTTCTAATTTAACATTTCGCATAAATAGTCTGGAAAAAAAGGGCAGCTTTGATTTTGCAACCAACTTTAATATGCTTCCAATATAAAATCTCGCCTATCCAAATATATAAAAACTGAAAAAATAGGGCCAAAATTGAGGAACAAAATGTTGGTGTTATTTTTTTTCAAAATTCAATTAAAATTCTGTCATAAGTGTGAAAATTAAATGGAAAATTATGACTCATTTTTTAGGGAACTCATTTATCGGAGTTTCACCCAGAGACATTCGGTTTATTTTTAGGGGTCATAAAATCCATAGTGGACTTTTGTCATATCGCCCCCTTTTACTACTAACTCGTTAATAATTATCTACTTATTAAACATTCAATTATCGGACCAATTATAGACCAGGACCAATTTAGAAAGCGACGCAACGAATGAACCGGAAGAGAATGATTAAGGAGGCCAAGTTTCAACAACAGACTGTAGCACCATAGAAGAAGAAGAAAAATTATATTTTTGTACACAAGTTAAAAATTGCTATCATATTCCTACCCCTTTTTAAATATTTTGAATACAGTTTTAAATGTCTTTAAACTTAAATTTAATATACCAAAATGTGTCTGTAATTTTTTACTGAACCAATGCACCTGTACCACAAATTTATACTATTATATCTATGTACATATCTCTATAATGTACATTTAAGTGTATTACAGTTAATGGTATAACAATTACATTATTTAAAAAACATTTTGTGTGTATCCTTATATTTTGCCAAAAATTTTCAAGGATGTTTAGGACGGTTTTTAGATTTTTCATTTCAAGAAATTCTATTTTAGGATTCTAATTGGAAAATTTTTCATTTTTGTACTTTCATATCTTCTACATTCTTCTGAATTAAATATTTAAACAAATTTGGGGTATGTAGGTCTTGTTTATACAAGTTTTATTTATCTATAATTACTACAAAATGAGATAAATACATTAAATTGAATTAAAATAGATAAAAAATCAATAAGAACTTATCTAATTCTATTTTTAGAATTATTTATTTTTTAAAATGAAAAACTTTATAATTGAAATTCAAGTTAAAGGGGTGCTTTTTAAATCAGAGTTAAACACTATTAAAGAAAAACAAAAAATTAAGTTCTCATCAAGTTTTTTAACTTGAAGAGCAATGGATGCACACTGTGGTCCAATGGTTTAATTCTAATTACAAACCGAATTTAAATTATATTTATAGCCAACTTTTAAAAATATTCTTAAACTTTAACAAATTAAATACTAATAAACCCTCGAAAAGCATTTATCTCTAATTTTTTAATAAATTTTATGAAACTTGCAAGACAAATTTTATCATTTCAAAAGTCTTACATGTCATCAATCAAAAAAATGCCTCGGATATTTATGAGACTTACATGACATGTATTATCATTTCAAAAGTCTTACATGTCATCAATCAAAAAAGTGAAAAAGATATTAAACGAAGTAAAATCCGAAAATAAAAGTCAAGTGAAGCAACAGTGAACCTCTTATTACCAATTTTCAAATTTCAATCTTTATCATTTTCGAAGACATGCTTGTTTAGGTCTTAGGAGATATGTCGAAGGTACCCGAACCACCACTCCAATTTTCCTAAAAATTTTTGGGATATAATGCAAAAGGAAAAAACTCTTTTTACTAAATTTAAAGTTTCTATCATTTTTAATTCCGAAGATTGGTTTGTGAGATTTGAGAATGTTGAAGGTATATAGTTCGGATACTTCAATTCATCTCAAATTTAGAACGCCCGTAGTAAATTTAAAATTGCATTCAATTAACAGGACCTTTGTATCAAATTTAAAGTCACTACCTTTATTTATCCGAAAATATGCTCGAGAGTTGCATTAGAGATACCATAACTACTACTCCAATTTATTTTAAATTTAGTGCATACAAGGAAAATTAGAAAGACATTCAAATTTGAAAGTCCTATTGTTAATGGTTTCAGATATACAGATCATTTACCCCTGAGTCAATTTAAAACTTTCAAAATTGTGAAGGTCCGATTTGGCAGATTTTCAATCCCGATCTTTCTTTTGTCTTTATTATCCTGCGCTATAAATTTCATCAAAATGGCATTATTATACTTTGTACTATCGCACAAATGAACGGATAGACGAGAGGACGGTTTAAAGTACAAACATATCTAGACAGCCTCACTTTTTGATTCCGAATTGGTCCATATGTTTGTGTCTATCCTTCCCTTCCCTTTTCAATCCTTCTCCCTTCTCCTTTTCAATGTCGCAAACGGTATAACAAATTTAGTATACGCTCATAGAACTACTTTCGCACTGGTATAAAAAAGACTTGCAATAATATTAAAAATCAAAAATTACTTCCTCATCGACCTTTACTTTTTCATAAATTTTCACATTTTACGGGTCAACAATTCCTTAAAAGGATACCATTTATTTGGAACTTCTTTTAAAGAAATAAAAATTAAAAAAATTTTTTTTTAACATTTCCGACCTAAATCTACTGAAATCAAAAATAGAACTAAAAGATGAAAGTACAAAAAGGTTGTAATAGACTGTTTTAATGTAGGGAACATAATATAATAATAAAAACTTTATAATTGTTTAAAACTAGACCCTTTTTTTCATCTAATTGAAACCTATTATATAACTTTAAATAATTTTGGAAATTTTTGTGAACATGACTTCTACAGTTTACAAATTGTGATTCCTTTTATATTTCTCAATTTATAGGTATGAAAGTCCTTCATTTTGTATTTTTTATTAACCTTCATTCAACTGAAAGTTACCTCTGACTTTATAAAAAAGTTAAAATACCTAATACAGGTATTCTAAAGTTAGGATAATTTTTCCTCATAAATTTTGGAACCCAGAGTTTCTTTAATATCTCTAATAACTTATTTTCCATAATGGATCATGAAAATATTTTTGGAATTTCTTTAAAATAAGTTTTAAATTAAATTTTTACGCACTCAATTTATAAGATACGTACAATTAATTTGGAATTGTACTTGGAATTTCTTCTGTTGCTTATCCAATTGATAAAAAACCAAATTAATATTTTCCCAAGTTGTTTTTATTCTTGAGGCAAAGTTGGTGGAAGAAACTGATCTCCTAAGGAGAGATCTTTAAATGAATTATGTTTGTTTACATTTTACTTTTACAATTTTTCCATATTGCTGAAAGGATAAGATCCCTACTTCCGCTGGATTTTTATTTAATTAAGATTTCTAATGTTGCACTAAGTTAATCCAAATTTATATTAAACAAGCTTGAAATATAAAATCTATTAAAAAAATTTAATGGTTGGAGTATAATATAAGTACAAAGAGTTCATAAATATTTATAAGTCTGCCTATATCATAGATATATGTTCTAACATATATGAATGATATAGTTAGAACATATATCATATGGGGGAGTTATTATATTCAAATTATTCGATTTGATCTTAATAAATTCACGTACAATTAAAAAACGAGATAGTACTAGGCCTTATGACATATTACATATTAATAATTTTATATTGGACTAGCTTATACCCAGTGCGCGATGCTACGCCTCTCAATGTACGCCTCTTAAATGTGGATTAAATTTAAATAGATGCTATTGAAAAAACTTAGCACAAAAGTTTCACATGGTGTAAATGTTAATTTAAGAATGTATTAAAGTAATTTTTTTAAAACAATTTTTCTAGCATTTTTTTTAACAAACATATAAAATTTCACTTGTTTCATGATTAATAAGAGATGATTAAAAATTCTTTTTTTGACTTACCTTCAATCCGATATAAGTTGACAAATTCCAAGTCTTTTAATAGAATCAACTCCAATATTCGGTTAAACTTTTTCTAATTAAGACTAAAGTAGCATAATAGAAATATCTGTAAAAAGCTGTACGGTCGCAATGAGTTAACGGAATTTTTTTTGAGACTTTTTTTTGGCTAAAATAGTAGTTTCCATAATAGGACGAAATTTGCTTCTAAAATTCTTTTTAATAAACCGTCGGTCTGGCATGGTTTAACAAATTCCAAGTCTGTTAAGAGTGTCAACTCACTTCTCAAGGAGCATAACGCATAGAAAATATGAAGATGGCGGTTCGAAAGAGCAAAATTGTTAGCCAAAAAACACTTCCCAGCCTCTTAATACAAATTTTCATGATAATCGGCTGAGCAGCTTAAGAATCTATTCGCTACATACAAATAAACAAACAAACTTTTGCTTTATATCTGTGAGTTATATTACTAATTTAAATTATTTGTTTATATTTTATATTATTGTTTTTTTTTTTGTCATTAATTTGAACCTGAAGACGAATGGTTGCTGAGTCTATTTCGAAAACCAGATAAAATTTTTAACTTTTATCGCGAAACTAAATGTCTTTCGAATGAAAGGTCAGCCTCTAACCACTGTGCACCCAAGGTATAATTTTGCTCATATTTAAGAGAATAGGACAATGAATCTTTAAAGGTTGAAGTTCAATAATTTTTTGTGTAGACAGGTGAAGGTCAATAATTTAAAATTAAAAATTTAATTTAACTTTGAAGATTGGAAATAGTTTTCCCAAATATCTTTATTCATTTATGCCAGAACATAAAATATTTAATTATGAATATAATTCAATGTCTTTCCTTAATAAATTGTATAGACTAAAAAAATAATGTAGAGGTAAAGCTTTAAGATATTAACCTTTCATTCAGCAATTTGTCGTCGCAATCAATAATTTTTATAAAATAATGATACAAAACTCAAGGAGCTCATACCTTTTTACTATCATTATCTATTTTTACTATCATTTACTAGGAGAGGCTATTAATTACTAATAGAAGTAGAATGAAAACGCTTTTCGGTATCCAATTTTGAATATTATTCTAAAACTGATAAATTGCATATTTTTAGGGGTACTTCGAAAAACCTTTAGTATTAATCCAGTCTATTTATCCTAATTGTTTTAAAAAAAGGATATGAAAGAAATTCAAAATTTGAGGCTTGGTAAAGTCTAAAGAAATTGATCTAAATGACCTGAAAATTTACAGGAGACTGCATAATGCCAATTTTTGCTCTTTATATCGAACCAAACCAAGCCTAAGCTGCATTTCATTTAAATGAGGTCTTCCTCTTAAAACGATCAAACCAAATAACATATTCCAAAGAAAATATGCAATAAATATATTATTATCAAAATATAAAAGTTACTATTTATTTTATTCTTACATCACCGCATTTTATTTAATTTTGTTAAACTTGATCTTTATTGTTACAAAAAATATAAGAGCTCCATCTGTATAACTTTTGTTTTTAATTTTTGATCTTATTGAAGTTTTTAATTTCTTCAGGTATTTTACAAAGAAAACAATTTTAAGCTTTTAAAAAGTTTGTAACTCTCAGTTACAATTCAATATTTTCGAAAAAAGGAAGAATACGATATAAAAAAGTATATAATAAGTATGTTATTATATACTTTCTGTATAAATAAATGTATTTGTAGAAGAAAAATGGTTTTTTCTTCGTTTATTTCTTTTTTAATACCTTAAGTTGATTCCTCAATGCCTAAGGAATAAATAAAGTTTAAAAAATTTATTATAAAACGAAGAAGACCTTTAAAAGTATAATAAAAAACGAATGCAAGTGAAATATAACATATAAAGGCAGAATACCAAATTGTTCAAAATTTATTAAGAATTTTAATAAAGTCTATGGTACATTTTACGGTCTTTGGGTTTGTATTGTACAACAAATTGTATCAATTTAATTTAAAAGTGGATAACACGTTATAGAGGACGCTTCAATTCAAATGTTCAGTTAGGTGCAAATATTGTATCGAAAAAATGTATTTACAAATTTCTATAAAGTAGAGTCTGCTTGAACTTGAGCTCTAAAATATAGGAGCTCTTAGGTATATCAAACCTAAAAGTTGGAGAATGCATATGGGCATTCTAATTTTTATAATATTCAAAAAAATTTAAAAGAGAAGTCAACTTATTCCTTGCAGATTCGGTACTTAATCCTTAAAAATTATAAAAATATCTTATGTCTTCCAATATTTTTCCAATTATTAATCCTCAGCCATTGTACTGCGTAAGCCTTTCGTATTATTTATCCTACAATTTTCTTTTCATTGGGATGGAGGTTTTAAAACTTTGTAGAAGTCTTATATTACTAAAAAAATCCTTTGAAAAAATGCTATGCTTAAAACCGAAAAAAAGCCAAAAGTGTGGAATTGTTTTGAAACATATATAAGACTAAAGTTATATCCAAAAGTTCCAAAAAAAAAAATGAAAATTTTTTCAATTTTCAGAAAAAAAGTTAAATTTGACTAAATTGCTTTTACCTTGACACATTAAAATAAAAGTATCAGAAAACATCCCTATGAATATTATATAATTGTTCCCTAAAGATTTGTTTATAAAAAGTTGTATTTTAAAATACTTCTTAAGGAAGAATTTATTGCCAAATACAATAAAGTTCTCCATCTATTTCAAAGAACTGTTTAAAAGTTATACCGTTTCAATTTAAAATACTTAATACTGCATAAGAGACAACATTCCAACAGAAATAAAACTTCATTTTAATTTTAATTTTATTTTATTGATACAAAACTGGAATTTGAGATCTTAAAAACCTGTTAAAGTTTCAAGATTGATTAGGCCAATCAAGTAGGTCAAGTTCAAAAACAAAAACACACGTAAATTTTTATACCCGTATGACTATATAGTCCAAGGGTATAATAAATTTGCCATTACGTTTGTGACGCAGAAAAGGAGGGGGGGTAGATATAGACTCAAGTGTATGGATCGGATCAGAATCGAAAAATAAATCGATTTAGCTATGTATGTCCGTCCGTCTGTCCGTCCGTCCGTCATCACGATAACTCAAAAAGTAAAGGAGCTAGGATTATGAAATTTTCACAAATTCGTTTTTATGCAAAAAACGGAATCGAGTTTTAAATTCAGCCATTTTGGTCCACGGGTTCGAGTACCTGCCATACAACTTCTAATTTTATATGAGCATTACTCTATACCTATGGAAGCTGCGTGTCTGAAATTTTGCCAAAAGTAGTTTAGTATAATGGCCAAAGTTACTGCAAAATTTGGTTGATCTACTGCAAAGGGTTCGAGTAGCTGCCATACAACTCCTTCTTTTATATGAGCATTACACTACACCTGATGAAGCTGGGTGTCTGAAATTTTGCAAAATATAGTTTAGTGTAATGGCCAAAGTTACTGCAAAATTAAGTTGGTCTATTGCTTAGGGTTCGAGTAGCTGCCAAACAACTCCTTCTTTTATATGAGGATTACACTACACCAAATGAAGCTGGGTGTCTGAAATTTTGCCAAAAATAGTTTAGTGTAATGGCCAAAGTTACTGCAAAATTTAGTTGGTCTACCGCAAAGGGTTCGAGTAGCTGCCATACAACTTCTTCTTTTATATGAGCATTACTCTACACCTAATAAAGCTGAATGTTTGAAATTTTGCCAAAAGTAATTAACCGGATGATATAATGTATATGTTACGGTCATACGGGTATCCCAGAGTTGACACAGTCTACTCTACTACACTCTTCCTCGTTTCCAAATGGTTTTGTATTATTTGATCATAAAATGTTCTACTGCTTTCAAGACACTATCCAAATACTTTGTACAACCTCGTCAATTCTTACCCACCCCATTAGTAATCAGTTCTATCAAGTTCTATTTCTGAAAACTGTAGGAAATGCTATGAGGTTGCATATGCCAATTCTAACTTATAAACTTTTATAAAATGATATTTAGAACAGGAAATGTAGTAAAAATGTGATCAAGTTAAAGTAATAATTTCCTGAGTATAAGTTACTACAAATAAAAGGCGCCGTGTAAGAATCATTTGAGGCTTCTCTTATTAAATGAAAAATAAGGCCATAAAAAATTAGAATTAAAGTTCCAAGGTGTAATATCTCTCTCAATTAACTGTCCAGGAGAGAAGAAGAGCCCTTGGGTGTTGATTCTCATATAGTTGTTGTTATTTCAGAGAGATCTTACAGTTAGATTTAAACAGGTTAGATATTCTCCTTTTCCAGAATTTGGAATCCAGCTTTAAAATCTGCCCTAATTTAGAATCTTACCAAAATATATAATATATATACAAATATTCCAATCCTATAAATAAACCTATCATATCCTACCTATCAAAAAGCCGGGATTTTATTTTTTTTTCAATTCAATTTTCGGCATCTTAAAAAATAAGACCCCGCGCTTTAATTCTCAAAAACTAGTGTAATTTTACATTCAGTGAGTTTTGTTTCCTATAACTTGGTATATGATAGGAATAGGATAGTTTAAACTAATAAAGGAATAACACTTCGGTGTTTAATTTCGCAGTCAATGTGAATTGTTTATTTACCAATGAGAAATAACACCCAAGGGGCTTTATTTAGCAGTGGCTTATTTCACGGCTGCCAAATAAAATTAGTATTGTTAAAAAAAATTAAAAAATTAAAACCAAATCAAACAAACAAAATATAAATTTTTGTTTTCTTTATTAATTCAAACAATTCACTAACTCACCAAATAAAAGTCTGTCGCTGTTTAAAAAACTACAATTTTTATTATTTTTTAATTTTTCCGTACAGCAAAATAAAAATTTTTTTACAAAAAGTCTACTTTTTAATCGTATATTAAAGTTTTTCTAAAGCATTTTTCTTCAACTGGTTTTTGTTTTTTTATTTCAACCGCCAACGGAAATTCAAAGTTTTTATTTTGAACCAGCTTGTAAGTGTTTCATTTACGTAAAAAGGAAATTTTTCAAACCAAAATATTTGACCTCATTTTAATCCATCCAAAACCTCATTTCAAAGGAAATAAATAACAAAGAAACTATAAAACAATATGACAAAAGCAATTGAGACTTCGACCTAAAAACAAAACGACTTTCATTTTGGTCGCGGAAATAGTTGAATAGTTTTTTTAATCCATTTTTTCTTAAGCAATTAATAGGGTAATTGGTCTAGAAATTGGTAAGAAATGTTAGTCCATCCATTCCCGCATTTTTAATTAGTGTTTATCTTAAAGTGGAAGGAATTTTCAAGCAAGAAATTTATTTTTGAAAATAGCATTTTAAGTTGTATTAGGCATTGTTAAATTATACGTATTAATTAAGTCTCTAAACTTCATTTTCATAAGCTTTCAGAACTTTTAATTTAACGAAGGAATTTTAATCACTACTTTATTCACTAGGTCGTTAATATAGAAAAAAAAAATTTCAAATTCAGATTCTATTTATACGATATTAACTTTATCTTTTAATCTATGACTTCCGAAAGGTTTGGATTTTTGATATCAAATAAATCTTAAAGAATCTGAGCCCGCTTGAAAAAGTAAAACTAGTAGTTTTTTTTCCCATACATTGCATTCTTATCCCTACGACACGTGTTTTTTAAATCTACTGCTCAAACAACAAATCTAAGTTTTCTAAACGGAAATGAATTTCAAAATACTTTCAAAAATCTTATGTTATTATAACATTAAAAAAATATAAAGAAGCTCACTGCAGACCTCAATAGTTTCATATATAGCTCTTTTTCTATAAATACTTTTTTAAAACTTGTAGAGAATTTTGAGCACTAACAAACGAAGAGCCAATAGTGAAGCAAATCACCAGAAGGACTTGAAAAGTCAAGAAGTGACGTGAATTAGTCGTATAATAAAGAAAAATGAAGAAGCATAACAAAAATGAAAAAAATCCATTAAACTGGGAAACTTTAGGCGGATTCAGACCAAGATCTGGATTCAGAACAACATGGAGAATAACGGTGCTGGATTAATTAAAATACTTGATATTATAGTTTAAATACATTTTAAAATTCAAGAAACATTGTTTTAGAATTTTTCTTTTATTTCGAACTAATTCCAAATATGTAGTAATTATCCAGAAGCTTTTTTTTATAAGTTACAATCTTGATTTCATCCCAAGCAATTTAAGAAAGTGGTTTCACTTGTAGAATACACAAATCAAAATAAATTTTCTATACAAATTCTGTTTTATTTATTTTCGGTTTATGACTTATATACAATTTGCAAATAGAAATAAAAAACAATTGAATTACATTGAAACCTAAAAAGAATACGAGTGTACAATGAAAACCACTAGTTTACCAAACTATAATACTTTTAAAAATACCTCTTTGAATTCTTAAAGAAAATATTTTTTTAAATACGGTAGAAACATACATGAAAAGATAAAAGTATTATTTCTTTTTCTAGGTCATACAAATCTTTTATCCTTCATTTTGTTCTCCCTTGAAATTCCCTAAGGAATATTCTAAGTCTTCTATATCTATAAACGACCAAGGAATGTTAATATTTAAACGGTTGTTAGAAGTAGTGAATTAGTACTTTACAGATTACAGATTTCCCAATGTATCTGTAACATCATGTTATAATATAAACGTTTATTGAAAAATTATCAATATTTCGTAAAACTAGATCCGCGCATCACAGGAAGATATCTTACATTTCATCTCTTGCAATTCATATCTAATGTCCGGTATAAACAGTCCTCTACCACATACAATGTGATAAGCGTGTGTTTCAGCCTTTCCTTTTAATTTGAGGCAGATATTTTATTTTATCTTATTATATAAACTATAAGGTAAAGACATGTTTTTCTTAGATATTATCCGACAAGGATTTGAACCCGAGACCTTTCGATTGAAAGACCAACGTCCTAACCAAAAGACACCGATTTAATTTAAAAAATTTTAAAAAAATGAAAACAATACTTGGCAAAGATCCTAGAGATTTTATTTTTTTTTCGATTTCTAATTTTAGGTTTCGGTAGACTGCGCACTGATTACTTCCGGAATTCTCTTCTCTGTTTTAAATTAAACAAGTTAATGACGAACGAATTAGGTCAGGTTTCTTACTACCCGAGGAGTTTAAATTAGTTCTATTTACTTTGATATTATTAAAACCTAAAATTTTTAATGATAATAATTTATAATTAAAATTTAATTTAATTTAATAATGTTCTATTATGCAAACAACTAAATATAAAAAAATTTCAAATAATCCTAAATTACTTTAGAAAAATACTTTTTATAATACTTTTAAAAAATATCCTGAAAGAAGTAATAAAATCTATCAAATCAACAAATTATTTAATATATTGGAGCTATTTATTTGTATTAGACGGACCACCATTTATCTACTGCTGCCCGTAAACGTTGGAGCAGATTTTCAACTTTTTACGCGGGCAGCTTTACAAATCATACCACACACTTATCCAACCTATCATCAAACCATAATTTAATTTATTTTTCTTTTGAAAAATATGTTAAATGTCAAAAATATCTGACAATTTCAAGTTTAAATTTTTATTTAACAATTAAGTTCTACTTATTTAATTTTTTTCTTTTAAAATTATGTTATTTAAAAAGTTTTTATATGTTAAAATATTTTCCTCATTTTATTTTATAATTATTTCAAATTATTTACTTAATTCTTTCTTATTTAATACATAATATTTTTATTATTTTTTATAAAATAAAAATTTCAAAAGAAAAAAATAAAATGACATTTAAGTTGTTTAACTAGCCCATACACCTCAATACAACTGAAAATGCAAACCAAAGACTCCTCCCAAAAAATCAAAAGTTTTTGATTTTCATCCAACCAACTTTTAAACTGGTCTTCCAAATTGTCCATAGACGATTCAACTTCGCAAATACACGTGCCAAGCTGAAAACCTGGTTCACCATGTATGTGCAGCGTAATAATTACATTTAAAATTAATACCCCCTTGAAAATATTTTTTTTTTGTTTTTATTTTTTTTTAAGCGCTAACTGTTTAACCGCCAGCCTAATAAGGCTGTCTACACCATAGGTAAATGGAACAGGGGGTCATATTATATTCGTGTTATCAGAATCGATCTTAATCAATTCCACATACAATTTAAACAAGAGATAGTACTAGGCCTTATAACATGTAGACACATTTTAGATTTTCAATAGATACAATTCAATTTTTGTTTATATTGTAATATTTTTAATTAAATTAAATGGTATTCCTTATCTGTGAGTTATATTATTCAATTAAATTATTTGTTTGCATTTTGTATTTGTTTATATTGTTTTATTAATGTATTTTTTATCAAAGACATATAATTATTAATTATTTATTAAGCCATTAATTTAAACCCAATGGTAGGCGAATGGTAGCTGAGTAGAGTCGAAAATCAGAAAAGTTTTTCTCACTTTCACTGGGATTCGACCCTGGGCCTTTCGCATGAAAGGTTAGCACTCTAACCACTGTGCCAACCAGCCGTTGACACCTTTTTTTCAATTTTTAAAAATTTTTAGGAATTAACTTAATAATCTACTTACAGTATTCATTTATTGCTTTTAAAATAATTGTGTATTTAATTTTTATGTACAATCAACAATTCCATTAATTTTAATCAACCTTGAAAAATTTTAAAATTGTTTTCTGTTAATTGATATGTAAACAATGTTTATTAGAAAACTGTAATAAAATTAATGTACTTTGTTTTTATTATGCTACCATTACAAATAAAAATTAAAATTGGATGTAAAAAATGGTATTTCTTGTTAAACAATTAAAATCAAAAAAAAATAAAATAAACTGAAACTCACTTAAAAATAATAAACACCAATTCATTTAATTTTTATAAAACCTTCATTCTTAAATACATTGGGTAGTTTAAAAGAAATCAAATACAAAACAACAACAGTAATGTAAAATAATAAAATTTAAATAACAGAGAAATATAACAAACATATCCTTTTACAGGAAAAAATAACATTAACAGAATAAAATTAAAAAAAAAGAAAAAACACAAAAATAAATAAAATAATTGTACTTGGTGTCTGCCATTGTTTACATTGTGGTATTCAATATTTACAAATTAATTCGTATATATTATATTAAAATTTTTATACTTTATATAATATATAGGGCATCATATGTATAGTACATCTTTATACTTGGTACATGGTGTCTACTTAGTAAATTTTTTATATGAATGGATGCTAAATTAAAATTTAGTAGATGCAAAAGATTTAAATGAAATTATACAGGAGATAAAATAAAGTTTTTCATAAATCTCAATATAAAAATATGGAAATACTCTGGAAAAAGGGAATACTTAATATACACTCACAAGAAAGCACTTAAAAAATGAAAATTGCCGTCCTAAAACCCCCACTAAACAAATTATTGAAACTTTAATTCTTTTTTAAATCCTTCTACTTATTCTTTTAAAAAACATTTTATGGCTTCCGTCGCTTAACTCCTGCCATGCTAATTGTTTAAATCCTGATTTTTAGTTCTATTCTTATATATATATATTTTTTATTGTATACTTTTTGAATATACAAATAATGTTAATTTTGCGAAAAAGGGGTAATCCAAATTAAATAACCAACTGTAAATTCCCTTGGTTTATAAATATTGTCAAAACCGTTGGGTACAAGATCAGGATAATCTTCTTTTCTAGAATAATTATTAAACTATTTGTAATTAATTATCCTTTGTAATTCTTGTGCTATTTTAAGAGTTAAAGTTGGACTTAAAATCGGAGTATTACCTTTTTCTACAATATTTATATGAGACAGTTGGATTGGATTCAATCATTTTCCCATTTTTGGTTTAACTTATTTTTGAACTTTTTTTTTTAATAAAGTCATGTATATATTATTATGTTATCATGTAATTTTGTTCCCTAATGGGTCACCCTGTTTTTTTTAATTTTATATTTTTTGTGTCCATATAAATTCTTGGGGCGACTGGAAACAAAATATTTAATATCCTTTTTCTCTTGAATAATTTAATTTTTTCTTATGACTACAAAAATGTTGATTTATTTATCAATTACTGTCTTACTACCATTACAAACAAACGAACATACACATAAAACATACTATGTACATAATATGAATATATAAAGACTAAAAAAACAAAATTGATTTGAAAAGAAAGTAATAGTAAAAAATAACAATTTCACATTTTTTGTTTTAATATTATTATTTATATATCTGAAACATCCATTATATACTTATTATACATGTATATGTGAGTATTTATTTGTATAGTCATAGTTACATAAATTATGTAC
This sequence comes from Dolichopus griseipennis, assembly GCA_963082915.1. Lineage (NCBI taxonomy): Eukaryota > Metazoa > Arthropoda > Insecta > Diptera > Dolichopodidae > Dolichopus > Dolichopus griseipennis. The sequence continues at coordinate 88,349,281 of OY720443.1, forward strand.
AAAATGGAAAACAGTTAGAAAGATTTTTATTAATTTTGTTTATTAAGTGTTTATTTATTTTTATATTAAAATACAACACACCTATATACAAAAATACATACATATATACAAATATAAAACAAAATAATAATTGAAAATGATATAAAAGGATAACGAAGGATAACAATGTAATTGTCAGATAGTGTGAAAGAGATAAAAAATAATAAAAAAGGACATTTTGTAAATAAATGAATGGTAAATCAAAAATAAACAAAAATTTTAAATTGTTCTGAAATGAGAGTGAAGTGATGTTTTATTTATATTGTATGTTAACCTCGTCTATATAATCAAATTGAGGTCAAATATTATATCAATGTCCTTGTAAATGATTTGTATAACAGTTTATATACATACAAAAAAAGTTGTTTTTTTTAATATTTATTTGATTATATATTTAAGCAATTTCAGCTTTAATATAAAATTGAAAACAAGAATTTAATATTGAAAGCCTTGTGCTCCATATACAATGAACGCACTCGTGACGTGTACGTGACGCTTTCTGCTGTACGTAGTTTACAAAGATGTATCCAAAATGAAATGAATGACATATTTTTTAACATTGTTTTGTTTATCTTTTTATCTTTTAATTTTTTAAATTTTTATTTAATTTTTAATCTAAAAATTAATCTAAATTAATTAATCTGAATCTAAAATTTTAATTTAATGAAATAATGGCTACTTCTTTATTTTGTGTTTTAAAACTATTCAATAGTTGACATTTGAATGCACATATTACTGCGTATGATATTTTTTAAGATTGCGTAACGAGAGCATCTATTGTAGATCTTTTCATATAATTCAGTACATTTAAATTTTGACAGACACCTACTTGTAGAAAGTGAGCTATTTAAGAGTTGTGCTATTTAAGAGCTTTCACTTGAGATGAGGTATTAATAAAATTTTCCTAATTAAACTTACAAGTAAATGTACAATAATATAACATAGATGAGATTAAGATTTTATAATTTGATACAAAAGGTTGACCAATGAGGTAGTGGCAAAAACGTCATCATTCATATGGAAAGTCTCGAGTTCAAACCCCGGTCAAATCATATCTAATAACAAAATATCGTAAAATTGTATAATTATATCGTAAAAGTTTATATCGTAAAATAAAATAAGATTTAATAAAAATATATAAATAACTCTTGTGTAAGATAATAGATGGCGCACAAAATTAATATTTGTGTATTCATAATCTTTTATAAAAGCTACAGCCGAGTATTCAACGACTTACTGAATATAACGATTAAAGAAATTGAAACCTAGTCTAAATAGTCCTTATTCCCCTTAAATAGAATGAAAAAGGAAAGAAAAAAACAAAAGATTCAATCGAGTTTCCTAAATGAAAACGAATTCAGCTATAATTTTTGTCTGATAAAAAAAACTGCTGAATTGCATTTAAGATAACTTATGCTTCTTACATAATCAATAAATATTAAAAAAAACTTACATTTTTGTTGGAAGTGAATTAGATAGAATTTCTGGACTCATAATTTATAGAACATATATATAAACTGAACTTAAAGCAACAAAGACTTTTAATTCGAGAATATATTTGAGCAGTGAAACCCATTTCATTAATTTATTGAATTATTAAAAGGAACCAAAAACATAACTAAAAAGTATTACTGTCCTTACTTTAATCCAAATACTTTTCTGTTTTTCATATTTATAAGTTCTGGTGCTTTAAAATATATAAAATAAAATATTTTTTTTTCGTACAATATAAAATTTAAAAGTTTAACATGTCTACGCAAATGTTTACATGCAAAGTTTTAAATATATTCATATGTTTATATATGTTACTTAAATTACTTTAATCTTACATTATCTTTATTAATTTTTAAAAATAAATAACGATAATAAAACAGCACGCATAAATCGCGATCATATATATAATATATATATATATATATATGTATATATATATATATAAATATATATTTTAAAATGACTATAGATTTCAGAACCTTCAAAAAAGAGTGATATATGAATTATATAAATATTAACTTATATATTATTTAATGTTACTTGCTTTTAAAAAATAACACAAAGTACGAGTATATATGCATGTAAACCTTTTATAAATTTTTAGTGGAATATTTTTTACAGTAATTTACTTTTTGATAAAATTAATCGTATATAATATGTATATATGTGTTTGTTTAAGATAAATTTACAGGGTGAGTTAAATAAAATTTAAAAGTTTCTTATGTATAATTTTTGAAATATTTGTATTTAATGTTCTAGATATATCAAGTTAAGAACAATTTAAAATATTAATTCTATGAATACATCATTTTATGAATTATGTTTATGAATATACTAGCTGTTGGCCCGGCACAGAATGACGGAATGTCAATTGAAGGAAAAACTTTTTCTAATAAGAATTATTTCTAATTTCATTATATACATGTACATATATTGTATAGTAATATTATTTTCTTAAATAAAGTCGAAACTGTTACATTTTGTAATACGTAGATTATATTTCGATTCTAGTAATTGATACACAAAAAAAAATAACTTATATAACTTCTTGTTATTTCTTAAAAATTTGAAGATGAATAATAAGTTATGTAGTCTACCTTTTGTATGTTTTAAATTTGATAAAATTTCGGGGTCGTTAGTTCAAATCCCTTTTTGGTGAATTTTGCTTTTTAATTTCAATTAATTTTTTTTTTATTCAATTACGTACTTGTTTAAATTTTAAATTTTTAAATTTAAATTCGATAAAATTGTTTGTTAAAAGATTTGAAATTTTTTTATAGGTTTATTTTGTTTCAATAATGATCTATTTCTCCATCTATTAACTTTATGTAGACTATTTTTAAAATGTTGCTAAGCTCTGTATATTGTTTCATAACCTTTGTTTAGATTCAAATCGAAAAACTTGTATGTTGCCAACATTCTGCAATGTACCTACTCAACGTGTTTAATTATGTACCTATTTTTATGGACATAAAATTGAATTATGAATTGAGTTTTGCATTATCAAATGCAAATTAATTTTTTGATTTTTATTATTATACCTACCTAATTAAGTAAAAAAAATATATTTGCTTTGATTAATAAGGTGCAGTTCATTTCAGGGATGAGATGAGGGAAGCTTTGAAATTGCTTTGAAACATTGCTTGCTTTATTTACTTTCCAAAGCAAAAAGCAAGCAACGCAACAAAACGTACATTTGGCCTTCGCCATTATTTCAGTTTTTAACTGAAACTAATGAAGACTTACTACAAAACTGTTAATGTCAAGCATAGTCAAATGATTTACTATTTATTTAAAATTCCCAGAAAATCTTCTGTGATTTTTAAACTGAAATCAATTTTTTCATAAACTAAAAAAATTTTTTTTTGTTTATTTTTTTTTATTAAAAATTAATAAAATATTTTTTGGCCTGCTTACGATAATTTATGATATTTTATTTTCTGAAATAAAACACATTTAACAAAACATTAATATTTTATTTTTTAATAATTGAACACATCCAACAAAACACATTTAATTGAATGCGTTTGTAACACCTCATTCTAGACAAATATATTAATAATAATAATAACTTATAATTTTTTTTTAATAAACTATACAAAAACTGAAAATTATTAGTTTTTCCAACCTTTGATAAATTTTTAGAACTCCTAAGTCAGATCAAATTGAGCGTTTAATTCAGATATTTTCTAAAAAAAATTTCCAACTAACAAAACCTATATATGTTTAGAAAATTACAGAAATTGTTTTTGAAGTAGAAGTACTCTTGTTAAAAAACACATACATAAAATACAATGCGATATATTATTTAAATATAATTATATTTCTAGAATTAAAAATTTTGACATTCAAACCAGTCTTAAATGAATGTTGGAAATTATTGAAATATTTAATTTAAACAAAATACAAAAAATTTTCAAAAAATAATAAATTATACCAATTTCTAAAGAAAAAAAACAACAATTTATTTAATTTTTAAAAATAATAGGTGTATTTTTTTTTTAAATATAAACAATGAAATTTTACAATAAAATCATGTAGGTATGTAAAGAAATTCAAACAATAATCGAATATATCAAAAACCTAATTCTAACCCTTAAACTTAACCAGGACTTTTAAAATCCTGGTTAATGTTGACAGTAATTTTAAATATGAAAAACCTTGTTACAAGCCACCCATGATTCTGGTTTCTTCGAAGAACCTTGTTCTAGTTCATAGTGTGAACATGGTATTTTCAAAAATCCGGTTCATTTGGACAAAAATTTTAAATGAAAAATCTAGATACAAATCACGCATGCACCTATAATTAAAAAACTCTATAATTTGTAAAATTATCAGAAGTGTAAAAAAAACCACAAAACAATTAGTATTATAAAAGGTTTGTGTTCAAAGTTCTGTATCTTATTTGGGTTTCGTATATTGCCTTTTGATGACAGATTATGTGGTTCTATTAAAGTAAAGTCTTTTTTGAAATTTTTTAGCTGATCTCTCAATTTCACCCTGCAAAATTGTGCTTTATCGTTTTGGTATTCTTCAATTGAATTGACAAAGTACTATTTTCATCATTTTAATCATCATCATTAGTTAAATATTAAATCCCGTATATTAACACTGTAGTCTGTTTGACAGAACATAAAAAAATATAATCTTCGTATCTTTTCCATTCTGGTTCATTTCAAAATTGAGATCTTTTATTAAGTGTTTCTTCATAATGTATTTCATCATATTATGGAAAGAGACTTAGAATGGAGTAAGAATACATTAAACCTCATTCGATTTTGGATTTTAAACAAAATAAATAAATAAAGACAAAAGAGTAAATAAACCAGAAAAATGTTTAGAATTTGTTGTTAAACTACTTTTTTTTTGTTTTAATAAGTCAATCATTTTAAAATGGAAGTCTAGACTAGTTCATAAATTCAGTATGAACTAGTTTTGGTATTAAGGATTATAAATTTATGTAATTCTATTATAGCTGAATGAAAATATTTTGATAGTGTGATAACACAGTTAATATAATAGGCACAGTTAATATAATATTATTTTTACACATGGCAATGCTGCCTTAAAACTGTATATTTATTCATGTATTTAAATAGAATTCATTGTGTTATTGTCATTCAATAAATTAAGAAGTTAATATAAAATACATGGATAAAAATTAGTTATTGGATACATTACAGATAATAACTAGAAGTTTAAGTAAAGCTAGATAGCTTAGTTATATTTAATACACAAATATTAAATGTAATATTGGGTTTTGAAATTTCATCTAGTATAATTGTTATTATTATTATTATACTAGCTAATACCCGGTGCGCGTTGCTGCGCCTCTCAATGGAGGTTTAATTGATGTTGGTGTTACTGCAAAAAGTTAACACAAAAATTACACACGGTTTACACATGTAAATTTTAAAATGTATGAGGATTATTCTAGTAATTTTTGAAACTTTCTTTAATTCAAAGCAGTGCAAACTACTTTAGAAAATTTGACGTAATTTACTTCCAAAAAACTTTTTTTGACCAATCGTAGGACCGACTGTTAACAGACTCAACTCAATTTTCAAGTTGCTTCACACATATAAAATTTTAGGTCAAGCAGTCAAATCGTTTCTAATTTAGAATTAAGTAACGCAAAAATCTATTAAAAGCCACTGTGCCCATTGGGTTAACGGGAAATTGGACGTAATTTGAAGAAAACATATACAAAATTTGAAGAAAATCGGTTAAACCGTTTCTAATTTAGAGTTAAGTATTGAAAAAACCTATAAAAAGCTGTTAGGCCCCAATGGGTTAATGCAACTCAATAAAATTTTTTTGTGGGCTTTTTTTTAGCCAAAGCAGAATTTCATAAAATCAGACAAAATTTGGACCCAACATTTTTTTTATAAAAAGCTGTTGGGCCGCAATGTGTTAATGGAACTCAACAAAATTTTTTTATGGGGCTTTCTTTTTAACCAAAGCAGAATTTCGTAAAATCGGACAAAATTTGGACCCAAAATTTTTTTTGACCACCCGTCGGCCCGACATGGGTTAACAAATTCCAAAACTGTTAATATTGTCAACTCAATTCTCAAGGAGCATCACGTATACAAAATTTGAAGTCAATTGGTCAAACCGTTTTCATTTTAGAACAAAAAAGTTTAAATACTTGCACCACAGCCCCAACTTGGCGGTCCGTTAGAGCAAAATTTTTGGGCCACGATTTCTTTCCGTAACAAAAAACCTCTATATACAAATTTTCATGAAAATCGGCTGTGCAGTTTAGGAGTCAACTCGCTACATACAAACAAACAAACAATCAAATAACAAACTTTCGTTTTTATATATATAGATAAATTTCCGAATCAAGTCCTTCTATCATTTAATTTTATTTATTTTTATTTTTTATTTAGTTTTATATAATTTTTAACTAAACTTTGTTATTTCAAATAATTAAATTGAGGACCAAAGATAATTTCAATGCCTAAAGGCATCATGAAAATTTCCCAATTTCTTAATCATTATCTATTTTAAAATTTTTACAAAAAAAAAAAAATATTTTTAAAGACCCTTGAATATCTAATTGAGTTTGTAAACAAATCTAAAAATCAAAGAAAAATTTGAAAAACCCAGGAAAGCCTTTCTAACTTTTTTTAACTGCTTTTAAACCCCAATTTAATTTTTTTTTCATCTTTACTTCTTCAAAAAATCTTAAGATTCTTAATAATTCAAAAAAGTCACAAAGATAATAAGACAAAAATAATGAGAAAACTGGTAGACCATAAAGTGAAACCCAAAAATGACAAAATTACAATTGGTCATGAAAGTAGAAAAAAAAGAGATTAGCAAAAAAAAAACTATTATTATTTCATTAGCTTTAAAGCTTAGGATTTAGGAAGTAATTTATTTTTATTTAAAAACTCTTTGAGTCATTTCATGCTTTGGTAACAAATTTAATTTCACATACGTTTTTACAATAAAAATTATTTAGAAGGGCAATAGGAATAACGAAGTAAAGAGCAGGGTGATTTAGAGAAAGCTTGATTTTCTAAATTAATATTTTTTGAAATTTTGTTTGACGAACCAAATAAGCTCTACGAATCTGTATTTTTGAAATCACGACTCTTTTGTTTTTTTGAGCTTTCAGTGGTTTAGTTAAACGTTTAAATGCCTTTTGGTTCGTGCACATTTTCAAAAATATTTAAAAAAATGTACTTATATAGTTTCATTCTGTTCGTCTGTCAAACAAAACTTTTACACAGCTTGAAATAAAGAGAAAACATTAGCTATGGGTAGGTTTTGCAGAAAAAATAATTTCATCAAAAAACTTTTTATGTAGCTCCACCCTTTACAAAGCTGCAGCCTCTCAGCGGAGGACTGTTTAGAAGCTGCGGGGGGTCACACTTGTTTCTTGGATACTATAAGTACAAAGAGGTTCCTTAAAATTGTTGTCTTATCCATTTTTGCTTAGATAATAAATTACTAAGAAAAATAGAAAAACTGATGAAAGTCACAATTTAATTCCTACAACCTAAATATTTTGAGCGGTAGAAGGTACATTTGATCCTCGAGAATCACCATATTAAGTTTTCTTAATAAAAATTTTAGAACCTTCTCCATATTCAAGGGCAAAAATTTCCGATTTTTAAAAATCAGTAACTTAATCACCAGTATATTTTTTTCCAAATTTAAACGTTTATATAATTCTGAAAATGTGCCTTTTGAAAGCCCTTGCTTTTTTCGATTACTTACTTAAGGTTCCGTTACTCACTTTACTTTATAAAATATATATATAATTTAAGGATTCTATATTTCTTTGATTTAATGTTTCCATATTATGATGATGATGATTACTGTGTTTAAAATATATCAAAAGATTTATTGCTGATTCCTTTATAATTTATATGTTATTATTGTGAAAACTAAAAGATATTTAAATAAAAATTGTCCTCGTACAAAGATGTATTGGCAAAGTACATTAATTTAATTGATCCAGTTGGGAAAATTGTAATTTAAAATTGTAATGCAAATAAAATGAATAAAAAGTTTTCTCCATTAAACGTGATATAGTAGCTTATGTAAATTATTTTAATATGCGCCCCCTCTTTTTTTTGTACGTCTGGGTAATATTTTATAACAAGTACATCTGGGTATACATGTAATTGATAAGCCAAATTTAAAATTATAAATTGACCATATTTGTCAGTTAGACCCACAAAAAAAAAACAAAAATAACAACAAATAAGAGCCAAAAAGGCGGAATTATTTTAATTCAAATTAAATTCTTATGAAACTGTTATTCTAGGGCCTTTAAGATTTATATTATTTATGGTTTAACCATGATAACATAATCTATATTTTAATACATTTCTGGATACAGATAGCTTTTTTTTGCTTTGCGAATAACCAGTTCTTTTTTATTGCAAAGCTGTTAAAAGCTTTTTTAGCACATTTTCAAAAAATTTTGTAAAAATGTGCCTATATAGCTTCACTCTGTCCGTCCGTCTGTCCGTCCGTCCGTCCGTCTGTCCGTCCGTATGTTTACAAAAACTTTTACACCGTTTGAAATAGATTAAAGGAATTTTAACCACGGGTAGATATTACAAAAAAATTAATTTCGTAGAAGAATTTTTTTCTGTAGCCCCACCCGTTACGGAGCTACAGCCCCCCAAAGTTGGAAAAAGCCTTATTTTTAAATTGTTATAACAAGAGTTTTGATAAGTGCATTTTCAATTTGAAAACGACAAAAAGATAGCTGGTTTTATAGGCTTAAAAATATATCAATAAAATGTATGGGGTTTCCATAAGGTACTAAAATTTACCATTATGCAAAATTCAATTTTTGCAAAATTTTTGGCCCCACATATCTTCTAAACGGTTCCAGCTAGGGCTTTGGGAGAAGTTAGAACTTCAGAAATTAGTAGGAGTCGGTTAACAAATTTTTTTTGTCACGCCCCCTGTTTAGGAGCTATAAGGGCTCGAACATTGAAATTTTGCTGTTTTCAACCACCTGTAACTTTAACACCTGTTCAAAGTTTTTTTTACAAATATGCAAAATTTGCAGCTGCAGCATTATATTACAACATACGTTAAAGGCTTTCTTAAATTTGAAAGGGTCTCTTTAAATTGAAGAAATTGATTCTTAGTCTTAATCATTTTTGGTTAGATAATAATATTCTATCTAGGTAAAATTCCAAATTTTGTTGTAGTTGAAAGTCGATTTCCTAGAACCGGAAAAAAATGGAAGGGTGAAGACAGGAGGAGGTGAGCAGATCCATCATAAGTTTGCTTAGCAAAAATTTGGGAACCTTCCCCATTGAAGGACTACTAGGTCTTCAAAATTAAAACTCCATTATATTTTGCACTTATTAACAGGTTATCTTGAGTGCATTGGGGTTATATTCTAAGTATTTCACAATTAGTCATATAATTAATTATTAATGAAATAACAAAATTATAATATTATCATAATATATGTTTTTATTAAAATGAATGATAAAATACTCAGTAAAAAACCGTATATAATTTTGAAAATGTGCTTTTTAAAAACCCTTGGTTTTTTCCCCTCACTTGTTTTAAATTTTTTTATTATGTATTTTTATGTTTTGATTTTTATTTATTTGTTTTTTTTTTTTACTTTTTAGCTTTTCTTCAGGATCAATATATATTTGGTTTTCGAAACTCGATTTTCCCCAAAAGCTTATCAATTCAAGATATTTACATCAAAATCATATATTTGAAATTTTTTTCACACTTGAACACGACATACAAACAGCCACAAAAATGGACTTCTTAAAAAAACACATGATTTTATAAGTTCCTCGATTAAAACAAATAGAATTTCTTCAATCCTAATAGAGCAAGATCCCGTGACTGTCAGGCCCTCTTTATTTTATATAAGCTAACATTTTTTCAGATCAAACTTTTTTATCAAACTCTTTAGTTTTGAGACCTTACATGGTTTTCTTATTATCTTATTATTTCCAAATTGACTGAATTTTTGACAAGAAAACTGATTGACAGTAGAGCCATAAAAACAAAACAATAATACAAATGAAAATATCAGTTATCTTTTATGGATTACCTTATCTTATTTCAAACATTAAAGCAAATGGAGGGATAGTTTTTGTAATTTTGATAAGTTTTGTATTGTGATTACTGACCAGGATTTAATGCTACATATAAGTGGAGTATCAAATAAATCATAAAAGCACATTATTATTATGTATTTAAATACATAATTATTTGATTTACTTTTTTCCTAATTAGTTATTTTCTTTCTGTCAATGATGTTTATTTTATTTCTGATTTTTGGTGTAATTGACATTTAGAAAATCCCACCCATATCTTATGGTATTAAGAAGAAATTGAGTGTTATTTTTTGGATTATTTTCTTTTAAGAAATTACAACGAATAGTGAGTTGAAGAAACCAATAAAAAATCATCTAAAATTAATTTTGATCTGGTGTCAACAATTTAGCTTTGTATTGTTGCCTCGACAAAATAAATTGAAAAATACTTATACATTTATATATATATATATATTTTATTTATAAATTATAATTATTTTATATTTTTTTTTGTATACCTATATTATTACATAAGAAATAAATTGGATTTAGTACTTCATATATGTGAAAAAAATTGTAGATTTAATAATGTTATACTTGGACTCTAAATAGGGGTTTTATTATATATTTAGTTGATTTAAACTGTTACTAATTGGTTTTTATTTTTGAAAGTTGTTAAAGACAATCAAGTCGAAGAAAAACACGAGAAAGAGTGTGATAGAGTAGACTGTGTAAACTCTGGGATACCCGTATGACCGTTATATAAACATTATATCATTATTATTATAAACATTAATTACTTTTGGCAAAATTTCAAACATACCAGCATTATTAGATGTAGCATAATGCTCATATAAAAGAAGGAGTTGTATGGCAGGTACTCGAACCCTTCAGACACCCATATCTTATGGTATATCTTATTGATAATTTCAGACACCCACTGCAAGAGACCAACCAAATTTTGCAGAAACTTTGGCCATGAAACTAAACTACTTTTGGCAAAATTTCAGACACGCAGCTGTTATAGGTACAGAGTAATACTAATATAAAAAAAAATTGTATAGCAGCTACCCGAACCCATGGACTAAAATGGCTGGATTTAAATAGCGATGACAGCTATTGCAAAAAAAAGAATTTGCGAAAATTTCAAGATCCTAGCTCCTTTAGTTTTTGAGTTATCATGGTGACGGACGGACGGACAGATGGACAGACGGACAGACGGACAAACGGACAGACGGACATACATAGCTATATCGATTTATTTTTCGATTCTGATCCGATCCATACACTTGAGTCTATATCTGCCCCCCTCCTTCTCTACGTCACAAACGTAATGGCAAATTTATTATACCCGTATGACTATATAGTCATACGGGTATAACAAGTAATGAAAAAAACCTAGCGTTTTTAAAAAAGCACATTTTCAAAATTATATTGTATACACTGGTGATTAAGTAAGCAGTACTTATTACAGTAAATTTTTAATTTTAAAGTTCTAATAGCCCTTTAATGGAAAGATGAATATGAAATAATTTATTTGGGGATTTTAAGTTTTAACTAGTATCTGCGTAGGACCAAATGACTATATATAAAAGATAGCTGGTGTTGCCAGCTTTAAAAAAATATATAGCTTTAATGGCGCATATTATCCTTTAAGGACGAAAAGGACATTTAAAAGTATCCTTGTTATTTTAGTCTATTTTACAAAAACCGTTATAACTAGCGATCTGCTGAATATATATGTATTCAGTTCAAGCTAATAATTAAGATGACGGTCTGGAGAATATTTTACCGTTTATTTGATGACGATAGGTGCTGCCGTTTTAGAGATATTGTAGTTCAAAGTTGAAAAATTTTGCAAAAAAAAAAATTTTTAACATCCTTCTCTAAAACTCATATTTTTCAAAATTTTGCAAGGAAACCCTCTAAATATTTTTACATCGTTGGAAAACTCTTATTTTTTTCTATAATTTGGGCATACATAAGGTATGTCTATATTAAAGCGTTTAGAAGATATAAGCATTTATGGAATAAAAAATTTTTTGTTTTGTAATTTTTTCTGTATAAAAAAATGTGGATATGTTTTACAATTTTTTCAGCCGTACTTTTTAAATGAATTAAATAATTTTATTTTTGAAAAAAAAAATTTTAATATGTTATAAATATGTTTCCAGGGATAAAAAAATTCCAAAAAAAAAAACAATTCCAAAAAAAATAATTCCAAAAAAAAAATTCCAAAAATCAAAATTTAATGACAAACTATTTTTTAAAAACAGCAATTTTTTACATGCATATTTAAACAAATAAAAATTAAAAAATAGTGGGGGCTACCGCCCTCAAACCCCCGCTAAACAAATTATTAAAACCCTAATTTTAAATCCAACTCTAAAATCCCTCCTAATTCAGAATATCACGTATACAAATATATAAATATTCTGGAAAAAGCGTTTAATCCTGATTTTGTAACAAACTCTAAAATTCTTGCTCGCTAAAGCTATGGAAATATTTTTTGGCAAAATAAATTTATGAGAAATAAAGTATGAAAATGTATTTTTTAATAAAATTGTTGTGTCAGTTTTTCATTCATGTTCTCTGGTGGGGCTATTTGTCAACATATACTATACTTATTATATACCGTTTAAAAGAGTGTCAAAAAACCTTTCTAACAGTATAATAAAAAATACAGGGTGCTTTTGAAAATTTCATAGTTATAGTGGTTTTTTTGAAAGTTGAAAGTTCAAAATTTTTTTTTTTTTGTTTCAAATTTCTACTTGAAATTGTAATATCTCCAAAACGGCAACACCTATCGTCATCATATAAACGTTTAAATATTCTCCAGACCGTCATCTTAATTAATAGCTTTGATTGAATATATATATATTGAACAGATCGCTAGATATACCGTTTTTTGTAAAATAGACTAAAATAACAAGTATACTTTTAAATGTCCTTTTCGTCCTTAAAGGATAATATGCGCCATTAAAGCTATATATTTTTTGAAAGCTGGCAACACCTGCTATCTTTTATATTTAGTCATTTGGTCCTACGCGGATACTAGTTAAACCTTAGAATAGCCATTTATTTTATCCCTCTTTATAACATGTATAATGTAAAACCCGTTAACATTTATATTCATAAAAATAAAAGTTTTATTTTAAATAATTTTTATTGTATTTTGTATTTTAAGATAATAAGAAATCCACATGAGTTCTCAAAACTAAACAATTAGAAAACTGTATACAAAGTTACTCTCATTACACTTTTAACTATTCCATTTCTTTCCATAGTAAAAATTTTTACAAAACTGTCAGAATTTTCTTTTATCAAGTTTTATTTTCAAAATATAAATATCTACAATGTATTATGAATTGTAAATATAAATAGAAATTAAGATAGCTAGAGTTATAGTTGACTTAATTAAGTATTTACATAAAAGAAACTTTGATGTCATTTCAATTTAATTATTTTTTTTCCCCTTTTACTCCTCGTGGAAACAAAGGGCATCCACTTGCCTCTTCCACTGGACTCGGGCGTTCGGAACCGATATGATTCTTTGCCATTTATTCGGAAATACTTGAAGCTTTTGTCTGATGTTGTTTGTAGTCAGCCAAGTTTCACTACCACAAAGAAATGTTGACATTACACTTTGAATATTCTAACCTTAGCTTCTCTTGTTATATGGCCGCTTTTCCATATTGGGCATAATTCACTAAAGGCCACTAGGCTGTTGTTGACATCTTCTTCTGTACCCCCATTTGTTGTTCATTTGCTACCTAGGTAGGAGAAGTTATCAACATTTTCGTTCGATTGTCCTTCTATTGTGATGGTTTCTGTATTGAGGTTGTTTATTCTCATGGTTTTTGTTTTACCTGGGTTGATTTCTAGCCCGACTTTGCGCACTGCTTGGTGAAGTTTTTCTGCTTTATGTTGGATGTAGTAGAGTCTCTGCGCTAATAGACATATGTCGTCCAGTTTCTGTTATAGTACTATATCCATAGAATAGTCTTTAAACCTTAAGACCTAAAAATCTATTCCGGATGCTTTTATAATTTCTGGGCTTTTTTTATTTAAAAAAGTAAACACGATTTTTTTGAAAAATACCATTTATTGTACAGTAAAATAATTTAAAGTCAATGGTAACTCTTAATTAAAATGGTATTGGCGTTGATGTTATTCTAATGTGTCTGTTGCAAATTCATGTGTCTAGGATTAAAGTTGGTTATGTAAAAAGTTATATATTTTATTTGTTTTGTTTTTCTTTTTTTTTTTTGTTGTGAACTTTTTCAAGGAGAACTTTTAAATAACATTTAAGCTGATTTTCATATATTTAAATTTTGAATATATGTTTCTTTTAAGTATTTCAAAAAATTCACCTTTTCGTATATAAATTTACATATGTATGCATGTAAGTATCCTTGTTTTTAGAGTCATTATATGAAGTCACATTTATAAACGTACATATGCCACAGTGGTATGGTTATATATTAATACATGTACTTTTCTAAATATGTATAATTATATGAAAAGTTGTTTTTAGAGTTTCACAAGTCTTTAATACTTAAAAGTTTTTTTTTTAAATCTCTAAGAAATTCCCAATATGAATTTTATATTTAAATTCTTAAAAATTGGTTGACATGAGAATATAAAGAACTTTTCTGAAGTTTCATATGGAATTAATTGTAATTATGACTTAATTTTCTTATGATTACACACATCTAATATTTATACAATTTAAATTAAATTTTACTTTTAGATGCAAAAATATTTAATTGAAAAAGGAAATTATGAATTAATTAATTTATTATAAAATTAATTTTTTCCTTAAACATACAATGATTGTAATCAAATTATAAAATTACAAGTATAATAATCTAATAAAAGATTTAGTCGAAGTTTTTGCACTATCTTTGAAATTTAACAATGAAATACAAATTATAAGTAATATATCTTCACTAATATTTTGTGATGTACAATAATAATTTATTTATTATACCCTACACCTAAAATAGGTTATTGACTTTAGTACGATTTTTGTAACCACCGAAAGCGGGCAACTAAATATTGAAAAGTATGTATACTTTTGATCTATATGACTGTATCATCTCCTGCGTTAATTTAGTGATGTCAAACCAAGTCCAAACAAGAAGATCTCTAAAATTTGGTAGAAGGATGTTTCTTCTTAATTCCCTCATGTTCCTAAGAGCAACAATTTGGAATCAATTGGAATGGTACCATTACTTAATTAGTCACTTATCCATATCTAATAACCATATTTTAGAAATTAATAAAAATGGTGTTTAACTTAAAATTTAGTACAGAGGTGTTCTTCCCTGTTTATATTAAGTCCACTAAGTTTTGAGGCGAAATGAGGTAGTAAATTAGTTAGCTGCTGGAATTGATAAAGGTACAAGAACCTGAAATATGGCAGAAGGTAGTTTTAGTCTTAGGTGTTTTTAATGTTCCTAAAATCTGGGATGACTTGAAGTGGTAGTTCGTGTAACTGTCACTCACCTCTCAATAATAATAAAAACTTTAATGCTTTACAGTTACGTCAGTTACGTGAACTTACTGCTGTTTCATTACATGTTTTTAGTCTAGATGTATATATTATTTTTTAAGTCGAGGAACTTTAAAAAGTAAAACCTAAAATATTTATTACTCTTATTTCTATACCCGTACTTTAATTCAAAAGGGTATAATAAATTTGCCTTTACGCTATTGACGCAGGAGAACGAGAGTAGATATAAATTCAAAGGTAAAAAGATCAGGATCGAAAAGTAAATCGATCTAGCTATCTATGCCCGTCCGTGGCTTCGAGTAATTGCCATACAACTTCTTATTTTATATGAGCATTACTCTATTCCCATTAAAACTGGGTGTCGGAAAATTTGTCAATCGTAGTTAACTCTAAAGGCCAACGTTTGAATAAAATAAAGTCGTTGTAGTGGAAGAGGTTCGAAAAGCTGCCTTTCGACTTATATTTTATTTTGTTCGTAACTGAAAGGCCTAATTAGTTGTGTATTTTAAATTTTAACAAAAGTAATTAACCGAATTATATAATATCTATATTATGGTCATACGGATATCCCACAGTTTACACATTCTACTGGACTGCACTCTTCTTTGTTTTATTCAAATTTTAAAAGGTTCTACACTAGGGAACCAAAAAAAAACCGAAATAATATTGTCCCTAAATTTTTTTTAGAAAATAAAATCAATGAATTTATATTTTTTATTTTATTTTAAAATTTTATTTCCTTTCTTCCATTAAAAAGTTCCAAAATACAGAAAGGTTTTCAATATAGGGAAAATTTGAAAAAAAATGTTATTATAATCCCAGGATACTTGCAAAATTAGAATAAATTAGAAAGTCTTATATTATAAGACTAATGCTTCGAAAAATAAAAAAGAAAACGAAACTAAGATACGCCTTTTAGTATTTGAGATAAAAATAGTTAAAATCTTTTCATATTGTTTTTATCCCTACAAATCTCTGAAGATTTCAAATAAAAACTGAAAGTTCATATAAATTTTATATTAGTTTTATATTTTTGGGTATTATTGAAATTGCCATAAGATTTTTTTGGTAGATTTGATGATCTTATGTAGTCCAAAGAATTGAATCTTATTGGAAATAAGACTATTTTTGAAATATATTATGATAATGCTGTGACGAAATTAAATTAAAAAGTAAATTATAGTGTGCAAATAGACCTATCAATTAGCTCCCATGTAAAAAATCCTTAAATATTTTTGGGGATTTTTTTCGTTAGCAAAAAATTTTATTAAAAATGGGAGCTTATTTGTAATGCAAGTTTTATAATTTAATTCAATTTTAAAAATTATTGGGGAATAAAATAATTGAGTTTTTTGCAAATCAAATAATACTATGGAAACATTTAGAAAAACCTATGAATAAAAAATGGAAAAAATTGGAAATTTTGACAAAGACGTGTAGTAATTTTTTAGAAATATATAACAAAAAATTCCTTTTATTAATTTTAATTAAAATTGCAAGTTTTACGATGCTTTATAAAAAAAATATTTTTCTTAAATTAATACATCAAAAAATCTTTAAAAACTACAAAATATTATTCAAATCTCTAATAAAATGCATTATAATAATATATTAACAAATAATTGCATACTTTTAGGTAAAACTATATAAATTTTCAATTTTTGATGGGAAAATCTTGAAAAAAATCATTATTTCATTTTTTTAAAAAAATATTCTTTGTTATTTTACTTATTTTATAATTTAAGTTCTTTACCTTAGTTTAAATAATGGAAATTTAAATAATTCATATTAAACTGTCAATTCAATTTCAGACAATATGACTATATTGGTAATGTTAGAAAAAGCATTAAAAATTAAATTAGAATTTAATTCAAAGTTTTTATTCAATAAAAAATTGAAAGTGAAAGAATGGCACTTAAAGTACGTTGAATTTTAATAATTTGTTTTAAAAATTATACTGATATAAATTTTTAAAATTATCTCATTTCGTAATACCCCTAATAATATTAAGACTTTTCCAAATTATATAGGAGTATTTAGTGCCAACAGCTTTTTAAACTTTTATTCTATACATAGACAGTTTTAAACAAAGTTTGAAGATTTTTTAAAACACATTTTTTTATAAATTATTCGTAAAGCTAACAGCTTAAAGTTGGAGTATCTTTAAAATTGGAATTAGTATGATAAAAAAAATTCAAAAATTAAGGATTTGAAAGATTGTTAAAAATTAAATCTGAACCGAATAAGTCAAACAGATTTGATATTTATTTAGATTAATATCATTTAATATGATTAATAGTCTTCTTTCGATAATTTTAAATGAAACTAGCTAACACCCGATGTGCGTTGCCGCACCTCTCAGTAGAGGTTTAATTTAAGTTGATGTTATTGAAAAAATATTATATTTTTTGAAATAAATAATTTGTATCTTAAAAAAAAAAATAATTTAAAAAATTAATAAAAAAAAATTTATGTTTGAAATAAAATATTTAATTTTCATAAATGGTAAAATATAATTATATATACTTTAATCTTATTATATTATTTGTAATACCCTATTCTCAGGTCCATAACATGTTATCAGCTTTAACTTGTTATATAGTTGTTATAACGTCCTATTGAATATATTTTCCTATTTTCATATTCTATGAAAAAAATCTTCAAGTATAATATGATAATAACTATAGTTATTCAGTATAACATGTTATTTTTCAAGGTTGTGTACTTAAATTTTTTGATATAATCGATTTTTTTTCGATTTATTAAAATTTTTTGGAGATCCAAATCTATCACTTGTCATTGTCTTCAATGATTTTTTTTTATCATTTCCAGTAAATCATAAATATTTTTTTGTTTTTTGGAACCATTATTATTTTGTAAATAAAAATTTTTTTATAAACATTTTTATTGTACAATCAACATGTTATAGACCCGTAGTGTCAACAGGGTATCACATATTATATACTCAAGTACGTAATATAAATGTATGCTAATCGATTTTCACCCATGTTAAGGTTTGGATGCATTATACAAAACCCTGGTCGGATCATATCTAATAACAAAATATAATTTATAGCTTGTATCAACAGTTTATATCATAATTAATAACATTTACTTGACACACTTGAAAAGGAAACGCTAAATCACTCACTTACCACATTGTATGAATAGTCACCTCCTATTCATAAATAAATAAATAAATTAGCTTAATTAATTAGCCTTATCTGATTATTAATAAAAACCAAAGCTTTAATTACAAAAGTTTAATTTTTTAATGGCTTTTCTTTTAAACCAACTCATTATAATATAAATAGACTATTTCTTTTTTTCATATCTCGTTATAGTTTCGTTTTAATGCTCTGATAGTTAATTTGTAACCCTTCTAAGAAAAAAATTAGAAAACAATAGTGTTGTGCTAAAAGGAAATTAATAAATTTGAAAGTAAAATTCTGTAGAATTATTTTCTTTGTACAATAAAAAAAAAATAAACCACAAACATTTTATGTAAATGTTTAAACAAAAAGAGTTTTTGTTTTATTATGTGTTTTTTAAGTTAATTAATTTTAAATGCTTTAGAGATCATGATAAAAAATTAGCACCTCCAATTCAAATAGAAGAAAAGAAAATAATAGTGGAACTTGGATTAAAAATTCGCATTTAACACGGACAATTAAGAAAATAAGAAAATTTAGACAGTTTACACAAAATATAGCAATGAAGTTATTCTGTATATGTTTTCCCATTGCTGCCCCATATTTATTATAGTATTGGCCAATAATCGTTATATTGCTGGTATGTGAGTGAATCACAATTTACCAAAGTTCTGCTCCGAAGCAGTACTCTTAGCTTTTTCAACAAATTTTAAGATTAACTGATAAATTAGAATGAAAATAGATTGAAAATTTATATTTGTGGTTGTCTAGGCTAAAATAATGAGTGATGAGTTCAGCTGTGTTAATGAATGAAAAAATCCAATTTTACTATAACCACATTTAATTATTCAATTATTATTGAACTTGTGTTTGTATTGTAATTCTGTTTTTATTTTTACATTTTAATGTGGCATCCCTGAATTAACTGAGTTCATTATAAAAATTCAACTATAAACATTTTTTCTTTGTTTTAAAGTTAATTAGTCCTTTCTTTATTTTATTTTTTTATTTAATTTTCTTTTAAGACCAACAAAAATCATAAATTATCAACTTTAAGGACATTAAAATTTGTTCTAAAAGAAATTAAGAAGTTTTTGCGTTATGTTTTGGGTAATGAAAGTCACGTTTTTATTATTACTACTTTATATTATTACAAGTTGAATTTTTTTTTTATTTAAATTTTAGTAGTGCAGCGTTTCTACATAAAGTGTAAAACATAAATTAACTTATACATTCCAAAGCAATTAAATTTTTTATACCCGTATGACTATATAGTCATTATACCCGTATGACTATATAGTCAAAGGGTATAATAAATTTGCCATTACGTTTGTGACGCAGAGAAAGAGGGGGAGTAGATATAGACTCAAGTGTATGGATCGGTTCAGAATCGAAAAAAAAATCGATTTAGCTATGTATGTCCGTCCGTCCGTCCGTCCGTCTGTCCGTCCGTCTGTCCGTCCGTCTGTCCGTCCGTCTGTCCGTCCGCACGATAACTCAAAAACTAAAGGAGCTAGGATCTTGAAATTTTCGCAAATTCGTTTTTTTACAATAGCCGTCATCGCTATTTAAATCCAGCCATTTTGATTCATGGGTTCGGGTGGCTGCCATACAACTTCTTTTTTTATGTGAGTATTTCTCTGTACCTATTACAGCTACGTGTCTGACATTTTGGCAAAAGTAGTTTAGTGTAATGGCCAAAGTTACTGCAAAATTTGGTTGGTCTACTGCAAAGGGTTCGAGTAGCTGCCATACAACTTCTTATTTTATATGAGCATTACTCTATACCTATTAAAGTTGGGTGTCTGAAATTTTGCCAAAAATAGTTTAGTGTAATGGCCAAAGTTACTGCGAAATTTGGTTGGTCTACTGCAAGGGGTTCGAGTAGCTGCCATACAACTTCTTATTTTATATGAGCATTACTCTATACCTATTGAAGTTGGGTGTCTGAAATTTTGCCAAAAATAGTTTAGTGTAATGGCCAAAGTTACTGCAAAATTTGGTTGGTCTACTGCAGAGGGTTCGAGTAGCTGCCATACAACTCCTTCTTTTATATGAGCATTATATTTCACCTAATAAAGCTGGTATGTTTGAAATTTTGCCAAAAGTAATTAATGTTTATAATAATAAGGATATAATGTTTATATAACGGTTATACGGGTATCCCAGAGTTGACACAGTCTACTCTACTACACCCTTCCTCGTTTTTATTAAAATAGTTAAGTAGCTTATAACCGGTGCGCGTTTTTGCGCCTCTCAATTATTATACCCGTATGACTATATAGTCAAAGGGTATAATAAATTTGCCATTACGTTTGTGACGCAGAGAAGGAGGGGGGGTAGATATAGACTCAAGTGTATGGATCGGATCAGAATCTAAAAATAAATCGATTTAGCTATGTATGTCCGTCCATCCGTCCGTCTGTCCGTCCGCACGATAACTCAAAAACTAAAGCAGCTAGGATCTTGAAATTTTCACAAATTCGTTTTTTTGTAATAGCCGCCATCGCTATTTAAATCCAGCCATTTTGGTCCATGGGTTGGGGTAGCTGCCATACAACTTCTTATTTTATATGAGTATTACTCTCCACCTAATGAAGCTGGGTGTCTGAATTTTTGCCAACAATTGTTTAGTGTAATGGCCAAAATTTCTGCAAAATTTGGTTGGTCTGCTGCAGAGGGTTCGAGTAGCTGCCACACAACTCTTTATTTTATATGAGCATTACTCTGCACCTAATGAAGCTGGGTGTCTGAATTTTTTCCAAAAATTGTTTAGTGTAATGGCCAAAGTTACTGCAAAATTTGATTGGTCTACGATAGAGGGTTCGAGTAGCTGCCATACAACTCTTTATTTTATATGAGTATTCCACTACACTTAATAAAGCCAAAAGTAATTAACCGGATGATATAATGTATATGTTACGGTCATACGGGTATCCCAGAGTTGACACAGTCTACTCTACTACACTCTTCCTCGTTTTTTAATTGAAGTTGATTTTGAAGACTGAAGAAAAATAAAAAAAAAAATTTGGCCTATTCGGTTTATCCAATTCCATTCCATGGGTTATTAAGAATATTAATAGAGTCAACTTCATTTTGGAAGAGATCAACACGTATTCCAAATTTGAAGACAATTAGTGAAACCTTTTTTGTTTTAAAACAAAAACGAGGAAGAGTGTAGTAGAATAGACTGTGTCAACTCTGGGATACCCGTATGACCGTAACATATACATTATATCATCCGGTTAATTACTTTTGGCAAAATTGCAGACACCCAGATTCATTAAGTATAGTGTAATGCTCATAAAAAAGAAGAAGTTGTATGGCAGCCACCCGAACCCATGGACCAAAATGGCTGGATTTAAATAGCGATGACGGCTATTTTAAAAAAAAGAATTTGCGAAAATTTCAAGATCTTAGCTCCTTTAGTTTTTGAGTAATCGTGCGGACGGACTGACGGACAGACGGACATACATAGCTCAATTTATGTTTCAATATTTTATTAACATTGATGCCTACATAGCATTCAAACAGAGAACAAATTGAAAATGAAATATTTTCAACAATATTAGAACTTTGAACGTGAAATTTTTTAAAAATAAGCGAAAACACAAAAAAAAAAAAAAAGTTACTTTTACTCTGGGTGTCTGGCCTTGTTCAGCTTTATAGTAACATGATTGTTATATCAGGAAAATTATCTGAATCATACGGTGCAATAATTATATGTTCTACAATAATATATGCTATTGGTTCTGTAAGACTATTTATATTTCTGCAGCACATACAGGTCAACGCATTTTTCAATTTTACGGAATGTTTTCATAAGAATGAAAAAAGGAAGGAAAATTATTTTATGGTTAAGATTTAATAATTTTGTATATACATACTTTTATATATACAAGGACATACAGTTATAAGAACTTTTTCATATAACAATGGTGGTTAGTACATTAGTAAAATTGAATTTTTATTTGAAAACTTTTCAGTTAATAATAAAACACAAAAAAAACGAGAAAGATTATAGTTGCCCTTATAACTTCTTATGACTTACAGTTATAAGATTATAGATTATTCTTCTTCTTCTTCTATGGCGCTACAGTCCGTTGTCGAACCTTGGCCTCCTGAATCATCCTCTTCCAGTTCACGCGATCTTGGGCAGCAGTTATCCAATTTTGCTCTTGCAGCATTGATACAGCGTCTGACTCGACTGCATCAACCCATCGATTTCTCAGCTTTCCTACTGGTCTTTTTCTATCTATTTTCCCGTTCAATACTTTTTTTGGAATGCGGGAATCTGGCATACGTTGTATGTGACCGGCCCACTTAAGGCGTTGTTGCTTGATTATAGATTATAGTATATTAAAAATTAGGTGTTGTATTGTACAATTGTGCTAACGCACTTGCCCTATTACTTTACTTGCTCATTTTTAATTTTAACCTCGTAGCTTCATTAGATTCACAGTTATCGGATTAACAATTTTGTGTGGCAGCTTTCCAAATGAGGTCCAAATTTTTCAAAACTTCGAAAAGTTGCTGGCCCTATTATATTACAGACCGATTTTTATTTTCAATCATCTAGTTGCAAAGATATACTCTTGTTCCAGAACTCTCTTTGGAAGCCAAGCCCAAAAATTTCAAATTTGAAAACAGACATGTCATATTTCTTTACTTGCTTAATTTTAATGTCAACTTTGTAGCGAAAATAGTTCTGAAGATCTGTAAGCGAGGTTCTGAAACTTGTATGTCGGCTCCCCAAAAATGAAACGGAAATATTTTGAAACTTAATATGTAGGTGCTTTTATTAAATATTAAACTATAAACTTGTAAAAGTTTAACTTTGTTTTACATTTAAATATTCCCGTATAAATAAATAAATGTATATTGGACATACAAAATTAAGTAATTAAAAATTAAAGATGCAATTGATAAAATTGTAAATGTGGGTGCAATATTTACGAAGTTTTTTCTTAAAATAGTTATTTATTCGAACGTGAAAAGTTTTTTGACCCGAAATGAATTCATTTTTTATTCATTTTTCATTAATTTATTTTATTTTTTTTCTTCTTCTCTGTATTAGTTGAAAATATAAGAACAAAACATATGTATTTAAAAATTTACTTATGTAAAGTTGAATATATGTTCTATAGATTTAAAAATGAACATACTTGTAGTAGAACTTGTATGCACTGGATAAATTTAAAATTATTAAATGGTGTATAAATTAAGGCGGTCAATACTATATATATATTGCAAATGAAAACATATATATAAAATAAATACATCTAGACATAATTATGTAACAAATTTATACAAGAACATGAACCTTAAAATACACATAATGGGGTTTTGTAATTTTAAAATGTTAAATAAAATATTATTTATTTATTATTTCATTAGTTGCCATATTGTTTTTTTTTTAAATTGTGTAATACTTTTTATAAAATTATTAGGTATTTCTCTTATTTTGTATTTTTAATTTTTTTTTTTTGTAATTTTTTTTTGTTCTATTTGGTTTTAAAAATTCCTAAAACTAATTTGACGCACAAAAATGGTTGACATTTCTTATGACATAAAATTATTGCATCATTATCAATGAAATGACATTTGGCATAGAAATCAAACCGAATGTCTATTAACTGAAGGAAACTTAATATTCCTTCAATTCTATTTAAAAAGTACTCATAATTAGATTAGCAGAATTAGATAAGTACTACCAAAAAAAATCTGTTTAGTAATAAAAAGTATAACATTAGTATATATTATTGTGTAAATATTATTGATTTACTAAAATGTATGGCCGAATGACTTATTTAAAATTTTTTGATACACATTTTTTTAAGAAATTCATTTTAAGGTACATCCCGACCTACATTCTTATTATATAAATCAAATTTATTTAAAACTTTTCTTGATCATTACCTTCTATATCCAAGAAATCATTGTTCCAGTACTTTTCCAAAAACGGGATCTATAAATTGATGTTGGCCTCTTTATATAATGATAATGATTCGTCAAGAAATCCCAGAAATTTCTTATAAATTATAAATTTTCAATAATTAATATTTACTAATGCTAATATTATATTTTTAACACAATTTATAATTTTATTATCATTATGACATATATTTGTTATATTATATACACGATTATATTCTTAATAAATATTTACAAACTTGTATATGTGCATCATTAATTATGTAAAAAGGTGAAAATAATTTAATATTAATTTAATATTTTATATTTTATTCGAACTTTACTAAATCAGTTTCCTTAATTTGCATAATTTTTAATTCAGTATTTTCATTTATCAAGTTATATGATTTACTGTTAGTTCATGTGTTTGTGATACGGATGGGGTAAAACTGCTACTTGTGTTGTATTTGAATTTATTTAAGTTCCTCGATATTTGCTAGGATTTTAATCCCACATTCTAATGTGCCAACGTCACATTTTAATGTACCAACTTTAATATTTTGACTTTGTGATGCCAAAATAATTTCAGGAAGTTCTGAAATAGTTTATGTAAATTTTTTTAAAACGGTACAGTTACATTCACTTCCTAATAGTAATATTAAATTAAGTTGGAGATTTATACGTGTTTATATTATATAAGTTAATAAGTACACTAATTTCCCTAAACAATGTCACGTGTAGTATAAGTCTCATTTGTGTTAATATTATTATGTAAATTGGAATTCGAATATATTATAATTATTATTTTCATTATTATTTTAAATCTTTAATAATTTTTTTCCCCATATTGTAATTTTATAGAAGTTTTAACTCACTTTAGGAAGATACTACCTAAATTCGAAATATGAATTTTTAATTAAAATTGTCGTTATTAATTATTTATGTAAGGGTAATTGTATAGGGAATTTTATTAAATAATATATTTAATACTCGTTATGCATATTTAATATACTTACTGCATTTACAAGTTTAAATTTTGTTTAAATTATGACATACTTTATATACTATGTAGAGGTAATCACATTAAATAATTATTGAAAGTTAAAATAAATAGCATTAGATAATAAAATAATTGCAATTAAAACTAGAAAGGCTTACGCAGTTTTAATTATAGTTTAATGTATGTACTTGAAAAGATGAAGACATGAGAAGATAAAGATGAAATTTTTATACCCGTATGACTATATAGTCAAAGGGTATAATAAATTTGCCATTACGTTTGTGACGCAGAGAAGGAGGGGGGGGGGTAGATATAGACTCAAGTGTATGGATCGGATCAGAATCGAAAAATAAATCGATTTAGCTATGTATGTCCGTCCGTCTGTCCATCCGTCTGTCCGTCTGTCCGTCTGTCCGTCTGTCCGTCCGTCTGTCCGTCCGTCCGCACGATAACTCAAAAACTAAAGGAGCTAGGATCTTGAAATTTTCGCAAATTCGTTTTTTTGCAATAGCCGCCATCGCTATTTAAATCCAGCCATTTTGGTCCATGGGTTCGGGTAGCTGCCATACAACTTCTTTTTTTATATGAGTATTTCTCTGTACCTATTACAGCCGCGTGTCTGAAATTTTGCCAAAAGTAGTTAAGTTTTGTGGCCAAGGTTTCTGCAAAATTTGGTTGGTCTACTGCAGTGGGTTCGAGTAGCTGCCATACAACTTCTTATTTTATATGAGCATTACTCTATACCTATTGAAGTTGGATGTCTGAAATTTTGTCAAAAATAGTTTAGTGTAATGGCCAAAGTTACTGCAAACTTTGGTTGGTCTACTGCAGAGGGTTCGAGTAGCTGCCATACAACTCCTTCTTTTATATGAGCATTACACTACATCTAATAGAGCTGGTATGTTTGAAATTATAATGTTTATATAACTTTCATACGGGTATCCCAGAGTTGACACAGTCCACTCTACCACACTCTTCTTCGTTTATTTTGATATTAAAATAGAGAAGTCAATTAAAAATTATAACATAATTGACATTTATTTAATAATTTTATACTATTATTATATTTGATAGTAATCGGGAATTGTAAATTATAAATGTAAATTACCTTTTTCTTTTTACTTATTTTTTGATGGCACTTAGCCACTAAGACACCGACCTCCTTGCTAAATGTTAATGTAATTAAATTATTTATTTATTAATCATAATATTTCATCTGTAAATAAAATATAATAAGTACATATTACCAGGCCAATTACCAACCGATTTTTATAATTTTTTTAAATGGTAGATATATTCAATACGCAAGCACGCCTTTTTAAAAATTTAACACATGTTGAAATATAATGCTGCAGCTTTAGATTTTATACATTTCTAAAACCAACTTTGGACAGGTATTCAAGTTACAGGTGTTTAAAAATAGCAAAATTTCAATTTTCAAGCCCTTGCTCTAAAAGAGGGGGCGTGACAAAAACATTTTGATAACCGACTCCTACTATTTTTTGAGGATCTAACTTCTTCCAGAATTTCAAGAATCTACGGACGGAGTCGAACTTCTAAAAATGAACTAAAAAAATTTTATTTATTGCATACTTTTAGGATACAAATTATTTTGTTTAAATAACCATTACATTTCTGCGAATTTATCTAAAAATCTGATACCTATGGATATCAAAACTGTAAAATAATTGTTTTACTTTCGATGTTAAAAAAGTATATATATTTTATAAAACTTAAATTAAAAATAATCAAAAGATTTTCAAAGTTTGTTGCCATTAACTCGGTTGCCAAATATTAAAAATCTTTCATAAAATTAATTTCATAATTAATAGCAGATTAAATTCGGTTTACTACATTTATTTGTACTAAAAATTTTTTTCGCAGATACATTTTGTTATTATATATATACAAAAATTTATAATGATCATGTGTTAGTTGTAATAAATAGATAATAAAATATTACAAATAAAAATTAACTTATAAAATAGATAGTTTTACAGTTTTTTAAAATATTTTATTTATATTATTTGCTTATTATATTTGTACTTTGATAAATTTAAAGAAACGATTATTTTATTTCAAATATAAATTTATAAAAATGTCAAAAGTGGTTATTATTTTGGTTTTTGATTTGATCAATTGTCGTTTCAGGGAGCATCGCTTCCCTTTTTTTATAAAACAAGATAAAATACAAAAAGACTCAATAAATTTTATGAATCATTGATAGTATCTGTAACATTTTAATTATTGTAAATTTCATGCAACATTGTTGAATTTGAATGAAAAATTTTTAAAATAATAAAAACTCTTGAATATTTCAATTATTTTTTTTTACACATTCTTTCGGACTTTTCAATTTTTATCTTTTAATTAGAAATTTTCAAATATAAGGAATAAAATTTTTATATTCGAAAAATATCGTTGATGGTTTTGTACTTTAAAAAAATTTCCCTACCCTTTTCCAAATTTGTTTATTCGTAAATAGGGGAAAAGTAGTGTATTTCTGGTAGTTTATTCTCCAATAGGAACATTAGTAAATTGGAAAAAATTTCTCTAAGTAATGGAGATGTAACTGTGCGGGTGACAAGTTTGGATATTCCAAAACTGTGATTTAAATATTAAAACTGTTCCTATTTATTCTTACAAATTCAAGCAGACCTCGGAAAAATCTATCTTAATTTCAAATGTTGAAACCTACAATTGTTCAGAAACTGATATTATAATTCTCCTACTTTTGCAATCATTTAAATAAAATATTATTAGACTTTTTTATGTGAAAGTTAAAAAATATTCTTTTATTTCAAAACTAATTGAGTTGTACCGTGGTGTATGGAAAGTCAGTATGGAACCACCCTGTTAAATATTCGATATTGGGGTGATATTGAAAATTTGTGGTAATAGTTTGGTGATTTGATATTAATCTTATTTTCAGATATTTTCCACTTTAATAATTTTTTCATTTATTTTTTGAATGTGAATATATGTGTATAACACATTGATATAACAATGATATAAAAAAAGAAAATTGATTGTATATTATAAAAACATTTTGCAAAATGAAAAAGAAAATATTTTCTAAAAAATTTATGACAAAAAACGAAAGAAAATGAAAAAGAAATGAAGAAAAGTAATGGTAAAACATTAAAAAAAACATCAAAATAAAATGAATTGAAAATGGAATATGACAAGTTCAATAGAAAATATTTTATTAAACTTTTGCAGATACATTTATAAAATTTTATGAAATGTGTTTTAAATAGTTTTTCCTTAAAGTATTGAAAACCAATTACCCTCAGATATAATAATAAAACGAGGAAAATTATAGTTGCCCTTGTCAACTTTTAGATACCCGTGCGTATATTAAATAAATAAGAATTTCATAAATTGCAATTGAACTGTTTGACAGAAAATTCAAAATATTTGTTTTTTTATATTTAATTACAAAAAAAATTAATAAAAAAAAATGAATTAAAACAAAAGATGAATTTAAAAAAAAAATATGCTCTCAACGAGAT
Organism: Dolichopus griseipennis; assembly: GCA_963082915.1. Taxonomy (NCBI): domain Eukaryota; kingdom Metazoa; phylum Arthropoda; class Insecta; order Diptera; family Dolichopodidae; genus Dolichopus; species Dolichopus griseipennis. Next base: position 88,378,464 of record OY720443.1, read on the forward strand.
TCGAACCCACACTTTTCAATTAAAATGTCGACGTCCTAAGCACTAAGCCACCGACTTTATATTCATCTCAATTTTTTTTTTTAATTATTATAGTTGCGATGGTATCAATTGTCAAATTGTGTTTTGAATAACTGTTTTGAATTTTTTTAAAAATGTATTAAAAAAAAATAAATAATTTATAAATGAGAGTTTTAAGATAAATTAAAAAAAAAAAAATTTTTTGCCCCAGCCACAAATTAAACCGAAACGTTTTGACTACTAGTCCCATATCCTAACCACTACACCATAGAACAATAAATAATTTGCCTACAAAAGTAGTTTTTATTTATCTTAATTTTTTTTTTTAAATAATTGTAGTTGCTATGGTATCAATTGTTTGTTTTAAATAACAGTTTTTAAATTATTGTGGTTGCTATGGTATCAATTGTTTGTTTTAAATAACAGTTTTAATTTTTTTTTATAAAAATATTTAAAAAAATTAATAATTTTTAATATAAATGAGAGTTTTCTGTCAAATTTTCTATAAAATAAAATTTTTTCAAACATAAAATAAATACATATATTTTATTAAATAGAAAATAGATAACAAAAAATGAATTTAAAAAAAAAAAAAATTTTTCATTAGCCTGAATTCAAACCGAGACATTTTTGTTACAAGTAACATGTCCTAACCACTACACCATGAATCGATTAATAATTAGACAACAATTTGTTTGTTTTTATACCCGTGCATACATATATGACATCGGGTATATTAGATGGTTGCATGAATTAAGGTCGAAAAACATTAAAGTCGAAACGGTAAATGAATTAAAGTCGAAAAAAATTCTACTTTAATTCATATGAATTAATGTCGAAAAATTAAAATGAATTAAAGTCGAAAATGGTAAAATTTAAAAAAATTTAAAAATGAAATAAAATCGAAAAATTTTTTTTATGTTTGAAAAATGAATTAAAGTCGAAAATTTTCTACTTTAATTCATATGAACTAAAACCGAAAATATTAAAAATGAATTAAAGTCGAAAATTTTCTACTTTAATTCATATGAACTAAAACCGAAAATATTAAAAATGAATTAAAGTCGAAAATTTTCTACTTTAATTCATATGAACTAAAACCGAAAATATTAAAAATGAATTAAAGTCGAAAATTTTCTGGAAAAAGCGGCAATCCTGATTTGAATCCAACTCTAAAATCCTTCCTAATTCAGAATCTTGCATATACATAATAAATATTCTGGAAAAAGCGGCAATCCTGATTTTGAATCCAACTCTAAAATCCCTCGTAATTCGGAATCCCACATTTTAGAGTTTGATTCAAAAGCAGGGTTTTACGCTTTTTCCAGAATATTTAAGTATGTGTATATGTGGTATTCTGAATTAGGAGGGATTTTAAAGTTGGATTCAAAATCAGGATTGCCGCTTTTTCCAGAATATTTATTATGTATATGCAAGATTCTGAATTAGGAAGGATTTTAGAGTAAATTTTCTACGTTAATTCATATGAATTAAAACCGAAAATATTAAAAATGAATTAAAGTCGAAAATTTTCTACATTAATTCATATGAATTAAAAACGAAAATATTAAAAATGAATTAAAGTCGAAAATTTTCTACATTAATTCATATGAATTAAAATCGAAAATATTAAAAATGAATTAAAGTCGAAAATTTTCTACGTTAATTCATATGAATTAAAATCGAAAATATTAAAAATGAATTAAAGTCGAAAATTATTTTTTCTATTTTAATTCATTTTTTTTTTTTCGACTTTAGTGCATATGAAATAAAATCGAAAAATGTAAAATGAATTAAAGTCGAAAAAAAATGTTTACTTTAATGTTTTTCGACCTTAATTCATGCAACCATATTAGATTTGCTCCTCCGTTTGTAACGCATCGATCTAGACGAGCTAGATATAGTGTCAAGGGTACGTATCGGCTCAGAATCGAAAAATTAGTCGATCTAGCTATGTGTGTCTGTCCGTCCGTCCGTCCGTCCGTCTGTGTGTCAGCACGATAACTCAAAAACTAAAAGAGCTACAGTTTTGAAATTTTCACAAAATATTTTTCAATCAATTTCTAGGTTCCCTATTTTTTTTGGTTAAGATCGGACCAAAACTTCGGGTAGCTCTCGAACAGCTAACTTTTTTAATTCCAATATTTTCATACAAAAATTTTAAATTTAGCTATGCACCTTGTAACATGAAATTATATGAATTTTGTTTGTTTTTGTTTTTTTGTTATTTTGTTTATTTTTTTTTTTTGTATTTTTTTTTGTACGATTTCGAGTTAGAATTTCATATGATTTAAATGATGCGTAGTTTATTTAAGATAAGCAAAAAAAAAGAAGACAAAGATTTTTTTTAAGTAAATGGCTTATTGATATTGATAGATATTTATGAATATATATGATGAATCATCATGATGATTATTATATGAATATGATCATATGAAGTTGATTTTGCTTAAGTTTAATATATTGGTGAATTAAAAATTAATTATAAGAGATAGAATTGAAAAATTAGAGCAAGAGTTTTGAAAATCACACAAAACATTTTTTGGACATTTTTGAGGTTCCCTATTCTTTTGGTTTAAGACCAGATCAAGGTTTTGGGGAGCTGCCACACAACTTCTTTGCACCAATATGAATTTCTTAGAAACTGATTATACTACGAGGATGAAAATTACACACTGTTAGTTATATAATGAATCGAGCACTTATATGAAGTTTCAAAATGTTACTGCCCCATTTTCGGGGGGCTGCTATACAACTTCTTTGCACCAATATGAATTTCTTGGAAACTGATAATACTACGAGGATAAAAATTACACACTGTTAGTTATATAATGAATCGAGCACTTATATGAAGTTTCAAAATGTTACGGACCCGTTTTCGGGCAGCTGCCATACAAAGTAATCAATTCGATAACTGTGAATCTAATGAAGCTACGAGGTTAAAATCAAAACTGGGCAGAAAAAGTAATAGGACAAGTTAGTTGGCAAAGTTGGACATCACTGGGACCAACTTTTATGGTGGGCTATTTTTTTTTTTTTTATGGGATAATAAGTTAATCAAAAATTATGGGATACCTAATAAGTTAAATATTTTTTAAACTATTTTACTTTCTTATATTTTTTTTGTAATATTTATAATAGCATAGGGGAAATAAATAACGGTTAGTGGGTATGCACGGGTATCTAAAAGTTGACAAGGGCAACTATAATCTTGCTCGTAATATCTTGAATTGATAAGCTTTTGGAGAAAATCGGTTAACCCAACGGGAATGTAAAGCATAATTTTTAAGTGCAGTACGAGGAAGAAAGGCAAAAGAAGGAAGAGTGCAGTAGAGTAAACCGTGGCAGTTCTTGGATCCCCGTATGTGTATTTTTATACTCATATGAACATAGTTCAAAGGGTATACTAAATTTGCCATAAAGTTTGTGACGCTGAATAGATGATGGGAAAGATATATACCTAAATGTAGTGGTCGGTTGGTAGTGTACGATTGGCCAGTGAACTTAACCTTCTACTTTTGACAAAATTTCCGATATTCAGCTTCAATATAGGAAAAAAATATTCGAATCCGATATTTCTTCTAAAATTGTATTGCTCCAAAATAAAAGAGTTCCAAATTTGGATTTTTATATGTAATAAAACACTGTTTAATTCTATATAGTATATATTTTATTTGACCTCAACTAGGCTTTTTATCTAATTTTTCTTTGAAATGTAAGCTTCTACAACCTACGCAAAATTCATAATATAACTGACTGGAATAAATCGCGTCAATTACTTATGACACCGCAATTGCCAAATATTCTACATATTTGTTTGTTATTTAAACATTTTTAAAAAACTTACATAAAGTGTGACAACAAAAATACAAAAAATCCATTTTTAAGTAATAATTCTTTCAAATAAAACACATGCAAAACAATTAGTAGAACAATATTTTTAAAGTAATTAGTAATTTTTTAATGCATTTCTGTAATTGCACAAAATATTCCTTTTAATGTAATGAGATTTTAAGTATCAAAAATTTTAATTAAAAGTAATAAATATGGTGTTAAGTTTGTATTTTGTAACGTTGTGTTAATTACATTTTAAGTTTAATCTAAAAACAATGATTCGAGGAAACACAGGATTTAACACCATTCCGTTTTCTCACAAAATTAAAATAAAATTATGCATTTTTTTTTTAACTTAGTTAAAGTTTCATAACTTATAGCATTATGGTCCCAACATATGGTTCTGGAAATAAAAAATGGTTGCAGGGATTTCATTTTAAAATTTTAATTAAAATTTGATTACATTTTCATTGCTCCTTTTTTTTACACTCATAGTTTATTATCAAAATTTTAATAACTGAAGTCTGTAGTTTTTGATAAGGGATAGGGCTAATTCCTAAGAGATGGTAAGCATTTATCTTTTTTGTGAAATAATATTTTTAAAATATTGTATTAATTCTTTATAATTGAATTAATTTTTCACAGATCAAAATTTTTCACAGATCAAAAAAATTGTTAACAGAAATTTACAATGGAGCCTCGGTGGTTTAACTGGTAAGCTTTTGGCTTACAAACCGAGGAAGTGCGGATTAGGTTTCCGTACTGGTCATGAATTCTAGGAAATTTCTGTACTGGTCACATAATTTTTCTCCATACCATGTGTAGAGATATTTTTAAATAATAAAAAAAGTTTTAAGGCAGCTACCTGAACCCGTGGACCAAAATGGCTGGATTGCAATAGCGATGAGGGCTATTGCATAAAAATGAATTTGTGAAAATTTCAAAATCCTAACTCCTTTATTTTTTGAGCTATCGTGCGGACGGACGGACACACAAAGCTAGATTGATTTACTTTTCGATTTTGATTCAATCCATATCTTTAAGTCTATATCTACCATATATCTACCATCCATCTGTAGAATTCACACGCGTGTTTTAAATCAACATAAAATATTTATTTCTATCCAAATTTTCTTATCTACGGACTTCATTTATAATTTTCTAATTCGGATAAAATTTTCCCGCAACCAGATTTTCAGAGAATCGAACAATAGGTGTTTATCGTGTATTGAATTAAAAAAAACTTTAATCATTCGTGATAGAGGCATTGAAAAGTTTCTGTATTATTTCTATTTTTTATACCCGTGCATATATATATGAACATCGGGTATATTAGATTTGCTCCTCCGTTTGTAACGCATCGATCTAGACGAGCTAGATATAGTGTCAAGGGTACGTATCGGCTCAGAATCGAAAAATTAGTCGATCTAGCTATGTGTGTCTGTCCGTCCGTCCGTCCGTCCGTCCGTGTGTCATCACGATAACTCAAAAACTAAAAGGGCTAGAGTCTTGAAATTCACATAAAATCATTTTTAGACAATTTCTAGGTTCCCTATTGTTTTTGGTTAAAATCGGACCAAGGCTTCGGGGAGCTGCCATACAACTTTTTTGCACCAATATGAATTTCTTCAAAACTATTTATACTACGGGGATGAAAATTACACACGGTTAGTTTTATATTGACTCCGGCACTTATATGAAGTTTCAAAATGTTAGGGCCCCATTTTCGGGGGGCTGCCATACAACTTCCTTGCACCAATATGAATTTCTTCAAAACTAATTATACTACGCGGATGAAAATTACACACGGCTAGTTATATAATGAATCGAGCACTTATATGAAGTTTCAAAATGTTAGGGCCCCATTTATGGGGGGCTGCCATACAACTTCTTTGCACCAATATGAATTTCTTCAAAACTAATTATACTACGAAGCTGAAAACTACACACGGTTAGTTATATAATGAATCGAGCACTTATATGAAGTTTCAAAATGTTAGGGCCCCATTTTCGGAGGGCTGCCATACAAAGTTTTCGATTCAATAACTGTGAATCTAATAAAGCTACAAGGTTAAAATTAAAATTGGGCAGGTAAATTAATAGGGCAAGTTACTTGGCAAAGTTGGACATCACTCGGACCATCGGACTTTTAGGGTGGGCCAATTTTTTTTTTTTGTTTTTTTTTTCTTTGTTGTTTTTTTTTTTTTTTATTTTTTTTTTTTTTTTTTTAAGCTAAAGTTATGGGACAATGAATGAAAATTTTGTTTTTTGTTTTGTGACTTTTTTTTTTTTTTTGTTAATTTTTTTTTTTTTTTTTACGTCAAAATTATGGGGTAATGAGTTAAATGTATAAGAGAAGTAAATTACGGTTTATTTTATACACCATAGTGGGTATGCACGGGTATCTAAAAGTTGACAAGGGCAACTATAATCTTCCTCGTTTTTCATGGAAACTGAAACATTAATTTTAAATAAAACATAATATTAGTAAATTTAAAAGTTTTAAGTTTGGAAGGGCCTTTATATAACTTTCAATAATGCTAATTAATAATATAATTTTTTCACTTACTTTTTTTATTATTTCATAAAAATTGTGGCTCGTTCTCTTTTAATATTGGTTTCTAATAATATTTTAAAAGTTTTTTGATTTAGGTCTCATTGTAGGAGATTTTTCAGACAAAAGACCAGAAATAATATTTCAAAAATATGTATAAAATATAAAATTCAAGCGAAATGAGAGAAATGAGGAATCCCTGTAGTTTCACATTTACTTTCAAACAATTTTACTATTCAATATAAAATATGAAAAATTTTCCATAAATTCTGTTATCCTAAGGATAGGAGAGGATAAATATCGTTCATATCCGAAATAATAGGTTGTCTACCACAGATTCAACCGCTATTACAGGAAAAGCACAATGTGAAATTTCTTTCAAAGATTTGAAATATTGATACATAAGTTAGCATTATAACATTTGATATTTATAAATTTTTTCAACCACAATTTATTTAAGGGAGAGTTACTCGTTATTCTGTTAATAATTTCCAATGAGATTCCAATACATACACTCTATAATTTTATTATCTGTCAGTTAGACGTTAATTTTTTCCAATTCGATTTTCGCAGTGTGTCATCAAATCTAAGACAAACAAATGGAAGGAGACAAAGACACACTTACAGACGGATATTACAAAAAAAACCGTTTACACACGGGAGTAATGCTTTAGTGTGTTCTTAAAAATATCGTCTGTTTAATGAAAGACTTCTTTATTTTCTGAATCCAATTTAAGCATCTTATTCTTCTGATTTTCGATCTTTGGCAACCAAAAGATCTATATACATATGTGACTTATTACTGCATTTCCGATGATTAAAAACTGTAAATATTAAAATTTAAATGCAGGATATGACACCAACTGTGGATTTGAGCTCTATAATGCATATTTGCAAAAATCTCAGGTTCCAATATTCAGAGCGAACAATACGTAAACCTGTATATTTTAAATAAAGCTTTTGGTAAAAAAAAATGGGTTACCTAACGGATAAAAAAGTCATCAAAATTCACTAAACAATTTTATTGTTCTCGAAAAATGTTTTTCAATTCTATTCTTTCGTAAGAGATGGAGCTCATTAAAAATATTGATAGAAAATACCGTAAGAAAAAAAAAGAAACTTGTTCTGTATTCAAAATTATTGTGAAAGTTTAGTAAGAGTCTTTAAAATCGTCGGAAGAAGTTACAACTACAACTACCCAGGTTTTAATGAATGTAGAAATCGAATTATCCGAAGGCCTTATAATCAAACCGCCCAAAAGTCGCTCATACATTCAACATTAGTCTTAATTTTACTTCAGAGCACATGGTAAAACCTTTATCATATGAGGAATGGTATTCTAGAACAAGGAATTCAAATTTAACAGGTTAAAAATTAAAAGTTATTATTTGCACCTCATCCACAACGGCAACGGCAACGACAAAAAATCGTTAAATAAAAATCCCAAAAAAATGTGGGTATCTTAACCACCATAGCTTCATTTGAAAATTAAATGGGTAGTTGATTTTTGATGGTGTTAGGTAGTTGATTTTTGTAAAATATAAATTTTTTCATTTATTTTGGGCTTTTTGCCAAATATTTGCCAAAAATTGTTTAAAACTATAAATTAAAACTTATCGTTCTGTTTGAATTTCTATTAAATTGTGTGTCCATTATAACACATCTTATATACATTCTATTATGTACAAAAGGCCTACGTCATTATTTACTATATAATGAAAATCTATTGAAAGTTTGTATAAGTGTTTGGGGATTAATTTCAAAAGTTTTATGAAAAATTTTAGACTTTTCTTCCTTTTCTCATTTCTGGCCTATCGACTTAAATAATAAAAAAAAAAAAAACTCTAAATGAAAATCAGAAAAAAAAAACAAAAATAAAAATGAAAATTGAAATGAAAATTATTACTTTTCCAAAAGATTTTCTAAGAAAAATTCTTTTAAAAGAAAAAGTTTGAAAAAAATTATTATGATTATTATTATTACTAATGTTTTTTGATATTATATAATTTGCGTAGCTATAATTTTCATTATTTCGATTATATATATACGAGTATATTATATATATATATTTGTTTTTTGGAGAATTATATTTTATATTTAATGTTAAATTTATTTTAATGTCTTTCAATAATCGAATAGAAAAGTTTTTTCAATTTAGGTTTTTCTAAAAATTTCCATTTAAATATTGAAAAACTTTGCTTTAAGTTATAATTTATTTTGGGAATTATAATATAAATCTGGTACTGATCTTTTTCAACTGAACTAAATCAATTTTATCATATTTAAAACATTCTACATTTAATAATATTGTATAAATTGTATTAAGCGTTTATTTTGAATTTATATTATTAATTTGATTTTTAGATTATTTGGTCTGCCATTGTGTCTATCAAATATTGAAATAATAGAAAAGCAGGAGAACAAAGGGTTTCTAATGGGACAATGTAATAGTTCCATAGGTAGTAAGTCCGTTATTATTTTAATTTCATTTGAAATGGAAATATTATCCAATACAGTAAATATTATAGGTAATTGGAAATACTGAAAATATTATGTAATTTCTTCTTTACTTAATTAATATTGATTATAAATAAAATCATTGATTTTGGAAACCATTATGTAAATATTCTGGAAAAAACGAATCCCCTGATTTTGAATTCAACTCTAAAATCTACCAAATCCAGAGTATAATCGCACATACATGTATTGTGTAAGGTGTTTAATTCTGATGCTTTCGAGTTCTGACCAGCCCGCCGCGAACGAAACCATTGAGACTCATGTCCGCAGTACGTGGAAACGCTAGGGAGACGTACGTTTCTCCTCGCGCTTTCCTTCTTACCTTATCTCCACTTACCGCCACGTTTCTTAACTCCTCTTTCGCCTTTTATTTCATTATTTAGAACAAGCATAATAAATTAATATGTAGGTTTTTAGTAAAAATCAAGTCTATCCACTTTTTCCAGAATATATATATATACATATTTATAGTCGGTTACAAAACCACGCTTTTTTCCCAACATCATCAACAATTCGATAGTACAAACTCGTTGATCACTTGTGTAATATGGAATGAAAATTTGCGACGCATACTACTCATACCATGCAATCATTTTAAAGTTCCATTTCAAATGCAATTAAATCCATGATTTCAAATTGTGGACGCATAGATATAGAGAAATGTTGCACTCCTCATTTCTAATCAATAAGTCAATACCAATTAATAAAGTATTCCTACCTTTAATATGGGATCAGTTCATCATTATTCATCATAATTCCCATGGTTTTTGAATTTTTATTAATTTTTAGCACATTTTCAAAAAATTTTGTAAAAATGTGCCTATATAGTTTCACTCTGTCCGTCCGTCCGTCTGTCTGTCCGTCTGCCTGTCCGTATGTTTACAAAAACTTTTACATCGTTTGAAATAGAGAAAAGAAATTTTAACCACGGGTAGGTATTACAAAACAAATTATTTCGTAGAAGAATTTTTTTCTGTAGGCCCACCCGTTACCGAGCTGCAGTCCCCCAAAGTTGGGAAAAGACCTATATTCAAATTGTTATAACAAGAGTTCTGTCAAATGTATTTTCAATCTGAAAACGGCAAAAGATAACTTGTTTTATAAGCTTTATAAATTTTTAAAAGACAAATGTTTAGGGTTGCCATACGGTACTAAAATTTACCATTATGCAAAACTAAATTTTTGCAAAATTTTTGGCTACATATATCTTCTATACGGGCCAAGCTAGAAATTTTGGGAGTAGTTAGATTCTTAGAAATAAGTAGAAGTCGGTTAACAAATTTTTTTCGTCACGTCCTCTGTTTTGCAGCTATAAGGGCCCGAAAATTAAAATTTTGCTATTTTTAAACACCTGTAACTTGAATACCTGTTAAAATTTTTTTTTATGATTTACAAAATTGAAAGCTCTGTAAATATATTTCAACATGTGTCAAAGGTTTTTCTTAATTTTGAAGGGTGACGAAGCTATAGCCTCCGCAAATTTAAAAAAAGCCCTATATTAAAATTGGTATAATAAGAGTTCTGTTAGCTATATTTTCAATCTAAAAAAGAAAAGAGAGCTACTTTCTTAGGCTTTACAAAAATACATCACTAAAATGTGCAGAGTTGCCATACGGTACTAAAATTTACCATTATGCAAAACTCAATTTTTGCAAAATTTTGGGCCCCACATATCTTCTACACGGTTCCAGCTGGGGTTTTGAAATTTTGGAAGAAGTTAGAACTTCAGAAATTAGTAGGAGTTGTTTAACAAAATGTTTTGGTCACGTCCCCTGTTTAGCAGCTATAAGGGCTCGAAAATTGAAATTTTGCTATTTTTAAACTCTTAAATATTTTTTCTTTAATATACAAAATTTTAAGGTCCAACATTATACTTTAACATATGTTTAAAGATTTTCTTAAATTTAAAAGAGATTTTTTAAATTAAATAAAGTGTCCGTCGGTTTTAACCATTTTTGCTTATATAGTAAAATTCTAAATAAAATTCCAAATTTTGCTAGAATTCACAATTTAATTCCTTGAACTTAAAAAAGTTGGGGGAAGGGGAGTAGTGAGGATTAAATCCTTGAGAAATTGGGCAACTTTCCCCATAGAGGGGCTATTAGGACTTAAAAATTAAAAAAATTACGGTTTTTATAAGAAAGTAGTAACTTAGTCACCAACGTATATATTTCCTAAATTAAACGATAATATTGAAGTTTCAACATTATATTCCGACAAAATACTCAGTATGAAACACTATGAAAAAATGTGCTTTTTTAAAAACCCTTGGTTTTTTTTTCATCACTTGTTTCTTATAGTTTGATTAATATTTTCAAATTTATATGTAAAATTCAATTATCTTTTAATATTAAAGTTATATAGAATTTATACTAATCATAATAAGCCACAGGTTTCAGTGAAATGTATTATTAAATTTTCACTATTATTTAATAATCTGTAATTTATAATAAAATAACTCTATTGTGTTAGTATTAAATTCTCATGTTGTATTCTAAGGAATTTAATTAATATATCTATGTTAATAAAGAATTTTTTATTGCGGAGGCTATTTCGAATGAATGCGTAATATTAATTATAAATAATATAACAAGCATTCATTCGAAAATATAATTAAATAAAATTATTTAACTATTAAAATAACTTATATTACAAATTACAAAGGATTTTCAATATTATTACAAGAAATATAAGATTATACAAGGTTACTAAGATATATAAGATATTGAAGATACGAATTTTGGTTTTATGTATATAAATTATACCGTACATAATTATTAATTTAAATATTAATATGATTGTTTTGTCCTAAATTATATTATTATTATACATACCATCACATATTTGGCTATAATGCTTAGTATTAATTAATAATTAGAGTCTCATTAATTGCATACTTTTAGGTAGAAAATTTTTAAAAATATAATTTTCATTATGTACCTTAATACTACATCGACTCCTTCAGTTAATATATGTATGCTACGTACCTTTACTCCTTTCGCTAATATGCAATATACTTAATCATTAGAGTCTCATCAATTGCAATTTTCTAAAATATAATTTTTACTCCATTTCGAATTCAATCCAAAATCTTAAAACATAATATAAAGAGCAAATCACTTCCTTGTTCAAAATTTTAAGGTACTTTCTTTATTAATTTCGAAAATATGACTTTAAATATTGTGAGTGGGAGAGTACCCGAACCGCTTCTTCAGCTCATCCCAAATTTTAGAGCTCCAAGGGAAACAAAAGAGACTAAATTGGAAGATTTTATTTTCTTTGGTGTCGGAGATATTGTTGGCTTAGTTCGAAGGAAAGATTGCAGAATCTGAACCCATTATCCGCTTATTTATAATTTGCGTCTTTTTTTTCGCGATTTTTAACTTAATGTTATAAATTCATCAAGATATAGCATCATAATTTAATAAATTATCGGGCGTGCGGACGGACATCGATAAAATGATCCTTTAGGAGATGTTGAATATATATATACTCTCAAATCTAGCTTACCCCCTTTTGGTAGCTCCAAACACCGTATCAAAGTTAATATAATTAGCCACATAACAAAAGAAAGTAAGCAAAAAAAATTCCAAACCTTTGTATTTTTATTTTAACAATTTTTTAACAAAATTTTGGCAGGTCCCCAAAACAATTTTACATCTATGAATTTGTTTCCATTTTACCAATCGGGCAGAAAAAACAAAACAAATTTCAAAGATACATTGAGTAAACCACAGGTTCTATGTAAAACAAATTTAAAGAAAAATATTTTTTGAAGTTAGAGCATTGTATTTCTTTGTATCTAATACTACATGATTTATATCCTTAAGTCTTTTGTTGTTCCTTCATCTCTGCTTCTTCCATTTTCTTATTTCATTTTTCCTACTGATGCCTGATTTTCTTGTTTTTTCTCGAATTTCCAGCAATATTCGCTTATAACAAAGGAAGCATCAGAAACAAAATATAAAAGATGAATAACTATTTTCTTGCCTTTAGGAAAAAATTGTTAACTTATTTTTTGGTTTGCCTCTCTTTTTTACAGGAAATCTGATAGCATTGCTTTATCTTATCTTATTTATTCCATGACAATCAGAGGATGAAAATAACTGATAGTTTCTTTACGAATCCGTGAACTTTACTGACCACACTTTTCTTGCTATTATTAAAGTTAAAAATATAACAAATTAAATTAAGTCAACATTGCATATTAATGCTTTTATTTGAGATTTTTGAAAAATTTAATGAAGAAATCAGGCGGAAGGAAATATAAAATGTGAAGTATATTTTATATTTATATTTGTAGATATTTAAATTCAATACTATTAGAAAAGGGATGCAAAACTTGGCGTAAAACTTCAAATAATTGGGTATCAGAAAATGTTGATAATCCAAATTTATCTTAAAATTCGAATATAGTTCATATAGAGTCGTCAAAGATAGGTTTAATGTTATCATAAAATATTTTTACTACAGCATGCAGCTATTACACTTGTTAAAGGACATTGCACGAGGAATAAAACTAATCCAATTCCTCAGTCATTAGATTGTAAGTATTTTATTCTAACCTCTAACAGAGAGAGAGGGGCTACCATCCGTGGTGAGTTGAAGAATGAATCGATCCCCAATAACGTGAAATCAGTTGACTCAATACCATCGATGGGTGCGGTTGTTGATGAATAGTAAATTTGTTGGCTTAATACAAGGTTTCATGTAATCTTCGTATAGTTTTAGTTTAGTTATTTTTGTGTAATGTAACTTTATACTGTTATTTCATTCACCTTAAGGAACTGGGATATTCTATATTTGTTCATATACGGCGACTCGTATTAAAATAATATTTTAAAATTTAAAAAAATTTAGTAGTATAAGAGTGGTATAGGTGGATAACTTATACCTACCGTCTCAATTGCATGCAAAATCAAAAGAGTAAAGAATAATCAACTTTTCATCTTAAAAATTTCGAACATTAATAGTAACAAAAAATAAATATAATATAACTATTCATATGCTTATAAAAGCCCAAAAGTATGTAAAGATTTAAATTTAGAATAGTTTCGGATTGTATAACAATTTTATCTTATAAAGTTTGTTAACCTTACACGACAGTATATACATACACATGTAAGAAGTATAAAAGAATCAAAGAGATTAAAGGAATACCAAGTCAAAAATTTAAGAAACTGTAGTGGCCTACTTTCATTTATTTTAGAAATGAATATTATCTTAGCTGCTGCTTTATTGTGGGAAATTAAAAAGTTTGCAGGACTAATAATAAAAAACAGAATATATAAATAAAGAAAACAAATATTAAATGTAAGGAAATTATATCGTTATATCAGAGTTGAAGTTGCGTTTTTGATGATGAAACGATTTATATTTTCTTCTTATTTCGAAGATTGAAAAAGGATATCATGTCAGTTTTATTTTCTTCTTATTTCTGTTTTCTTTGTATTTAATTTTATTTCTCTCCATTTATGGTTGATTTTTAATCAACATCAAAATTATACAGTCCCGTGATAACAGTGAGTTTAAGAATATCATATATTTTATTAGTTGAAGTTGATTAGACATAAATCATAAAATGAATGTTATAAGGATTGGGATTAATGAAAATTCCAAATAAGAATTAATATTACATTTCTTTAATATATACGTATTACTTGCAAACAAATATACAGCCTCAGAAACATTATTTGATAATGTTAATTTGCTCCTTTTTAGCACTTTTTAAAAAAAATTTTGAAACAAGTGATGAAAAAAAACCAAGGGTTTTTAAAAAAGCACATTTTCAAAATTATATTGTATTACATACTGAGTTCAACTTTGGAAATATTTACTTGGAAATAGTTACTGCTTACTTTAAAAATTTACTGCTAACAGTAAAGTTTTTATTTTAAAGTTGTTATAGCCCTTGAATGGGGAAGGTTGCCAAGTTTGTCAAGGATCTAACTTCATCTACCTCCCCCCCCTCCGCCCCCTCCATGTTTTTAGGATCAAGGAATTAAATTGTGAATTCCACAAAAATTTGCAATTTTACTTAGAATTATACAATCTAAGCAAAAATGGGTAAAACTGAGAGACACTTTCTTCAATTTAAGGAACCACTTTTAAATTTAAAAAAAGCCTTTAACATATGTTAAAATATAATGTTGGGCCTTTAAATTTTGCATATTAATAAAAAAAAAATTGGACAGGTATTCAAGTTACAGGTGCTTAAAAATAGCAAAATTTAAATTTTCGAGCCCTTATAGCTCCGAAACATGGGCCTAGACAAAAAAATTTTGTTTACCGATTCCTACTCATTTTTGATTATCTAACTTCTTCCAAAATTTCAAGACCCTAGCTTGAACCGTTCGGAAGATATGTGTGACCAAAATTTTGAGTTTTGTGTAATGTTAAATTTTAGTACCGTATGGCAACCCTAAACATTTTTCTTTTATATATTTATAAAGTTTATAAAACCAGCTATCGATTGCCGTTTTCAGATTGAAAATATATCTAACAGAACTCTTGTTATAACAATTTAAATATAGGGCTTTTTCCAACTTTGGGGGACTGTAGCCCCGTAACAGGTGGGGTTACAGAAAAAAATTCTTCTACGAAATAATTTTTTTTGCAAAAACTAACCATGGTTAAAATTTTTTTACTCTATTTCAAACGGTGTAAAAGTTTTTGTAAACATACGGACGGACGGACGGACGGACAGAGTGAAGCTATATAGGCACATTTTTACAAATTTTTTTGAAAATGTGCTAAAAATGTACCTACATAGTTTCACCCTGTCCGTCAGTTCATCCGTCCGTATGTTCCCAAAACTTTTAAATCGTTTGAAATAGAGAGAAGAAATTTTAACTACGGGTCGGTATTGCAAAAAAAAATTATTTCATGGAAGACCTGTTTTCTGTATACCCCGTTACGGAGGTACAGTTCTTTAAGGTCATAAAAAATCTATAATCTATAAGTTATATTTTCAATTTGAAAACGGTAAAAAACAGCTGATTTTATAAGCTGTCCAAAAATATATTCCTTAGATGTATAGGATTGCTATAAATACTTTACTTTAGAGTTAGGTAAAACTCAATTTTCGTATAATTTTGATCCCTTATATCTTTTACGACTGACCAAATCAAAATATCTGACCAATGGCGTAGTGGTAAAGACGCCGCCTTTCATGCGGAAGGTCTCGGGTTCAAACCCTGGTCAGATTATATCTAATAATAAAATATCGTAAAATTATATAATTATATCGTAATAGTTTATATCGTAAATAAGATTTAATAAAAATATATAAATAATTCTTGTGTAAGATAATAGATGGCGCACAAAGTTAACATTTGTGCATTCATATTACATAACCTTATACAATAGCTACAGCCAAGTAATCAACGGCTTAGTGAATATTATGATTAAAAAGAAACTGAGGCCAAGTTTAAAATAAACTTGATGAATACCCTATACTCCTTAAAGGAGTGGAAAAGGAATAAAAAAAAAAAAAAAATATCTTTTACAACTTAAGCTAGAAACTTAAAATTTTGAAAGCAATTAAGTCCTTGAAGAGATTTATTTGATTTATTAAAGAACTTATTTAAATTTTGTATAACTGATTTCATGTATGATTGATTTAGTAACATTATCAAATTCTATTTTAGGGTATACTTTTAAAGTATGTATATTCTTGTTTTAATGAGTCTCCAATGTTTATTTTGAAAATGTATTCAATAAATTAAAAAGCGGTATTAGAAAGTTGTAACAAATACTGTTAAAAAATTTTACAGTAAGAGAATTTGAATCTGAATGTAATTAAAAACTGAAGAACTTGTATTAGAGAATGAATTAACAATGGAACAATATTAATTCAGGACTCAAAGGAAATTATAAACAAAAAACAAAAAAAAAAACAAGAAAAACAATACTCTGGTACGATATTACAAAATTGGTTCTTGTTTCAATTCAAATTTAAAATTTTTTTTTGTATATTACAATTGCATATTTACTTTTGTTTATATTTTTGAATGTATATGATAATACTCAATTAAAGGATATTTCATTTTCAATTGAGTGTTACATGACCAAATAAACAATTTGTATCCCTATTTTAATCAATGTTTATTAGAGAGCTTTTAACAATCACAATACTCTATCATCACCTGAAAATGTACAGAACAAATAACTTCGTACAAACTAATAAAAGTTTGGGTTACCATTTATATTAATGTCCAGAATTTTTATACTCGTATGACTATAGATCAAAAGAGTATAATAAATTCCATTACTTTTGTAGTGCAGAGAATTAGGGAGGTCAGATATAGACTTAAAGCTATGGATCGAAAAGTAATCGATCTCACTATGTATGTCTGTCCGTTTGTCCGTTCGTCTGAACATCCGTCCGGGCGATAACTCAAAAAATTAAAGAACTATTTTTAGGAGTATAAAGAAAGATTCTGGAACTTTCAGAAATTTGTTTTAATGTTTATAATAGCCGTTCTCATTTTTGCTCTAACAGTCTACTCATGGATTTGGAGTAGTTACCATATAACTTCTTTTTTATATGAGATATTGGAAATTTTATCAAAAGTAGTTTAGTTTTATGACCAAAGTTTTAGTCGCTGTAATGAAGGAGGTTCTCAGAGCTGCTTTAAATTTATAAATTTTTTGTACATAGCTGAAGGTCTACTTAGTTATGTATTTAAAATTTTGACAAAAGTAATTAACCGAATAATATAATATCGATATTACGCTCATACAGATATCCCAGAGTTGATACAGTCTACTAACTACACTCTTCTTCGAGAAAAAATTAAAAAAAAAAAATTTAATCTGACGTTTTAAATTTAATGTATAGACATGATCAAAATGTTTGAAATGTTATCAAATGGATTTAACTTGGGTTCAGGTAATTGATAAATTAAATTAATTTTAAATTTTTACTTCATTTAGAAAAAAAAATATTTTAAAGACTTGCTTTTAATGCGAAAAAGACACTGAAGACTAAATATGTTCCTATTTCAAAATAAAGTAAAGGAATAGCAAAATAATATTTTGTAAAAATGTGCCTATATATTTTCATTCTGTTCGTCCGTTTTCCGACTATTCGTCGTGTGTTGACAAAACTTTTACACCGTCTCAAATAAAGAAAGGAAATTTTAACAACAGACATTTATAACTAATTTCTTGAAATAACTTTTTCCTGCAGCCACACAAGTAACGGAGCTGCGGACCCGAAAGTCCAAAAAGTCCCCAAATTTTAATTGTTATAACAAGAGTTCTATGAGGTATATTTTTAATCTGAGAAGTTCAAATATTATATTTTAACATTTCACATAAGTTTGCTTAGACAAAATTCCGGGGTCTTCATTATTCAAAGACTATTAGAATTTCAACATAAAAATTTCTCTGCATTTAAAAATTAATAATTGAAGTGATGTATATATTATATTTCGAAGGTTAAACGTTTACTATGGTCTTGTATTCCAAAAATGGATTTCTTTATATTTGATCATTTAAAATCCCTTGGTTTTTTCATCACTTCTTTATTTTAAACTTCCTTCTATTTACTTTAGACCCTAAGGACTAGATAATCGGAATAAAATTAAATCAAGATTTATAATTTTCAAAAGAAGACTAAGTCCGTCATATGTATTTAAGCAGAGGTGTTAAGAAATTTGTTAACAATTCCTAGAAGTTTGTATTTTTTAAAATAAGTGAGAATATAACTTGCTTTATAAAATTTTGGATATAAAATTATGAACCATGAAACTTTTAAGATTTAAAATTCTATTCGTATGCTCTTTTTGATAATTTGTGTAATGGAAATATTTCTCAAGATCTGTTTTTCCAGAAAAAAGTGTTTTTGGATTTTTAAAATATCAAAATTAAATTAAAATTTTGTTTCGCATATCAAGGAACCTTTTAATAATATTTTAAAAAAATTCAAAGAAACTTCAAAGAAATAATTTTAATGGTGATATTAGCCATAATTCCCTAGGGAACTTAGGACCCTTGGTGTTTCGATTCAGATTGGGAGGTCATAACACCTTTATACAGTTCGAAGCTGAAAAGTTATTAGTAATATTTAAACAAATATTAATTTTAGTTATAAACGAGGAAGAGTATGTAGTAGAGTAGACTGTGTCAACTCTGGGATACCCGTATGACCGTAACATATACATTATATCATCCGGTTAATTACTTTTGGCAAAATATCAGAATTAAAAATTATTAGTAAAGGAAGTTGTAACTTACTTAATGGTCATAACTTCAAAAAGGAACTTATGACCCACTTGTCAAGGGACTTATGTTCCACGTAAATATTTTAAAGTGACTCAAAGATCCCTTATGTCTCACTAAATGAGTTCCCAAAACATTTATGACGCCTGGAGTTATGACCCAGCACCAATTTTAATATATTTGACGCTAGATAAATTATATAACCTAAGTTTTAGAAAATATTTTGTATAAAAAATGTTTTTAATGTAAGCAAATACATATTACGACCTTACGTATGCATGTTTATAACATTTTTTGAGGCAAAATGTGTTTTAATACAATAATTTTAATAGCAAAATGTTAACTTTTTTATAAACACATTTTCCAGCATCATTTTTGTGTATGGATTCCTAAAGTGCAACATTTCCCATAAAATGCCGATTAATTTATTTTGAATATTTCTTTGTATTTGTGAGTGAAATAAAGACTGTGACCTGTGTAAAACATATACACATTACACAATACACATTTTAAATGAATAGAAAATTCTATCAATGTGGGTATAAAAACTGTTATATAAGTGATACAGTTATAACTCAAAATACATTACATTATAAGAATTTGATGTTTGTATTGTACGAAGCAAATTTTATATCTAAATTTAAATTTAAATCTAAAAAGAGAGGAAAATTAAAATTAGTACGAAAGAGAAAATAAAATATTGAAAAAGAACATAATAATAAATCCGTGAAACAATGGAATGACGGATTTATCCAGATTCACGTGAACCGTCAATGATTACGGACGTGTAAATTTTTGACGGATGCAATTTATTAAATTTTTTGTTTTCATATTTTTTTTAAAATCAGTATTTCGCGTATTTATTCAAATAGAGAAAAATAAAAATTAAAATGGAAGGTTTTAAATGAAAAGTTAAAAAAAAATAAAATATGAAAAAAAAGACCACCGGCATTTTGACAGGGTGGATAAGAACTTTTTTCAAACTTTTTAATTTGAATTTTTTTTGATACTAAATTTTTATTTATTAAAAATAAAATATTGTAATAAATAAATTTTAGTTTATTTAAATGTGTTCGTGAGAAAGTATTTACACGACCGACGGCTTTTTAAAAAAAATGTACTAGACTAAAATAAATATTGAAAATCAAAACTTTTTTTGTGCTGAAATAAAAATCAAAATAAAAACGAATGGAATAAATAGACAACAAAACAAAGAAAGAAAAGCTGTACCTACAATATAACAGTGCGCAGATTTAAACTTCAATTTCAAAGGAAAATTGAATATATTTTTTATTTTTTACAAAATATAAAAAACAACTTCGAATTAAAAACGGAACGGAACGGAGTTGCTTTTCAAATAATAACAAATAAAGGTGAGGTTAGAAATGAATTCAAAAGTTTTTTGAAATAGTAATACACTAAAATTATGGGATTGGAATTGATAAAAATTAAACTTTGAAAATTTTATTTCATTTTGTTAACGAATGGTATCATTTGTATGTCCAGCAAGGAATCATTCATATACAATTTGACTTAGAACTTGAAAGAAGTTTTAAATACTTGTTTTTCATTATTATTTAAAGGTAACAAAATATTATTTTTCTTTCCTAACATTTCGATATTCCATTTCACTTAAATTGAGACCGCTAGCTACGATTTATTTTTTTTTTTACAGTAATCACACAAAGTGGAATCACAAAGAGTCAAATATACATTAAATCGTCGTTCGGGTCGTTCAAGTTGAGTTTTCAAAAGTAACGCACAGATCAAAGCAGATGTCGAGCGCTCAGAGCAAATCATGCCCAGATTAAAATTTTATCTCTACCTTATAACTCTGACTCTCTGAGTTAAAAAAGAACGCTCAGAGCACAGATTGTCAATTTTTATCCAAATTTTTTTCTAACATCATTATTTTTGATTGCGGAAAAATTTATTTTATAAAATTGGAATTTAAAAGATTTAAATTGATATATTTTTTTAATGGCGTTTTTATTATTTTATTCTAAATTATACGTTTCCTAAAAAAGAAACACAAAATGAACAATCTGGATGATCTGGAGCACAAAAAGAAACACATTTTTGTTTCATTCATTCATTCCTTTGCTCTGATGAGAAAAAGAAAAATACATATACATTACAACAACGTGTTGAAATTATTAAATTATTTTTTGAAAACTGTTTCAAAAGATATATTTTATAATTTTTTAAATACAAGACATAAACTTTACGCTTACTTTTCTTTTATTTTACTCTTTTTTTAAATTAACAAGTGATGAAAAAAACCAAGGGTTTTTAAAAAAGTACATTTTCAAAATTATAATGAGTTAAAAACTCAGTTTATTTTTGGAAATATATACTATGGGGGATATATTTACTATGGGGGATATATATACTATAGAAATATATACTAATAAGTCACTGCTTACTTGTAAAAATAGTAAATTTTTAATTTTTAAGTCCTAATAGCTCTTCAATGGGAAAGGTTACCAAATTTCTCAAGAATCTAATCTCACTCACCACCCCCTCCCTCCCTCCATTTTTTTAGATTCTAGGAATTAAACCAAAATTTGGAATTTTACTTAGAATTTTACTATCTAAGCAAAAATGGATAAAACTGAGAGACACTTTCTTCAATTTAAAGAACCGCTTTTGAATTTAAGAAAAATCTTTAACAAATGTTAAAATATAATGTTGGACCTTTAAATTTTGTATATTAATAGAAAAAAATTTGGACAGGTATTCAAGTTACAAGTGCTTAAAAAAAGCCAAATTTCAATTTTGGACCCCTTACAGCTCTTAAAAGGGGGGCGCAACAAAAAAATTTTCTTAACCGACTCCTACTAATTTCTGAGGATCTACCATCTCCCAAAAAAGATCTAGCTTCTCCTAAAATTTCAAGTTTCTAGCTTGAGCCGTTCAGAAGTTATGGGGGGCCAAAAATTTTGCAAAAATTGAGTTTTAGACAACTGTAAATTTTAGTACTGATGGCAACCCAATGAATAAGTTTTTAACAGTTTGTAAAGCTTATGAAAGCAGCTATCTTTCGACGTTTTCAGATTGAAAAAATACCTGATAGAACTTTTGTTATAACGTTTTAAATAAAGGGTTTCTTCCAAATTTGAGGGGCTGTAGCTTCGTAACGGGTGGGGCTACAGAAAAAAGTTCTTCCATGAAATTATTTTTTTTGCAATACCTACCCGTAGTTAAAATTTCTTCTCTCTATTTCAAACGGTGTAAAACTTTGTGTAAACATACGGACAGACAGACAGACAGACAAAGTTTAAAATTAAGAAAAACCTTTGACACTGGTTGAAACTTTCGTTTTGGAGCTTTCAATTTTGTATATAAATAAAAAAAAATATTGACAGGTGTTCAAGCTATAAGTGTTTAAAAGCTAAATTTATAGCAAAATTTAATGTTTTGGACCCCTTACAGCTCCTAAACAGGGGGCGTAACAAAAAATAATTCTTAACTGACTCCTACTTATTTCTAAGGATCTAGCTTCTCCTAAAATTTCAAGTTTCTAGATTGAGCCGTTCAGAAGTTATGAAGAGCCAAAAATTTTGCAAAACTTAGTATTAGATAACGGTAAATTTTAATACCGAATGGTAACCCTATACATTTGGCTTTTAAAAGTACGTAAAGCTTATAAAATCAACTGTCTTTTACCGTTTTCAGGTTGAAAATATACCTTATAGAACTCTTGTTATAACTATTTAAATATAGGGCTTTTTCCGACTTTGAGGGGCTGTAGCTCCGTAACGGGAGGAGTAATAGAAAAAAGTTTTAACATTAAATTATTTTTATTGCAATACCTACCCGTTGCTGATATTTTTTTGTCAATCGTACGTAAAAAGGGACGGACGGACGGACGGACAGAGTGAAACTATATAGGTACATTTTTACAAATTTTTTTGAAAATGTACTAAAAATGTTGCTTTTTTACACTTAAAAAGTTAAAAAAGGATGAACTTCTTTCGCCGAATGAACGCTGTACAACGGTGTCGGTAAACTTAGAAAAAAATCCTATATTATACTTATAACTTTATATTCAATCTTTTAACTTGTTGTAGACAGTTCACAGAACAAACGCCGTATAAACGTTATCGAACTTGCCGGAAGAATAAGATTCAATTTCAATTTAACTTTCAAGTTTCATGTCATAAAATTGTCTACTCGCTTTTATTTCGATTGATTAATATATTATTGAAATTTTAATAAATAAATTTTAATTTATAAAAATTTAATAAAAATAGATTGCTTTTAAATGCAGACATTTTATATAAACTATTTCTGTCAACATAGATTCCTTTTATTTGATCAATATTAGAACCGTAAATTTGGAATGACAAATATTTATTTAACAGTACATTCAAACAAACTATGATTCTGTTCACAACCTGTTCAACCGAATGATTTTAAAGAAATATTGTGTGATTTGTGTACAATCGTTTGTTATGTCATGTCTGTATGATTGCTCAAGCCTATGTATTAAATTTGAGCTCATTCTGACTCATTATAACTCAAGATATCTCGAAAAGTCTGGTGTTTTCTATGGGAACCTCCGATTTAAAAAATTCTAGAACAAAGCTTAAATTATCTCAACTATTTTGAAATAAAGTATCATGCCTTAAAGCGAAAATTGAAGATTTTTATTGATTTTTGAAATAAATCATTTCTAAGAACAGCACAAAAAAATTTCAATTCAAAACTTATACACAACATTCAATTTATAATTATTTCAAAGAAACAAAAATAAAGTAACAATTTAAATAAACAATTCTTTTATCTATAAATACACTTTCTTCCGGTTTAATAAAATAACGGTCTGATAACATAAATTCAAGAAATACAAGTATATAGTGAAATTGTGAGGAAATTTGGCGTTCAAATACCATGTCATGAAATGATAAACTTATCAAAAATAATATGTATTTTCTAACTCAGTTTTAAATTTAAAAGAATTTATTTCTAGATATAAAATAAAAAGTATTCGTTTTATTTTTACATTTGCTGATGTTTGATAAAAATTTTAAAACCATTTTAACTAACGATTCGTGACATTTATATTTAGGTTGCACAATTCTTTTTTATTGTGATAATTTTTTTTTGTACTTTTTTGACACATTTTAAAACGATGCTCCAAGTATCAGAGAAATTTTGTTTATGTCTTCTTAACCATACAATCAAGTATTTTTATATGTTGTACTAAAAATTAAGTGATAAATCTTTTAAGTTATAGGTACAAAATTTAATATGTAACATAATTTAAAGTTCGTTTTTTAAGATTCAATAAAAATAAAAAGATAATATAAAATTTAATAAAAATATATAAATAGCTCTTCTGTAGAGTAAAAGATGGCGCACAAAATTAACATACAAAATTAACATTTGTGTATGCATAATATTATACAAAAGCTATACCGAAGTAATCAACGGCTAAGTAAATATAACAATTAAAGAAACTGAAGCATAGCCTAAATAAACTTGGTGAATTCCCTATACTCCTTAAAAGAGTGGAAAAAGAATAATAAATGTATAAATTAGCTTAGATTCTAAAAATTCATACAAATCATTCACAAGTATACAAAGTATCACACTTCTTAGGATTATTGTAAATGATGACTCAATCAGTTAGTGGTAGTTCCCTAAATTAACATACAACTGAAGCTTGTATAAGCCTAAGTGTCTGATTTAAAGTAAATACTTAATACAATTTTGTCTAATTAAAAATCTTGTATTAAATATTTATAGTAAAGTTAAAATCTCAATTTTACAGAATTTATAAATAATGTTTTGATATTGGAAAAATATTCAATTGTGCAAAATTGAAGAAAATTTTTATTTACCTGTTTATGGTTAAATTAATTTTTTGTTAATTGTAAGAAAATTCTAAAAATTTTGACAGTTCCAACAGCGGTTTATTAGTTTCTGTAATATTATTGAAGATATATTAAAAACAATTCTATTTATTATATTGTTAGCAAAACTATAAAAATATTTTTTAAAAAGTTTTTTTTAACTTCAAATACTAAAGAAATTTTATAAAAATTTTCCTTAAGCGCATTAAGGACTTGAAAATATTTAAATAAAGTTTGTTTTTTCTATAGTTTGTTTATTTCCAAAGAAAATTTAGTGCGATGACATTTATTTCGCAAAAACCGTTTAAAGGAGGATGGAAATTCATTTCATAATAAACTGAGGAAAACACAAGAGAAGACTGCGGCAACACTGGGATATCGAACATAATATAAACATTAAAAATTCTGATTAACTACATTTGACAAAATATTCAATAATCAGCGATATTAAGTTATGCTCATGTAAAACGAGGAAGAGTGCAAAATAGACTCTGTCAACTCTTGGACTCTACCCGCATGCACGTAAGGTGAACGAACGAAAGTAAAATATATCATCCGCTTACGAAAATTTCAAGTACACAACTTATTAAACTCTGAGCTATGTATAAAAATTGCATGGCAGCTATTCGAAGCCCACTAGATCAACAAAATTTTGCATAAACTTTGTTAATAAAATTCTACTACTTTTGAATAAAATTTCAAATAATCAGCGTTATTAAGTATAGAGTTATCTCCATATAAATAATATGTTGTATGACAACTAATCAAGCACGTTAACCAAACTAAATGGATTTAAATAACAAAGACGACTCTTGAATAAAAACGATTTTGCGAAAATTTCGAAATCATTGTTCCATTTTTTTGATTTGTACGGACAGACGGAATGACGGATACGCATAGCTAAATCGTTTTATTTTCGATTCTAATCAGATCCATACCTATGAGTCTAAACCTCCTTTTCTAAGAAACTTCACGAACGTCGCAAATATAATGCCACAAATGTATTGTCAAATTTAATATACCCTTTGAATACGGGTACAAAAAGATGTTGTATGGCAGCTGTTAAAATCTCGCTTGGTAAATGGGATCGATTAAAAAAACAAAGACGGCTCTAGTATAAAATCGAATTGTTGAAAGTTTTATTATTTATTTTATCATATAATTTTATATTAACTTAAATAAAAGTAAATTGCTGAATTAAGATTAACTGAAACAACAATTGTCTCTCATTTGAGCAATTTACCTTCAAATTAAAACAGTAATAAATTCCCAAGATCTACCATAAATTTTTTAAAAAGTGAATTTAAAACAAAAACATTTATCAAAATTTTTAAATTTTTTTTAAATATTCAAATTTATTTAACAAATTTCATTTTATTGGAATTCAATTTACACATCAATTTGAAATTTAAAGTATATTGGCAGTTCTTTTTGCCTCATTAATTCTTATTTGTTTATCCCTATTTCTTTTATCACATTTCTATTTTGTACGTCAGATTATATTTTCTTCTGTCATTTACATAGAGCATATCTATACATACACAATATGTGTATTATAATGTATTTTTACATTATTAAATGCTTCAGACTTGAATCATTTTGCATTTAAAGTTGCTGATAAATTCAAATATACTTCTCTCCTTATTTGTTAATTTAAAGTAAACTATTTATAGTTTTATATTATATTCCAGTCTTAGATTTCCCCCATATACATTGATTCTGTATATACTCATTTCATATCATTTCTATTTTACTGTTTTTTGTCACTTTCTGAAATCTGCCATTGAAAGTCTTTGATAAACTTAATAACAACTCATAATGTTATTTTTTTGTTTATAATGCTTTTTTCTCACTCTCTTCTTAGACTCTAAAAAACAATAACATTTACAAATAGAACTACGTAATGTTTAAAATCATGTTTTTGATCTGTTAAAAACGAGACCATGTGTGAACTCAAGAAATTATAGAAATAACAATTTTGCCATTTTTAACGCTTTTTCAAAAATTTAAAAAAATTATAAAATAAAAATGTTTTGAACGGATGAGCATCGAAAAGTAAATTGGTCTAGCTAAGTGTATTTGTCCATCCGTTTGTCCGCACGATAACTCGAAAAGGTTTTAGAACTTTGCCTACATAGCTTCATATGGAAGAATAACATTGCAAGCTCGTTTGCAAATTTTGAGACTTCTTGAATCAAAACTAAGACTGGTTGCCATAGAGATTGATGGAACCAAAGTGCATATCTTTCCAACTAATGAAGCTAGATGGTTCCCAATTAAAATCCCTATGAATTATAATATTCGTAATTATAAAGCTTTCAATCCGATTACAGTTACGATTCAATGCGATAATCAAGTTACGAGGTTAAAATTGAAAATGGGCTAGTAAAGTAATAGGGCAAGTTACTTGGCAAAGTTGGACATTACTCGGTGGGATTAAATTTTAATAATTATTTACATACTTTACCACATTACATATAGGGGGAAACATTCTTATATTGTAATTTCCTTTCTATTAAAAATTTTTTCTTCCTTGTCAACCATAAAAGAATGTTTTTCATGAGATAACATTGAAAATATTATTATCAAAAATTACTTTGTCGATTTAAAGAAAATAATAATTTTTATTAAAATCCAAATTACACAATTGATTTTCCATAAGTATATAACATCCTCAATTATAATTTTTAAGAACCCTTAAAAGAATTAATAATTACCTTACTTAATTCAAATTTTTAATATTTAATTGCGTCCTTTTCTTCACAAAGGAGACTGGGATTAAAGAAATCAACAAAAAAAAAAAAAAATCAAATTTTTTAATAAAATTTTTATTTTTATCCCTCAAAAATTTATAGAAATTATTCCTTCAAAAATTTAATTAAACCCTGGAAAACTTGCCAGATAATTTAACAAAGTACATTTACACAGCACAAAACAGGGCTGCAGAAATTTCATACCTTTGCATTTTTATTTCAATTGATATCTCTAATGGCACTGAACTATATCCTTACTATTATTCTTATACTAATTAAATGTGCATTACTAACTAAAGATTCCCATTCACATTTTTATTAAAAATCTAATTTAAAAAAAATTAGTAATGGCGCGGTTGTTTGCAATAATCTTTGTAAAAAATATGCAATATTTCCTTAGTTTTCTTTTAATTTAATTTAAAAAAAAACCATTTTCATTTCCTTAATAGATTCTTGAAAATATTATTTCCTGGAAAATTTTATCTTAATTTGAATCCATTTAAATGGGAAAGAATTTCTTGTATCATCATCATTTACTTGCTTCCTCTTTAAATTGGAAAGTATATGAAAACTTTTTTACTAAAAATGCAATTTTCTAATAAAAAAACTTAAATAAAATTAATAAAAAAAAAATAACGAATAAGAAAACTGATTCTAATTCTTTTTTAAATTTTCTTAAATGCAAAATTGGCGATATTGAAGATTTTATCGTCCCCAAATATCATTTAATTTTTAATTTCCAAGGAAAAAGAAATGAATTTTAAATATTTTGCAAAATAAGCAGCTCTATATCTTTTATTTAAAATTAAATTAATTCAATAAAGTTGACGGATTCCTTGAAAATTAGCCAACCGGAAATTCATTTAAAAGTAAAAATCCCTTTCTAACGGTTGTTTAATATTCTGCGGCGAGTTTCTATCAATTTAAATTAAAAGAAAATATAAAAGCGAATTTGTTTCCCAAAATCCGTTCCATTTCAAAAAATCCAACAACATCTCTTTTAAATTTTATTTGTATATAAAATTTTTCATTCATCCGCCCTACATTGAGGATTCCTCCATCATTTAACTGCATATAACTATATATTGAGATAAACAAGAGCATCATCCATCTTTGTTTGCATAATCTATAGTATATTTTCCATTTTTACTGTTATAATTTAGTAAGTTTTTTTTTTTTAATTTACGTCTCAATTCTGTTTCAAAAACAAGCACAGAAAAAAAAAACCAAAAAGTAACTGTAAAAAATAAACAAACGGAAACCAAATAAAATTGAAAAGAAGTGAAAGTGGAAGAGAAAAGGAAAACTAAAAATTTTCTTATAATGGTTGAAAAATTTTATGCAAGAATAAGTTGTGAATTTTGTATAAGTGTATATATTTTAATAATTTCGGAAAAGAGATGTACAACCTTTTATTTAACGAAACGTAGTTCAAAATACCGTTAGTTAAAATACAAATTTTATCACAGGGTCAGTAATATACCAGGGCAGCCACACTAAGTTTTAACCCTGCTATCAGTTTTAGAACCAATTACTTTACAAAGTTAAGATTGAAAATATGGATGTAAAGAAATGGATAGTCCAGCTAATTTGAAAATTTCAAAATATTTTGAAACAGTTGCTATCGATAAATTCAATTAAGCGACGGTATAATGTATTTATTTTAATCGCAGGGTATCAGAGAGTTGACAAATCTATTCGCTGAAAGGTTATTCTAATAATTCGTATTTCGATCTATATCTACCTCATATGAGATACCTAAGTCTCTTTGGATATGCATAAGATTCATGGTATAACACTGCAAAATCCGGGAAATCTTAATTAATCAGCACATATAGGTACGTATAAATTGCACAAAAAAAAAAAGGTTGAGCACCACTGAATAAGATGATTGTTTATTTTGATGAATTGCAGAAAATTGTAGACAGCAGACTGAAAAGAGATGACAAGGAAGATATCAGTTTATAAGCGATGTGATAACAAAACAAACGTAGTTATGCTTAAAAAGTGGCTTTGTTTTAAATATTACTATATACATACTATACATTAATTATACGATGTACATATATACAGTAACTATTAATTTAAAAATTTGAAAATTGAAATGAAGACTAAATTAAATTCCAAACTTTGAAAACCTGAATATAAATTTGAATTAATTTTTTAATTAATATAAAATCCAGCCAAATATTTAAGATTATTTGACTAATTACAGCATGAAGAGCATCTAATTACGCTGGTTCGATACCTAATAATATATGGTGTCCTAGTATATAATGGTTAGTTGCATATTATGAGGTTTTATATACTTATTCCTCACCAGCAGCGAGTATCATCTGGAATAATTAGAGTTCAGTACTGGATAACTACAGTATTATATTTAAGTCAACATTATGATCATTAGTTTAATTAGTATTTTAAAATTTTTTATGGGGATGGTAATTAATTATTAGTTTGAAATGTCCCGTACTCCCGTACTTGACTAATTAATCTTAGATTCTATTTAGGAACAATTTAACGTAAAAAAAATTGTTAAAAATCGTAGAAGGCACAAGAATATATAGCTGGATGATGAAAACCATTTGTCTAACTCTTGACAATGTTATTTCTAAGAAAGGGACATGCGCACTTTTAGCAGTAATATGCTTGCTTTTGCATAGTAACAGGGGATGAGACTATAACTGAATATTGCTTTTATTGTTGTTCGTTTTCTATTTTTGAATCTTTGATAGGAAATTTAAATATAACAGCAACGATTATTTGGATTTTTAACGAAGATTTATATTAAAGAATATGTGAATATTGATCGGATGATATTTTGAGTGCTATGCTTTTATTAGGATGCTTTTATTTGTATAAAATTGTGAGGATAAAGCGGTATTTTCAAATTTCTTCAATTAATTTAATTTTTAATCTTTTGTTTGTCCTCAATTTCGTTTTGCTCTTGCAGTTATTACAGGAATTACAGTTATATTTTGCCTCTCTATGTCGGTTTGCTTTTTAAGATGGACTCTTTTTATATCATGAAATTAAAAAGTTATTTATATTGGGTTTTGGATAAACAAAGATAGTTAACCAATATACGAAAATGTTTTAGGACATTCTCAATAACAAGAACAACAATCAAGATATCACCAAATATTGATAAAAGGAATAATAAATGGGTTTATTAATAATGTTCGATGTCTACAAATATCTAGGAGTTCCTAAAACTTTGTTTCATTTCACTTAACCAAAACTGGTTTATTTTACCGATAGAGGTTCTTAAGATTTCCAAGACACATAAACTTTGGTAAATTGAATAATTTGTTTGTTTTTCAACTTTTTTAAAATAAATCATCAATAGTTATTTTTTTTTTTTGAATTAAAAAAAAACAGAGAGTATAAAAAAAAACAGAGAGTATAAATTTGCGAGACAACTTAATTCCCATGCCATTTATATGACTTTATTCGTCAGTCACTTAAGGACTTGTAGTGTTTAGGGGATTTTGTACTTTTTCCACGTGTTTTTTCCAATTATTTTTAATCATTTCTGAAAGAGATTCAAATAAAATAATGTTCGGTGGCTTAATGGATCTTTTTCTAAGTATTTTTGGAAGGACGTTAAATTGAAATTAATCGATTTGGTTTTTCTTTGTAGTTGATTAAAAAATTTAAATTATATTAATGAGTACAATTAGAGTGATAATCGATCTTATCTCTAATCGATTTAATGAAATTTAAATTTTTTTTGCAATATCGACTGATGGATATCACGTCTGAACCCCTAGTTTTATGCAATATTATTTGTTTTATGCAAATATTTACAAAGTGTCCGATTTAATAAATATGTAAACTTTTTGTAATATCGTAATTATGCTAAAATTGAATTTGTCAAACAAGAAATTGAAAATTCCCCATTGAAAACCGTGTGCAAAAATTGGAACCTGATAACTTTCAAATATAAAACAACTTAACATATTGAGAGGATTTATGTCTACTTATCTACAACTTTAATTTTTATGTCACAATGTAACACGAATATAAATTTAGGGAAAATTAGTAATTAATTTATTTAATTTAGGGTCTAAACACCTTCAACGTCTTACAAGCCCAATAGAAATAATTGAATTAAAACAAAGGTTAACTGGTTTGATAAGCTTAAATATTAATGGTTCAAACAAAGACTTTTTAGGGTAAATTTAATACAGCCAAATGAAATAAGGTCATTAAACTTTTTTTTAATACCGGTTTTGAAATAAAAGGAAGCTGTCTATGTTCCACGTTTTTAATGTATTAGTGAACCTTATTATATATAGAAAAGATTTTGTTAATTTAATAAAAGAACATCGTTTATTTTTCTCAAAAATATTTCTTACTAAAAAAGTTTATATGAATTTTTCCCTATTCCCATTATCTTTACACTATGCTAAAACTTAGTAACAAGAAAAAGGAAAATCAATTTCAATAACAGAATTTATTTTATTTTCATTTTCAGAATTTACCGGAACCAGTCAACAAAAAAAAACTAAATTAAAGTTACAAAATCGAAACCAATTTTAGTTAAATTGTTAATTAATCAATTGGATTATATTGCCTATCCCATCAGGATGAACATTTATTCCGGTCGTACAATTTATTCGAAATGATTTCAAACAATACCAGTTATACAAATGGATAAAATTACTGATGTAAGTAATAAAAATATATTTATTTTCATATTCTTAAATTCTCAGTATAAATTACAGTCATTTTATAAATTTAAATACAAATATTCTTTTTCTTCTACGGCGCCACAGTCCGTTGTCCAACCTTGGCCTCCTTTAGATTTCGTTACAATGTTTTTTACTGGATAGGGTTGTTAACCGTATGCCAAGCCGCCATCTGTGATGGGTCGTTGGGTTTGACATGTTGCTTCAGAATTTGTCATATAATGCGTTGAAGTTCTCATAATTGTTGTTACGAGTTCAACTGCATTATATAAAATTTTCCTACTTCTTGAGACGCCAATGTATATATATGGTTATTCAGGTTGCAACTGTTTTCTTTCCTTCTTTCTCAACCGGGCTCGGGACTGGCTATGATGCAGTGTAATTAAATAAAACACCCTGTTCAAATATCAATAATATATTAGTTATATACATTACAGAATCCATGAAAGTTTATTTAAAATTAAAAAAGCTACAAAAATAAAAAAAACTCAAGTATACAAAAACTTAAAAACATTTAAGGGCTATTTTTTCATATATAACAATAAAAAATAAGTGCTGACAAAAACCAAGGGTTTTTAACAAAGCATATTTCCAAAACGACTCAATGAAATTTTTAATTTTCAAATCCTAATAGTCCTTGAATCGGGGAAGTTTCCAAGTTCTCTCTTTCTCCAAACTTATGCTAATTCTCAAGGGTCGAACTCTCTCCTCTAAATTTTTTTAAGGTTAAAGGAATTAAATTGTGAATTGTACTAAAATTTGAATATTGTCTTAGAATTATATTATCCAAGCAAAAGTGGTTAAAACTATGAGACCCTTTAATTTTAAGGTAGCCCTTTGAAGTTAAGAAAAGTTTTTAGCACATATTAATATATAATATTGCATTACTAATCAAAAGATACGTTGGGTCAAAATTTTTTGCAAAAATTGCATGACGGTACATTTTAATACCGTATGGCAACTCTATATATTTCTGTTATTTATGTTTATAAATGTTGAAAAACCAGCTGTCTGATACCGTTCAGATTGAAAATATACTTTATAAAACTCTTGTTATAACAGTTTAGCTTTTCAGGGACTCTAGCTCCGTAACGAGTGTAGTTATAGAAAAAAGGTTCTTCCATTAAATTTATTTTTTTAACAAAACCTATCTATAGTTAAAATTTGGTTCTTTAGTTTCAAACGGTGAAGAAGTTTTGTAAATATACGCACAGGCGTACAGACGGACGGATGGACAAAGTAATACTATATTATAGGCATCATTTCTTCAGAATTTTTTTGAAAATGTGCTAAAAATAATAATAATATTGAAAAGTCAGATTGAATCGAAATTTAAATCGAAAATCGTAAGTAAAACTATTAAAAAATATATTGAAAATTCAAGAATCGATATATGATGTCATCACTTTATTATATTCTTCATTTTTATTTTTATTATTATGATTCTTAATACTTTCTTTTATTTACAGTTATTGTTTTTATCCCTTTTTTGTTGTTGTTGTTGTAATTTAATCACAAAAAAAATGTTATTAAATATTATATTCAGACCGGAAATACGAGTATGTACATATTGAAATTGTTTGGAAACACTTAACAGAATTATCAATTCATGTGTTAAAAATTATATTTGGAATTCTTTTTTTTTAAAAATCGATTCTTTTAAATTTTTAATATGTAAAAAATAAAAATTGAAATTAGAATTTTTAGATATTTTTCGGTATTTTATTTAACTATTTCTAGAATTTTTTTTTATTATTATTTTAATCCTGTACTGAATATTGTAATTTGAATTCATGATATGTCCTCAATTAAAAAAATCGTTTTTAGCACTTTCTTAAAAAAAAGGTGCTTATATTAGTTTCACTGTGTTTGTGCATCCTTCTGTATGTTTAGAAAAACTTTTACATCGCATGAAATAAAGAAAATAAATTATAACAAAAGGTAGATATTAAAAAACAAAATAATTTCATGGAAGAACTTGTTTCTGTAGTCCCACCTGCTACAGAGCGCCTCCAGAGTCAGAAAAAAACCCTATATTCAAATTGTTATAAAGTGAAGTGTTCTGTTAGGTATATTGTCAAGATGAAAACGGTAAAATAAATTTTTGAATGGCAAATTTATAGGGTTGCCATACAGTACTAAAATTTACCTTGATGCAAAACTCAATTTTTGCAAAATTGTGACCACACAATAAACCATACTGTCATATTCTTTTGTAAATTTATTATTTAGCTCAAAATATAGATGATTCTCTGTTGTAAAACTAATACATTGACAAAATTTATTTTTATAAATAAAAAATAATGTTTACATTTAAAAAATTGAATAAAAATGTCATATACACTGAACACTCTCAAAATTTGGCATTTAAAAAGATTCTCCTATAAAAGTAAAGCGATTGCTAGTATAAAAATCCCCAATGAAAATATTGTATATTGATGAAATTATAAAAAAATATCCAAAAGTAACACTAATTTATTATTTACACTACAAAATACACTATTCCGTTGTTGAAGCTTTGTCGTTATACGTTCTTATAAAAACTTATAGCTTTATAACTCTGTGTTGATTTGGTGCGACTAGCTATTTTTAGTTTTCTATTATAATTTGTTTATGATGTTATAAAATTTGTCAGATATTACAATATAAAAGTTTTTCTAAAGTGCTATTTGTTAGACTTTTAAACTAAGAAGCATATGTCTATTCCATAGGTATATGTTTGAACATTGTATTCTTATTATTAGAATTGTAATTATTGGTTTTGCCTTTAACTTTAACCTAATATATAATCGAAGCTGAGTCGGTAAATATATATACCTTTATAATTTTAAATAAAATTTTTTTATTAAATAATAACAGCAAAATTATTTAGAAATAATAATATGCAATGTATAGAATCCCTAGGACAGTCGAGAGTACAATTTTGTGATATTTGAACCCAAAAAAAAAAAAAACAACTGTTATAATTTAATAATGATGTAGATAAACCCTACACAAATACCTCAAAGGATAACTTCATAATGTTCTTTAAACCTTACAACTTTATCAATAGTTGATTTAATGTCTACAAAATTTCCACTGAAACTTTAAAGAAAGCGTTACATAAACTTCTTGCAGTACAGGCATTAGAAATATTAATAAATATGAAATATGTAGGAATTATATCTTGTAAACAACCTAACAGTCTATTTGTTTGCCCAGTCGTTACATATAATAGAATCAGTTAAAAATTCTAAATCATAGATATCCTAATTCATAGCGCATAAAAAAATTTTTAAATATTACATGTAGTGATAAATTAATGTGTCTGCATAAATGAGTTATGACTTTTAGGACATCCTATAGTAAAAAACATTTCCTTGTGTTTTTTTAATATATCTTTAGAATGTATCTATAAATGTATCTGAGTACGCCCAAATAATAAAAACATCGCATTAACAAAATCCTTTTGAAGTCCCAAAAAAAAAAAATCGAAATAAAAAAAAAAACAAAATAAAAAAAAATTATGTAGAATATTTGTATTTCATTTAATCAAAAAAAAAAAATAAAACAAAAATAAAAATAAAACAGAAAATGAAGTCGAAAACATAAAGAAGGACTTTAGGACATTTCACTCTCTGTTTGTTCTTAAAAAGGACAAAAAAAATATTTAATAAGTTTTGGGGAATTTCCTTTATTTTCTTTATTCAAACTGAAAAATTCCTTTATAAGGTGATGTTTGCAAAAAAAAATCCATTTAACCTTGATAAAGCAAGATGTTCAAAAAGCACTAAGATTTTCAATTCTGAAATGAGTTAGGGCATCATTACCATCGCTTCAATCTTAGGTCTTTTGTATATGACACTTATGACGCTTATGAATCCTAAAATTTGTTTTTCAGGTTTATTTAAGAATATTCTGATGTTTTTGTAATATCTATATATTTTTGAATAATTTTCGAATTTTCGAATTTCCCAATAACTAAGGGTTATATAGCTTCGATTAAAATTTTAATAGGGAAAAATAATAGGCAGAAGAACATTAATTTCAAACCAAATCATTAGTAACCCTGTTATACAAATATTAAAATATTCTTTTCAATCATAATGTAAATTGAAATAAAGTACAAAAATAAATTTCATTTTTGGTTTATTAAATATTTTTAACTTTCTCATATTCTCTTTAAATTTCCATAATATTTGATTTCCTCATCAAATTCTTAAATTTTAAATTTTGGTTTTACTTAAGAAAAGTCAAAAAGCATGAAAAATTTAAAAAATGAGCTTCAATTATTATGATTTATTTATACAGTTAAATAGCTGTAAGGTTTTGAACACATATAAATAACTTAAAAAGATGTTCAAGTTATAAAGGCAGGAAATCATTAATTTTAAAATTTAATTATTAATAAAATACTTTTAGATAGACATGGCGTCATCATGACACAACTGTCAATTGCCTTTTAATTAATTGTGTCTTGTTTATATAGTATGTTGTGTGGTGCGCTATTCTAAATTTGATGTAGACAGCTGATTTTTGATAGAATGTATGAGGTATATAAATACAATAAAAGACAACTGATGTTGCTGCTGATTAGCGTGCGCTATGTTATGTTAAGTGTTATTTATACACGTAATATACTTACGAGAAAGAAAATGAAGCGACTAATAAAATGTTAATTCAGAATGTTCTTTAGGTAAACTTTCATACATAAGAATAGAAGGAACTTGCATAACAAAAATGCTTTGGTATAAATATAAAGAAAAAAAAAACAAATCGTATAAGGAGTCTATTATAAGGTAGATATATATAATTATAATAAAAACGTATAAGGCTATTTCTTACATATCGCTTACTGAACTCAAAAAAAAAAACTATTAAAATGTTAACCCAATGCACTTTAAGTTACAAATTTCCATTTATTAATTCTTCAATGTAAGAGTTGGAAGAAGGAAGTATATAATATTTTTTATACAAAACTGAGAAAATTTTCACAAAACCTAAATTTTTTATTTATACCCATCATCTGAAAGGCTTTTTAGTATATATAGAAGGTAAAATTTTTTTGAGTTTAAAATATATATGCAAATCCTTTGTAATACAAAAACCAACAATAATCTTTTTTATTAGTACGCTTACATGTTCAAACCTAGGTAATATAAATGCTTACCAACTTCTACGTTTTCGTTATTAAATTTAAAATTTGGGTTCCTAAGTTTTTTATTATTCATAAATTAAGATTTAAATTTTTTTAACACTTAATAACAATCGGTGTTTGTTTAAACATTCTGAAACTCTTCTAAAGTCATGGTGTTTTACAGTTTAAAATGAGTTTATTAAAAATTTGGCAGAAAATTAAGAGTAATATTTGACAAAACTAAAATGACAAACATTTATTTGTACTGCTTAAAAAGTAAAATGGATAAATGTATTAAACAATTTTTAAACTGAAGAAATTTATGAAGAAATTCCAAAACCTCCAACTTTAGCTCAAGCCTTAAGACAGTGGCCTATTATTAAAACTACTTTGTTTTAAATATTTCTTTTCGACAAAAAAAAAACTTAACAAAAAATTTACTAAAATTGCATACTTGTAGGCGTTCAACAAAATTTACCATAAATTAATAAGTTAAGTTTTTTTTTAAAATGTGAAATGTATTTTTTAACATTTATTCAATTGTATTGAGACAATTAAAAGTTTTAGAATTGAATTTAAACAAAAAAAAAAACACAAGCTTCTCTTTTTTAAAACTTCTTGTTTTTTTTGTTCTTGAATGTATCGTTCCTTTACTTTCAGTTTTGCACCTCATTAAAAAGGGATTTCTTAATGTTTATTTCTTTTTGTTTTGTTGATGCAAATTCGAAAATGCTTAAGAATTCTTTTGTTTTGGTAATGAGTACGACTTTTTACCTACTTCCGTTTCGGATGAAAGTTTTGAAACACTTTTATTTTTCATTATTCCTTTCTCATCTAATTGTATTTCGTATCATTTGATAACTTTTAATTTTAATGGTATTTAAAGGAATAAAATGAATTAAGTAGATTACAAACATTATTTATATAATTTTACTCAGCGTCACCTCCTGAATCAATTAAGCGATGTCCTTCCGTCCGCAAACAGAATAACTCAAAATATAATGATGCTATTTTGATGAATCTAATTTTAAAGGTACGACGGGGATTGAAGATGGGCTAAACCGGATGATAGGCTATGATCCTGGAAGCTTTTAATTGAATAAAGGCCAAACGAGCATATCTTCAAGGCAACTATAATCTTCCTCGTTTTAAGAATAGAATAATCGTCAGTATTACAAAGCAGTAGTATTATTTATACGTTAACTAACCTTATTTTGGTAAGATTCAAGTTACTAATTTTACAATAGCTTACTCTAAGCAACTGAATATGTGTAACCAATTTCGCTGTACTATACATAGTACAAAGTGCGCTGAATTAAGACTCTGCGAAATAAAGCCCAAGAAGTGATATTTCCCATTTAATGAGAAATAACGCCCTAGGTTTTTATTTCTCATATTAATTGAAATGAAACGGGGAAATAATACCCCTAAGGGCTTTATTTCACAGGGCCTTAATTCAGGGCACCATAGTGCAATCATAGAAAATGGGTTAAAATGGTAATTAAAAATTTTTTTGTAGTCCCAAAATCATTAAAAATTAATTTAAGGGAATTATCTATAAAATAACCTGCATTAAGTAATTTGATATTATTGTGAATTATTTTAAACTTTTCAAATTCTAGTTAATTATTTGATTTTTCCCTCAAATTGCAAATATTATTATTTTTATTTGGTAAAAAAACTCAAAGGACATTCTATTATAATTCAATATTTCATTAAATCCTTTTATAAATGACATAAAAAAAATAATAAAATTTAAATAACTTTGATTTCAATTAGAAAATATCCTTTGCTATTTGTTGTTTTGGTTGATATTCTTCCTTGTCTGTTATTTATAATTATTTTATTATATATATATATTAGGTATGCATGTCCTTTGAGTCTCAAAAGGATTAAATAAAAACTATTTCCTTTTGTTTTGGTATTAAAAAGAATTTATTTAACCTTTACTTTCCCAGTGGCTAAATTCAGATACATAAATTTCAATACTAATTTTGAAGTCCTCAATAATTTAATAGTAATTACAATTTTAGATTATTTTTAAAAATTATTAATATTTTCCATTATTTTTTAGTATTCTAATATTTTAAAACTATAGGACATTTATTCTGACTTTACTGTAGTTAATAATATTAAAACATATTTAGCTGGGATTATCTGTCACTAGACATAACTGCATAGGGGTATATCCGATATATATACATATATATGGAAATATAATACAAAACCTATTTAATCTTATTGAGTCTCTCATTTTCAATTGAACACTAACAATGGCGAGAACATATATGCATTTCAAGAAACACAAATAATTAAGACACAATTAACAGATAGTTTCAAAAATTGTCATCATCAACATAAGAGTTAATAAAAATCTAAAAAATTATTTTCCTTTACTAATGTATATATATAAATATATTTCATATATTTAATTAATATAACGTTGATATAAGTATATATATTTATCTTCAGTTTTATACCGATTTTAAATCTCTCTATTGATTACTAATTAAAAGTAGGCCTAAGTTTTTATCTTTGATATTGAGAAAAAATCTATTTGAATTTTCAAAGCATAAAAACAATAAATTGTGAAGAGATCTTCAATAAAATATTATCCTTTAGTTTATTATCTTTATTTGTTTATATTTTTATGTATCAAGGACATATCAAGGATCTAAAAGCATAATAATTGTATTGAGAATTTTTTAAAATATAGCTATGTATTGGAAATATAATAAAAATTATATTATTATGATATTTCAAGGTTTTTTTAATCAAATTAATTTTTCATGAAAAAAATTACAGCTCTTAATTTTTTAATATTTAGAAATAAATTGATAGATCACAGAGTTTGAAACCCCAATTTCAAGCTGTTATGATAAATCGTCAGCATATCAAGAATCCGTTTCAAAAATGTTTAAGAATTTGTAGTAATTCATAACCGACCTAGTACCAATATGAATAAGCCAAAGGGTATATCGAGCTTCCTCAATAAATAACTTCATTTCCTTATATGCGTAAGTTACATCAGTTAGTCTAGAATCCTTCGAATATAATATCTTGTAGCTTTATATCAGAAAGCAACTCTAAAAACTTTACAACTTCTGAAATGTAATAAAACAAGTAACAAGTAATAAAACAAAAGTAAGTCGATGTAGCTGACTTAGTAGTACCCCACATTTCAGTAGTACCCCTTTCAATAGACAGTTACACAAACTCCCAAATCAAATCATTTTGGATTTTAGGAATTTTACGCAAGCAAAACTGAATTACCTGTTACCAAGTTCAAATTTCCTAACTTTATTAATTCCTAATGTATTCAGGTTAAGTCTAAGGAGGGCTTGCAGCTATCCGAACTATAACTTTCACGTCTCTCAAAATTGAGAAGAATAAAGAAAACTGAACACAACACTCTTGTATCGAATTTTAAGTTTCTATCGTTACTAATTTCGAATATCTTCTTATTAAGACTCGGGAGGAGTGTAATCGGTACCCAAACCGCCACTTAAATTTAATTTGTATGAAACAAAAGTATAATTAAGGAACAATATAGAAACTACCTTGTACTAAATTTCAGATATCTAGCGTTATTAATTTCGAAGATATTCTTTTAAGTCTTAGGAGGTGTGTAGAAGTACCTGGTCAGCCACTCCAATTAATTGCCAATTTTAGTAACGTAATACGGGGGACACATTTGTATCAAATTTTTATCTTTACTAATTTGGAAAATATGCTTTAAAGTCTTGGGAGGTAAAGTATGTGGGAAGTACCCAAGCCCCCACTCCAATAGAATAACTATTTTTTGAGTTATCCGGCGTACGAACGATTGTGTGGGTACAAACATCGTATAAAATTTAATACATCCCTATACCTATTTTAGTTTTAGGGTATAATGATATATTGTGTACCTATTACGTCCCTGTAAAATTTCTCTAAATTTAAGTTAATTAAAAATTATTAATTGATTATTTTATATTATAGGCAATTTTCGAAACAAAGTTTTATAATCATCTAAGATGACTATCATTAATAATTTCGAATTAAATATTATTATGTATAATTAATAAAAATATTAATATTAATAAAATAACATTTTTTCAGTCAATTAAAATTAATTATCAAATAAAATCTAATTTATATTTAATGAGTACTCTATTAAAAGTTTAATGAAGCTAAAATTAGTTTAAATAAGAAATCCTTGTTCAGCACTAATCATTAAATTTTTCTCCATATCTTCATATATACTTTCTTTCATAAATATGTTGAATATGTTGTTCTAAAATAATTCTCCAATAATAGTCCAGCAAATTTGTTGGGAATCATTAAATATGTTCATTTCCATTAATATATTCCGGACATTAATTTCTAGTGCATAGCATAACTATTAAAAGAGTATATTGAACTTAGCATGAATAGAAATATGAATTGAACCATAAAAATTAAATCACATCTCAATTTTCAGCCCATTTCAACATTAAAAATCTTGATGAAAATGTTATGGTCAATTTTAATACTCGTTTTTAAAATATTTCTAATAATAAAATTTCTTTTATAACGGTTAAAAGGATAAACATTACCCATTCAATTATAGAAATCCTAAATAATCTTATCATCGAGATCAATTTTATAAATTGGTTTATGTATTTGTATTAACATTTTATGTATAATCGTATCAATTAAGTTGAAAGATATAAACATAGCAGTAAATGCTTCATCGAACAGTACACAAAAAAATTGTCAATACACACATTTTCACACAGAGAAATAGGGGTGGTAGATATGGACTCAAGTGTATGGATCGCATCAAAATCGAAAAAAAAATCGATTTAGCTATGTATGCCCGTTCGTTGTCCGTCCGTTCGTCCGCCCGTCCGCACGATAACTCAAAAACTAAAGGAGCTTGGATCTTGAAATTTTTGCAAATTCGTTTCTTTGCAATAACCGTCATCGCTATTTAAATCTAGCCATTTTGGTCCATGAGTTCGGGTAGCTGCCATACAACTTATTTTTTTATATGAGCATTACTCTTTACCTAATAAAGCTAGATGTCTGAAATTTTTCCAAAAATAATTTAGTGTAATGGCCAAAATTACTGCAAAATTTGGTTGGCCTACTGCAGAGGATTCGAGTAGCTGCCATAAAACTCATTCTTATATATGAGCATTACACTACACCTAATAAAGCTGGTATATTTAAAATTTTGCCAAAAGTAATTAATGCGGACACGCAGCTGTAATAGATACAGAGAAATGCTCATATAAAAAAAGAAGTTGTATGGCAGCTACCCGAACCCATGGACCAAAATGGCTAGATTTAAATAGCGATGACGGTTATTGCAAAAAAACGGATTTGCGAAAATTTCAAGATCCTAAAAATGATATAATGTTTATATAGCGGTCATACGGGTATCACAGAGTTGACACAGTCTACTCTTCTACACTCTTCCTCGTTTGAAGTTGAATTGGTGTTCTGAATTGAATCTTTATTCATGTCTTCATTATTATCAAACTCAATACTTATTATAATTTTTCAAATAGGTAATTAAAATTTTAACAAATTTTATATCGGCCCCAAAATGCAGATTAATAAAAATAAGTTTTAATCTTTAATAGATTTGTTAGTTTTACATTATAATTTTAGAAAGAATTTAATTTCTTTTTATCATGAAGGGTATATGGCACTTTCTTGACAAAATGACAAATCGCACTTCACAACTTTGAAGCCCTAAAACTTAAGAGGATAGAAAAAAACCTCCCCCTTGTGGAAAAATTTTTAATCATCCCCTCCTCGATCATTTCCTGGTCTATGGAGCTCTGAATCCCACAATAAAGTCTGGACACACCACTGAACAATAGACAGCCTCTATATATATTTTGTAAAATTCTCATAACCCTGATTTTGTATTCAACTATAAAATCCTTTATAATTGAGCTTTAAAGAATTTGACAAATGAATTTTGTATGGAACTCGATTTTAAAAATAAAGCCAAATACGAAAAGTTTATAGCTTCGGCATTATTAAAGAGTTTTCACCCGGCATTCGACTTTATTTCATTTTTAAATCGAAAATTCAGAAGTCTAGAATGATTTTCTAGGCGTCAGAGACGGTTTCACACATCTTCAATGTCAAAAACACAAAAATTTTAAATATTTTTAAATTTTTTCCTTTTATAGCCAATCTTCTTACACAACGTTAGTATCAACCGGAAAGAATTGATCAGTTTTACCTAATTGTTCAAAACAATTAGAATTCTCATAAAAACTATGTATGTACTAAAACTAAAAATTGTTACTGATACTATAAAAGTACGACTGCATGAAAAAAGTTCCCAAAACCAACAATAAAAAATTCTCCAAATTTTGTATGGAAGTTGACCCAAAATCCACAATAAAAAATTTATCGAAACAACGATTAAAATCTTAAATCCTACCTAACTTTTGGCACAAATAATATGTCAGCAAAGCTTTTAATAAAGTGTCCCCGCTTTTAAGATTTTGGAAAATGGGGCAACCATAATTTTGAGTTCTACTCTAAAATCTTTCCGAACACAGAATCTTACCTGCACATGTAAATTAAGAAAGGAAAACCTTTATTTTCTCATAAATTCTAAATGTAAATTGGCTTCTTATTTAATAAAATGTTTGCCAAAAGTAATATTGAAAGGGAGAAGGTTTAAACACTTATACAACATATTAATTTAATAGTTTTATCAAAAGTTTTATAAAATTATGATATCTCCAATGAATGTTTGAAATTTAAAAAACGTAAACAGAAACAAAAACTACAACAATATTACTTCATTAAACCCATACACAGGCATTTCTAATTGATGTTCATGATAATGACCTGTAGAAACATGAGAATCTAATTAAAAAGATAAAAAACACAACAAAAATGATTATGAAAACGTGTCCAAGTGGTCAATTTACTTAGATAAAAGAACTTAGCCTGCCTTGAAATAAAAATAATTTTAGAATGTACTATGCAATGTTTTTTATTTTAATTCTTGCAACACATTTACAATGTCTGATATGAGGTCAGATGCAATGAAATAAAACAGAAACACAATGTAAGGTCAGACATCAACATACAAAGAAAGAATAATAAAAAATTTAATGTAGTGTAATATATGAGTCTATAAAATTATATTGATGCTATCATTAACATCATTGTATGTTTTATATATGATACAAATTTTGTGTATTACATATGATACAAAAACTCATAATTCTCAGACATAATTAGAATGAAAGATTATAATGTTTTTTGGTACTTTTATTAAATTGTTTTGT
Source organism: Dolichopus griseipennis (assembly GCA_963082915.1). Lineage (NCBI taxonomy): Eukaryota > Metazoa > Arthropoda > Insecta > Diptera > Dolichopodidae > Dolichopus > Dolichopus griseipennis. The sequence continues at coordinate 88,423,327 of OY720443.1, forward strand.
ATTATTTTCTAAATTATTATTGTAGTGAGAGGTTTTATAAAAAAGTTTAAGTTTATTTTTAAGTTAAGTGTTATTGAATATATTTTATATACAAAAAATTACTACATTTTAAGTTTTACAAAGTTCTTACAAAATTTCATTTATTGGTGAATACATTTAGACATGATTACATGGCAACACTAACGAAATTTTTGATTTGTTTTTTCTAACTCACAGATGATCTTTATAACTTTTTAAATAAAGGCATTTGTTAGATCAAAATTTATTTGAAATTGGCTAGGTAATTCAACACACTAGTATAACCTATTGAGGAATCCAATAAAATTGAATCGAGAATCGGTATGGAAGAAATACTGGTTTCTTGTAATACTGGAACTTTTATGTTTCTTCCAACTCGACTCAGCTACCATTCGTAATTAAGTTCAAAGTAATGGTTTAATCTATAATTAATAATTATATATCTTTAATAAAAAATTCATTAATATAATAATATAAACAAATAATTTAATTGAATAATATAACTCACAGATATAGAATACTATATAACTCTAATACAAAATTATTACAATGTAAACAAAATAAAATTGTATCTATTGAAAATCTAAGACGTTTCTTCATGTTATAAGGCCTAGTAGTATGTCATGTATATGGAATTCATTAAGATTCAAATTCTAATAACACGAATATAATATGAGCCTCTGTTCCAAATGTACCTATGGTATAGACAGGCTTATTAGCTGTAACTGTTGAACAGTTAGCACTCAAATAATTTTTTTTTTAAATTACATTTGAAATATAATTCTATAATATTAGAAATTTTTAAAAAAAACTTATGTTAGTTGTAATTTGTTGTGTTATCTACTGTTTCTGTTTAAAAGAAACGAGACATTAACTTTTAAAACTTTTTTTAAAATTTAAAAACTTTTATATCAGAAATAGACGTTTGATAAACTTTCGTTTTCCATTCAAAACCATTGATTTATTTTTTTTAATATTCTTTAGAGTTTATATACCTTGATTTACGTGCCTCTTTAATTATTTTAAAGCCCAAAAAATTTTTTTAATACAAAAAAATTTAAAAAAACTGTTTCAAAACAAAATACAGATGGGTCCTAACTTCCGAAGGAGTTTAAAAGATCAAAAATATAAATAATAAACAATGTTTTCTAATGATTTCAGGGGCAAAAAAACAGAGAAAAATGGTAGCATCAAAAATTATGAAAAATAAGCCCCAAAGGTAAAAAAAATTTCAAAAGAAAACAGAAGAAGGAAACTTTTACAAAATATATAATTTGTTTTTTCTTTTTTTTTATATTTTTTATAACATGTAAATATAAATTCGAAGAAATATTCAGACGCAAAAACACAACCAAACCAACAAAATAAAGAACAAATCTTTTATAAGATTATTACCATTTCGGTAAAAATTTTTTTAAGTTTTACAGAGTTGAAAAATTTATTTATTGCGTGCCTAAAAAAATATTTTAACTTCATTAGTTATTTTATTAAGGTCACGTTCTAATTCAAATAAATTATCTAAATCGAATAAATAAAGGTCTAATTCCCCTTGAAGCTAGTTTTAAACTTCACGAACCAATGTACCAATGTATATATACCAATGTACCGCAATCTACTGGCAGAAACATTTGGCATGAACATTTTCAATACGACTTTTTATTAACTCAACCTACTATCGACAATTGAAGTCTATATTGTAATTAGAAAAAACTAATTTCAAATAACCCCAAATCAATACTAAAAAATTTTTGGAACTTGGAATTTAAATAGTTTACTACTCCTGCACTGGTCATTTATAATACACTCTTCCATATTTACATGAATCCATGAAGCATGAATAAAAGTTGTAAATTTTTCTTAAACAAAATAAATAAATATATAACAATATTAAAATCTGACTAGCCCAAGGGCAATTCAAAGACCTTATTCTTTTTGTTTATATCCTTGTTTCTTGTTTGTTTTGATTATTTTTTTTTTCATCCGTTTTACATAACAGAATAAGATGTAATAATATTCACTCTCTTTATATACTACTTATTTTGGTTGTTAACATTTTCATTTACATGCAGAATAAATTTTTATTTTTTTGGAAAAAAAAACAAAGTGTGTGCCGTTTTAAGCGATTTTAATTTATTTCATTAAATATTTTAATAAGATCGATTAACAAGAAGCAAGAACATTTTATTTTAAAGTAAGTTATACAAAAGTATGGCGTAACAAAATATCTAATAGCCAACCCTGAAGACATGGAGAAAAAAGATCCTATAGAATTTCAAATATGAACGAAATATAATGGTGGATTGAATAAATAATAAGAAGATCGGAAAATACGAATACAAGGAAACACTAAAGAATGGAGTCCCAGAAATAGCTAGAATAGAACAGGTTTAAAAAAATAATTAAAATAAAAAAATGATATTCACAAGTTGGGGTTACAATCCAAAATAGAAGCACATTGAAAGTCCTAGTAAATGCCCTACTTCCTCTAAGAGGGATGTAAGGGAAAAAGTTAATTTGATGAAAATGGGTGGAAAATAAATTAACTAATTAAATCTGTTTCCTAATACTCTGATTACAAATTGAGAACGCTTAACTGCTTAAATAATTTTGGTTAGATTTTATATAAGTTCTAAATTCGGCTATAAAATTGGGTTTTCCCTTTACTTCGATTTATTCCTATCCCAAACTTAAAATGGGACACTGAGTAATATATTTTAGATAGTAAAAAAATCATATATTCACTATCTTGATATTATATTTATATATACAAATAAAAATCAATTCTAAAGAACTTTATGTTACTTGTCCCCCTCATAACTTTTCTTCTTTCTTTCCACATTTTTATCAATTCTATCTTCTTATTTATTATTACTATTCCATTTTACACTTTGAATAGTTTAGTTAAATAAATAAGGAAAAGGATTGAATAAATGATGATTACTATTATATATACATACTTTATGAAAATTTATTGTAGGTGGGTGGGTAGCTTAATTTTTAGAAAAATAATGTAAAATTTCAGTTATTTAGTTTTATTTTCGTAATACTCATGTACACAAATATTGTATTAATATTATATCAATCATTAAAATAATATAACTATGTATATGTATAAATATTCCATGTTCAATATGTATAATCAATTGTTCATTAATCGTAAAATATTTTCTAATAAATTTTTCTTCACTTAAATTTTCATGCAAATTATTAACTTTTTTGTTTGCATTTGTAATTTTAAAATGGAAACTATAGTATGGGATCTAAGCTGAGACTCTTCTAGTTTCCTCGATATAGGCACTTAAATGAAATTTTAAACCTTTATTTTAATTTTTAAAAATCATCATTTTAGACTACATATGAAAGTTCTGTAAAAAGCAAAGAAAAGCTTAATCGCTTTTATGAAGCCTTTTCAAAGCCGATTTCACAAATTAATCACTGCAGACATCATGTAGAAACACTAATATATTTCTTCAACATTTTTTCAATTTATTTTAAAATAAAAAGAATTAATTAAAAAAAAAATAAATATTCAATATTTAAATAAAATAAATAAAATATTCAAAAGAAAAATTGTTTTAAATATGTCAGAATAATTTGAACAGCTCAAAAAAAAAAATATTAATTGAATAATATCAGGTTTCCCTTCTACAACAACATTTTAAAATAACTAATTGTCCTGTCAAAAATGTCAAAATTTTGATATTTTGAATAATTTTTTATGGAATGAAATTTAGTTAATTAATTTTATTATTTTTTCTGAAACTAAAATATTTTGAGTATAAAATCTGAATTTCCTATATAATATTCAGTATATTGAAATCTATAATTTTCTTAAACTATTTCATAATTAACATCCATATGATAGAAAAATATACATTATGTACATATTACTACTTGTTTTCTAACAATACTACAACATTTAACATAAAATTGTTTTACAGCAGTTCCTGTTAATTGATACCACAGCATTAAAAATTTCTAAAAAAGATTTCTAACCTCAAAAAGAAATATTTATCTGATCCTTTTTATACCCTACACCTATAGAATATGTAAAGGGGCATATTAACTTTGGTATGGTGTTTGTAACCACTTAAAGGAAGCGAGCTAGATATGGAAAAGTATATATATTTGTGATCAGCGTGACCTCCTTAGTCGATATAGCGAACTATTTCGTGCGCGTTCTCCTAATTTTGGATCAATCAGAGTGGTGGTTCAGTACCGCTCTTACATCCCCCAAGGTTTAAAAGCATCATCGAAATTAATAAAAATATTATTTTAAAATTAAGATAGAACGTTCCAATTGTGTACAAGGGTTAACTAATATTGAAAGTATGACGAGGACTGCATATGGGCGAAATCGTACCATGGTTTCGGGTTCTGGAACTTTTAAAGGTTCAAAGGCTAACGAACATATATCTTAAAAGCAGTATAACTCAAAAAATAATTCCAATATTTTGATGAAATTTAAACTCTAGGTTACTAGTAATGAAAGTCCCATGGGAATTGGTTCTGGTCGAGTTCGGAGAATAAATTCTAGAATCTTTTGATCGATCTGAGGCCAAACGAGTATAATTTTGAAGCCAAAGAATATATTTCCTATTTCTTATGTGTCCCTGAAATTTAGACTTAACTGTAGTATTGGTTCAGATGCCTCCTAAGAAATTCCAAAACTAAAAAGCTTTTCTTCGAAATTCAAGAAGATAGAAACTTTAAATTTGATACACGAGGGTTCTTTCCTATTTCCGTTTTTATTAAAAACTTTTATATTTTTGAAAAGCTAAGAATTTTATTATAAAACATATTTTGTATAATATTTTATAAATTAAAAACAAAATATTTTTTTAATAAACGGTTAAATTCCTTTTTTTAATGTTAATCATATCATATATTTTATTGAATTATTACCAAAGGTGATATATAATTAATACATTGTGTACAATACTGAAGCTATATTCAAAGGTACTTGCTGCATTTATGTAAAATTTATTTTTATATTTAAATGAATTATATGAAAAGTTCTAAAATTGTAATTGTACTTTAGAAATATTTTTATAGCATATTTTGCGTTTATAAGCTTTTCTAATAGGTACATAAACTAATAATTTAAAATAATTGCAATATTGAAAAATTTGAATTATTAAATATATTATTCCTTGATTAGCTTTTTATCACAAAATTTAATAATTCAAATTTTTTCACTTTTGTAATTGAATTGATGCCGAAACCATGCTCCTATTTCGACAATGTGTTGTCCCCGCCACCTTTAGTACTAGTTAACCTTTGTACACAATTCGGAATGCCTTTTACGCTTTCTACTACTTTTTGCATTAGCAGATTTACTACTTGCTGTAAATAAAAATTTTTATGATAGTCTTCATTTGGTTTCATTAAGAATTAAGAATAAAGTAGGTATACTAGGTCGGTAAGGGTCATGTAGGTATTCTGGGAGATTCGACCATGGGTTCGGAACCTAGAACTTTTTGATCTAATTTAGGCCAAACGAGCATAATTCCGAAACCAATGAAGATAGAACCTCCAAATTTGGTATCAGGGTGTCCGTTCCTATTTCTTTAGTGTCCTTGATTTTTTGACTTGATTTTTGGAGTAGTGGGTCGGGGACCAGCCACACATTTCCGAAGACCTTAAAGCATATCTATACAATTAATAAAGATAGCAACTTGAAACAGTAGATACAATATGTATGTTCTGGGCCAGGAAGTGACGTCACATAACAATTTTTACTATAAAAACGTAAATGAAATAATCATATCAGTTCTTCTGGTTACTTAATTTTGAATTTTTTATGTTATAAGTGTTGTGGTTAATATTCTGTCTGTTAGACTATCTATCATATCAGTTCTTGTGGTTACTATTATTTTAAATTTTTTCTGTTATAAGTTTTGTAGTTAACTTTTAGACTATCTATTAAATTATATTCTAACTTAAGAATATGT